>JAMAJQ010000001.1:761445-1412737 GCA_023628975.1 Wickerhamiella pararugosa | reverse complement strand
TTGATACCCGTGCCATTGTCCAACTGTTGCGTGAGCGTGGTTCCTCGTTGGCTCGTATTACCGTCGGCGAGGAGTACGATGCCGACGAGGACGAGGCGTACAGCGACCCTGGGGCCATCAACTTGGTCCACAAGGTTTCTACCAAGGCTCCCTTCCATGTACCAGCTCTCCACTCCAGCGGGGAAGGTATTCACATTGCGGTCTTGGATTGCGGCGTGAAGGAGAACATTTTGCGTTCTCTCGTCAGCCGTGGTGCCTCCATCACTGTATTCCGCTATGACTACCCCATCCACAAGTATGCCCACTACTTTGACGGCATCTTCATCTCCAACGGCCCTGGTGACCCTACCCACTGCTCTGCCACCGTCAACCATCTGCGTCAAACCTTTGACACTTACTCCGGACCCATCTTTGGCATCTGTCTTGGACATCAACTGTTGGCCTTGGCTGCTGGTGCCAAGACTGTCAAACTCAAGTATGGTAACCGTGCTCACAACATCCCTGCTCTTGACTTGTTCAGCGGCAAGTGCCACATTACCTCTCAGAACCATGGCTACGCTGTCGATGTTGAGACTCTTCCCAAGGACTGGAAGCCCTACTTCATTAACCTAAACGACCAGAGCAACGAAGGCATGATTCACAACTCCCGCCCCATCTTCTCTACTCAGTTCCATCCTGAGGCTAAGGGCGGTCCTTTGGATAGTGCCTTTTTGTTTGACAACTATCTGAAGGAGGTTCGTGAGTACAAGGCTCAGAAGAAGAGCCAGGGTATTGCAGATACCCCTACTAGCCCTCTGTTTGCAGATGTGCTGTCTAAGGAGAGAGTTGGTGTTGAAGTCAACCCTCAGATCTAAATAGATAGGTAGAAAAATTATTAGCTTGACTATGCGTACCGAAGTTTAGAAAACAGCAGTTGCAGCGCAAGAATAATGTCTGGAATTGAAAAAAAAAACTTGGACACTAGGGGACTCGAACCCCTGGCCTTGTCCTTGCGAAGGACACGTGATACCACCTACACCAAGTGCCCATGTGTGGGAGTGAATGAATCTCAGTGCACATCTGTGTTTGACAAGAACGTGTATTTGGTTTCGCTTATTCGGCACCTACAAGAGCTAGCAGCATATTCGCACAATTACATGAATAGAGTACGCGCTGGCCAAATATATCGATCCAAGGAGGCTGAACAGGTGGCCCCTACACAGTGCTAGAAGCATACGACTGATATTGGAGCACCTGAAGCAAGTAGACTTTTTCTCGCAAAGATGCAGAGTTCTTCAGTGACGAGAAAGTGCTAAAAGGTGTTACGAAGAGTGCACCAAGCCTTCGTGGTGTGGTGAAGCCCGTATTTGGTAAATTCCATAACCGAAACTCGCCATACAACTCGAATCAGGCACTTGAATATCCAATATACAATCACAAGGTTCTAGACCGATTATAGTAACGGCTCTTGCGCAGAACTAGGTAAGCGAGCCCGGTCATGTCGAGGGATGGTATACGCCACCAATTCTTCAAGTTTTAAGCGCAAGACACAGGCCATGCTATGTTTGTTGACCAAAGTACAGTGCGTGCATGCATGCACGCCCCCCACCTGCACAAACGTTTTCACATGCATAGCTGAAAAAAGTACGCGAGCGTCTAGATAGGAAAACGAGCGCTGGCTCTTGTCTGCAAGCCAGTCGGATAGTTGAGATTCATAGTTGCAAGCAAATTGTCTGTTGGCGCACTATCACGACATTGCATAGTGTGTTACTTAAGATGCTGGCTGCAGTCGCAGAAGCAGCACCAGCAGCACCAGAAAAGTAAATGCCGAAGCTGCGTTACCCGGTAGAGCATACGCAAATTGGCCGTTGCCTTGACTGGTGAAACGAGCCAGGCGATATATAAGGGTGGCGTAGTCGTGGCGGATGGTTGGATGCGGCCATGTTGATGCTTCACGTGAGACATATTCAGGACCTCGAGACATCCCGCAAGCTGGCCAAAAACGGGCAGATTATCAACGCGGAAGTGTTTGGCCGCATATACTCCATAGACGGCGACAAGATCGTGCTGTGCGACCTCGACCACCCCGAGAAGAAGATCACCCTGAAAGACTTTGGCAATTCGATCAAGGACTCTGAATCGATTGAAAAGTGGCAGATTGTGCGGGTGAACGCTCAATGGGAGGATGTGAGTCTGACGGCGACCAGAGTGCGTGAGGTGACTGGGAGTGGATCGCTATTAGACCAGCAGACACTCAAGCTGTTGACTCCCCGAATTGAGCGGATGCTTGCTGCGTATTCCCTGACCATGGACGAGATAGATTAGAAATTTTCAGACGTGCGTCTGGGAGGATCGGGTTGGCCAGGGGTGATAACCGCCAGGTGCGGCGACTGATACAGATTTGCGGTCCTCTAGCAGCCTCGACGGCACCGCTGCCCCCCGATCTGTTGGCCACTGCACTTCTCGCACCATTGCCAACCCAGTGCTGGGCCTGCAGGATGGATCAGCCGTGCATGTAGATGCACAGAGAAGAAACTTTACCCAGTTGCCGGGTGCCGTAGAGCAAACCGTGCCCTGATCAGGACTGATTCACAAACCAGCAGGAATTGGCCCCCCGTGTGTGATTTCGCTCCCTCGCCATTGGGGTCGCGGCACCCAATCAGGCACCAGTTATAACTATGAGCTAAAATATATACACCGTAGCGTCTCCTGAGGATCCCCTACTATAACCGACCGGTTAACCGGTATCTCAGTCCCAACTCACATTTAGGACTGCCCTAACCTTCCAACTGCTTATCTAGTCGGTCATCACTCCAGTTAATCGTGCAATAATGGCTCGCAGCTTTTGGGGTATAGGAAGGTCTGCGGAGCCCAAACGGACGCCGGCGCCTCAGGCTCCGGTATCGCAACCCAATTCTGCCACTTCTAGTCAGCCCCCTCTCACCTATCATAGCAAGAGTTCTAATAGCAGTCAGAGCAGCCAAGGCAGCGCTGCCATCGACATCGCATCGCCGGCGGCACAAATTCGGGGCAAATTGCGGGTCAAGATATCCGGGGCCCGCAACCTGGCGGTGCTGCCGAACTCGAGCCCGTACGTGGTGGTCTCGTGCAACACCAGCGAGTATATCTCCAAGAGTGCGGCGAGCGGCGGGGCGAGCGGGATGGGAATTGCGATTCCCCGCAGCGGCCACGGCAACCAGCAGCAGCAGCCGTCCCGCAAGCCGCGATCGAGCCCGGGGAGCGCCAACCCCCAGTTCGACGACGAGGCCCTGTTCGACATCACGCCCAACGACCAGCAGGTGCAGGTATTTATCTACGACGCCGCGAACTCGGACAAGTTCATCGGGTGGGCCATGATTCGGCTCGATCCCAGCGGCAAGGGCCCGGTCTCGACGTGGCTGCCGCTGCAGCCGCGGACCCGGGGCGAGCACGTCTCGGGCGAGGTCCACATCTCGCTCAACTACGAGCGGGCGACCCAGCACTACGGCCCCGAGGACTTTGAGGTGCTGCGGCTGATCGGCCGCGGCACGTTCGGCCAGGTGTTCCAGGTCCGCAAGAAGGACACTCGCCGCGTGTACGCGATGAAGGTCCTGAGCAAGAAGACCATCGTGCAGAAGAAGGAGATCGCCCACACCATCGGCGAGCGCAACATCCTCGTCCGCACCAGCTCCCCGAGCTCGGGGGCCAACTTCCTGGTGTCGCTCAAGTTCTCGTTCCAGACCGCGACCGACCTGTACCTCGTCACCGACTACATGAGCGGCGGCGAGCTGTTCTGGCACCTGCAGCGCGAGGGCCGGTTCAGCGAGCCCCGGGCCAAGTTCTACATCGCCGAGCTCATCGTGGCCCTCGAGCACCTGCACCACAACGACATCGTGTACCGCGACCTCAAGCCGGAGAATATTCTGCTCGACACCCAGGGGCACGTCGCGCTGTGCGACTTTGGCCTCTCCAAGGCCAACCTCAGCGGCGGCACCACGAACACGTTCTGCGGCACCACCGAGTACCTCGCGCCCGAGGTGCTCCTCGACGACAAGGGGTACACCAAGATGGTCGACTTCTGGTCGCTCGGCGTGCTCATCTTCGAGATGTGCTGCGGCTGGAGCCCGTTCTACGCGGAGGACAATCAACAAATGTACAAGAACATTGCCTTTGGCAAGGTGAGGTTCCCCAAAGACGCGCTGAGCCCCGAGGGCCGCGACTTCGTCAAGGGCCTCCTCAACCGTAATCCAAAGCACCGTCTCGGTGCCACTAATGATGCTGCTGAGCTCAAGGCTCATCCGTTCTTCAAGGACGTCGACTGGGACAAGCTGGTGAGGCGCGAGGTCGCGCCCCCCTACAAGCCCCAGGTCACGTCCGAGGAGGACACCAGCAACTTTGACCCCGAGTTCACACAGGCGCCCACCAACCTCGTGAGCGGCATCAGCTCGACGCCGCTGAGCCCCGGGATCCAAGCAAAGTTCCAGGGATTCACATACGTGGACGACACCCTCGACAGCCACATGCAGTCGCGCCTCGGCCAGTCGTACCGCCCGCACTCGTTCAAGCCACGGGAGACCGATGGTATCGATCTGTACGATGACGACGATATCAAAATGAGCGAGAGCTTTTATTCATCAACGATGAAGTCCAAGTTCGGTAAGGATTACGCGGACGACGACATGAGGATGGAGGACGTCGAGGAGGAGGACGAGGAGGACGAGGAGGACATGCGGCGGCACAGCGACGACGACTTCGTCGAGGGGCAGGGGTTTGAGATGTAAATTCTAGTGTTGAGTTTTGATATATATTACTGTGTGCACATAAATACTAGAGGCCGCGGTGGATGACGTCGGGGTTTTCCTGCCACTCGGCGTAGCTGATCCACATCTTGGTGAAGGTACTCAGGCCGCCCAGAATCGAGCCCCCCATCCAAGTGGTATACTTTCGCTCCCGGGGAGCGGAGATTTTGAGTTTGGCGCCCTTGGGTGCCATGTTTCGTAGCTCGTGCAGCAGCCGATTGCCGTATCCGCGCGTGAGGGTCGAGCCGCCGGCGAGAATGATGTTGGAGTACAGGGCCGGCCGCAGGTCGCGGTCGACGCGCTGGATCGAGTCGAACAGCAGCTCGTGAGCTCCAGAGTCCTCTGAGCCAATTAGGTGCGGCTTGAATAGTAGCTCAGGGGCTCTGAACAGCTCGCTTCCCAGTGTGATCTGCTGCCCGTCTGGGAGCAGGTAGGTAGGGCGCTGAGACGACAGCACGAGCTCCTTCTCCTGCCGCAGCGGGTCGAGAGCGACGTACGACAGTGTGTCCTTGATGTCGCCGACGATCTCGCGCTCGCTCGAGCTCAGGAGGTCGATGCCCTGCTTGCGGAGCAGGAGTTGCAGGTAGCTCGTCACGTCGCGGCCGGCGACGTCGCTCCTCATGGTGGCCTGCGGGACGCTGAACCCCTGGTAGACTGGCACGGTGTGGGTGACGCCGTCGCCCGAATCGAGCACGATACCAGTAGTGAGGCCCGCAGCGTAGAGTGCCAGGACCGCCTGGATCGACACGTACAGAGCAGGCACCCCGAACGTCTCAAAGAGCACCTGAGCCGCCTTTTCGCGGTTCTTGCGGGGATTGAGGGGGGGCTCTGTGAGCAGCACGGGGTGGTCTGCGCTGTTGATGTCCAGCTCGCTGTACAGGTGCTCCCAGAGCTTCTCCTGCAGATCCCAGTCCTTGACGACGCCGTGCTCAGCCGGATAGATGATCTTCATGAGCCCTCGGTGCTCGCGGGCGGCTTTGCCCACAAATGTGGAGCCGTCGAGGCCCTGACCAGGCATGGACTTTTCGTGCTTGGGCTGGCCAACGTAGGCGTTGAAGAGGCACTGCGGCTGCTCCTCTCCCGCGATCCCCCCTTTGATTTCGCCGCTTCCGTTGTCAATGACCACTGGCTGGTTGGCCAACACGTCTTCCATATGGTGGCGTCGGGCGCCACAGATCCTCCAATTGATAGACATGTCGAGTCTGGCAGCATTCATTCACGACGCTCCTCCCGGCGAGGAGGCGGCCGTGGCGAAGGACATTGCGGCTCTGAGCGGGGGCAATGCGTCTGTGACCCGGCAGATTGCTCAGGAGCTCGCCAAGCACAACTCAGCAGCCCTGCGGGTCGTCAAGGTCAAGAACTGGCTCACTGTGTGCTCCAAGTACAACCAGAAAGGGAGCGACAAGTTCTACTCCCGGGGGTACGAGTTCTCCGTCGACCCTGAGACTGCTCAGGTGTCGGGAGTCGAGTCGAGCGACCCCCTACCGTCGGATGCCCAGCAGCTGCTGTCGAAGCTCGAGGCGTACTGCCAGAAGCACTACGAGGACGCGGTGTTTGACGTGTTCCCGTACCAGGGTGGGAACGTGCTGGTGATCAAGGGCCAGAAGCTGAGTCCTCGCAACTTCTTCAACGGAGCGTGGGCGTCGGTGTACGAGGCGGACAGGTCGTCGATCAGCGGCACGATTTCGGTGGACGTGCACTACTTTGAGGACGGCAACGTGCGTCTCAAGGCCGGCGAGAGTGTGTCGCGCTCAGGAGAGCCAGTGTCTGCGATCGAGGCGGCCGAGAACGAGTTTCAGAAGCAGTTGGTGAAGCAGCTGGCCGATCTCAACGAGACGCAGTTCAAGGCGTTGCGTCGCCAGCTCCCCGTCACCAGGTCGCAGATGGTGTGGTCCAAGGCGACCGCCGGCTACAAGCTGGGGGCCGAGTTAGAGAAGCGGTAAGGTAGAGCGTAGAAGCTAGAGCGTAGATTAAGGGCAGAACCCGAGCAGAACGGTGAATTAGCGTAACTACATACTGTCGAGCGCACATGGCGAACGAGAGACGAGAGCGAAGCCCCGTCACAAACCTCACACGACCGTCACACGACCGTCACTAGTAAAACATATGCACAACTATATAGATCCCCACGACCACCGCGACGGCGATGGCGGCGGTCTTGACAACTGGATGCCCCGCGCGGACCGCTCGCGTCACCCGGGCGCTCGAGCTGCGGATCTGCCCCGCCATGGAGTTGAAGGTCTCGGTGGCGGTGTCGATGACGCTGTGGTCGCTGGCGTGCTCGTAGATGTCGGTGGTCACCTGGCGAATCGACGCTAGCTTCCCGGCGAGGTCATGGAGCCGGTCGTCATTCTGCTGTTCCATGACTAATGGTCGTTGGTGCTATTACCGATTTAATAAATAGGCCTAGATAGATCTAGCTACCGTTTCGAGCGTCGCCACGACCTCGTCATTGTTCAGGTCACTCTCCGAGTGCTCCAGGAGCGCCTCGCCCAGCACCTGGGCCCGGCTGAGGCTGCGGAGGACTGACCCATACCGGCTGGGGTCCTGCATCGTGTAGGCCGAGATCGACTTGACGAGGGCTCTGGTGCTATCGACGAATGCTTGGCACAGGGCAGCGTGCTCGGACCTGGGGGGCCCTTGCGTGCTCGATTTTCGCGGCCGGCCCCGGCCTCGCTTTGGGCCGACCACCGGCTCTTTTTTGGGGTACTTGCGGGGCCTCCCCCGGCCACGCTTGGTGGGCTCTTGTGTATCAAGGTGCGACTCCATGGTCCCAGCTGCTGCAGAATCGACAGGGTCAGCCAATCCTGGTTCTCCCTGCCTCGGTCTAGAATCTGTCAGGGCCCTTTTCTCATGCAGGGAGTCATCGCTACTCGAATTCAGGATCTTGTGTTTAGAAGACATCTCGCGAGGGCCGCTTCGTCGCTTTTTTACCGCTTTGTGTTGAATTATTTCTAGCTGATTTTCCTCCGGCAGATCACCGGTGTGGGTTTCCGGTCTCGTTACTGCGTCACCTAGGTCGGGTTGCACACTCCTGTTCTCATGATTTGCAGACAAGGAGTGTCTCTCCATATCAACTAGCAATAGTTGAACAATATGCGAGGTGGCGATGAAAAAGACTGAGCTGCATACTGATAGTCACCATGAGAGGGGTCTACAAAGCACGTGACGCCTCGGTGGCTTTGACTCGGGAATTCAAAGATAACGGGACCGAACCAGCGGCTTGATAGCACGAGAATAGGGGCCCGCAGTCACCGCCAGGCCCCTGGACCCCGAATTGGGCCCTGCTGCAGGCCGTTGTTAGCCCCGGCCTGCGGTGCATACCACGATGGTGCGCCAATTCCCTACTGGGTTGATGCGACGGCATTAACGAGAGGTTTTGGCGATCACGTGAAGCGGTTCCAGACCTTGTCCGCCTTGGCACCGCATTGCGGTTTTGCTGCTCCGGCGAGCCTGGCTGCTGGTAATCGCTCTCTGTTCTATCTTTAGATGCATCATGCTGCTGCTGGTGCTTACATATGTCAAATAACAACATTTAGTCAAATGTAGGGCTGACTATACAGGGGCATGCAGGAACAATGCTAGAACCATACCGAGCTGCAGGCGCCTGATACAGGTCTCGGGGCTGGGTTCCAGCGCTGCCGTAGCTGGCTAGCGGCGATCTGGCACTCTGAGCTGCGTGGCGTGCTGGAGCTCGCAGTCGCCTTACTACAAACTCGCACTGTGCGTCCATGCAGGTGGCGCGGGGGTTGCGATGCCCAGCTAACGGCATGTGCCTGAAAACCATCTGGTAGATTTGTTGATATTGATAGACTCTACGTACTTGTAAGTTGTTGCGTGCGTATAAACTATGATTGCAGATACCTGTGATTCCGTGGACATTAAGTGTAGGCTATGAAATAGACTGGCTGATGTCTGTAAATTAGATCAGATGAATAGCACCGTACTGTATTCGGTGCCTAGTGTAATCATCATGATGGATGAACTGTGGTATCTGTAGATACCAATTATTTTGGGCTGTGAAATAGAGAAAAAGCTAATTGTCTCTGTAAATTAGATCAAATGAATAGAATGACCCGATAGCACCGTACTGTATTCGGGCCTAGTGTACTCATCACGATGAATGAACTTTAAATTAGTTCTAATTGAGATATATCAACCTAGAATAATATTATGGTATCGTTGCACGCCCATGTCTTAATTGGACTTTTTTATCCCCACACTTTATAAGGATTCCATTTCCCGCACGTGCGTTCTCGCGCCTTGGCTAACCCGGTAGAATGTACCCAACTTGGACATTTCCAGTAAACCGCCTGGACATTTCCAATGGATACAGCGCGTCGATTCACGACCTTACGTGTGGACAGTTTCATAGTTATTCTCAGCGATACATAGTGGATGTATTATAATGTGCTTTTAGATGGACTGCTTGTTCTTGTTCTTGTTCTTGTTCTGCGAGCGATTCGAACTATTCCTCTCGATTGAATCTTTGTTTGTGTCGGTCTCGACTGAATCTTTATTTGTGTCCATTTGCTGCTTTTGAGCGCGGGTTTCTTGTACGCTTCGCAAGTAATCCTGCAAGAACGGTGGGACATCTAGGGTACCTGCATTCACAGCCCCTACAAACGTTTCTAACAGGGGATCAGATACTTCGTTTAAGTCGCCGTCTTGGTGGCCTTCAGTGGACGAAAGGATACTGAATAACATCTGTTCCGCCAACGATTGTGGGGAAGAGGGGTTCGCACTCGGGGCTAAACGAGAGTAAAGCATCGCGTCCATATACATAGTCTTATCTTTAAGTTCAGCCCTCTCAGCGTCCGACAGGTTTTTTTCAGGATCACTACTTGGATCAGAGCCATCAGACATTTTCGCAAAGATTGGCGACAGGCTGTCGAAAAGGTCGTTAAAGGTTTTTGGATCGTATGGTACTTTGTTCTCAGGGTTATGATTGTTATCGTTCTTCGACATGCTTTCAGAATAGGTAGGGGAGAGGGATGGATGAGAGCAAACAGCCCTGATATAGCACGCAGTGTCTATGATTCAGTTCTATGATTTGTTGTCTATGATTTGTTGTCTATGATCCATGCATCGCAACAGATGTTGGCTGTGAAGAGACAAAAGCTGATTGTCTGTAAATTAGATCAAATAGAGCTGACCCAATAGCACCGTACTGTATTCAGGCCTAGTGTAAATGATAACGATGGACTCTACGGAACGCGTCTATACTGTAATGCAAGGTCATTTAGCTAACTAGCTCAGATAGGATATGGGGTTTGGGGCTGAGGATGGTAACTGGGAGGGCCAGGACTAATTCCCTGGGGAATGGGCGGAGCACTCGGGACGCTCGCGGCTGGTACCGATGCTACGCTGGCGCGGTGAGGGCGATACCCGTCAGGGCGGGGATCGTGCCCATCCAGCTCAGGCTGGCTCTGTGAGTATGGGTTGTGGCTATACTGGCTGTTTCCAGTCTGGGACGGCCGCAGCGGCGCTTGTGTGTATGGGGAGTAGGAGTCTGCTGCGGGCCCGGTGTAGGACTGGGGGATGGGCGGACGCTCGACGCGCTGCCGGTCGTAGGGGCTGTGGTAGGTGCTCTGCTGATGCGGGGGAATGTATCCGCTCGACGGGGCCACGCGGGCGTTGACGAGCTGCTCGTACTTGGTGCGGGCGTCGCTAACGTTCTGGTTGAGCTCCATGAGCCGCTGCTTGCGGGCAGAGTACTCGTCTATGAGCTGGATCAGCTTGGGGCGCAGGCTCAGCACCTCCTGGTACATTGCCTGGATGTCGTCGTTGCCGACGATCGAGTAGCCCGGGTGCTGCGACGCACTGGCGAATATCGACAGCAGCTTCTCCACGTTAGGGGCCTGTGCAAATATATAGTCTTCCTCGGTGGCGGCGGGCTGGGGGCTCGCGATCTCCTCGACGTAGTTCACGGGGAACACGCCGATCTTGCCCGCGAGCGAGCCCTTCCACCAGTCCTTGTGGATGGATTCTGTGACGGTGATGATGTCTCCTGCCTTGAACTCGAGGTCGTCGGGCTCGCGAGCGGTGTAGTCGTACAGGGCCCTGACACGCACAATGTCCGAGGGCTTGATGTCGTAGGTGGATCGCCGCCTCTCGACCTCCTTGGAGATCTCGTTGTTGGAGGTGGCGACCCGGCTGGCCTTTATCGACATCGCCAGCGCCTTTTGTAGGTCCTGGTCGTCCTCGGGCGACTCTGGGGCTGGTGCGGTCCCGTTGGCGGTCTGCAGCCGCTCGCGGAGCCGGCCAAACTCGGGGTACTCGTTCCCCATGCTCGAGGCCAGGTCGAGCACGATGTCCTTGACCCGCAGCCGCACATCCGTCGAGCCCTTGGTGTAGGTGGACTCGAGGGTTGAGCAGAACTCGGGGGTCGCCAGCTGCGATGTGACCTTGGACTCGCCGCTCTGGACGAGGGCATTAAATAACGTTAAACTTAGCAATTGCGTTGTCGCGGATCCAAACTCGAGCCGCCGTTGCAGGGCCGACACGGCGCTGCGGATCTGGGGGGCGTCGGCGGACGTGATGCCGTCGCACGCATCTATAATTAGGCTCCAGTCTTCTTTTCCTAAGCTATCATTCGTGGACTTTACGACTTTCTCTACAATCGCTTCCGTAGTGGGCATGAAGGTCGAAAGCTAACTAAGCGCACCTAAGCCACATGGTGGGAGGCGAAGTCTGCAGCTGCGGTCAGGTGAACAGTAGTGAATAGTGTGGAGCTAGCGAGAATCTAGACAGAGTCAGTAATATTTTTTGAGCATTAACTATTAGCAATAAATATCAGCTGCTGGGAGCCGGCTTGACAGTCAGCCGCTTGGTGCGGTGCAGCTGGAGCGGATCAGGCAGCCACCCCGACCATTCGGTCTCAATCGACCGCCTGATCCACGACTCCTCGGGCTCCAGCGTGATCTCGTCGGTGAAAATGTCGGGGACGTGCGGATCGTGCAGATTCAGCTTCTTGTAGTACTCGATGGCGGCCCCGTTCATGAGGGGGTCCGAGCCGTTGCCCACCAGAACGAAATCTGAAATCACATTGACCCGGAAGCTCTCGTCCCAGTCAATGTCGCGGGTGTTGCCGCTCGCCAGCACCAGGCCGCAGTTGCTGCAAATGAGCCCTCCAGCGTTCTGGAACTGGTCTTCAATGTCTGGCGGGTCGACGCAGCACCGGGGGCACATGAGCCGGGCGTTCAGGTTGACCGAGGGTTTTCCAAGCATGACGGTGAGCGAATTTCCTGTTTATTTAACCGTTTTGTCTGCTGCACGCCCAAAGTGTGGGGTTATCTAATCCCCAATGAGTGAGGATTGGGGCGCCACGGGGGGCTTTTCAAAACCAATTTTGAGAAAAGCCGCATCTAGGCCAGGCTGCTCGCTGAGCGGCCGTGGGCCCTCGTGGAACGCTCACAACTGCACCTGATACCCAGTGGGGGCTGCATGATTTCATGCACGGTCACGCAAGGCGACTCCCCAGCTCTCGCTCGCGGCTCGCTCTGGCGGCCTGTAACCTCGTGCCCAGCGCCGCACGCTCGCAAAACGCCTAGCGGCCCAGCAAGGGCCCGGTCGCGCTCGCGACCGCGCCGCAATGCCCCCGTCGCAGCGCCCGACCTCGGCTAATTGAATAATACCTCTCACCTAATGACCGCGCTCCCAGCGACCGTGGCGCCGGCCCTGAAAGCCACACAACGAACGCAATCTGATTCATCTCACAGCGCGTCACTGTGCATGAGGATCACGTTTACTAACACAACCGAGCCACCACCGCGGGCTGGCGGTCGCAAGCGATAAACCCCAATTTCAAACCCGCGCCAAATTGTCGTTTCCCCCGCCAACTTTGCCGGCCCCCCTGCGGCCACCCAGCTTCAGCCTCAGCCAGGATCACCGCATTATTAATCCTTGGATTCCTGAACACAAGTTGAAAAAATGGAAAACAGGCAGCAGGACCCCCGTCGGGGCAGCATTGGAATCATTGACGTCGGCGACACCCAGGGATCGGCCCTCAGCACGTCGCACTCAGGAGAACTGCGCTCGCGCGCCCGCAAGGCCAGTCTTTCCTCAAAGAACAAGGACGCTAAAGCCCCCAAGATCCCCCACGGCGCCCACCACGAGCCCGCGAAGGAGATCAAAGGGGCCAAGCGCACGTGGCTGCAAGTGCAGGAGTTTCTCTATAGTTATTCGTGGTTCCTGCCGCTGAGCGTGAGCGGGGTGGTCTACGCAGCATGGTACTTCATCGGGGGCTCGTGGCTCGACGCGTGCGTGCGGGTGAGCTATCCTGTGCCGGGCACGGACCCCAAACTCTACGCCAAGGGCCGGGCTGATATCGCATTCACGTGTTTCTACGCGGTCGTGTTCACGTTCATCCGCGAGTTCACGATGCAGACGGTGCTCAAGCCGCTCGCCCGCTACTTTGACATCACGTCGCGGCACAAGGTGAACCGGTTCCTCGAGCAGACGTACTCGATGCTCTACTACGGAGTGTCGGGACCCGTGGGGCTCTGGATCATGTACAACAGCGACCTGTGGTACTTCAACACCAGGGCGTTCTACGAGAACTTCCCCCACAAGGCAGACACCCTGCCGTTCAAAACCTTCTACCTCCTACAAGCCGCATTTTGGTTGCAGCAGGCTTTCGTGCTCGTGCTCAATTTGGAGAAGCGCAGAAAGGACTTCAAAGAGCTCGTCTTCCACCACGTCGTCACCCTCGCATTGATCATCCTCAGCTACCGCTTCCACTTCACCCACATTGGACTCTGTGTATACATCACCATGGACGTGTCCGATTTCTGGTTGGCGCTGTCCAAGACCCTCAACTACCTCGACAACTGGCTCACCCCCATCGTGTTCATAATCTTCGTCGCCGTCTGGACATACCTCCGCCACTACATCAACCTGGTGTTCTTGTGGTCCATCGCGACCGAGTTCAGGACCGTGGGGCCGTTCGAGCTCAACTGGGACACCCAGCAGTACAAGTGCTGGCTCTCACAATACATCACCTTCGCCCTCATGCTGGCGCTCCAACTCGTGAACTTCTACTGGCTAATTCTTATCATAAGAATCCTATATCGCTACCTGTTCCTAAATGTGCAAAAAGATGTCCGGAGTGATGACGAGTCCGACTAGACATCTGCATACCTCTGCTATTAATCGCTTGTTTGGATACATAGTGTGACCACATAGAATAAAAACGCCGGACTAATATTGATAATTCCCGTTCCAGTGGTCCTGGTTCTTGGGGGCCTCTTCGTACCCAAACGGATACGAATACGGATTATAAGTCATTCGCCACTGATTTCGCGGCGCAACGGGCCGCTCCACGTCAACTGGGCCGTGTGCCGGCCACGGCAGCTGAGCTGGTAGCGTCACTGGCTCTAGCGGCATAATGACGTCACCGTCTGCAGGGCCATGCAGGTGCTTCGAGGACCCGGGGATCCCATTGATCCAGGCCCCAAACCGCGGATTGCGTTGCTGAGCTGCTAACACAACCTGCTGTGTACGCATTATATTACTCTGATGATACAGAATCGACTCTATATCCTCATAAAAGAGCGGGTGGAGGTCCTCCACTATGTTCTCGCGCTCTGCAATCAGCAGTGCCCGCTCAAACGGTATCCACACCCCCTTCAGGTGCATTGGCCCGGACTTGATCACCTGCCGGTTTAGCTCCAGTTTCAGGATACTATCACGCCGGCCTCGACTCATGCCCGTGGCATTGATCAGCTTCGTTCCATTGATCATATTGTTATCGCACCTCCTCGCTACACTCGTCCCCCCACACCCCACGATAAAGCACAGCGTGCTCTCCTCGTCCCAAGCAAACGTGAACGTCCGTTGACGTACTGGGTGTGGGGACATGCCCATTGGCACTCCAGTCGGTAGCATGACCTCACTTCGAAGTGCTTGGAAATCCTTGTTCATTGAGAGCCAGGACAAAATCCCGACGATTTATTTACTCAAACCGGTGTTTCATGTGTGTTTCGAATCGAGGTTTAATCTCGTGCAAGGTTTGGTTAACCCATCAAACGCATACAAACGTGCACTTAAGATTTCGCTCTGCGCGACGAGTAGCCAGTAAAATGCAAAGGTTTGATATTACTACGCCCGGCGAAGCCATCAATACGCAAGCATGAGTTATTATATGTACAGATTTATGTTGATGCCTCTTTATTGAAAAAGTCTGCAGTTTGAGCCCGTTCTTCTGCTTTGCGATAGTTACCCATCTCCTTCAACCGGCGCTCCCGGCCTCTTTTCGCCGCGTTCGACAGCACGCCAACAATGAGATCGGTGGCCCGTAGCGAGTCGTCGTTTGCAGGAATGGGATATGTCACTAGCGACGGCTCAGAATCAGTGTCTATGACTCCCACGGTGGGCACACGGGCGTTGATGCACTCGCGCAATAACGTTCTGTTCTCCACGGGATTCAGGATAACTACAAGATCCGGCTTGATTGTGCTCTTAAGGATAGTCTGATCCAGCGGGCGGTTGGTGGGCTTGTCACCCATGTCAACCTCATGGCGATCCCAGCCACTGATGATCTCAGCGTTCGACAGCGTACCGGGCATCCACTTGGTGTGAACGTAGTAGTTGCCTGATCGCTCGGCCGCGAGCTCTACACTGCGTTCCTGTCCTGGCCGAGTACCAACGAACAGCACAATGCCACCGCGCTCGGCAATGCCCTCTGCGACGTTTGCAGCACGCTTCAGGTACGTGAGCGTCTGATTCAGATCAATAATGTGGATGTCCTGGCGGACGCCGTATACAAACTGAAGAGTGGATGGCCGAAGGCGAGAGGTGTGGTGACCGAGATGAGCACCTGCTGCAATCAAGGTCTGAATAGACGTGTTCGAGGCCGTCTTGGGCTTGAAAATGTCCTCGTGCGGCCTGTATACGTCGGTAACAGCTGCTCCTACGTTTGCAACTTTCTGGGCGTGGAAAAGCTGACGCACAAACCGCTCCTGGGCAGAGTATGGTACATCAAAGTCCGTGTGGTCTAAACGAGGGAACTGAGACCCGCCAGTCATATTGCCATCGGCGTCTCTGATGTCGGTCGGCGACTGCTCGAGCAAATCACGAATCGACGACGTTTTGGCCGAGGTGTTTTTGAACAGGTTGTAGACCTCGTCGTCAAAACCATAGCCGAGGGCAAACTCCTCGACGAACTTGTTGAACTGGTCGTTGACCTTGGTTCGAAGCTCTGGGGACATATCGACCTCGTCGGGAGCCACAAACGAGTTGGTCTCCATGGCTTTGCGCATGTGGGCCAAGAGCTCCTCCTCTTTGGAGGACAGCTCGGTGCTGTAGGCACGGCAAACCCGTAACAGCGGTCTCACCCGTGCAAACATTTTCTGACTGGGTTGATGTTCGTCGCCACAACTGCCGCCACATGAATTTTTCACTGTCGTGTACCCCCGGCGATTTTGTGACCCCCGGGCGTCTGGGCCTCAAAGGGCGTGTTGCATCATGCACCGGGACCCAGCAACCCTAACCCGCGGTTTATTATGGACTGTTCTCTCCTCTGGTTTCTTATCGACTCGTAAATGCAGGTCCCGCTTCTCAACAGTCTACTGCTTTTCGCTAGTTTAGCGGAATTGTCGGCAGCGAACCTGCAACAGCCGTATTCGCAGGACTTCAGCGATAACCAGAGCCTCTTAAAGAAAACCGCTTGGGCTGGCCCCTGGTCCCAGCGTCGGGGCGTTGGTTTGGGCCGAGACCCTCCTGCCGGATGCCGAATTGACCAGGTTGCAATGCTCCACAGGCACGGTGAGCGATACCCGAGTAAGGGATCAGCGGCTTTACAGGAGCGAGTTCTCAAGAAGATCGACGGCAAGAGAGGCCAATTAAAGGGAAGTCTGAAATTTGCAAACTACTGGGTCCCATTTGCGGGCTTGGATACCCCAATGAACGAACAAGAGACTGTGTACGGCCCCTATTCTGGGTTACTTGGCTCGTATGCCAACGGTGCTCAATATCGGGCCCGCTACGGCCACCTCTACGACGAGAACAAGGTTCTCCCCATCTTCACTGCTGGGTTCGAGCGGGTAGTAATGACTGGACGCAAGTTCGGCCAGGGATTCCTGGGCCTCAACTACACCGACATGGCAGCGGTACAGATCATCCCTGAAACCCCACAACAGGGAGCCAACACCCTCAACACCGAGTGCTATCTTGCTGTTGATAAACTGACAAACTGTGAGACCCCGAGCGGCCATTTTCAGAAGCATATAATGTGGGGCAATGGCTGGAAGTACCCTCAGTTCGCCAAAGCAGCCAAGCGGCTCAACAAGGAGAACGGGCTCGACCTGGACCCTGACGAGATCCCTGTCCTGATCGCTATGGCTGCATTCGAGATCAACGTCCGCGGAGACTCCCCTTGGATCAACGTGTTCACGGACGACGAGTGGATTGCGTTCGAGTACCTCGAAAGCATGCTGTACTACTGCTACTTTGGACCTGGCGCCACAACCACCCCCTATCGCGGCAGCGTTTATCTTAATGCCACCAGAACGCTCTTCAACGAGGGGCCAAATGGCCCAGCCCAGCTACCGCTCGCTTTCTCGTTTGCCCACGACACAGATATTACCCCTGTAGTATCGCTCCTCGGTTTTGCATCGCCTGATAAATTCGATCCCAGCAAAGTCACATTCGGCTCGACCTGGGACATCACCGACATCGTGCCTCAGAACGCGCGATTGGTCTTTGAGCGTATGATCTGCGATGAGGCACTCGAGGAAGAGGATGAATACGTGGCCGAGCTTGCCGGTAAGTATCCCTTGGCGTTCACTCCGAATATCACGAGTGCGCACGCGCAGCAGGGCGAGCAAACTGTGTTGTCCAACGAAGACAACGTGTATGTTCGTGTCGTCCTTAATGAGGCAGTTGCTCCTATACCTGATTGCATGGATGGTCCAGGATTCAGTTGCAAGTTGAGCGAATTCAATGATTTTGTAGACTCCAAGATTGAGGGGTACGACTATGCAAAGAATTGTGTATTCAGCAGATTCTATCCCCAGTATTTTGACATGTACTGGAACTGGAATCACACCAATGAGTTCAACTACGACCCAGAGCCAATCCCCTATCAAGCCGGCCTCGTTGGTTCTGATGGAACTCCTTTGAAATGGTAGCTCAGTTTTGATTTTTAGCTCTATTTAAAATACTGGTATAATGATGGTATTGTTATCTTCATTAGCTGAAAAACTATTTCTCTGTCTAGTGTATACTTCTAGTTCTTGGGAAGTCTAGCGACAATCTGCTTGTTGAGGTTGATCAACTTGTCGGCGGGAACATTGTTCTTAACGGCAAGAGCAGCAAGACGGTCGTAGTTACCAGTCATACGGTAGACGGCTTCAGCATTGAGACGGTCCTCAGCACCTCCAACCATGTTAGCGAGGAAGACCTCAGCACCGTTGGTGACAGACTGCACAAAAGGTCCAAGAAGGGCGTTACCAATGGCCATAGAGAGACCACCAGTGAAGGGGGCAAGGGCCTTGGAGACAGTTGCAATGGCAATGTCAGTCTGAGAATCGGCACCGGTAATGTAGGCATTGAGACGCTCAGCATTGGAGTGGGCTCCGTTAGACTGCATCTGGTGGTTCAAAGTATCCTGGACCTGCTGAGCATTGACCATAGAGTCATGGGCGCCGTCGAGGAAAGCATTGTGAGGATGGTCCCCGGCAGCACGCTTGTGCATATCAGAAGGCAACATGGCGACAATCTGCTTGTTCAAGTTGATCAGCTTGTCAGCGGGAACGTTGTTCTTGACAGCAAGAGAGGCGAGACGAGAATAGTCACCGGTCATACGGTAGATTCTTTCAGCCTGGGCACGGTCCTCAACACCTCCGATCATGTTGGCAAGGAAGACCTCAGCACCGTTAGTGACAGACTGGACAAAAGGACCAAGAATGGCATTGGCGACTTGCTGAGAGAGGCCACCAGTGAGGGGAGCAAGGGCTTTTCCAGCCGCTGCAATGCCAATATCGGTTTGAGAATCAGAGCCGGTAATGTAGGCATTGATGCGATCAGCGTTGGAGTGAGCATTGTTGCTCTGCAATTGATGGTTCAAAGTATCCTGGACCTGCTGAGCGTTGACGACAGAGTCATGCGCAGCCTGGAGTTGGGCATTGTGCTGGGAGTCAAAAGCAGTTGCAGCGTAATTGGTGAATGAAGAGGAAGAAGACTGGACAGGAGCAGCAGCAGAGAGCGCGAAAAGAGCGAGAGAAGTAAAGAGAGTGAATTGCATTTGGATAGTAAAAATGGATGGCATTCGCTCTTCTTTATACCCCACTTGGTACCAGATGAAACTTGGAGATTGAACACAAAACAAGGTTTGGTTCAAAACTGCATGGGACAACTGAAGAAATAGATATCACAAATTATTACCACTTCATTGACGACCGTCTATATAAATAAGTACAAGAAACTACGGGAATTTTGTTCTTAACTTGGGTTTCGTTATTTTTTCTCTGCCTTAGCCAGTCGAGCAGCTCTTACCAAAGGTGCTAAACATAAAACGCTTGAATCAGGATTAATAAACTGATGCTTCAAAAGTTCTTCACCGGTTGCTCTCTCTGCTGCATTTACTCGCAAGCATTGGTCAATGAAGTTGCGGAAAGACGCGCTCAGATTTTCAGGATTCTTGATAGTCGGCGTACCATTGAATATAATCATATAAAGTGCTTTGATAGGCGGTTCATTAAGATATGGCGGTTCTCCTTCAAGCATTTCAATAATCATGATCCCAAGACTCCAGATGTCGATCTTTGGTCCGTACTCTTTGCGAGTAACTACCTCGGGCGCCATCCAATATGGAGTCCCGACCATAGTATTTCTCTTTGCCTGCATTTCATTGATTTGAGCACAGTATCCAAAGTCTGTAAGCTTGATGTCTCCGTTCATGGATAGGAGGACATTGTCTGATTTAATGTCGCGGTGAATGACGCCAGTTTGGTGAAGATGGACTAACCCCATCAAAGTCTCGCGACAGACGACAGAGATTTGGTCCTCAGTCATCATGTTATATGTTACCACATCAGTTAGCGAGCCTCCCTCCATGTATTCCATCACTACCCAAAGATAACCTTCATGCAGGTAGGAGTTCATGAAATTCACGATGTTTGGATGTTTTGAGGAACGCATAACGAGGATCTCATTTACGATAAGCTCCTTCTTGGGCTGTTGCTCGAGCTTCATCTGCTTAATAGCAACCTGGTTCTTGGGATCATTGCTCGTAACCTCCCTTGCGATGAAGACACCTCCAGAAGCACCTTGTCCAATTTTCGACAAGCCAGTGTAGATCTTGGTTGGGTCCTGAGGAGTACAAATCTTGTGTAGTTGGGCAATTGTCTCTCTGTCCTTGAGAATACGTTGTTGCCGACGTTTCTGTGCTTGCGCCTCGGTTTCATTAGGATCTCTGCGTCTTTGAGTACCGAAAGTGCGATCCAGCTGGCGAAGCTCCTCCTCCTTGTTGAAGACCTCTTTCGATTCATCGCTACGGTCCTCCGGTTTGAGCTCTGTTCTAGCGTCATAACCATCCTCCAGCTCAGGCTCTTCCCTGAACACACTGTCTGTGGGAGTCTCAGGACTAGAACGCTGGTTCTTCTGGTCCATATAGTTTACATGTACTGATGGCACGCCCAATGGAGGTGCAGGAGGTGGACGTGGGGGTGGAGGACCCTTAGGCAAGGATGTTGTAGTCGGTGGAGCGTGCCTTGAAGGAGGCAGGCTGGAGCTCCGTAACTGTTGCATATTCAGGCCAGAGCCCGAGACAGGTGTGGGCGCCGACACTGGAGGAGA
Organism: Wickerhamiella pararugosa; assembly: GCA_023628975.1. Taxonomy (NCBI): domain Eukaryota; kingdom Fungi; phylum Ascomycota; class Dipodascomycetes; order Dipodascales; family Trichomonascaceae; genus Wickerhamiella; species Wickerhamiella pararugosa. The sequence continues at coordinate 1,392,182 of JAMAJQ010000001.1, read as the reverse complement.
CACTGGGGAGGCGTTAACGCCCTTGCGAAGACTGAGACTCGGTTTCCGCCTGCCCTCAGGTGGTTTGGGAGCAGTGCGAATAGCAGACATAAAGGATCCGCTGCTATTCGCCCGTTTTGGTTGTTCGGGGCGTGGAGACGAGATGGCAGCCGATGTGGGATGGCTCGAGCTAGTGGGACTTGGGGCCTGGCCCATGAAGGGAGACTCCAGCTGCGCAGGTTGTTTGGTGAATTTATGCAGAAACCGTTGATCTGCGGGCTCTTGCTGGGACGCGGTATAAAAATTCAGCACATCGGCCACTCCCTGGGGGTTTCTCTCCACCTCCTCGGTGGAAATTCCCTGCTCGTTGAGGAATTTGTGCCACTCTGGGGGCACGCCGATGAACTGTCCAGTCGTCTCATCGTAACCCACGTGTGTGACGTGCTGAGCATCGTAAGGCTGGGAAATCGCCAGACTGACGTCAGTAGAGGAGGACGATCGGCGGCTTAGCGAGTTCACCAGGTTGGAAAAAACGCCCTTGACGCTCTTGGTCCGCTGCATCGAGTTACGGGGACTCCGCAGCGCTGGAGATCGCCCTGTAGGAGTGGGCGGACTCTGCAGTGTCGGAGTGCTGTGACTATTCATCTGAAAGGATGCCCGGTCGAGAACCGGGGTGGTGATCTTCTGCTGGCTCAATCTTCGGGCAGCGAAACTGCTGTGGCTGCTGTTAGCCGATGGACTGGCCTCTGCAATCGCATTCAACTGAGGGGAGGTGTTGAGCCCCAACGAACTGTGAGCACTTCCAACGCTGTAGTTAGGATTGGATTGTTTAGGAGAGTTAGAAAAGCCTGATGAACTCGTTAAAGGAGTCACAGATCCATTGATAGCCGAGGTCGATCCCCCACTGGCGGTAGAGAGTGGAGATTCGTCCTTAGAATCGCTACCTGGAAGCCCAGCTACCCCAGTAAGACTCACAGAAGGAGTGCTCTTGTGTGAATCGCCCTGGGGTGCAGTGTTTTTGCCCTCGTCGGAGTCCTGGTCTGGTTTTGGGTCCACAACCGGGGGATTTGATGATGGCGGCGGTGCCCCTTGCGATCGCCGTGATCTGACCCAGGTTGCAGGAAGATTCGGTTTTGAACTTGTCCGTTTCTCCTCTACTAGTGACTGTTCGCCGGTCATCAGTGGATAAGGAACTTACTCAGCAGAACTGATCGAACCTGTCGTGAATTGATGATACAGCAGCATGGGGGATATTACTTAATTATATATGTATAATTCGTCGGGAGTTTGAATGGATAAGCCTGCCCATTCGTCCAGTCGTTTCGCCACAACGCCACGCCCATATAATGTGGCCCGTCCAATCTGGGTAATTCGGCACCTGCAGCTGCATAGTTGACAGTGGGCTATAATATGCAGACAGCAGGCGTTTGGTTTCAATCCAGCCTAGATAGCTGTTATTTTTGGTGATTTATGCACGTCCGAAACAAAGGGCCCCTGCATGGGCCACATGCTCTCCCCGCCACAGATTCCACGGCTGGTGGTCGCCTCCGGTCAGGTGACTAGAAACAAGTAGCAGCTACTAGGTGTGGTCTCGTCAACGTCCTTGGGGTGTGACGTTGGCACATGACCGGACCTCTCATGACGCGGCCGGTACGCCCCATGCCATACATCATCAGAATGTCTCCTTTGTGTGTCATATGCGGCAGATCTGTGACCCGCAACATGTTGGAACATGCAACTTGCTTGGCGTAGGTCGTTCTGTTGTTCAGCTATGTAAGTAGTATTAAGCCCTGGGCTTGTGCTTGTGATCACGCACCAGGGAATGCTGAGTTTTCGTTATCGTCATTTGCAAATAGTTTCATTTCCCCAATGCCTATCTCCTGCATGGGTATGTCTCGCACTTTAACCTTCGGCTTTTCGTCGGTAAATCCCAAAATCGCCGCTGCTTTGCTTGCATCAATGTCCTCTTCGTAATTAGGCGGCCCATGGGTGCGCGACCAGCTCAGCATATCACACAGGTATTTCCATACATGCTGACCAGGGTGAACCACCTTGAACCCATTATCGGCAGCTTTTTCATAGCCTGATCTCAAAAAGGCTCGAAAACCCGGAGTAAGTGCCATTTTTTGGCCTCGCTCCGCCAGTAAACCGATGGTGCGGTATTTTCGTTCACTCTCATTTAGATGCACTGCAGCCCGCATCATGTGCTCCCAACTTCGCGAATCTGGATCAATCGAAAATTCGTTTTTGAAGTAGGTCGTGATGCCAATTTGCCAGTCCACCCGGGCTCGTTTGGCAAAGCTGTAGAGAAATAGATTCAACGTATTTATCGTCGGAAATAGATTGTCTTTGGTTGCCCAGTAGTTGACGAAATCAAGTGCTAGAATCACATTCTTATTGTTAGGCATGGCTGTCTGCAGCATCTTGGTAGCCACCTCATGGACTACAGGCAAACAGACCTGGTCCGGCGAGAGCCCCAGTAAAAAATCGTGAACACGCTGTGCACCTAATTTGGCGCAGAGGTATGCCACTATAGACGCTTGTGACTGCTCGTTCAATGGAATGCCTCTGCGTTGGATCTCCCTCAGAATCTGCAGCTTCGCATGCGAGTACGGCACCCCCAGAAACACTAAATTCCATGTCTCAGAGTTTGCAGTGATGTTGTGTTTGGACATTTCCACAAGGACATTGAATACTGACCGTAATTGAAATCCCTGGACTTTGCCAGATCTCTGCTGCACGTAATGTGCATACAGCCAGTAGTGAAAAACCTCTCGCGACAAGAACAGTTCTGGAGCCTCAGACACTAACGCTGCAACCTTGTCAGTATTTGCAGTTTTACTGAAATAGGCAACACCTGCTGTTAGCGACTCTGCAGACATGGCTGCAGAGGTCTGGGGGTTCGACTTGTTCAAAAGGCTCCACACCAGGCTATCAATATATTCTCTTGATGGCCCGTCGTCATATCTTCCGCCAAATGTCTCTGTAGTGATAGTAACAATGTAGTCCTGCAAGCTCTGAGCAGTCCATCGGGTTGGCTGTGTTGGAAGTATCTTGGATCGTTTAGGCCGGTTTTTACGTACACTGGGGGGATTGAATACAGGAGTGTCCCTCAAGTCGTGTTTGCTGGCATTCTCGGACAGCTTCTCCAAAAATTTCACTATGCGTTTAGTAGTTTTCCTACCAGTTGGGTGCGACTCTCGCTTCTTGCTGGCTTCTGGTACAAGAGCTAGAAGGCCACTTTTGTAAGATATAAATGATACATGAAATCCCCTGAATGCAGGCACACGAGCGCACAGCTGCTTGCGCAAAAGCGCACTGAACATGGTAAAACCCCAGCTGTGCCTATTACGTAATATAGGGAATAGTGGTTCGGACAATTCTATTGATGTAGTATTCATAAGGCTATATACGTTTCTGTAGCATTCTCAAATAGAGCGGCGAGCTTCAACAGCCTTTGCAAGGTCGCGAAGCATTTTTTCAGTGACATCCCAGGAGACGCAAGAGTCTGTGATCGAAACACCATAGTCAAGGTTCTCTTTGCCCTTGTCGCTCTTCTGGGAGCCCTCGTTGATGTTCGACTCGATCATAACACCAACGAGTTCCTTGTCACCCTTGGCAATCTGCTCAGCAACGGTCTGGAGGACCTTGGGCTGATTGCGGTAGTCCTTCTGTGAGTTGCCGTGGGAACAGTCAACCATGATGGGCATCTGGCCCTTGAGCTTCTCCTCGATCTCCTTGACGCTCTTCTCATCGTAGTTCACGCCCTTGGTAGAGCCACGAAGGATGATGAAACAGTCAGGGTTGCCTTTGGTAGTGGTGATGGCGGAGAAACCTTGCTTGGTAACTCCCATGAAGTGGTGAGCAGAGGATGCACTCTTGACGGCATCAATAGCAACCTGGACGTTTCCATCGGTACCGTTTTTGAAACCAATGGGGAAACTGAGGCCAGATGCCAGCTCACGGTGAAGCTGTGATTCGGTGGTGCGGGCACCAATAGCACCCAAACTGAGCAGATCAGCGAGGTACTGAGGGCTTACGACATCCAGCATTTCTGCTGCAATAGGCAGACCCTGAGCAGTCAAGTCGACGTACAACTGGCGAGAAACCCTGAGGCCCTTGTTGATGTTGTAGGTGTTGTTGATATCGGGATCGTTAATGAGACCCTTCCAGCCAACAGTGGTGCGAGGCTTCTCGAGGTAGGCACGCATGATGATCACCAAATCCTTGGAGAGTTCGTCGCTCAATTTTTTCAGACGACGAGCATAGTCCTTGGCCGACTCGGGATCATGGATCGAGCATGGGCCCACAATAACGAGGACCTTGTCAGACTTTCTATTAATCACGTTGATGGCCTCTTTGCGGCCGCGATTCACAGTTTCAAGATTTTCTTTGACAGCAGGGATTTCTTGCTGGAGCAAAGCAGGAGCAACTAGAGGATCGTATCCAACAATTCTCACGTCTTCACCCTCGACAGCGGGTGTTCCATCACTGCGAAACATAGGTTGTGGACTTCCAGTCATTTGTTAAGATGAGTAGAGTGAAATTTGCAAGATCAGTCACCCCGAGGCGCATTACGTCACCGCGCATGGTAACCAACGGCTGCTACCATGCGGAGTTCCCCTGACTCACGGATAAATAGAGCATGTAGCAAAATAATCCGGAGAAATATGTACAGTACGAATACAACATCAGCCCAAAAGTAGTGATAATCCTCAAGTAGCTCAGTTTACGGGTCCAATGTCTTCTGGCCACCAAAAAGGCATCATCGGGTGCACTTCTGTACCCGAGGCCAGCTTGAACTTGTGACCAACTTTGTCGATTCGAAGTGACGCCAGGCCGACATTGCCCATTGCGGCAACAATTGAGCCGGACGGTCGGGGCTTTGCCGCAGAGCCAAAAGGGCTCGAGCTGTTCACCTGGGCAAGTTCCATATTTGGAACTGCGCTCTCGTCGATGATGCGTTCACCGGGCTGCACGCCAAAGTCTATTGACTCGTATACATTCTCAGAAAGCTGTCCGCCCGCGGCGGTGAACACCACCGGGACAACTCTTTTGCGCACCACGCCGTGGTGGTGGGCTCTAATAGTCTGCTCTTGCCCGACGTAGCAGCCTTTGTGAAAATCGACCCCATGCATGAAATCGAGGTTGAACTCCAAAGGCATGGTCTTGCCTGGGATGAACTCCAAAGAGCCCTCGGGCACCCCGAATAAATATCTCCGTAAGTCGTAGTTGTCCAAGCTATCGGAGTTCTCGCTGACGGGCTGATTGCTGATGATTTTATAGCCGAGCGAGCCGACTCGGAAGTCTGGCACGCAAAAGCCGGACTGCGGCACCGTGGGGAGCTCGTTCGTTTCGTCGTTCCAAAAATACCACGATTGAAGAGCTGTCTCCTTTATTGAAACCTCGGCCGCAAGCTTGTAGAAGCTAAGCTGGCCAAGAATTTTCGTTTTTATCGATTCGTCGACTTCTAGGAGGTATGCGGGTGCATTGGTGTCCATCCACGGGATGTTTGGCACGCTGTACACAGTCATGTCCGCAATCACTCGACCTTTTGAGTTCAAAATGTTGGCATACGAGCCGGATGGATCAGCACTGTCAGGGTTATCAGGAGGCTTGATAGTGAGGAGGCCGTTAAGAAATTTCGATGCATCGGTTCCAGTGACGGAAATGAGAGCTTTCGGGAGCTTGATCAGTGCTCTGTCAAGGACAGTTTTCGGGAGCATTTTGGTACTTTCGATGAGTCTCGAGGGGGGCTAGTGCGTCTAGGGGGGCCAATCTCCGTGGGCTGAATTGGGGACGGAACGACCACTTTAGAGTATACCTAGGAAACTGAGGAGCTCCCTTGAGGTTTGCAAACTGCAGAGTTGACGACGGCAAGCTATGGGAGAATTATGGTCCAGGACACAAGTGGAAGCATCGGGACAGTTGGGGGCTAATAATAGGAAAATTAAGGAATTCCGTGTTTGTGACAAGCTAGGATCCGTTCGCCACAACCTCGCGTCTTCCTTAATGAGATACAGGTGATGAGACAAGGCAGCGCATGACTGCAGATGGGAGTGGGTAACGTCCCCACCATGCAGAATTAAACATTTCCGTGTGCACTATCAATATTTCACCACACGGCACCGGCGAAGTACTCGACGAAACTAATATCCGCGAAATCGGTTGCATGCACACATGTTTTTAGCGGGTTAGGGCGCGTTTGATGAACGTTGTACATTTTCAGTGCGTCTTGAGTACGGGCAGGCCTCGGTAGCGCGAAAAACGTGCTTTACACAGGCTGGTTTTCGATTATAGAGTGAACGCGAGCTCTGTGGCCAATAGGGGCCGCAAACACGCACTACAGTGGGCATTCTCTAAATAGGCGGGGCTACACTTGAGCAACCAAAATTGTCAAGATACTATTTGCCAATAAATACGTGACACTATTGGACGGTTTGCCGTCAGTCGAAAACTTTTCGCAAGAAAAACCTTTTTATAGGCTCAATCCTGCAAGTAGAACAGCGTCAATATAAGTACTTGCGCCACTACTCCACATGCGCGTTTCGATGTCGTTTATATAATCGAGTTCATTGTGTACGGCCGTATCGCCCCCTGACCACGGTCGCCATGAATAGACCGCCCAATCAGTCAGCTTGACCCGTCCCGGTCGCCGGCGCACGGGCTGGCTCTGGCGATTGGTGTCCAAACACTACGATCATGTGACGCAGACTAGGCCGCCACAGTGCCAGCACGCCCAGCCAATCAGGGCCGGCGATTTCCTGCTTATATGCAGGTGGTCCTGCAGCATTTGGTTGTCTTAGCAACCGTAAAATATAAGCCGGCTCCCATTCGTTAGCACCTCCTAGCTGCACGCGCATATATAACACCGAACTGACAATACAAACCTTACATGGCCTCAGTAGAGCGCGTCTTGATGTCCGAGGATTCACATAACTTTTCAGGGTTTTCAAAAACTAATTCAATTTGGGGAAACCGTCCCTCCTCCAGCGCTGAAGAGAAGGCCTGGAGCCAAAACTCTCGCAGCGGCCTGAGCTCCGGTTTATTTAACCCGTTGTCGCAATTTGGCTACGGCCCCCAGGCGTTTTACGGCCGTCCCAGCTCGGCCCCAGGGCCTCCAGTAGCTGCCACCCCCGCCCCTTCGAATCCCTCCACGGCACATGCTCACACGCACCCAATAGAGTCGCCCAGTTCCACATCGTCGTCGTCTGCGAACCCCCTCCATATCGACGACGACCTGATCCCGACCGCGATCGTGGTGAAGAACATTCCGTTTGCAATCAAAAAGGAGCAGCTGGTGGAGGTGATGACGCACTTGAATCTGCCGCTCCCGTATGCGTTCAACTACCACTTCGACAATGGAGTGTTTCGCGGGCTGGCATTCGCCAACTTCAGCACCGCCGAGGAGACAGCGATCGTGATTGGTGCTCTCAACGGCCGCGAGATCGGTGGCCGCAAGCTCAGAGTGGAGTACAAGAAAATGCTCCCACTACAGGAACGAGAGCGGATCGAGCGCGAGAAGCGTGAGCGTCGCGGCCAGCTCGAGGAGCAGCACGTCAGCCAGAGCCAGGGCTCGAGCCTCGCGAGCTCGCCCCTCAGCGCCCACTCGGTGCCCGTGAGCGCCCCGTACAATCCAACCACTCCCGTGGACATGAACGACAAGGACACTCTGGAGCTCTACACATCTTTGGTGCTCTTTTCGTCTTCTGGCCAGCCAGAAGTCGTACTGTCTGGCGCCACTCTGCGCCAGTCGCAGATACTTCGGACTTTGTGTAACGAGTTTGGACTCAATTACTCGGAACGCAACAATGTTCCAGTTATATCTCAGGGTATTCTTGGCCCAGCAGCATTGGGGCTTGGCAGTGGGCTGTTTCGCCAGTGAATCTTATGTTAATGAAAACCAACGACTCATGCTATACGACTCATGATACTGATGATAAATGTTTTTTTATAGCGCTAGTTTTTGTTGCGGCGCGATGTAGGTTATGATATAAATATGGATGGATATTATTTTTTCAACAGTCCTGCGAGCTCAGACGGGTTGGCGAGCACCTTGCGTCCGTCGCGGTACTCGACTTCGACCTTGCCGGTGCTGGCGTACGCCCTGCCCACAATCACGATTGCTGGCCAGCCTGCCTCTTTGGCGGCTCGGAGGGCGTGGCCCAGCTGGCTGGTGCGGTCCTCGGCGACCACCTCGACGCCGTCCGCACGAACTTGCTCGGCGATTTGCACGCTCAGAGCAATGTCGTTGCCAACAACTATCGCAGGATACGGGGCCACAGATGAGGGCCATACCAGACCTCCAGCATCTCTCTGGGTGTCGGCGATGGCGCCAATGAGACGAGTGACGCCGATACCGTAGCACCCCATCTCCATGGGCACCTGCTTTCCCGAGTTGAGGGTAACCAGCCCACCGAGCGGCTCTGTGTAGCGAGTTCCCAGGTAGAAACAGTGACCGACCTCGATGCCCTTGATCTCTGTCATGTCTCCCCCGCAGTTTGAGCACTGCTTTGAGCTTGAGACTTCGTCGTTGACGGCATTGTCGCAGCTGTTGCACTTGTACACTGTGTCCTCCCCTAAATCGCTGCGAATATGGTACTCATGGCTCTTATTTCCGCCCATGGTGCCAGAGTCTGCCTGGGCAGCCACAGCGTCGACCCCGAGCGCACTAAAGATCTCCTTGTAGGCAGCCCTCATGACGTCGTAGCTTTTCAACGCACTTTCCTGGTCAACGTCGAAAGTGTATGCGTCCTTCATGACGAACTCGCGGGTTCTGAGGAGACCGCTCTTGGGCCGCAGCTCGTTGCGATACTTGCGAGTGATCTGATACACATTGAGCGGCAGTGAACGATAGGTCGTCTTGCCCACCAGCTCGGTGATCTGCTCCTCCCCAGTAGGCTGCAGCAGGTGCTGCTGGTTGTGGGTGAACATGAACTCGTCCTCAGCTTGGCCCTGCAGCCGACCAGATTTTCGCCAGAGGTCAGGATCAACTAAAGACGTGAGTGCAAGCTCGACGCTCCCGGCCTTGTTGAGCTGTCGGCGAATGATCTTTTCGATATTTTTCTGCACTCGGAATCCCAAGGGCAGAAGGTCGTAGATTCCAGATGCGACCTTGTGGACGTACCCATGTTGCACCAGCAGATCCACGCTCGACGGATTCTTGAGCTTGGCCAGAGGGGGAACCAGCAGTTTACTGATTCGCATTGATCGGTCGCCACAGGTTGGTGGCAATAGGCTGGTTTATAGACTGGTGCTGGAGATAAATAGAATAAATTACGGGGAGCCAATCATGGTTCTAGGAGCTAATCGCGGCATGCGTCTGCGAATAGCAGCGTGTCGCTCGATCACGTCTGGTTTACTGAGGGCGTCCAATGCGGCTGCGTTGCCTGCCTGCTTGATGGACGGCCCCGTGGCGGTGCCAATGACCTCGCCCTCAATAATGCAGTTGACCTTGAACGGGGGCCCGGCGTTGGTCGCGGTGTAGGTGATGCGTCTCTGAGCGCTACCGATCTTCTGATACAAGTCGGACTTGGCACGCAGGACCTCGTCGTTCTCGGCTTTCTCGAATCGCTTGTCGGTCTTGGCGTCGTCCTTGCGGTCCTTGGTGCTCTGCTTGTCGAGCTCCTCCACGAAAGGGCGGTACAGCTGCACCAGCCAGTTGCGGGCGACAGCGAACCCCCGGTCCACCGCGACACCCCCAATGTAGGCCTCGAACGTGTCTGCGAGGATCTTTGACCTGGTCTGTGTGAGCTTGCCGAGGTCCTCTTCTGAGATGTGCGAGATGAGCAGGTCCTCCATCTTGTAGAGCCGTGCGAGCTCCCAGAGCTTGTGGTTGTTCACCAAGCTGGACTTTTTTCGCGTGAGCTGGCCCTCAGAATCGGACGGGAACCGCGTGTAGAGCATGTCGCAGATGACTCTGTCCAGGACCGAGTCGCCCTTGAACTCGAGCCGCTCGTTGTTGCGGGTCTGGACCTCGTAGTCGTAAACGTGAGCGTGCAGCTTGAAAAAAGACCGGTGCATGTACACCTGGACCGCCAAGTCTCGGTCGTTGATGACGGGCAGAGGTGGGGGCCACTCCTGGTCGACGTCGGCCTCGTAGTCTTTCGACAAATTCGACACCTTGGACGTCAGGGTGGCAGGAAACTTGGTGCACAGCAGATCATTCACCAATGGCAGCTTGTTGTCCCAGAAGCCCTCAATCATGCTCTGGGCAAGATGCACTCGGGGTTTGCGAAACACCTTGGCGTGATCGGGATCCAGAGTCTCGTTCGACGCCAGGGCCATGAGGTCCTGGCCCTTGAGAATGCCCGTTTTGTGCATGAGGTTGTCAAAGTGCGAGGCGATGGTGATCATAATATTCTCGGTCTGCTCGAGGTCTGCCACCGTGGGAGTGCTCTGGTCCCCTTCAGGCATGTAAAGCTCGTTCACTGCCTCCTCAGGAGGGCCCCTGTGGGGCATAATGAACCCCATCGCGACTGCTAAAGAATCCGACTAGATGATTCAGCGGAAGCTGCGTCGGAGTATATCTAGCGGGGCCGAGGTCGGTCTAGTACATTTTAGATTTATCGTTTCTACATAACGAAGCTAGCGTTTTAGTGCTCTGCGTGCTCGTGGCGGAGGTGGAAGAAGTAGTCCATGCTGTAGCCGAGAGCAAGGAAGAAGAAGATGCCGTGCAACAGAGGGCGACCGGTGTTGGTGGTGCCGTCAATGTACTTCGCACGGTAGCGGCCAGCGAAGCCAGAGGGCTTGGTGGCAGGAGGGGCGCCGTGGGGGAGGGCCTTGTAGAACTGAACGACGCGCTCCATACGCTTGGCGTTGGGTGCAGAGCCCAAGTTGGCGGGGCTGGCAATCTTGGGGGGGATCAGCGACGAGATTCCGCGCTTGGCAATGAAGCTCATGTTGGAAGTTCAGTGTGGTGCTCGCTGAGTGAGCTTTGATTGGCTGGGTGAGTAAGCGCTTATGTCACCAGTGGCGCCGGCCACACCTGATCTGCGTGCTCCGGCTCGCGAGTGAGAACAGTTTGGCAAGTTGCGTAGTCTGACTCAATTGAGCCATGTCAGTCACCCCCGTTGGTCAGCATGTGCCAGACTCCAGGTAATTATTATATAAGCGAGGACAGAATCTGAAGATGCATGGATCCTGAGTTGGTCGAGCAGCTCGAGATCTCGGCAGCGAGCTCAAATAGAAAAGGCAGGGCCCGCAAAAATACGTATCATCTATGGGGCCACCCGGAGATCGGCATCACCAGCTGGAAGTACATGGACTGGGACTACTATGCCCCAAATTTGCCGGTCTACGCACGGGGATTGTTCACAATTGGCGACCGAATCGTCGTCAGAGGCTATGATAAGTTTTTTAATATCGACGAAGTCCTCTCCACCAAGTGGGAAGACCTCATAGCCCACACCACTGGTCCGTATTGTGCCACTACCAAGGAAAACGGGTGCATTATATTTATTTCTGGCTATGACGGTAAACTGGTGGTGACGTCGAAACACTCTACGGGCCCCAGAGACGATTCAAAGAACCACTCTGCCGTCGGCCAGCAATGGGTACGCAAGTATCTGGACGCAGTAGGTAAAACCGAGCAAGAGCTCGCCGAGGAGCTGGAGCACGAGAGCATCACCGCAGTGGGGGAGCTCTGCGACGACGCTTTCGAAGAGCATGTGCTCGCGTACAAGCCCAGCGAAGCAGGCATCTATCTCACTGGGCTAAACTCGAATCAGAGAACCTTCTTTACCAGGCCAATGGAAGAGGTAGCAGAGTTCGCTCGCAAGTACGGATTCCGCGAAACAAAATACACCGTCAAGGACGATATCAATGCTCTCAAGGCATTCGTCGAGAGCTGCAGCACAGATGGATCGTGGCAGGGCCGAGAAATCGAAGGATTCGTGGTGAGGTGCAAGCGAGACGGCCAGGACTTTTTCTTCAAGTACAAGTTCGACGAGCCCTACTTTATGTACAGACAGTGGCGCGAGGTCACAAAGTCTTACCTTCAAAATCCAAACGCTCCCCCGAAATTTCACCCCAAACATCGCGAGTCCTGCACGAGGTACCTCCAGTTCTTGACCAAATACATTCCATCCCACCCCGAGTATCGCACCTTAATTTTGAATGACCACAAGGGCATAATAGACTTGCGCAACAGGTTTCTGGAGTACTGCGGCATGAACGAGCAAGAACTATTAAACATGTTCGTGGCGGATCTTCCCAAAAAGTATATACTGGTGCCTATCGCCATTCTAGGATGCGGCAAGACCACCGTTAGTGTTGCCCTCAGCGTCCTGAACGACTGGGGACATTGCCAGAACGACGACATCCCCTCAGGAAAAAACAAAGTCAAGCAGTACATCCTCAATCTCATTGATTCCTTAGAGGAACACGACGTGGTCATTGCCGATCGCAATAACCACCAACTAAGAGAACGGACACAGCTCATTACCGATCTCACCCAAGAATCTGCCGCCAGAGGATACGAACTGGTTTTTGTAGCCTTGAACTTTCTCCCCGAGGGAGTAACGCCAAAAGTGTGGGATATCACGTCGAACCGGGTCAAAAACAGAGCAGGCCAGCACCAGACTATTACGGATATGCCAGACAAGATGGTCACAAACATTATGAAGGGGTTCGTTGGACGGTTTCAACCCCTCATGCCTTCAGCGTCACCTGATGACCAGTTTGACTCTATCGTAAACCTCTCCATTGACAAGGACAGCTCTGAAAAGAATGTCAGAGCTGTATGTGACCATATGAGGAAGCACTACGGCATGAACCTGGAGTTCACCGATGAGCAATTCCACAATGCAATGCGTGCTGCATTTGCGTACCAGCCCAAGCCTCTAGTGAAAAATACCCCCACTCGCAATCCCAAATTCTTTGGAGTTAAGGTCAAAGGAGATATCAAGCAGCTTGTTTTGCAACAGTTCGCAGAGCTGCCAGAGTTTTTGCAAAAGTACAATGTGAGCTTTCTGGAAGAATTCCATGTGACTTTAGCCCACGCAAACCATAAGCACCGATTCAGGAAGCTCTGCAAGGAGTTCCACAAATCGCTTGCCTCCGCCAAGGACGTCCTCGAACTGGATCTCAATCAGCCAGCTGATGTGACGGTGAAGGAAATCTGCTGGAATGAGCGCATCATGGCCCTAAGAGTTGATCTGGAGGGAATCGAGAGCGAGAACGCAATTCCCCACATCACGGTTGCTATGAAAGACGGTGTCAATCCTGTAGAGTCCAACGGAATGTTTGAATTTGACCACGAAGTCAAAAGATGGGAGCAAAAACTGAACGGCTCTATGTACGCATATTTTGATAGCTAGTTAATCTGTCCTTTATTGACGACAAATGCCTCAAGCACTGCAAGCGCCGAATACAGACGGTTCTCTGCCTCCTCAAATACGACCGAGCGATCAGAATAGAAAACCTCGTCTGTGACCTCCTCAGAGTGGCGAGGGAGGCAGTGCATGAACTTCCAATCTTTTTTGGCACCGCCCTTCTGGGCCATTTCGTCAGAGACTTGAAAGCCTTCGAATTCCTTGAGTCTTTTAGCTTTTTCTTCCTCTTGGCCCATCGAGACCCACGTATCAGTCACGATGATGTCCGCATCTTTGACAGCCTCAAGAGGATCAGTGGTCTCCTCAACTGTAGCTGCTGAGCTATTGCTTTCGATTTCTGCGAGCATCTCTCTGGAGAGTTGGTGGCTCGCTGGAGTAGCGACTGCAACATTGATTCCAACCTTCACGCATGCAATGGCGAGATCGTGCAAAACATTATTAGCATCACCGACCCAGGACAGCTTAAGCCCATCTAGCGTACCAAATGCCTCCTTGATAGTTATCAGGTCGGCAATAGCTTGTGTAGGGTGGTATTTCTCGCAGAGCGCATTGATGATAGGCACACGACTATGCTTGACTAGCTCCTGAATTTCAGAGTGAGGGCCCACTCGAGCGACAATTGCCGAAGTCATGGAGCTGAGAACTTTGGTAGTATCGTAAAAGCTCTCATTGACCCCGAGTTGGATATCATCTTTGCCAAGAAACATAGGGGAAGCACCCAAATAGGCAACAGCACCTTCAGTGGATACACGAGTACGAGTACTGCGTTTGCTAAACAGCAATGCCACTAATTGGCCAGCCAAAGGTCGAGAACCAGAGTAGTCGCCGGCCCTGAATTGCTTTTTGAACTCAAGGCCTCTAGAAACGAGCTTCTGCAGCTCTGAAGGCGTAAGGTCTTTAATGGAAGTCAAATGGCGAACCATACGAAAACTGCTGAGGGGGCCTAAGTTTTTATGTCTGTCTGTGAGTCATGCAGGGAAAGGGTTATACCAGTCTTAACGGTGAGAGTGCCTAAATAATTATGCTTTACATATACTGTAGATTTAATTGAGGTCCAGATTGGTTATAGTCATGGGTTTTTCACTATCTTTGAGCTTATCAGCGAGGTCGTCACATGAGAGGCCAGTTCGAGAATGAGCTGCTGAGTTGAAGCATTGACGAAATCCCACCGTATTGCCTATAACTCATGCTTCTGAGACCACTGGGCTGGCATAATACGATCAGCATCAAGCCTGCTTATTTTTTTCCAGCGTCTCTACTAGCAGCTCGAGCTCCTTGGCTTCTTCCTCGAGCGAATGAAGTCTAGCTTCTAGCATGAGCTGAACTTTTTCTCTCGTCGTCACAGACACTCGCTTGGGGATCGATATGTTGGCTCGCTGCAGCACTGCTTCCTCGAGCTCATTATCTGAAGAGTCGGTGTCGAGAGGGTCAGCAGTTTTAGGTTGAAAGAACGCAGGTTCATCGATTACCATCTGCTCCTGCTCGCTAGACCCTTTTTGCTCTTCCCAGGTTTCTTGCAAGTCCTCAAGAGTGTATCTATGGGCACTAGAGGATACCGTAACGTTCTTGCGTTTAAGCGGAGGTTTCAGTTGCCTCTGACTCTTATCTACGGGCTCAGGAGTTGCAGACTTGTCGTTAACGTACAAACCCAGTTCTCGAGTACGAGACTGAGTCTTTTGGACTTTTTGTCTTTTCTTGAACATCACTCCGCATTCATTCCAAAATTTTTACAACGTCACAACCGTTTGGGTAGTGCCTGGAGGATGTACACTGTGTTACCACAATATGTTGCAATTAGGTAAAGGAGCCACTTACCTGCATGCGAATATGCAAGTTCTTGCCAGGATTCATGGCCACAAAAAATAATATTTCTTTATACCACCCTTATCACAAAACAAATGTGTCTCTAAATGCGTTGGCTGCCTCATTTTAGCCTATGTATGCATTCAGCAGCATGAGTGATACCGGATGTAGTCCTTCACTTTCCCGATTAGTTCACGGTACCATAATGCTTGATGTGATGCACATACAACTTCGTGCAACCGGTAGCAAGCCGGCTGGGTATATATGTTTGCCTGGTACCGAAAAATAATATAATTAGATGCGGGGGTTTAATCTTGGCAATGTCGCCACTCTCTTAGCAGTTGTGAATGCTAGACGAGGCTCCAAGGAGGGCAATTCCATTGCTAGAGCTGCCGCACCTAGAAAGGATCAAGAGAGCACCTCATATAACACCGAGTATACTACATACACGGTAGGCACAGCTCCACTTGATCTTACAAGTCCAACTGATGGGGCTTCAACTAACTATGACGGAGGTCCTCTTTCTGTGGCCAATGCTGGTAATATTCAAAGCAATGGTCTGCCAGGTTTTGTCAATCCTTTTAGCCAGAGTAGTTACCAAAGTGACTCTAGTGCCACCTCCTATGATTCGGGTACCCTGTTTGCAACCGTCTCTACTGACGCAGCTACAAGTGGTAGCGACGGTACTAACGGGTATACCTATGACCTTAGCAGTTCTGGTGGTGGCTACGACAGTGCCAGCTCTACTGTCGCTCCTCTTGATCAAACCGACTCTCAGAGTTCGGATAGTTATTCTGACTCTACGAGTCTTGCATCTGCATCCTACACTAGTGACGACTATTCCTATGTTACAAGCTACCAGACGTCTACCGTAGACGCCAGTAGCTACTATAGCACGGACGGCCTCTCTTATGCCTCTGGGTCAACCGATAATTCTGGAACCGATTCTGGCACCTTGGGTACTGACCAGTACAGTTATACCACATCCTACAGTACCCTGACTGTCGATCCTAATAGTAATACGGACTCTGGTACCACTAACACAGATGAGTACTCGTATACGACTTCTTACACTACTCTCACCGTGGATCCTAGTAGTAATACGGACTCTGGTACCACTAACACCGATGAGTACTCGTATACGACTTCTTACACTACACTCACTGTCGACCCCTCAGGAACGGGCTCAAATACAGATGAATACTCTTATACCACGTCCTACACCACTCTGACACAAGATTCTAGCGACAGTACTGGCCTCACTGGCACAGACGAATACTCCTACACCACCTCTTACACTACTCTCACCGTAGACCCTAGTAGCACTGCCGACATCAGCTCACCTACTGATGAATACTCGTATACCACCTCTTTTACTACTACTACTGTGAATCCCAATGGTAATACTGATTCCGGGTTCACAAACACAGACGAGTACTCATATACCACTTCCTACACTACCCTCACTGTGGATCCTAGCTCCGATGGGTATTCGTATACTACTTCTTACACTACACTCACGGTGGATCCTAGCTCTGATGGGTACTCGTACACAACAAGTTATACCACTCTCACGGATTCCCAAGACTCTTCTAGCCAGTCATCCCTCTCCGGTCCTGCAGTGACCACGGAAACTGTTACTGCCACTACTACTATTGAAGTCGACATAACGCATGTCACTGGTTACTACGACTTTTCCACTGTCACTGAGACCTCAGTGTCTGCCACAACAACTACAGCCACGCTCTCGCTTGAGGTTACGTCCTCCTTTACAACCAGCGTGTTTGGGACAGTAACTACCGGATGCGACCTCGCGCCTGCCCAGTCTAGCGCACCGCATGTTAAATCTCTCAACATTGTGTTCTCTGATACCGATGCAGAGGACTTTTCGCTTGTCATACATACTCGTCCCTGTGGATGCAGTGTCGACAGTGATTGTGACTGCGACTATTTTGAGGACGACTCGGAGGAAGATTGCGACTCTGGCTCCAATTCCTCAGACGACTATCCTACGACCATTACTGCACTCTGGACCGCCACAACTACTCAATTGGTTACAGAAGCTGCATCGACAAGTGCTCACACCACCTGGATCGCCAAAAAGGGTCTCAACAAGTATCTAGAGAAGGAGGCCAAAGCTTCCTCTGAGAGGAATGCTGAAGTAGCGAAACCAAACCTCTTTCGTCGTACGTTAGGCAAGGTGTTCAACAGCTTTCCCAACAACGTCCAAGAGCGCTTCAGAGGTTCTCCCGTTCAGAACCGTGCAGATTCTTTGAGAAGACTTCGTGACCATTATCGTGCGAGACAGAGAGCTCATTTCACCTCTTGTAGTTCGTGTGGGGGCAATTCTGGTCATTGCAATTCCTGCGGAGCTCACCGCGGCTGCGAATGCAACCCCCATCCTTGCAAGTGTGCTCCCCCACAGAGCAAACCATACCATGCCCCTCCTTCTGTTGTCTGCAAAACTGTCACTCTCCCACCTTCCTGTACTACGGTTACCGTTTCCTACGCCCAAACAGAAAACTCAGTGGTGTCTATGTGCACAACAGTCACCGTGAGCTGCCAGCCCGTAACATCGACTGTTTACACACAAACTATTGATAGCTCTACACTCAGTTATACTACCTTCACTGATTCTGCCTCCACCAGTGTGAGTACACTGAGTTCGGAGGGCCCATCAGAGACTTTGTCGAGCACCACTATTCCAGACTCCACGACCTATATCTATACCACGGAGACATGGACGCCAACTGATTCTTATACTACTGAATCCACGACTGATTCTTTCAGCACTGATTCTGTGACCTCTGACACGTATTCTACTGACACTTCGGCTACAACTTTCCCCAGCAGCACAGACTCGACTGACATTACATCCAGCACGGATTTCTCGTCCACTGACTCAAGTATCAGTTCTGTCACAGATTCATCGAGCACAGGCTATTCGACAACTGAATCAACCACTACTATAACGTTCACCCCTTCGACGAATACTGATTCCTCAAGCACTGGTTCCTCCAGCACATATTGGACTACTGATTCATTCAGTACTGATACCTTTACTTCATCAAGCACTGACTCTTTGTCAACTGATACATTCAGTACTGACACCTTTACTCCATCAAGTACTGACTCTTTCTCAACTGACTCGTTCAGTACTGACACCTTTACTCCGTCAAGTACTGACTCTTTGTCAACTGATACATTCAGTACTGGCACCTTTACTCCATCAAGCACCGACTCTTTGTCGACTGATACATTCAGTACTGACACCTTTACTCCATCAAGCACCGACTCTTTGTCAACTGACTCGTTCAGTACTGATACTTTTACTCCATCAAGCACCGACTCTTTGTCAACTGACTCGTTCAGTACTGATACCTTTACTCCATCAAGCACCGACTCTTTGTCAACGGATTCTTCCAGCACGTATTGGACTACGGATTCATTAAGCACTGACACCTTTACTCCTAGTACTGATTTCCCCAGCACCTTTATTCCTTCCACTGATTTGTCCACCGACAGCTGGACTACGGACTCACTCAGTACTGATACCTTCACTTCTCCATCAACTACTGACACTCCATCGACTGATTCGTTCACTACGGATACCTTTACTCCATCGACCGACTCTTCGACGGTAGAATCCTCCAGCACGATATCCTCAGATACGTGGTCGACAGACACCTGGACGACGGATTCTTTTACTACCGACGTTTCCACTCCATCAAGCACAGACACCTGGCCAACCGGTCCTTCTAGCACCGACTCCACTGACACCTCAAGTGCGACAACCGATACTTACACCACTGATGTCCAGACCACTAGCACCACACGCAGCTATATCTTTACATCATCGTTCTCGAGACCTTGTCGCACTACTTCTGAGGTGCCCGTGTCGTGCGTCACACAGACTGTGTCCATGGAGACACCATCTTGCACCCTGGGTACCGCTGATTCCGCTCATCCTTGCGCGACTAACCACGGAAGTCAGTGCCACTGTGGATGCGGTCATAGCCGTTGCGGCCATGGGTCGTTTGAAGAGGGTCTGCGTGCGGGTTATAGCTTTGGATACAAGGATGGATATAAGGATGGCTACGAGGATGCTTGCAACCAAAATCTTGAACTATCATAATTAATTAATTTATATATGAATTTGTGGTAATGAATATACTTTTGACGAGATTCACGAGGGTTTTTCTATTTGCTTGACTAGAACAGATCAGGAACCTACTTAGGATACATAACCGGCTCGACGCGACGCGAAAACCGCAAGATGCGCACCAATTTTTTGCAAGAGCAATAATTCAAATTCGACAAACACACATTCAGTGCTAGAATCAGGATTAGAGTTGCTAAAACTTGGCACATTTCTCATGCACTCCTTGCAGGGATGCAGGAGGTGCCCTTTATATTTAGCCTAAGGGTCGCTCCCAATTGAATACCGGATGAGCACGTCTCCACGAAAAGTACTTGGTGCCGTAGACATCAATACTCGTGCCCAGAGCGAGTCACCCGTGAAGAAGACCAGCCTCATTCGCAAGAGAAGCGACGAGTCGGTCAGCTCGAGCTACTCCAAGACTCGACGGCCTCTCAGAGATTGCACATCACAGCACGCCGGCTACATCACGGTTGAGGGCACTAAGCACCAGCTCACCACCAAGTGGCCAGCCGAGGCAGCTCTCAGCCCGGTGCCGTCGCCGTCGAAAAAGCAGCAGTCACTGGAGTTTGTAATTTTCGACGACTCCAACAAGGAAAACATACCCCCGTCCATCCCGACCTCCTCCCAGGCTACCCTCTCGTAAGTGCTTATCCGGCCTCAGTGCCGACTGTAATTTAGCTCTAACTACGAATATTTATTACACACTCTAAACTGACTGGCCAGTGCAGGCTGACAGCACCAGATCCTGAGGCTCTGTCATCAACGATTGATCTAGTAGCTTGACAAAGAATTGTTTTGTTCTCTCCAGCCTTCTAAATGTCATCGGATTTTTTGCAAAAGGCAATCGATCAGGTCCAGCGGGCCATTGAGGCCGACAACGCCGGTCGTTACGAGGAGGCCTACAAGCAGTACTATGCCGGGCTGGAATACTTCATGACTGCTCTGAAATACGAGAAAAATAAACGGTCGCAGGAATTAATTCGGTCCAAAGTCCAGGAGTACATGACGCGGGCTGAGCAGCTCAAGGAGCATCTCGATAAGCTCGGCAAACAACAGGGACCCTCAGAGGGCTCAGTTGGGGGCGGCAACACAAAGGCTCGGAAGCCCGGGACTTCAGATGATGACAATGAGACCAAGAAGCTCAGGGGCGCTATCCAGGGCTCGATCGTAGCCGAGAAGCCGAACGTGCACTGGAGCGATATTGCGGGCCTCGAAGGAGCCAAGGAGGCGCTCAAGGAGGCAGTGATCCTGCCTGTCAAGTTTCCCCACTTGTTTACTGGCAACAGAAAGCCGGTGTCGGGTATTTTGCTCTATGGCCCTCCAGGAACCGGTAAATCGTATCTTGCAAAGGCTGTCGCTACCGAGGCCAACTCGACGTTCTTCTCGGTCTCCTCGTCTGATCTCGTGTCAAAGTGGATGGGCGAAAGTGAAAGACTGGTGAAACAGCTGTTCCAGATGGCCCGCGAGTCCAAGCCGAGCATCATCTTTATCGACGAGGTGGACGCTCTGTGCGGTCCTCGTGACGAGGGCGGATCAGAAGCGAGCCGCCGTATTATTACTGAGCTGCTGGTACAGATGAACGGCGTTGGCCAAGAGAACGAGGGGATCCTGGTCCTCGGGGCCACGAACATCCCTTGGCAACTGGATGCGGCGGTCCGTCGTCGTTTCGAGCGCCGTATTTATATCCCGCTCCCGGATGTGAATGCTCGAGCCAGGATGTTTGAGATAAACATCGGTGATACGCCGTGCGACCTCGCCTCCAGCGACTTCCGCAAGCTGGCAGAAATGACTGCGGGCTACTCAGGCCACGACGTAGCCGTGGTGGTCCGCGACGCCCTTATGCAGCCAGTGAGGAAGATCCAGGCAGCAACACATTTCAAGGAAGCACCAAACAGCACCCCTTCTGCCAAAAAGCTGATCCCGTGCTCGCCTGGCGATAAGGGGGCAAAGGAGATGAGCTGGATGGACCTCGAGACGGACGAGCTGGAATTGCCGGAACTCACAATCAAAGACTTCATCAAAAGTATATCAAGCACTCGCCCCACTGTTAATAGCGATGATCTCAAGAAGCAGATTGAGTTTACCAATGACTTTGGCCAAGAGGGTGCGTAGGTGGAGTACAGCTATCGAATGTCATTTGTATAGAATATTTATCTAGAGATAAAAAGACAACTCCTGTTAATTGCTAATCAGCGAAGGCTCAATGTGGGAGCAGATGTCCATGTACTCCTTCAGGGGCGGGTTCGTGTCTTCGCTGTGCCAGAACATGGTCCAGTTCGAGTCTGGGATCTTCATGAATCCACGCGACCGCTCAAAGTACCATTTGTTCACTGGGTTGTTTGAGCGAGACCGCCAGATCACCTCTTTAGGGAACAATTGCCGAACCATTTTAATGAGCAGGATGTCGGCGAACCCGGCACTGCCCTGCGACTGGGGGTCCACCGCGAACTTGTCTAGGTACGCAACCGGCGTGCCACTCGACGATCGCTCCCAGGTGATGATGGCGGCGCCGTCGTAGTCGCCTGTGATAATCAGTGCGGCAAAGTTGTTCTTGACACGGTTCAGGTAGTGCTCCAGGTCGAGTTTTCGGCCAAAAGAGCGCTCAATAAGCCCGACGAGCCTCGCCAGGTTCAATTCACCGGCCCGGGCTTGCTTGAGCAAGTTGAAGCCGGTGTCGGAAGTGATGATCTTCACCGGAAACCCGTATCGGATGAGCGATGTCGTGAGCTGAGTCTTTTGCAGCTTTATCGGCAGTGAAGGGGAGATGAGTGGTCGGTCGGTCAAGAGGTTGTGGATTATGGGGTTCTTATCCACAACGTTGCCAGCGGCCTTCGGGGTGGTGATGATGCCCGTCCTCGTGGGATGCGCAGGCGGGAGCAGGGTATTCATGGTGGTCAAGTCATCGATAGTCCGTTTCTTGATCTCGTCAGGCAAGTCGCTGTTGATGAGCTCGGCGATGATCTCTGAGTACTCTTGGCAAAGGTTGATAAATACGTGGGAAGACTGGCGCTGCTGCGATGGTATTCCCCCATACGGCTCTACGAAAACCACTTTGTCCACGTGAACGTCCTTCATGCTGCTGAGGCCCTCAGCCAAAATCTTCATTGCCTCGTTACCATCCATAAAGCTAAATTGAGTGGTCTTATCGTCATAAGCGAACGCAGGCAGGATAGGAATTCTATTCGAAGCCAGTGCAGTGGGAATGCTGGCTATCACACTGCACGGCTCAGGGTCGTTTAGGTTGTACGGGCATTGTAGCGGCATAGTCTTGCCCATTTTTCCGTCGATAAGATTGGCGAATTGGAGCACTCTACGTTCGAGCATGTTTCTGGCTGCCCCGAAGCTTAGATTCCCATGCAGATAGCCTCTTATCTCTGGGCGAGAGTCCATCAAAATCACCGGGTTTCCCCCCAGCGTCATGAGGTGAGAGAATGCACGGGCTATTTTTGGCAGCGTTTCCTCGTCGTCATAATTGAGCTTTATGAGACAGACTCGACGGGACTCTCTCGATGCATCGAACTGAGCATACTTTTGGATATACTTGCGAGCCTCCCGTTTGGTGGCAGTAGTTGACATTACGGTGTCAATTAGTGACCTAGTTTCACTCAATGTGTGCTTTAGCCTCGCCGCGACCATCCTGCTGCTCGTGGTTTATATCGACGCTAATTTGTTAGTCACTGGTCAAGCATCCTGCAACTAGCACAGGTGTTGTCGTCACGGGGCTAGGAGCACTGTATATAGCAACAGTAATTTCTCTGTTATTTCACTGTCAGAGCTGGCTTAACCATGTCGCTCCCCAAGTCCATGCTTGAGGCATTTTCTCCTGCAGAGATAGAATTTCAAGCTCAGGACGAGCCCATCAGTATCATCCCAAACCGCCAGTTCAAAGCAGTACGGCTCGAGGGATGGTCTACACCGCACCTTCGCCCCCTGGTTGAGACCAAAGTCCCGCTGTGGATGGCCCTACTACTGAAAAAGCAGGAACGGTGCAACATTCGGTTCCCGTACTGGCTTGACGAAGAGCAACTAAAAAAATCTGTCGACGAGGAGCGATCCAACCCGGGCTTCTCACCGCTGCCGTGGTTCTGGCAGCCATTGAGCCACATGCTGTTGACGCAGGCCGCAGACGACCTTGACGGCGACATCGACACAGTGCGGCAGTACCTCCAGGAACTGTGGGAGATCCGCCAGGTCAAGATAACGTCGGGCCTGTCTGAGCTCATGAACTCGAGCAACGTCGTCATGAACGGCATTGGGGCCATGGAGCTCAATACTCTGAGGCCTGGGCTCCTTAAATCCCTCACTGCCATCAACAAGCTGCAGCCGAACCCGAACGAGGAAGCTGAGGAGACCTAGGTGGCATTATTTATAATTGTTTGTAGAATAACGCAGCTAAATAATCAATTGATGTCGAATTGGGTGATGTTATTGCGGCTGTCGGCGATCTTCCCCCGATCCATCTCCACCACAATGATATCGGCATTGTCAATGAAGCAGGCAGCGTCCTTGTGGGCTTGGAGGTGCTTCTTGCGAAAATACTCGGCCTCGTCCCCCTGAGCAATGCGGGCCCGTCCACTGATGGTCGCACTTCGTTGTGAGAGTTCTGATTGATTGATCTTTTGTAGGTAGCTCGCCAGGTTCGTGCCCTCCGACGAAGATGGAGTGACGTAGTCGTGAATTAGCAGCGAGACGTTGGGGTTGGCCTGGATGTTCTCGAGCTTGACGGTGTCTCGGGGGCTCGCTAAAATAATCACTGGCCGGTCGCCGCCCTCGGGCTGCACGAGCGAGAAGTTCATGAGGCTCACTGAGGGAACATTATCTTTGCACGTTCCCAAGTGTAGGAATCGATTGCTCTTTAGCAATTCCAAAACAGAGCTGGTGTTTGACATGCTCTAGTTCGTAATCAACGTGCTCAATGGGGTGAGCTATATGGGTCAGGCGTCGGACGAGGGCCACAAGTTGAATAGCGGGTCTCTCCGCATTCTGAAGATGCAATGGCGAAATCCGACAAGCAAATCGCCCATACTGCAGCATGCTACCTCGATGCAGATAGTCTCGTCGCGGTGGCGTGGTGGCGTCAGGGTGGCATGAACGAGATCCTCTCGCATGTGTTGAACAAATTGTATTTCAAGGAGCAGCCGAGAACCGCAGTGGGGCTCGAGAAAGTCAAAGAGAATGTATATAGAATCATGAGATCAACCGTGGAGCTACGTCGAGGTGACAGCTGCCTGCTTGTTGGCCCGAGGAATTCTGGGAAAACTCTAGTTATTGAACAGAGCCTGGAAGAACTGGACAAAGAATTCAAGGACCAGTACATTGTGGTCGAGCTTAGCGGGTTCGCCCATAGCGACGAGAAAATGGCCATTCGCGAGATCGCCCGACAGCTCGACATTCATACCGAGGGCGAGCCTGAGAAAAACTGGGAGAATATTGAGAAAGTGAGCCTGAACAAAACTCTCAAGTCGCTCATTGATCTTTTCGACCGCGCCGAGGAGGAGTCTTATGCAGCTGGGGCCAAGAAGAAATCCGTCATATTCATAGTCGATGAGATGGACAAGTTCATGGCGAGCTCGAGGCAGAGCTTGCTGTATAATTTGCTAGACTTGTGTCAGACCTCGACCCAGGGCGTGGGTCTGATCGGCGTGAGTCCTCGCATCAACGTTATCGAGTCTCTGGAGAAGCGAATCCGGTCCCGATTCAGCCATTTGACCTTCTACACTACCCGAGCAAAATCGCTCGAGGAGTTCTGCGACATAGCTTACGGGCTGCTGTGTGCAGATGATCAGCTGGAAAAGTCAGATGAGTGGAACAATCGCATGCGTGAGCTCGTATCTGGGCCACTGCTGCCGCTGATCGAGCAGATCTACTACACAACAAAGGATCCTCGAGTGTTTGGCTCGCAGGTTGCGCCGCTTGTGCTGCAGAACTACGACGCCATCACCAAAGGCACATCGGCAGACTGGAGCCCGAACCCACTCAACTGCCCGAGCACAACTGAGCAGCTGGTCTATGAGTTGTGCGAACTAGACTGGGGCCTGCTAATCTGCGCCTGCAGAGCAATTGTCCGCTACAATACTGAAGCCACAAACCTGGCACTGACCCAGGAGGAATACGATAAAATGGTGTCAGAGTTAAGCTACGAACGATCAAAAGGACACTCCTACTCGGGGTACCGCACCTGGTCTAGCAAGGCCATCAAGTTAGGGTGGGAGCGGTTGCTCTCGCTCAATCTGCTCAACCCCGTCCCCTCTTCCGCTGACAACGCAGAAGACATCAAAATGGTGAAGCCAGACACGAATCTGAATGAATTACGATCCCTGGTGCCTTCGTACCACCCACTATATTCCTGGACGCGACTATAGATACTGTTTACCTGCGTCTGGTGACTAATCAAATAGTTTTAATTAAACGCGTCAACGGTAAATATGAGCACCGTGCGGGAGCAGTATGAGGACCTGACGAAAGAGCTCAAGAGAGTCGTGAACAACAACGTTCCTCTAGCTGCAAAACTGGCAAAGATCCGGGATATGGCTCAGGTAGCGGATGAAATTCTCGCATCCGCAGTGGGAGAGTCATTCCAGATTTACGAAGAGGATCAGACCGGTTTCAATACCATTGTCTCGGCAGAGAAAGACATACTGCTCGAGCGGGGTCCTCAAGACAGGAATCTTCTTGACCCAGACGTATTTCTCCAGCGCTTGGCCGACAGAATGACCAATGCAGGATCAGCAGCGAGTTTCTGTGAACAATTCAGCAGAGAATTCCCCAGTATGGATATACATCCGCCCGCGGTGTATCGAAGCTTCGAGAGAGACCTGGACGGCGTGCAGACGGTTCGCCGAGCTCGAGTAGCCAGAGAAACCGGCGAAGTCTCACGAGCCCGCGAGATAGACGCTCAGAACGCAGACTCCGAGGATCTGGGGCCTATGCGTAATCTCGAAGCCGCGATCGCGCGCGAGTACGAGAGAACCAATTCCCCGATCCCGTTGTATCAATTGATATTGAACCCAAACAGTTTCTCTCAAACGGTGGAGAACATGTTTCACCTGAGCTTTCTTGTTAGAGATCTCAAGGTCTCGATCCGCAAGGGAGAAGGTGACGTGCCTGTGGTGATACCACTAGATGACAACCAGACCCAGGCAGACGAGGACGAGGACCAAGGGACGAGACACCAATTCATCACAGAGATGAACTATGCATTCTGGAAGGAACTTAGGTTAGCCTACCCGCACGACCCAATCGTGCCGCCAATTCGGGATACCGATACCGAGGGGTACACCCCGGTGCCGGCAACCTAGGTTATGACTTTGCCAACAATTCTATGTATTCTATTTATTAACAATTTGCATTAGCTTCAAGTCTCAAAAGTGCAGCTCCGTTTCCGGCGTTCGATGCGCCTCACATTACTAGTGCAGCCCATGTGGCTAATTTTTCAGTCATGTCTGAACAAAAAACGCTTGTGTTGGAAAACACAACTCGGCGTGATGCTCTGATTGAGATCGAGAAAAAGTATCAAAAGATATGGGATGAAGAAGCCATCTTCGAGCAGGATGCCCCCGAGTTCCCTGAGGAGTGGAGTGAGGAGGAACTGCACAAGAAGTACCCCAAATACATGGCCACCATGGCTTATCCTTATATGAACGGTGTTCTACATGCTGGACATTCATTCACGTTATCCAAGGCTGAGTTTGCCGTTGGTTACGAGCGCATGAAGGGCAAGAAGGCCCTGTTCCCTCTGGGCTTCCACTGCACTGGTATGCCTATTAAAGCCTGTGCCGATAAACTCGTCCGTGAAGTTGAGCAATTTGGTCCCAATTTCGATCAGAACCAGGAGGAGGCCGAACAGGTAGAAGCCCCAGTTGCTAGCGAGAAGGCTGTCAAGACTGATCCTACAAAGTTCAAAGCCCAGAAATCCAAGGCTGTGGCCAAGCAAGGCAGCTCCAAGTATCAATATCAGATCATGCTCCAGTTGGGTATCCCTCGCGAGGAGGTTCACAAGTTCGCCGACCCCAGATATTGGATCGAGTACTTCCCTCCCAAGTGCGAGGCTGACTGCAAGCTGTTTGGCGGTCGTATTGACTGGCGTCGTTCTATGGTCACCACTGACGTCAATCCCTACTATGATAGTTTTGTGCGTTGGCAAATGAACACTCTCAAATCCCTCGGAAAGATCAAGTTCGGCAAGCGTTACACTATCTTCAGTCCCAAGGATGACCAGCCCTGCATGGACCACGACCGTCAGACTGGTGAGGCCGTAAATCCTCAGGAGTACGTCGGCATCAAAATCAAGATTACCGAGTTCCCCGAGGCTGCCAAGAAGGTCTTGGGTGATCTAGTCAACCAAAACGTCTACCTCGTGGCAGCCACCTTGCGTCCTGAGACTATGTATGGTCAGACCTGTTGCTTTGTTTCCCCTAAGATCGACTATGGTGTATTTGACGCTGGAAACGGTGTCTATTATATCACAACTGAGAGAGCTTTTAGAAACATGGCTTTCCAAGATCTCACCCCCAAGCGTGGTTACTTCAAATCGGTAGTGGACATCAACGGTTCCGACCTTATTGGAGCCAAAATCAATGCTCCTCTTTCTGCCTACAAGGAGGTGCGTGTGCTGCCTATGGAGACTATTTTGCCTACCAAGGGTACTGGTGTCGTCACTTGTGTCCCAAGTGATAGTCCTGATGATTATATCACTACTCTGGACCTCAAGAAGAAGGCTGAGTACTACAAGATCGATTCTTCTTGGGTTATCGACGACATTTTGCCCGTAATCGAGACTCCTACTTATGGTGATCTTACTGCCAAAACATTGGTGGAGAATCTCAAGATCCAGTCTCCAAAAGATAAGGAAAAGTTGGCCGAGGCCAAGGAGTTGGCTTATAAGGAGGGCTTCTACCAAGGTATCATGCTGGTAGGCAAGTACAAAGGCAAGAAGGTTGAAGAGGCCAAGCCTCTTGTTCGTCAAGACATGATTGATTCTGGTGATGCATTCGTGTACTCGGAGCCTGAGAATCTCGTCATCTCTCGTTCAGGAGATGTTTGTGTCGTGTCGCTCCAGGATCAGTGGTTCAACAACTATGGTGAGGCATCGTGGCGTGAACAGGCTGAGAAAGCCCTTAGCAGGATGAATACATTCGGTCCGGAGACTCGTCACAGTTTTGAAAAGGTATTGGAATGGCTTGGTAACTGGGCATTGAGCCGTACTTACGGTCTCGGTACCAGAATCCCTTGGGACCCCCAGTATCTTGTCGAGTCTCTTAGTGATTCTACTATCTACATGGCTTATTACACAATCGCACATTACCTCCACTCTGATTTCGATGGCCAAAAGCCTGGTTTGCTCAACATCCCTGCCAAGGATATGACTGATGACGTTTGGAACTATGTGTTCTGTCGCAGTGACAGCGTTGAAGGATCCAACATTCCCCAGGACAAGCTCAAGAAGCTGCGTGAATCCTTCCGTTACTTCTATCCTCTCGACCTTCGTGTGTCCGGTAAGGATCTGATTCCCAACCACTTGACCTTCTTCTTGTACTGCCACACAGCTATTTTTGACGAGGAGTACTGGCCCCAGGGCGTGAGAGCCAATGGTCACTTGATGTTGAACAACGAGAAGATGAGCAAGAGTACTGGTAACTTCATGACTTTGCGTGAAATGCTTCAAAAGTTCGGTACTGATGCCAGTCGTATTGCTCTCGCCGATGCTGGTGACACCTTTGAGGACGCCAACTTCGATGAGGCAAATGCCAATGCAGCAATTTTGCGTCTGCACACCCTCAAAGAGTGGATGGAGAGCATTCTTGCCACCAAGGACCAGCTTCGTACTGGTAAGTTCAACTTCTTTGATACTGCCTTTTCCAACGAGCTGAACTTGTTGATCAAGCAGGCCGAGGAGGGCTACGAGAATGCGATGTACAAAGGTGCGCTCAAGAGTGGTCTTTTCGACCTTCAGATTGCTCGCGATTACTATCGTGATGTTTCAAACACCCTTGGCTTTGGTATGCATCGCGATCTTGTCCTTCGCTACATTGAAGTTCAGGCTCTGCTGTTGCAGCCTATTGCACCTCACTTTGGCGAGTACGTTTGGCGCGACCTCTTGGGTAACAAGTCGTCTGCTCAGGACGCTAAGTTCCCCAAGGTATCTGAGCCTGTAAACCAAAGTGCACTTGATGCAATCACATATGTGCGTGATACCTCTCGAGCCATTCGCGAGGCCGAGGGTGCATTGATGAAGAAGAACAAAAAGGCAAAGGGACCTGCATTTGATGTTAAGGCACCCTCTCGCCTCAGCATTTACATCGCTACCGAGTTCCCAGAGTGGCAGCAGAGCTACATCGAGCTCGTCCGCTCGATGCAAGACTCGCTCGATTTCAAGGACAACACTGGCGCGTTCAAGAAGGAGGTTTCGAAACTGGGTGATCCTAAGCGTGGAATGCAGTTTGTGTCAATGCTGAGACAACAGCTTGTTGCAGGCGACACACCAGACCATGTCCTGAACCGCAAGTTGTTGTTCGATGAGGAGGAGGTCGCCAAGGAAGGAAAGGCCGTGTTTGAAAAGAGTGCGCAGGGTGTAAACATCCAAGAGATTCAGATTGTCGTCGTCAACAATGGCGAAGGCAAGGAGCTCTTCACAGGAGAAAAGGTAGAGGTTCCCACCAGCAAGCCTGTTCAGGACGCAACCCCCGGCAGCCCTGGTATCGTAATTACCAACATCTAAATAAATTACGTATGCGTTAGGTACTAATTCGCGCATTTAATCTGTGCACTCAAGCTTTGTAGTGTTAGATACAACATCATCTCCAAACTCGCGCAACTGGTCATTCATATGTCCTCCCCCAAGTCTGCAGAGTTTTACGACGCTAACGAGACCATCAAAGTCAAACAAGAACCATACAATGGGAAAGTAATGGACACAATGAGAGGTGTATCCCTGCCGCCTGTAGAAGTGCGAGTAAGTCCACTGGTTTCTGTCATATCTCAGATCGACAGTGTGCTCGACAAGAACCTGCAAGAGGCATCGAAACTGAGTGCGCAGGCAGATAAGCTCCGGGCGAGATCTCGGTTTGTGTGCAGGCTTCTCACTGCGGCACTTTTTATGCTCGTCCCAGTTCTTATCACGGCTATTGGCTCCAGTATTATTCACGCCCCTGTTGCCGACAGCTTTGAGCCATTAGAACCACAATCTTTGCCGCTTGTTTCGCTTGATGAACTGGATACACTAGCTATATGGAGGAACCCGAGCTACTATCTCATGACTTATCCCAACATAAATTTTACGTACTTTTGGGATATTGCGTCAACTAGCGACGTATTTGATGTTCTAGACTTGGCAAACCTTGCGCAAGTGGTGGCAATCAAGCCCCCAGACCTGCCAGTATCCCAGCTGGCCCAGATTACTACATTACTAACCGAGAGCTACTCTGGAGTAGTAAGTGTAGTTTACTGATATTACCACTAATAGATCACTGCCGAAATCAGGCTGCAAATGGATTTGGAACGGCAAAACTTCGAGACTGTAGCTTCGCAAGCTTCGAATGCTGTATATGAACTCAACTCTGGGGTACGCAGACTGCAACGGCTATGCTCTCGCCCCACTGCGTCAAGTAACCTTTCCTCGGTAGTCTCCAAGGTTTCACAAAACTGTGCTGACTCTAGTAAAGTCATCGAGTCATTGAACAACTGGAAAGCTCAGGACCTGACCACCACCCAATCCCAACAGCAAGCTCAGATCTCCCAGGAGTTCAGTGCACTAGCTCGAGAAATCACCAGTCTTCAGTCCAAAGCGGCAAGTTTACTGCGGGAACAGATAGATGCGGCCTCGGCTGCGGCTGCGGCGAACGAACGAGACACGAGCCATGAACCCACCGAGGAGACTCCGTTGATTCAGGTACTAGACGAACTGGACCAAGGGGCCGTCGACCTACATACATCACTACTGGAAGAGCGAGAGCTCGAGATTTCCGAGATCCAGAGAGGGATGAATGAGATCAATGCCATCTTCACCGACTTGGGAACGTTGATCCAGGAGCAGGGGGCCCAGCTAGACACTGTCGAGGACAATGTCACCAATATGGCTAGCAATACTGAAAGTGCTCAGCGAGAGCTCACTAGAGCTAATAATTATCAAAAGAGTCGAGGAAAGTGGTCTTGTTACTTTTTGCTATTTTTGCTGGTTATCACAATTTTAGTAGGCATATCTAAAGTGTAAATTGAATTTGTTTGTTTGGGGTTGGCAGTGGTCCTCATTTGGATGTCTGCCCATTTGGAGGCAACCAGCCATCCAGCCACCTGCAGGCAATATGCTGCCGATAATATTGTACCGCGTGACCGAGCAACAAAATCCAAGCCCCACAATTACCTGATTGAAATACAATTCGGGTGCGCAATAACAGCTACCCGGTGCTTCCGCTATCGCGGTTATAGCCCTCCTGCATATGCACCTGGATGACTGAGATAGCCCGCAGCATGAGGCTGTTTGAGCTACAGAAACGAACAGGCGGATAATTATCCAGATATGGTGATAGTGGCGTGTAATTTCGAGATTCCCTCGCGGGACCCTCCATTGGCTCCGGTCACATGGAGCCCACCCAATATCTAATTAGGATAGCCACTGTCCAATTTGGGGCATCCAAGCACCGGTGACTAAGGCCGTGCAGGTCCTTATTTAAAGCCCCCAATGGCTCATCAACCGCTTATCTTACCAAAATGAAGGTACTTCAGTTGGTTTCACTTGCTACTCTGGGCCTCTGTGGCTTCGTCGATAACATTGAGGACATTGTCCTCGGTAACATCGATAAGCTCGAGCAGAAGCTGACCGGATCGAGCGACTCAGCGGCCGAATTGCTGTTGTCAATGCAAAAATCGGCTGGCGATGCTCTTGGTTCGATTCCTCCCGGTGCTCTTGACGCCTGGCGTTCAGTTTTGGCCGATGTGCCCAACGGTGCCGCTAAGCTCAAGTCCGATATCGAGAAATTGGCTGCTCGCAAGAACAGCAAGCCTGCTGGCAGGAAGATTGATATGAGCCGCTACGACTACCATGTGACCGACGAGCGGTTCCCCGAGCACAGCTTGAGAGTCGCCAACCCCTCGGTGCTGGGCGTTGATAAGGTCAAGCAGTACAGTGGCTACCTCGACGTCGAGGATGAGGACAAGCACTTTTTCTTCTGGTTCTTTGAGTCCCGCAACAAGCCCAAGGACGCCCCTGTGGTGTTGTGGCTCAACGGAGGCCCTGGTTGCTCCTCGTTGACTGGCTTGTTCTTTGAGCTCGGCCCCGCTTCGATCAATCAGAAGCTCGAGCCCGTTCACAACAAGTACTCGTGGAACGAGAATGCCAACGTAATTTTCCTTGATCAGCCCGTCAACGTCGGCTATTCCTACAGCAGCGGTAGCGTTTCTGATACCGTCACTGCAGGCAAGGATACGTTCGCATTCCTTGAGTTGTTCTTCAAGCAGTTCCCCGAGTACGCTGAGAACGACTTCCATATTGCCGGAGAGAGTTACGGTGGTCACTACATTCCCGTGTTTGCTAGCGAGATCCTCTCTCATGAGGACCGTCACTTTAACCTCACCTCTGCTCTCATTGGAAACGGTCTCACTGATCCTCTCCGCCAGTATGATGCTTACGAGCCCATGGCTTGCGGTGACGGTGGTGCCCCTCCTGTGGTCGGTCCTGAGGAGTGCCAGGGCATGCTTGACTCGCAGCCCCGCTGCAACAAGCTCATTGACTCGTGCTACGAATCCCAGTCCGCCTGGACCTGTGTCCCCGCTACTATTTACTGCAACAATGTTGCAATGGGACCTTACCAGAAGACTGGTCGCAACGTGTATGACGTTCGCGAGGACTGCCAGGGTGACAATGGTCTGTGCTATCCCCAGCTTGACTTTATTGACAAGTACCTCAACCAGGAGTTTGTCAAGCAGGCTGTTGGTGCTGATGACGTTGAGACTTATCAGGGTTGCAACATGGACATCAACTCCAACTTCTTGTTCAAGGGTGACTGGATGATGCCTTACTACACTGCCGTGAGTGAGCTTTTGGAGCAGGGTATTCCTGTGCTGATCTATGCTGGCGACAAGGACTTTATCTGCAACTGGCTTGGAAATGAGATCTGGTCCAGACAGTTGCCTTGGTCCGGCCACAAGAAGTTCGCCAAGACTGAGCTTTCTCCTTGGGTCCTTAAGGATGGCGATGAGGCTGGTCAGGTTCGCAACTACGAGCACTTTACCTTCCTTCGTGTGTACGAAGCAGGCCATATGGTTCCTTTCAACCAGCCCAAGTCGTCGCTTGAGATGCTTGACCGCTGGATCTCAGGCGACTACACCTTTGCCTAAGTGTTATGATATATATTAGATAAGATTAGATTACGGAACATGCAATAACTATCGGTTGTGTAGAGCCTGTAATGGGTTTATCTGAGGATCTGATGAGATCCAGTGCGTAGTGAATTCATGCGGTTCGGATTCACTCTTCAGAGGCAACGTGGCCGAGCGGTTAAGGCGAGAGATTAGAAATCTCTTGGGTTATACCCGCGCAGGTTCGAGTCCTGCCGTTGTCGTTATTCTTTTTGCACCTTTTGCAGAGGAAGTGTGTGGATTTTTAGCTTACAAGTCGAAATGTCAAGGGTTTTCAGCTTTTTGAACAAATTTCTGCATTTCGTAGTACCAATTCTTTCGTAGCAGTACCTCACATGTATCATTCTATAAAAGAATAGTCGAGGGCATTAGCTTCTGCAAAGATCAGCACCTCAATCGTAGAGCAGGCCTCATATTGGTACTTCAAGACTCGGCCATAAACTGCAATGGACTCAAACTGTACTTGCTGATAACGCAAAAAAGATGCGTCAGCCCGGAATCGAACCGGGGGCACAACGATGGCAACGTCGTATTTTACCACTAAACCACTGACGCCGATGTTCGCTTAGCCGAACTGAGTCCTAAGTGGAGAAACGAAATTTCTCTGTTATCAGTTTGACAGCATCAATCGCTCACTCTATTTATTTTAGAAACCTTGCTTAGATGCTTCCCAGTTACCCATTTCTTAGCAACCTTATTATGAAGTTATTATGAAGCCCTGTAACATGCTCGCACTAACAGTAGCACGCACTATCGGTAGCACGCACTAACGGCAACTATCACTGGGCTGCAACCTCTTAGACCCTAGCAAGATGCATTCTGAGTTACTACTGACTACTGCGATTATTACTAGATGTACTGCGAGATCCAACGGAAACCGTCGCCGTAACCCTGGCGAAGCTTGAGCGAGCACATAAACACCTCGCACGGGCGGGTGTTGGGAGGGAGCTGAACCTTGCCCTTGCCAGTGGTCTCGTACAGGCCGAGCACTGAGCGGAGCTCGCTCTCAGACACGGCTCCAGGTCTGTCGATCTTGTTGCCGAGAATCAGGAACGGCACCGTCTTGAGGTCCTCTGAAGCCATGAGCTCGTCGAGCTCGGCTTTTGACTCCTCGAACCGAGACGGCTCTGCAGCATCAACAATGAAGACGATTGCGTTGACTTCGGGGAAGTAGTCCTTCCAGACTCGCCGGGCCTGCTCGTGGCCGCCCAGGTCGAAGGTAGTGAACCGGATGTTGCCGATGCTCAGCTCCTCACTAGTGGGGTGCTGAGTGGGCTTGAGGGTAGCCATACGGTCGGTTTTGAGCAAGTGGAGCAGGGTGGACTTGCCCGCGTTGTCGAGGCCGAGAAACAGCATCTTGCCGTGCTTGTTCATGAGGCCCAGCGAGCTCAACACATCAAAGATCCAGTCGAAAATCCACATTACGAGATGTCAGGAATTGATGTGCTGGGACATTTATTAACTGTCCGTTGCCACCAGGCGCCACGAATCGCACGGCTACAGCGACAACGACGCCCCGGTGGTCTCGAATAAATTTTCATAGATCCTCATAGCAACGGCCTGCTCTTCAGAGTCCCCGGCAAAATCGGCGAGGTAGGCCCGGGTCCGCAGAGCAATCGAGTGCAGCCGAGTAATTTGCGTCGAGGTGAAATCGTCGTGCATTGCCACCAGCTGGGCCTCTAGATAGTTGATTAGCTGCGCCGCGGTCTCGAGTTCAATCGGTTTCTTCCACTCCGCCACATAATCGGCGAGATCAAAGGCAACTCGAATCCAGTACTCGGTGTGGCTGGGGTCCTTGGGGATCAACGCTATCACCTTGCGCATGTC
Source organism: Wickerhamiella pararugosa (assembly GCA_023628975.1). Lineage (NCBI taxonomy): Eukaryota > Fungi > Ascomycota > Dipodascomycetes > Dipodascales > Trichomonascaceae > Wickerhamiella > Wickerhamiella pararugosa. The sequence continues at coordinate 1,356,725 of JAMAJQ010000001.1, read as the reverse complement.
TGCCAGCAGCTGGTCGAAATTCTGGTACCCTTTCTCATTGTTGCGGTGCACATACAGCCTATTTATCTCGGCTAGCCTATCATCGATATCGAGACTCATCACAAGATGACCAAACACAGCCCCGATCCACCACAGGACGAGCCCCCGTCGTACGAGCAGGCCATCCATGAAAGTTCTCCGGCATCGTCGTCGGGACGGGTCAATCGGCTGAATCCTCGGCCTCCACCCTCTCCTCGGCCTCCACCCTCTCCTCGGCCTCCACCCTCTCCTCGGCCTCCACCCTCTCCTCGGCCTCCACCATCTCCTCGTCCACCACCCTCACCACAGCAGCCATACCAGAATCGACCGTATCCTCAGTACGCAAACGCAGCACCCCACTCTCAGCTTCGGTACCCTCCAAACTACCACTGCTACAAATGCAACAACACCGGGATCAAGCTCAAAAACGGCCTGTCTTGCCAGGATTGCTGGGAGAGATTCGGGCCCCGTAATAGCATCAACATGGTGCAGCCTGCCCCGTCGTCCTCGTGGAGACACCGGCCCAAAGGCAGAGTGGTGATGCCCGGCGATCCAAGCATCGGGGGACAATTGTGCGGGAGATGCCGCGGCAGCGGAGTCATAACTGACCTGCTATTCTTTGATTCCACCTGCCCGGTGTGCGGAGGCATTGGCAGAGTGTTTTGATATTATTTATCGATAGGTCCTATGTATAGTTTTTCTCTACCCACGATCTGAACGTCGCCGGATCGATCTGACTCCCGTCAGCACAATGGAGATTTTGGCCGAGCGACTCGATGTACGGGAGTGCCTTGTCGTAGTTGAGAGCCACCTGGGCCACGCCGTGCGAGTCGTCGCTCAGGCAGAACTTGCCCCCGTTCTCGATGATGGCGTCGGCGACGTCCCTTTGGGGGTATGGAGTGCTCCATCCTTTGCGAATTGCCGCAGTGTTTATCTCAAACATGCACCCGTTGGCGACCCCGAGCTTGATATTGCGAATGACCTTGTCCCAGTTGGGCGACCCTCTCAGATCGTACTCGGGGCTCATGAGCCGGATCAGATCAAAGTGGCCGATCACCGTGGGCTTGAGCTCCTTGATCATCTCGTACTGCAGGTCAAAGTACTTGCCGTATAGGGCCCCGACCCCTCCGACGTTGGTAGCCGCCTTGTTCCACAATTCCCGGTCAAAGTCTATTGGAATTTCATCGACATGGTGCACTGAACCCACAAACATGTCAAACTTGAACTTCTTGAGTACCTGCTGCGTGTATTTGAAGTGAATGTCGTTGAGTGCCTCGGACTCGAACCCTACCAGGAGCTTGATCTTACCGGCATACTTGGTCTTGAGAGCACAGGCTTCAGCATAGTACTCTCTAAAGGTGTTCTGGAGCGACTCAGGCGTGCAATTGGCCTCGATTTCTTCGGGGTACAAATGGGCCTCATCGAGACGGGGGACATGCTCGGTCAAGCAAAACACTCGCAGGTCTCTTTCTATTGCGGCCCGCACTACTTCATCTAAACTATCCTTGGCATGATTACAGTACTGCCCTGAGTGAGAATGGTGTGAGTGCATATGATCTGAGTGAATCGAGCCACACTAATCCGCCACATATTGCAGAGGTTTGCTTAAAGCCGAAAAACTTGGCTTTCAACACAACATTCACCCCTAATGAGTAAAATCGAGTCGATTCTCGAGCAAATTGGCGACACCCCACTGGTGCGTCTCAATCGTATCCCTCAGAGCGAGGGCATCGAGTGCGATGTGTACGCCAAACTGGAATATTTCAACGCTGGCGGGTCCGTCAAGGACCGAATTGCTAAACGCATGGTGCTCCAGGCCGAGGAAGAGGGCAGAATCAAGCCTGGCTACACCCTCATCGAGCCCACGAGTGGAAACACCGGAATTGGCTTGGCTTTGGTGGGAGCCGTCCGAGGCTACCGCACCATCATCACCCTTCCCGAGAAAATGAGCAACGAAAAAGTGAGCGTGCTCAAGGCTCTGGGAGCCGAGATTGTCCGTACGCCCACCGAGGCCGCCTGGGACTCGCCAGAGTCGCACATTGGGGTCGCTAACCGCCTGCAGAAGGAGATCCCCAATGCGGTCATTCTCGACCAGTACAACAACCCCAACAACCCTCTCGCCCACGAGTACGGCACTGGTGTCGAGATCTGGGAGCAGACTGAGGGAAAAGTCAACACCGTCGTCGCAGGTGCCGGCACTGGAGGAACCGTCAGCGGCATCGCAAAGGCTCTCAAGTCCCGCAACCCCAAGATCCACGTCGTGGCCGCCGACCCCAAGGGCTCTGTTCTCGCAGAGCCCCAGTCGCTCAACGACTCGACCGAGGGCTACAAGGTCGAGGGTATTGGCTACGACTTTGTTCCCAAGGTCCTGGACCGCAGCCTGATCGACGAGTGGATCAAAACTGAGGACCGCGAGAGTTTCTTGCTCGCTCGGCGCCTGATTCGCGAAGAGGGCTTGCTGGTGGGCGGATCGTCTGGCAGCGCTCTGGCCGCGGCCCTCAAGGTGGGCAAAACCATGAAGAAGGGCGAAGTCCTGGTGTTCGTTTGCCCAGACAGCATCCGCTCGTACCTCACCAAGTTCGTCGACGATGACTGGATGGACTACAATCAGTTTGTCGACGACAAGACCCTTGAGGAGCGCAAGAAACGCCAGTTCGGTGGTGCCAAGATCAAGGACCTGCGTCTCAAGCCAGTTGTCACAGTGCGGGATGACTCGCCCGTCGGAAGCGCTATCGACACTATGAGAGATAAGGGCTTCGACCAGCTGCCAGTTGCCGACGACAAGGGCCGCCTTGTGGGCATTGTGACTCTGGGCAACATCCTGTCGTATGTGTCAAAGTCCAAGATTTCCAATGAGTCGCCCGTAAAGGACGTGATGATCGACTTCCGCAAGCTCAAGGAGTTCAACAAGCCCACCGCTCTCGGCAGTGCGTTATCAGAGAAGCGCCGCAAGTTCGTCGACATCACCGTCGACACCTCGCTCGAGGACCTCAACCGGTTCTTTGAGCACAACTCGGCCGCAATCGTGACTGAGCGCACCGAGAACGGCCTCACACCAAAGTACGTGGTCACCAAAGTTGATCTTTTGTCTTATTTAGCGACTGAGAACTAACCTATTTACTTCTTAAAGTCTTGTAATCCCATAATTTCGAATAGCCCTGCCATGTCTTCTTGACGCAAGTCGATTCCGTCGTCATCCATAGTTTTCTTGAGATCTAGCATCTTGTTGCGGACCTCCTTGTCCATCATCAGCTTGACTTGCTTTAGCATCGAGAGCTCGCCGACGTAACCCTTGTCGGCCATCATCATGGTGGTCTCCTTGAGCTTCTCCAGGGTCTTTGGAGACTTGGCCAGCTTCTGAATCAACGGGTTGTTGATGAGATCCTGCATCTGTTTCTCGTCGAGCTCGGGGAACTGGAGTCCGTCCCTGGGTTTCCCGTGGGAGTGGGTGTGCCCGCAGCCATCGCCACAGTCGTGTCCTCCGTGCTGGGCAATGGCTGATCTGGCAAAGCTGCGGCGAGCCACGCTGGTTCGAGCGGTCGATCGGGCTAGTAGTCTCCACATTGCTGAATGGGTGGCGGCGTGGTGGCGCGAGATTGGCCCCAGTCGAAAAGAAACATAGGCTACATACGCATCCATAAATAAGAATATTAGGGTTCCCGCATGGGGATCTATGGTTTAGTACTTCTCATAGGGGGGCACGTGTTCGTGGTGTGTGTCGGACTCGAGGTCGCTGCGGTGCTCCTTGTCCGAGCTCGGATGGCGATGGTGGTCCTTGTGGGTCTTGTCCTTGCGGAAGAACCGATGCTTCTTCTCCTTCTTGTACATCGCCTCGGTCGCCAGACGCTCAAACTGTAGTGCCTCCTCGTTCTCGACCTCAGACCGAGTAGTGTTCTTGAACACCCTGCCGAGCTCCAATAGAGCGCGGGCCCTGGCGAGGCGTGTGGTGGCAGGGATCTCCTTGTTGTACAGCACGTTGTCCGAGACGGCCCGCAGGATGCCTTGCAGCTCGTAGCGAGACCCTGCCCACACTGCTACCAGGACATTGCCCATGATTCCCTGCTCCATCCGCACTCTGTCCTCCTGGGAGAGCTCTGATTCCTCGACCTCGGCCATGCCCTTGATGGTGTTGGCTGCGTTCATGGCGGTACTGAGGGTGTTCCAGCCGTCTTTGAGGATCGTGCCCTTCTCCTTGGCAGAGTGCAGGAAGCCGCCGACGCCGAACCAAGTCTTTTGGGACTTGATGCAAATGTTCGCTCTTGTATAGTAGACCTGGCCGATGGTGTGCAGCAGCTCGAGGCCAAACGACTCCATCTTGAGGCTGTCGGCCTCGGCCTGCATCTGCTTGCGGAACGCATCGAGCAGCAGGTCGTCGGCCGGCGTGCGCTTTCCGCCGTTTAGATACTGCTGCGACCACTGCTGCGTCACGGCGTCGAGCTTGCGCTCGAGGTTCTTGGTCAGGTCGTCCACTCGCTTGACCCTGGCCTCCTGCTGCTCCTTCTCGAGCTTCTGCAGCTCCTCCTTGCGCTTCTTCTTTTCGGCGGCCTTTTTCTTGGCGATCAGCTCCTTCGGGCTGAGCTCGGGCGTCGATACGTGCGTGCCAATCGTCGGCTTATCAGCCTCAGACTCGTGGGCCAGCAAGTTCTGGCTCGGGGTGTTGGCCCCAGATTCGGCGGCCTCAGCCTGGGCCTGCTCGGCCTCGTGTTCCTCCATGATCTGGCTCATGTTCATCATGTCCTTGATGAGCGAAATCTCGCCGATCCACGGCTGGAACGATTCTCCGCCGAAAATCATCGCCATCAGCTCCTGGGGATCGTCGACAAAGCCCTCCTGGGGAACGGCCATCTCCTTGCCCTTTTCGTCGTAAATAGTCCGTAATTGCGGATCGCTCAGCACCTGGTATGCTTGCGACACCGCCTGAAATTTGGCTTTTGCCTGCTCGTCGCCGGGATTCTTGTCGGGATGAGTCTTCACCGCCATTTTGCGGTATGCTTTCTTGATTTCATCCGGAGTGGCATCCACGCTCACCTCCAAAACGTCGTAGTACTCAGTGTCGACAACCATTTTTCGTTCGGCTATCAGTTACTAAGCAAATAACTTTGGAGCTGGCGAAGCACCAGATGCTGCTGACAGCAGATCGCAAACGTAAGCATTTGTGCCAGCTGAACTTTAGCAATGGTGAATCCAATCGCAACGTTCAATTATCTATTTGAGTGGGCATCCAGTATTTTCTGGTTCCTCTACGCTATTAGCCAGCGGTTCCTTGAGGTGCTGCTGACCGGCAACCAGCAGACGCTCGGGCGACTGCTCGTGAGCCTAATTATCATTTATTTAACCCTGTCGGTCCTGTTGCGGATGGCGCGCGTTATCTATGCTACGGCAGTGTTTGCGGTGCGAGTGCTATTTGTGGTGGTCGCGGTGTTTGTGGGCCTCCAGGTGTACATCAATGGCCTTGGGCCGACCTGGGATCTCACAGTGAGCTTCTTTCGCGGCCTGACCTACGACAATGCGGTGGACTTTGCCACCAAGGTTGTCACTCGAGTCGCCACGGATAATCTGCAGCCCCCCGTCCAGGCCCGCAAGCCAAATTCGGGTCGCAAAATCCCCAGATCGGCCAAGCGATCTGTTCGGGTCTAGCCTATGTCAGTATTGCGTAATATTATTAACCGGTTCACTGGGAACGTTCTGGATTCCAATGACTCTAGTAGTTTGTAATCATGCTGCGGGCTGCACCCTGCATGTTACGTCAAGCAACCTATAAATTGGCCCGCACTCCTCTGTCTTCTATCAGAATGGTTCACGCAATTGCATCCAAAGACGAGTTCGAGTCCGCCGTCAAGAGCGGAAAGGTCTTTGTCGACTTCCACGCTACCTGGTGCGGACCTTGCAAAATGATTGCTCCTATGCTCGACAAGATCGAGACCAAGTACCCCAATATCAAGTTCGTCAAGGTCGACATCGATGAGCTCAGTGATGTTGCCTCCAAGTTCGACATCACTGCCGTTCCCACCTTGATCCTCTTCAAGGATGGCGAGCCTACCGATGTGGTCAAGGGTGCCAACACCCAGCAGATCCAGGCCGTTCTCGAGAAGAACAACTAAAATTAGACATTTGTAAGTTTCTTTTTTATTACGTACTGAATTCGTTACGATCCTGTCTTTAATTCGTGACAATCCCTCTTTACACTGCCGTCGAGCCTCTCCTTTTATTGGTCAATCTTGATTCACGTAGCTCGATAGATAGATCTGATGCAGATTACTAGTAATGCATATTAAATAAAAATCGTGTCCCCAAGATCCTCCTTGTTTGACGAGCCCGTCTTGGGCTTGTGTGCGTGAGGATCTACGACTGTCTTGGCAGCCGCCTTCAGTTTTTTCTTTGCCCACTTGGAGTGCAGCTTCTTCTCGCTCTTTGAGACTTTTTTGCGTTTTTCTTTGACTCGATTTGGTCCTGCAGCTTCAGATCCTGTGGTGGTAGATCCTGCAGTCTCTGGTGCGACCTGGTCTGCATTGGCCGCTGGCTCCTGCTGTTGAGGCTCCTCCTCTCCTCCCTCCATCAGGAGGTCTTCAATGACATCAGCGTAGTCCTTTTTAGCCAGTAGCCTCTCAATTCGCTCCTCGCTGACTCCGGGAACCGCTCTCTGCACAATTGCGATCTTCCACTTGGGAATGTGGCCATCTGCAGCTTTGGGCAGCTCAATTGGGCTATCAATTGGCTCAGGCTCCACCGCAGGCACCCCGCTGTGGGGACCTTTCTTGTTTCTAACACTAGAGTAGTGCTCCCACGTGTGATATGCAATATGTATACGACCAATCGCATCTCCATCTGTAGGATTGACTGCGTACTTGCGATCAGACTGGTATATAATTACTTGCTGGTGGTAAGCCTCAGCAAATGCAACAATCTCTTGGTGTCCACCATATGTGGCATCTTGGCTCATTCGGTCCACATATTCGTCGAATGAGTCCGCATAGGCCGCTGCAAACGGCTCAAACCGCTCTCTGTGCTGTTTGATGTAGCTAACGACCTTCTTCCTGATCTGAGGGTGTTCATTCTGTGTGCCGTATAATTGGTCGCTCAAAGCTCGAAACAGGCAGTTACCGTCGCCGTGAATTTCTCCTGCATAAAGACCCAAATTCCCGAGTATTGGGAACTCCTCATCTGTATTATGTTTGCTGTGTACCCGATCCTTCTTTCCCATAGTTCATGTCAAGAGAATTGACTGTATTATGTAAATCTCCAATTACTATTTCCCTTGGCGAGATTGTTGTGAAGGATTACCAACGAGTAGCTGTCAATGCTGCGACATTGTGGCGTCGTGAATGCAAGGATCCATGCATGGCTCATACGCCTCGATACTTGTTCACGACAACCTTGAGCTAAGGTTATCATTAGCTGTAGGCTCCTTTTATGGATCTTACAGTGGATCATCTTTCGATAAATCTATCAATTGAACCCATTGCCGTAAACCCTTTATTCGCCAAAGTGGTACTGGTCAGAGTCTGCTACCTTAACGTAGTCACCTTATCGTAGCTAATGACTGCGTCTGCTGGATTATTGCACTTGATTAAATCACCTGAGGCTTCGCTGACTTTACGGAATAACTCTCCCGTAAACCTTGATCGCATTTAGTTTAATTGCAGTGGCGTCGTAGTAGAGTTTACTAGTGTTCTTTAAATACAGCAGTTGATTTAGTAGTAAACGTTGTCCGATGATAGCCTTGTATGTAGCCCTACATCTATGGGGCGTAGCTGCGCAGAAAGTAGGTACCAATAGTAAACTGGGATTCGGGTGTTGGAATGCGGCGTTCTCCTACAACTATGGGTGCCAAATAGAGCTCCCATGGAATTGTCAATGTGACAACACGGATTTCCTAGCAACATCTCTAGCCTGTATGAATATGTTCTCCAAGAATCAACACGAGATCTCTGGTGCATACCAGTATCTCATAGATCAATGCCATTATTGGGGTAACAAAACCTACACTCAAGAGGATCTCGATACCATATTGCTCCAAGAAATGCCCCACGTTCTGACGGAGATGCCTCCAGATAGTAGCGAGGTACTCCAGAATCCGGTGTTGGTCCATCCATATGTCTTTGAGACTCAGTATAACGCGGCAAAGAATGCCCAGTATCGCTATTTTCTCGGAGAAATGTTTGGCTTGAGCATGATCCTCTACTGGGTGCTCGTAGCATTGGTGGCTGCCGTGGCCAACGTGATGACCTCCTTCAACCCTTTAATATTCGAGCACATCTTTGGCTATCGCATAGCAACCAGATGGGCAAAGTTGTTCACACTTCCAGCAGTCGTTGGAAACAGACATCACGTTCCGCACAAAATCCTCGGGATCTTCTCGATAAATATGCCAACCAGAGGTCAGTCCATCATTGTAGCGGGATTTCTACTCCTCAATCTCCTTGTTTTGGTATGTGCATGGGATCTTCACCAGGACCATCCGCTCATGTATGTGTCCAATGCGCACAAAATTGCCCACTACATGGCTACACGGTCTGGTATTATCTCCGTCAGCCTAATTCCCTGTATTTTCTTGTTTGCTTCTCGCAATAATCCTTTGATTGCCCTGACTGGATGGGGCTACGAAACATTTCAATGCTACCATAGATGGTGCGCACGCATGATGCTACTGCATGGCCTGATTCATGGGATTTTAATTACCTGGTACAGCTTCGAAGAAAAGGTCATCATCTTTAAATGGCAGCATGTCCATAATTGGCCAGCAGGGAACCTGGCGCTATATTTCGCAATAATTATGGTGGTTGTTGCATTTAAACCAATACGAAGTCGAGTTTATGAGGTTTTCTTACTGGTCCATAAATTCCTCGCAGTGGGCTTCCTTGTAGGCATAATTGTCCATTGCAGTGACTATGGCTGGCTCGGTTGGATCTGGGCAGCACTAGGTATATATTGTGCCGAGTATCTCTTCCGACTTCGCAAGCAGGCTCAATCCGGGTGGATTCAGGACGCAGAGTTTATACTGTGCGGTGATGATATGTATCGAGTGCGTACGACTTTAAAGAGGAAGTGGATCTTCTCAGCGGGCCAGTACGCGTACATCCGCATATTGAAGGGCTCTTTAATGTACCAATCTCATCCTTTTTCTTTATTCAAGCAACCTGCGGAAGGAGGTTTGGAGCTGATGGTGAAGGGCAAATCAGGGGCCACAAGAGCAATCCTAGACTCTCTGAAGCAAGATCCATTGCATGCAAAAACCTTCAAGGTTATTCTTGAAGGACCGTATGGACGTGAACATAATTTAAAAGACTACCAGTCTGTGTTTATTCTCGCTGGGGGTGTCGGCATAACTGCCATGTATTCCTACGCTATCTCAATGGCACCGCTTTTCAAAGGAGGCCAACAATTGACTCTCTTGTGGGTCCTCAGGTCCGAAATACACTTGGACACCTTTTCTGAGGAAATTCACAAACTCGCCGAGCTCGCTCAAACTGCCAATATCCAAATATACTTGACTAGAGCAGCCGGTCCGGCCAAGCAGGAGCAAAAATCCGAGACTTCAAGTGCTACTATCAGCAATCTCCTCGAAGATGTTATTTATTACGGTCGTCCACAAATCGACCAAGAGTTGCGCCAAGCTATAGAGGCATCTCAGGGATCCATGGCCGTTTGCGCATGTGGCCCACCGTCCTTCGTGGACAGCACCCGAGATACTATTGTCAAGAACATCAAAATTTCTAAAGGGTCAATTCACTACTTTGAGGAGGCTTTCTCCTGGTGAGAGTATCTGATCAAAGCTATACACGTAGATAGTGCCAGTATGATTATATGGATAGTATTGCTTATGTAGTTCAGCTAACTGTTGCTTGGATTCATCATTCAGTATTGTATCCTCTCAAAGTGGTGTCTGATCCGATTAATAACTATGGATACCAGGCAGATTCTGTATGTGGATAACTTGGCTTCCAGGGCGAGATCTGACGATATATACTCGTTGTTTGGACAATATGGGCCTATATACCAAGTTAGGCTAGGTAATGTACGAGAAACACTTGGATCAGCCTTTGTCGTCTATGAATATGCAAAAGATGCAGATAATGCAAAACAAAACCTAGATGGCTATGAGTACTTTGGAAAGCCCTTGAAAGTGGAATTGTTTGATCAGACTGCGAGTGAGAGTGCCATAACCACTGCTAAGCGAGTCAAAGTAGAGAGCTCAGATTGTTAGTAAAGGCTGAACTCCTCGGATGAATTACGGTCAAGAGACCATCTTCGTATACAACCCACAGAAACGAATTCAGAGATCTGATCCATTACGAGAATATTTACACACAAAGCAAGATCATCAAGCTGAGACAAAGACCTCGAGGTTCAATGAAATTTTCACTGGCCTGCGGAATATCTTGCGCGACTATGCCCGAGAAAACACAGAAAATATCAAATCAGAGTTGATTTCCTGGATTTCTACTCAGGTCCCCGAAAGTGTTCAGGGCTCAATTCTTCTGAACGTCAACCCAAGTATATTGAAGGACCTGAATCCCGACCGCTGGGTCGTAGCGTCGACGTTCTCAAACGAGAGCCCCAACCTCAAAACGGTAATCAAAAACGTAGTCAACAGGTTGACTTCACGTGCTTCAGATCTTGACACGGACCGACGCCTGCTATATGATTTTGATGTTTTGAAACGTTGGATTCAAGACAAGAGCCCTGATACTAAATTCATTATTTGCATAGAGGAGGCTGGTGCCTTCCCTCCTCAAATCATTAACGACCTGATAAGGTATATGCATACGTACGTGGATGAGTTGCCTCTACACATTGTGTTACATCTGACGATGCCGCCAGAGATTTTTGAAGAGCGGATGTCGAGGGAGAATATGTCAAAGTTTGAATGCAGAGTTTTTGAACCCTTTGGGGCACGCCAGGTCGTCAGCAAATGTCTTGACTATCTCAAGACTGTGGGCGTCTATATCGGGAAGGACCTGGAGCTGTTGCTTCTTCAGGAAACGCCTGAACAACTGGAGCGAGTACTAAAATATTTCCTTCTCAGCCATTTTGCCTCGAACCCTCTGTCTCTCCTAACTAAAGATAACGTCGAGAACTATTTAAGCATCATCAAAAGGCTCCCATCATTGAGAGATCACGTTCGCCATACCGGTGAAGAGAGTCTACTTAATGACTCTAATCTCAAAGAGCTCTGTGTAAGCCTCTTAACTAAGGTCCAAGAAGGAGAAGACCTTGGAATACTCTCTCCGATTGTAATCAATGACACAGGGCTGTATCACACAGTATTCAACCCTAATTACCGGTATGCGCAGGAGGTCGCACTTTCTACTCCAGATGCGATTGGCTTGTGTTATTCTGACTTTGTTTCTAGCATCCCCGTGTGTCTTCTCTACCAAATCATTCGCGAGTCTGAACTATATGTGAATATATACGATACATATACATCATTTCGTGATCGTGTGGATCGTCCAGAGAACATTGACAGTTCTGAGTGGCCAAATGTCGCTATGGCATGGTTTTTGCAAGGAATCGCAGAGCTCAAACAGATGGGTGTGATCAAAGATTGTAAGCGTAAGTTTGAGTGTGTGGAGAAAGTTGCTTGGAAGGGTGTTTAGCAGAGCGTCGTTATGTGGCGTATTGTTGGGCGTCCGTGTGGACAATTCCATGGCTTGTTCAGTGTACCAAGGTTATCGACCACCTTTCTCATAGCTTTTTCACTCAGCGGATTTCCTATCATGATGGACATTCTACAAGCTCTCATTGCAAGCATTGCTCGAAGTCTGGAGCACTTGATGTTTTTGTCGTTGGGCTGGTCCGATATTTTGTAGATTAATTCATTAATATCAGCATCTGTAAACACAGTACCTTTTGAATACGGAAGTGCGCTCACAAAGCACTTCTTGCCCGATTCCCGCTCCGGTTTTATATCGATGCTGAATCCATTTTTCTCTATAACGTCGATGTTGTTGATGAGTGTGAGCTCCTCTACAGCTGAGAGCTCGAGCTGGCGAGGGCTCACTAAAGGTTGCCTGCGCATCACAGTGGTGTTCTGAAGCTTTTCGAAATTATATATTTCATCGCTTGCATGTTGGTCGATAATAAATAGCTCTTCGCGATTGTCCTTTCTTCGGGAGACCAGAATAAACCCCAGATTAAACTGTCCAATGATATTCATTTTCTTGAAATCCTCTTTACGGATCTTTAGGTCCAGTTTAACTTCTGCTTCTTCTCCGTCAATGGCAAGGTTCCGTACTTTTGGAGGATCTTGCTTCGCAGCATTCTCCATAGCGTGTCGGATCTCTTCTATTGATGTTGGAAGTGATATGTGGGTATTCAACAGTTTTCCTTTGTTTGCGACTGGTTCTTCCAGATTAACGTTCTCTTGATCTATGCTTGAGCTTCCTGTAATTGTCAGATCAGAAGCTGCAGGTGTCGCCTGCATTTGTGCAGAAGTGGTCTCTGTTGAATCGGATTCTACGCTGCCTTCCTCTGAATGAGCGTGCATTGCACCTTTTGGGAGCGCCTGTGGTCGTTCATTGATGGCCTCTGGCGCTCTAGCCACATGAAGGCTAGTCTGACTTTCTGAAGTTTCTTTCGTGGACTCTTCGAGTTCTTGAAGTGTACTGTCATCGGCTTCTGCAGTCTCTAGTTCCAAAGACATCTCCTCTCCGCTTTCTTCTAGTTCAAGTGGAGAAGACCTCGACCTCCTGTCCCGTGATTGTGCTATTTCTAACTCCCTGGCAGTGACGAAAAGTCCCACCTTGTCGACGAGATTTTCTGAGTTACTAGTATTCACTGCTGGCGTCAATTCCGATGGTGAAACGTGTGATGATTCCATGCCTGGGGATGTGGACTTGGCCTTTTCCTCGCCTCCAAATGCAAAATTAGCCCCAATGAATTGTTTTCTGGCTGGTCTCACGTCTCTTTTTGGTACTTTAGCTGGTGCTTCATCTGAATCATCCATTTCTTTATCTGATTCCATGTCCACATCTTCTTCACTTGATTCCGCCATTTTGCTGCGCTTCTTCTGTTCCAGGATTTTGCCTGCTCCTAGGAATCTTGAAAGAGTGGTGGTTTTTGGCATTGTGATGGTATCACGCTGAGTAGCCCGTCTAGCGAGATATTGGTTATCATCAGCAAATTTCGCCTGTAGAATCATCTTAATCTCCTCGATCACCTGTAACTCGGAGTGAAATCTTATGTCTCGCTTATCAGGACTTAGATTCACATCGAGCTGGTCCGGGCTAATTATGATATTAAGGACCACGAATGGGAAGCTGTGGGGTTCGAACTCTCTGAACAATTCAGTAATTGCTCTTGTGATCATCTTCTGGTCAGTCGGGCGCCCATTCACATACAACAATTGGGTATTATAGCGCTGTTGGCTCTTTCCCAGAGGCTGGGGTTTGGAGATACAACCACTCAATTGCAAATAGTCAGATGCCTCCTCCACTTTCATGAGACTGGCACTAGTCTTAGATCCAAACACAAGGCTCACTCTGTCGATTATCGAGGCCCCTTGAGCTCGAAGTGCATTGGACTTCTTGCCGTCTTTACTGATATGGTCAACTAGCATGGTTCCTGTCCAAATGACTGCATAGCTTTGGAGCACCCGCAGTAGCTCGGTGTATTTTCGCTTATAATTTCGCTCAAGGTCTTTTCTTCGTACAGGTAATGTGTAGAAGAAGTCACTGATGGCGACGGTCGTGCCAACACTTCGAGTAGTGTTCTTCGTGCTCACCACGTTCCCCGACTGGTTGAAAGAAATCTCTGTTCCCATCTCGTCTGCTGCTGTGCGAGTGGTAATTTGCATCTTCGCCACTGCGCACAAGGAAGCTAGAGCCTCTCCTCGAAATCCTAATGTGCGTACAGACTCGAGATCCTGCATCGACTTGATCTTTGAGGTTGCATGATTTTTAGCTACCAAGGCAAAGTCCTCCTGAGCAATGCCAGATCCATTGTCGGTAACGGAAAGTCCATCAAGGCCGTAATTATGAATTTTAACTGTTATCATCGAGGCATTGGCATCAATGGCATTCTCGACTAATTCCTTCACACCACTAGCTAATTCTACAATTACCTGCCCCGATTGAATCTGAGCAGCAGACCACTGATCGATCTCCTTGATCATGACGACAGGACGTATCCTTACTAACTTGAGGTTGTACCAATTTGTACCGAGGAGGCTCTGTGATCCATGAATGCAGACGAGAGAGTTCTATGATATTTTAGAGGAATTCATCACTGTCATGATCCATGCAGTTTGTTATGCTCGCAACTTGTATCCTTCGCATACATTCAGTCGGGTGAGACACTACAATACTGCTACGTACCAGAATGTACATCCTGGAGTTCAAAAGTGGGCTGAAAACACCGCCAAGGTCTGTGTTAATACACTTCGAGCTTATAATAAAGCTGAATCCTTGTCGTTCGTCGTACTGAGTAATAACTCACCAGTGGAGCGTTTTGTTCTTGATCTTAGCCACTTGACTGCCTCGAGTAATGCGGACGTGAATGCTATCGATCTCCAAGCTCAGTTTCGTGCTGCTTTGACAATGATGTTGGAGAATTTCGGATGCGACGAGCCTGCGTTTTGCGATATAGATGACAGAGTTCTGACGGTTGCATTTACCGGGCAGTTTAACGACTTAGACAACGATAATCCGTGGGTCTCTGCTAGACAGCTGGAAGAGCCGCCGCAACGAGCTACTCTAACCCCCATCAAGTTCATCCAAGCAGGCCCAATGAGTATGGGCATATTCTATCAGAAACATAATTCTACTTGATCTTGTAACCGATCTCTTTTTTCTAGAGCCGAATAATCTAACATACGTAGTTGTTCATGTTCGCTATGTGATCTAATCTACATGCATAATTCACTGGCAAAAATCGACCAGACATAATTAATGCAAATATAACTATATAGATATAATTATATGTATTTAGAACCAAGGTTAACGCAGCCCAAGTAAGTGCTTTGCGTGTTCGTAGACGAGGTAGCTAATGGAAACGCTTGGAGCGACTTTTGCGAGATTTGGGCCAAGACCTCGGAAAAAACCGCGCCATCCTTCTCGAGCCTTTGTCTTTCTCATGCAGTCAAGAAAGCCGGTATATGAATATGGATGAGAAGCTGTGTTTTGAGTTTGGATACGGGTTCTCACCAAGTTGATAGGATAAACAACTGTCGCGCCTATACTTCCAGAAAGGGCTCCCATGCTTAAAACTATAAGGTTGCCCATCTGGACATCCTGGGGGTCAATATTATTATTCAAAGATTGTCTTCGAATGTATGCTGAGCGAAGTGCGCTGAACATGCCTAGATCAAGGGCGGCAAATGGGAAGACACCGAGGACGCCGACGTACAAGCCTCGGTAAAAAGATCTGATTCCACCGGAGCTCCACATTTGTTGAATGGTGTGGTAGAGCAGAGTGTGCCCCTTCAAATTGGTAGTGAAACTTTCACACTGCACCCTAAACTTGAGGGTATCGATAGGGTACACACACAACTGCGAGCACATTCCTCCTAGCCCACCAGCAAGGAAAGTAGCGGCCCGGCTCAACTCAGCCGGATCGTCTACACCTTCAAAATACGTGAGCATGCGCTTTGCAGACTCAAAGCTACCGAATTTGATGGCACTCTCTGGGAACACCTTAAAGGCGTTAAGACCGTTTCCAACGAAAAATGACCGCACACCGCCATTCGAATAAATATTTTTGATTGCAACCATGATTGGTATGCCATGCGGGCGCCCTGCGCTGGCCGCAATTAAGTAAACCTTGAGTCGATCGAACGGAGCAGTGCAGGTTCGCGAGATCACACCGGCGCACCCACCAGCCCAGAAGTAGCCGAAGCCGTGCCCTCCATCCTGGGAGATGAGGACATCACTCTCAGAATCCAGCTCAAGCTCATCTACTAGGAAGTCGTACGCTTCATCCCACCACTGGCCATCGCCAGGGGGTCGTAATAAAAGTTGACGCTTGAATTCCTCGACGGAAACTATCCCTTCTTTTTTTCTATCTATAGCGTTCCATAATGCCTCGCTCCGCTCCGAAGAAACCCCATGCTTTGATAAAGATGCAACAAAAGACTCTTCGTCGATGGCATCTTTCGGTCCAAAGTTAGCCTTAAATTCGGTATCGAGTTCTTTCCCACGATCATCCAGAAACCGTTGCAAGCTGCCTGCTACGGTACAGTCTGATTCATCGTTTTTATTCACTGCTCGGAGAAGTCGTTTTGCAGCAGAATCGAGAGAGACGTCGTCGTCACACTCATATTGTTGGTTCAAAAGACCTACGAGTGATTTCTCATCAATTCTGGACTCTGGCGAAAGCGCTAAGAGGCGATCTAACGCTCCTTCCGGCGGTTCTTCCCCACCCATCGCTGTTTGATGACAAACAATTACGACGCACCGCAGACCGTTTGACTAGTCAAGATTTATTTTCACAGGGTGGTTCCACGTTTACTCGAGCAATTTACAATTTAACCCGAGGGAGACCGAGATCACCACTTTGTTAATTCCACCACTCATAATTCGCCAGTTTCAAGCACCTCTCGCTTCGTCAGCAATGACATCCTAACATTATCGTCATAGCCGGGAGAGCAGTTGCAAGGGAGTAACGTAAATAGACTTGCATTCTAGTCCATGAACTCTGCACTATGAATTGAATGAGCGTCCCATTCTCAAATCTCTTGCATGTAGACACACTGAAGCTAAACATAGATAAAATGATGGCAAAATCCTCAGCTAGCATCCAAAACGCACATTGAAACAATTCAGGCACTCAATTGCGTGGCACAAATGTTCAGCAAAGCAACTCGAGTAAGCGACATCGTGCATACACCTGGTTATCACCAAGCTTGGGATACTATAGTTTGAATGCGAGAGATGGAATCAGCTTTGGGGTTACTTGAGTGTACCATGCGGGTGATCATTGATGCACCCCCAAAGTGATCGTCGCAGCAAAAGTCATTGAAAGTCGCTGTGGCAAAAAGCGAATACACTTGCTTGCAAAGATTGCAACGTCACCACACTAAGATACAAGCGAGCTCATGGCATAGCGGTAAGAATGTCAGCTTGAAGCATTCCCTACACTTCTATCTTTAGCTTGCAACGATAACTAATGTTAGAAACGCACAATGTTTCTGCTAGCCTTGTTTAGATAGCCTATATACCTTGCTAGACTTGTGCAACACTAGAGCACTAGCAATGGAAATATACACTCTGTACACCTCATTCAATCTCATGCCATAGTATACAATTAAGACTATTCAAGCTACATAAGGCTACCAAACATTACGCACAGCTATTACACACACAAACATTCTGAAACTGAACCCTGTTACCTAATGCCTAAACGTTGAATCCATTATATAAAGCAATGCAACAAATTACCTCAATCAGACTATCGTGCATATCCCCCGCATTTCGGTGAGATTGTCTGTCCTTGTTAGGTGGGCACTAGCATATGGGAGGTTAGGGTATATACAGGTTTGGAAGAGGGGAGCATCGTGACTTGCGCGAAATGTCAATCGAGAAACCAGGATTATCCTTGACCGCGTATAACAGCAATTTTTTTGACATCACTACGAACATGGTCTCACATACGAGTGGTAGTTTAGTTCTGCTCAAAATCCAGATAGCCCTGCAACGACCATGGCTCTCTGGTGATACATTTCGCCTCTTTCTGGAACTTCAATGCGCTTCCTAAGCGGTTGTATTAGACATGCATACGAGGAGCTCGTTTATGTATGAACTCGAAAGTTCCTACATAAATTAGTGGGTTATGAGCACGTGACCGGAGAAGATTCGCCGCTTCTCTCCCACGAATGGACCTCAACTAAACATAGCGCAAACAAGAGTGGGATAGAGATTTTTTTAAAGAGCTGTTTTACGTGTTATTTAAGTACTCCTCTTGAAGAATGTAGTATATACGTTGATAATTCTCGGATGCACGACTTATGGTAGGTACTAAATGAGTGATGTTTACACATTTGTGCACTTCATTACCTTGTTGGTGCAGGTTGCTTGGCTGAAAAGTAGTTACTTGCATATCATCACGAATGACAATGCTTGTAATATCCGCACTCAGAATGTTTTCACTGAACAGGTTGGAATCGCTTTTTCCTTGGTCGGTGTATGAGCCCGGTCCTCATGCATGTTTCTGCAATGTTTAGATGCACCGTCTCGCCGCCACCCCACGTCCCCTCATTCAACATGATACTTGCATTGCACCGGTTTGGCCATCTGCCACTAAAGAAAGCCCAATGCCGTAACCGTGTAAGTCATTCCTCCCCTCACATGGACACGCTACGGCTGGTGTAAAGAATTGGGTCCCGCTTGTTATGGTTTCCTCGTATTGGGGTTCGTAGGCCTACCCATGCGAATTTAGGAAGCAGGTGCATGAGATCTACATGTGTATGCACTGACTCCATGCATACGCTACGAGGATCCCCCATGTATATAGGCCATGGAGTAAGACCTTACACGCTTAGCCATGCAAGTTCGTCAGGCACTCTTTTTGGCGGTGGCATTAATGTCGGGCGCGGACGCGCTAACGACAGCCGCACCTTGCAGTGCCTCCGTGACGTCTTCTTGCTCGAAGACGAAAATCACCACTAGCAAGTTTTTGGGGATTTTTCCTCTTTGTACAACATCTACAGTTTGTAAAACGAGCACTTTACCATGCTCCGCAACGCCAACATCACCACCAGCTCCTACTGAGTGTGTACCTTCGAGTTCCGTAGGGTGTTCAACGACTAAAGTCACCACTAGCAAGTTTTTGGGCATCTGGCCATTGTGTACTACATCGACTATTTGTTCGACAGCTATTGCTACTTGTCCACCGACTGGAGCTGTCACCACAAGCAGTGCACAACCTCCCACCTCCTCCACGGCAGATATCCCGTCTCAAGGCCCTACAGATTCTGAGACTCTTCCGTGGTGTGACGAATCAACCACCACGGTGCCCCCCAGCCCAAGTGTCACACCCACATCTACACCAACACCTTCCCCTGGAAGCACAGATACCGAAAATTCAGAGACTCTTCCATGGTGTGATGAGACAAGCTCCACGGTGCCACCCAGTCCAAGCGTGACGCCCACATCTGAAAGTTCAGCTGTCCCTCCCTCGTCTGAAAGCTCAGCTGTTCCTCCCACATCATCAACCCCACCCCCTGGAAGCACTGATACCGAAAATTCAGAGACTCTTCCATGGTGTGACGAGACAAGCTCCACGGCGCCACCCAATCCAAGCGTGACATCTACATCTGAAAGCTCAGTTGTCCCTCCCTCATCTACAACCCCACCGACTGGAAGCACAAGTACAGATACCGAGAATTCAGAAACCCTTCCGTGGTGTGATGAGACAACAACCGATTCCAGCGTCACTTCTGCGAGTACCACTGACGATGATTATTCGGACGGCTGGTGGAGTACATGGAGTAAAAGCTGCCCAGGTGGTTGTACCAAATCCCGTAGCTCCACTGTTACTGTACCCGACGTTTCGACCACGGATACCGAGTCATTGCCTTGGTGTGATGAGACATCGAGCACAACCGGCGGCACTCCTAGTTCTACCACTGCTACTAACTCGACTATAAGCTCTGCCGGTCCATCAAGTACTACCGATAGCGAGAGTCTGCCGTGGTGTGACGAGACCTCCAGTACAACTGGCGGTACTCCTAGTTCTACCACTGCTACCAACTCGACTGTAAGCTCTGCCGGCCCATCCAGCACTACCGACAGCGAGAGTTTGCCGTGGTGTGACGAGACCTCCAGCACAACTGGTGGTACTCCCAGCTCGACCACTGCTACCAACTCAACTGTAAGCTCTAGTGGTCCATCCAGCACCACCGACAGTGAGAGTCTGCCGTGGTGCGATGAGACTTCCAGCACAACTGGCGGCACTCCCAGCTCTACCACTGCTACTAACTCGACTGTAAGCTCTGCTAATCCATCGAGTACTACGGATAGCGAGAGTTTGCCGTGGTGCGACGAAACCTCTAGCACAACTGGCGGTACTCCCAGTTCGACCACCGCTACCAACTCAACTGTAAGCTCTGGCGGTCCATCCAGTACTACCGACAGTGAGAGTCTACCTTGGTGTGACGAGACCTCCAGTACAACTAGCGGCACTCCCAGCTCTACCACTGCTACCAACTCAACTGTGAGCTCAGCCGGTCCATCCAGTACTACCGACAGCGAGAGTTTGCCATGGTGTGACGAGACCTCCAGTACAACTGGCGGTACTCCTAGTTCTACCACTGCTACCAACTCGACTGTTAGCTCAGCCGGTCCATCCAGTATTACTGACAGTGAAAGTCTGCCTTGGTGTGATGAGACCTCCACAACTGGCGGCACCCCCAGCTCTACCACTGCTACCAACTCGACGATAAGCTCTGGCGGTCCATCCAGCACTCCCGACTCGACCTCAAGCTCTGGTGGTCCCTCCAGTACTACTGACAGCGAGAGTCTGCCGTGGTGTGATGAGACCTCCAGCACAACTGGTGGCACTCCCAGCTCTACCACTGCTACCAACTCAACTGTGAGCTCTAGTGGTCCATCCAGCACTACCGATAGCGAGAGTCTGCCGTGGTGTGACGAGACTTCCAGCACAACTGGTGGCACTCCTAGCTCTACCACCGCTACCGACTCGAGCGCAAGCTCTGGCGGCACTCCTAGCTCGACCACTGCTACCAACTCGACTGTGAGCTCTGCCGGTCCATCCAGTACTACCGATAGCGAGAGTCTGCCGTGGTGCGACGAGACCTCCAGTACAACTGGTGGCACTCCCAGCTCTACCACTGCTACCAACTCGACGGTAAGCTCTGGCGGTCCATCGAGTACTACCGATAGCGAGAGTTTGCCGTGGTGTGACGAGACTTCTAGCACAACTGGCGGCACTCCCAGCTCTACCACTGCTACTAACTCGACAATAAGCTCTGGCGGTCCATCCAGCATTCCCGACTCGACCGCAAGCTCTGGTGATCCCTCCAGTACTACTGACAGCGAGAGTCTGCCGTGGTGTGATGAGACCTCCAGCACAACTGGCGGCACTCCCAGCTCTACCACTGCTACCAACTCAACTGTGAGCTCTGGTGGTCCATCCAGTACTACCGACAGCGAGAGTCTACCGTGGTGCGACGAGACCTCCAGCACAACTGGCGGCACTCCCAGCTCCACTACTGCTACTGCCTCAAGTGTAAGCTCCGGCAGTCCATCCAGCACTCCCGACTCGACTGTTAGCTCAGCCGGTCCATCCAGTATTACTGACAGTGAAAGTCTGCCTTGGTGTGATGAGACCTCCAGTACAACTGGTGGCACTCCCAGCTCTACCACTGCTACCAACTCGACGGTAAGCTCTGGCGGTCCATCGAGTACTACCGATAGCGAGAGTTTGCCGTGGTGTGACGAGACTTCCAGCACAACTGGTGGCACTCCTAGCTCTACCACCGCTACCGACTCGAGCGCAAGCTCTGGCGGCACTCCTAGCTCGACCACTGCTACCAACTCGACTGTGAGCTCTGCCGGTCCATCCAGTACTACCGATAGCGAGAGTCTGCCGTGGTGTGATGAGACCTCCAGCACAACTGGCGGCACTCCTAGCTCCACTACTGCTACTGCCTCAAGCGTAAGCTCCAGCGGTCCATCCAGCACTCCCGACTCTAGCGCAAGTTCCGGTGGTCCATCCAGTACTACCGACAGCGAGAGTCTGTCGTGGTGTGATGAGACCTCCAGCACAACTGGCGGCACTCCCAGCTCTACTACTGCTACTGACTCGAGCGCAAGCTCTGGCGACGTACCCAGTTCAACTACTGCTACCGACTCCACTGTGAGCTCTGGTAGCCCATCCAGCACTCCCGACTCGAGTGTAAGCTCTGGCGGTCCATCGAGCACTACCGACAGCGAGAGTCTGCCATGGTGTGACGAGACCTCCAGCACAACTGGCGGCACTCCCAGCTCTACCACTGCTACTGCCTCGAGCGTAAGCTCTGGTGGTCCTTCTAGCACTCCCGACTCGACCGCAAGCTCCGGTGGTCCATCGAGCACTACCGACAGCGAGAGTCTACCTTGGTGTGACGAGACCTCCAGTACAACTGGCGGAACCCCTAGCTCTACCACTGCTACTGCCTCGAGCGTAAGCTCTGGTGGTCCTTCTAGCACTCCCGACTCGACCGCAAGCTCTGGTGGTCCCTCCAGTACCACTGACAGCGAGAGTCTGCCGTGGTGCGACGAGACATCAAGCACAACTGGCGGCACTCCCAGCTCCACCACTGCTACTGACTCGAGCGTCAGCTCCGGTGGTCCATCCAGCACTCCCGACTCGAGTGTAAGCTCCGGTGGTCCATCCAGTACTACCGACAGCGAGAGTCTGCCGTGGTGTGATGAGACCTCCAGCACAACTGGCGGCACTCCCAGCTCTACTACTGCTACTGACTCGAGCGCAAGCTCTGGCGACGTACCCAGTTCAACTACTGCTACCGACTCCACTGTGAGCTCTGGTGGCCCATCGAGCACTACTGACAGCGAGAGTCTACCGTGGTGTGACGAGACTTCCAGCACAATTAGCTCCGGTGTCCCACCTAGTTCTACCACTCCATGCCCAACCTGTACTGGAGAGAGTTCAGTTGACGTACCCAGCTCAACTACTGCTACCGACTCAACTGTGGGCTCCGGCGGACCATCTAGCACTACGGATAGTGAGAGCTTACCATGGTGCGACGAAACATCAACTGTCAGCACTTCGACCTCCCTATTACCGAATTTCAGCACTACCACCACACCATGCCCAACTTGCACTGACGTGACTCCATCAACATCAGAGCCCTCCGGTGAAGACTCAGAGTCTTTACCTTGGTGCGATGAGACCTCCACAGGTGCGCCTTGTCCGACTTGTACAACTGACGTTACAGTCCCCAGTGGTGATGCTACTGCTACTGGCACGCGTACAGATGATACCCTTCCTCCTTCTGAATCTAAGCAGGCTACGGGTCAGGACAAGTCTACTATTACCGAGTCGGATATAAAGACTGTGACTATCTGCCCTACTTGTTCCGGAGACCAAGATACCTCGAATGAGGGACCTGCTCCAAGCAAAGCCACTACTCCCGCTGAGACAGAGGAGGCCAAACCAAGCGATACCAAGGCCACTACTCCTGCTGAGACAGGGGAGGCTACAAAACCCTCTAAAGAGAACACACTGCCCCACAGCCAGGCTACCGCTACCACTACAGTGGTAGACTGCCCACCTGGATCTACTACATTGGTACCCTGCGGCGAGACTACTGCCACAGTTACCACTCTCACAACATTGACTTGCGTGGTGCCTGTTAGTACTTTGATACAATCAATCCCAGACACTGAAGCCCCGGCTCCCACAAAGTCAAAAGAGACATCCGGTGGTGAAGGTCCTGGAGGATCTAAGGGCACCAATCCTAGCGATCATGGCGGCCACTCTGCAACCGTCACGACCACAACAACTGTGGACTGCCCACCCGGTTCAACGACGTTGGTCCCCTGTGGTGAGACTACTGTTACTGTCACTGGCGCTACAACATTTACATGTGTTGGTCCTGTTAGTACGCTGGTGTCTGATGTTCCAGATACGACGCCTTCTGGAGGTGCTCAAGTACCTTCTGGAGGTGCTGAAACGTCGCCCATCTCTGCTGCAGCTGAAACGCCAGGCGAGTCTGGCGAGAGTCCTGCTGGTAGCCAACCTACTGGTAGCTCCCCAGAGAAACCCTCTGGCGCTGAGACTACTGCTGGTGCTGGGCCTAATCCCTCTGAAGCCCCGAAAGGCTCCAGTAGCGGAGTTCCACAAGCAAACAGCGCTCGTACACTCAAACTTGGCGGTGCTATGCTTCTAGCTGTCGCTGCTCCCATCCTTCTTTAAGGAAATACCCTGACTGTTGTATACTAGATATTTTAGCCGTTGAATCGTGCAAAAAGATTTATAACTTAATATTTATTTCACTTCCACTTGTATACATGAAAAACTGCTGCCAAGGCAGTGTGTACAAACCTGGAATGAGTTTCTTGTAATGAGCCTGAAATTACATTAATTATGTACATTGGCCATATCTTAGCCGTGCCCTGCACAACAAATTGGGGCTTGGAACTCGGTTCCACTGTCTTCCAAAACCCTCTTACTCATCAACTTCTCTGTAATAACTCCATGAGCTTTGGCGGGCAAACACCCACTATTGTAGTGCTTAAAGAAGGCACAGACTCCTCGCAGGGACGTGGACACACTATTTCGAATATTGGCGCTTGCATTGCCGTCGCAGATACCCTGGGCCCTACTCTGGGTCCGATGGGATCTGATGTTTTAGTAGTCGATGCCAACAAGAAAGCCACCATCTCGAACGATGGTGCCACAATCATTCGGCTTTTGGACGTTGTACATCCGGTTGCGAAAGTTCTAGTGGACATCTCCAAGTCGCAGGACGCAGAAGTTGGCGATGGTACCACATCGGTAACTTTGCTGGCAGCAGAGCTGCTGAGAGAGGCAAAAAATTTCGTCCAGGACAACGTGAGTACACAGGTGATTTCCAGGGGGTATCGTAGAGCGCTAAAAGAGGCACTCAAGCACGTGAACAATAAATGTGCCGTCACCGTGGATGTCACTGATGATGAGTCCCTCCGTCGTTGTGCTGCTACGGCAATGAGCTCCAAGATTGTTGCTCAGAATTCCGAGTTCTTCACCGATTTGATCGTTAGAGCCGTGAGGGTTCTCGGTCCCGACTTTGACCCCGCTATGGCTGGTCTTAAAAGAGTCCCTGGCGGGTCCATTGAGGACACATTTTTGGTGGAAGGATGCGCATTCAAGAAGACCTTCTCCTATGCTGGGTTCGAGCAGCAGCCCAAGTCCTTTGATGACCCCAAAATTGTGTGCTTGGACGTCGAATTGGAGCTGAAGGCTGAAAAGGACAACGCCGAGGTACGAGTCGACAAGGTCTCCGAGTACCAGGCAATAGTTGACGCTGAGTGGCAACTAATCCGCAATAAACTTGAAGCCATCGAGGCCACCGGCTGCAAGATCGTTCTGTCCAAGCTGGCAATCGGCGACCTCGCAACTCAGTTCTTCGCTGATAGAGACATCTTCTGTGCCGGCCGTGTAACCACTGAGGATATGAACCGCGTGTTGGCTGCTACCGGTGCATCCATTCAGAGCACCACCGCAGACTTGAGGTCTGATATGTTGGGAAGCTGCAAGAGATTCGAGGAGAAGCAGGTCGGAAGCGAGCGCTTTAATCTCTTCACAGGCTGCCCAGGTACCAGCACCTGCACATTGGTGCTCCGCGGTGGTTCAGAGCAGTTCATTGCTGAGGTGGAGCGCTCGTTGCACGATGCGATGATGGTGGTGAAGCGTACTCTAAAATTCCCCCAGGTGGTTGCTGGAGGCGGAGCATGCGAGATGTCCGTGTCTAAGCATCTCCGCGAGGTTTCTCGCTCGATCGCCGGCAAGGAACAGCTCATTGTTGGTGCGTTTGCTCGTGCACTGGAAATCATCCCTCGCCAGCTTTGTGAGAATGCTGGTTTTGACGCCACAGATATCCTTAATCTCCTCCGCATGCGTCAGTTCAAAGGCGAGAACAATATTGGAGTGGACTTCAAAACAGGCTCTGTTGGTGATAACATGAAAAACGCAGTCTGGGAGCCAGCCCTGGTAAAAACAAATGCATTGCAGTCCGCTACCGAGGCCGCATGCGTAGTTCTGAGCGTGGACCAGACTGTCAAGTCTAAAGAAGCTGGCCAAGGGCAACAACCTCCTCAGATGCCCATGTAACCCCTAAATTTATTCTAAGTATATGCAGATGCATGAGATGTAAATAAACTCGATACTAATTAGAACTACAGAACCCACGCAAATCTGTGCACCAATATCCATTTCGAGTACCCGCTGCGATCTTACCTAACGTGATCCAAACAGTCCCAAGGGGTTTACGTAAATTCGCTTACTCCACCTCAAGAGCTGCGTTATGGATGGACAAAAACGCCCAACCAGGGTGCGGAGTGACACTTTGCGTATTGCTCCAATCCGCCGCTCGACGATAACTCCAGAGCAATGGGGTCTTCACTCGGTGCCTGGTGTTCTGAGTGACTTTCAACGTCATACTTCGCATACCCACAATGCATCGCCCACACGAGTGACGAACACGCAAAAAACACTCGCATGGCTAGGCTGCATTCCTCTATTTCTAGCTCTCCCCACTGCAATTGCCGCAGTGACTCATTTGATTCGGATATCTAATCTAACAGTTGCAGTGTCGCTCATCAGCGGCTATCTGATGGTTCTACACGGTCTGTGCTGCTTGACTGAGTCGCCGAGCACGAAGCTCGTTCTGAATACTGCCAAAATGTTTGGGACTGTTGTGGCATTCGTGATTGCCTCATGGAGTGCTCCGCCTGCGATTGTTGCAGCAGCAGCTGCAGCTGCCGCAGGGGCAGATCTGTCAGACCGACGCATCCTGATCTACTGGGCGGTATGGGGAATCGCTTCAGGGCTGTACACCCTGACTTTCTTTGGATCAAAAACTGTCCTCGCTACGCCGGCACTTGCGGTAGTGTTCTGGTGGACGGGCTCTAGTAACTGCCGAGTCGATCCCATCTCCAGTATGGGCGGCGGGATAGCTTTGATAGTGTGGACGCT
Source organism: Wickerhamiella pararugosa (assembly GCA_023628975.1). NCBI lineage: Eukaryota > Fungi > Ascomycota > Dipodascomycetes > Dipodascales > Trichomonascaceae > Wickerhamiella > Wickerhamiella pararugosa. The sequence continues at coordinate 1,330,073 of JAMAJQ010000001.1, read as the reverse complement.
CATTTGGTCAAAACCGGAAATCCAGTGCGTGTTTCTCGCAGGTATTGCCTCCCTGGCACTGGGGGTGTTCTACCTGGCGAGGCACGACGTGGTGACCACTCGCTTCAACGCTTTCGCGGCAGCTGGGTTCACCACCGCAGTCGAAGCGTTGTTGGGTCGGCACTCGCTCGGCCCTCTTGCAATGTGTGCACTCTGTATCGCTATACCCGAATCTGACGAGAGTGACCAAGACGAAAAGATTGTGAATCGCCGACCTAGCGGGTCCAAGTGGAGCATGTCTCTGCTGGATTCCATTCTGGCTCATGATGATACCCGGAGCATTTTCTACTTTTTCCTGCTAAACTTCTGTTTCATGCTCGTGCAATTGCTTTACTCCATTCTCTCTCATTCATTGGGACTGCTCAGTGACTCCATCCACATGTTCTTCGACTGTATCTCACTCTTGGTCGGACTCATTGCTGGGATTCTGTCCAAGTTTCCGCCATCGACTCGTTTCCCCTATGGCCTAGCAATGGTTGAGACTATCAGTGGGTTTGCTAACGGCATTCTCCTACTGGCAATTAGCGTGGGCGTCGCATCGGAAGCAATTGAGCGCATATCCCATCCGGTGGAACTTGAAAAAATGACCGAGCTGATCATAGTGGCGGTATTTGGGCTTTTGGTTAACATTGTGGGGATATTTGCATTCTCTCACGGAGAAGGTGGCCACGGTCATTCACATGGCCATTCGCATGGTCACTCCCACGGCCACTCGCATGGCCACTCTCACGGAAATTCCCATGATGCAGAGCACAGCGATAACCTGCATGGCATTTTCCTGCATATTGTCGCAGATGCACTCGGATCGGTTGGCGTAGTAGTATCGTCCATCTTGATTTACTACTTCAAGTGGCACGGTTTCGACGCGATCGCCTCAATTCTAATTGCTATTGCGATATTTGTGTCGGCGATTCCATTAGTGATGAGCGCTGCCAAGACTTTATTACTTAGCCTGAACGACCAGCAGGAGTACGATCTTCGTGACGTGCTTAACGACATCTCCACTACATCTGGTGTAGCTTCGTATACGGTCCCCAAATTTTGGGGTGACGGTGCTCGTATCCGAGGTGCCATACATGTGCAGTATGCAAAAGGGGCAAACAGCACTGTGGTGAAGGATAAGGTTGAGAATAAGCTGCGGGACGCAAATGTCGAGAGCTTCGTGATCCAAATGGAGGAGGAAGGTTCCCCATGTTGGTGTCAGCGAGAGTAGCCCTTCATGTATCCGAGGTAAACATTATGTACTGCATTCTATAGATATTTATTGGCAAGTCCGAGCTTGGGATTTCAATTGGCCACAGTGCCATTAGGCCGGCCAGGATCTGAAAATTCTAGTGTAGGCTGCACGTAAGCTCCCAGGCGACCTGTGATATAATTTTTTTCTATCAAAGGCTGCACGTAACTACATACCCCCAACCCTGACTTCATTCCCAAACAAGATTTGAATTCTGACTAAGAGGGCCAGCTACATTCCAAACCTCTCGCCCGTGCGTAAACCTTCTTTCGCCATTGAACCTCAGAGACGAACCCTTTTTGTCACACACTCTTTAACATCACTCGCTACAATTTTGACAAATGGGCCTTTTCTCGTCTCTTTTTGCGTGCCTGGGCTGCTCACAATCCAGCCCGCCGGCAAAACAGCAGGAAAATCCGCAACCTAAGGCCCAGAAGACGCAACAAAACGTGAGTTCCACCCAGGGTGTGCGGCCAGGAAATGTTTCTTCCCAGCCCAGAACTTCTGAGGCTCCAGCAAAGCAAGACGCAAAGCAACCAACGAGTGCCACCTCCCAGGAGGCCCCCCCTGCCGAAGGGACTGTGCCAGAACGGCTCGATCCGAATGCTGCAGGAACGCCTGCTCGCCCCAGTCCCACGAGGCAGAGCTCACGGGTGCAACTCGACGACTTGCCGCTTGAATACGTGCACACCGGGGGCCCTGACGACGACCCCGAAGATAGCATGATCAAAGGCCGTGGTGCCTCCTTCACTGTGGATGGAGATGTGTCCCGCACCAATTCTAGTTCAAATTTACTCGCACTCAATACCCAGGAGACTGGCGAGTCCAAGGAAAGCGAGGTGGAAGCCGAGAGCATGCAGAGCCCCCAGGAAGTGAACCTTCTGGGCGTCCAGGAGCCCACTCTCAAGGGACGCAAGTGCCTGGTGCTGGATCTGGACGAAACGCTAGTGCACTCATCGTTTAAATACCTCCCTGACGCCGATTTTGTCATTCCCGTCGAGGTGGAGGGTAGGGTCCACAGTGTGTTTGTTGTCAAACGACCCGGTGTTGATGAATTTTTACAATGCGTTGGAAAGCTCTTTGAAGTCGTGGTGTTCACGGCGTCGGTGTCCAAGTACGGGGACCCACTGCTCGACCACCTGGATGCGAGCCGAGTGGTCCACCACCGACTTTTCCGTGAGGCCTGCTATAATTTCAACGGTAATTACATCAAGAATCTGAGCCAATTGGGTCGACCGTTGCGGGATGTCATTATTATCGACAACTCTCCCGCCTCATATGCATTGCAACCGCAGAATGCCGTGCCAGTATCGAGTTGGTTTAGCGACCAGCATGACAACGAACTTCTCGATATGCTTCCTTTCCTTGAGGATCTCGCATCCAATAAGGTGCAAGATGTTTCCCTTGTTCTCGATGTTTACATTGGTTAATGTCAGTATCTGGCCGTGCTATAAAAATAATTAATTGGCCTTATTTAATTAATGCATAATGTAGATAACTATAATCCCTAATTAGTCAACGTCTGATAATGAAATTAAATATAAATAATTAGTCCTTGGTCTTTTTGGGCTTGGACTCGTCCTTGAATGCAGTATCGACAATATGCTTCTCCCGCTCCTTTTCGTACTCGTAGGTGCCAGGCTTTGAATGACGGATGCGATTGTCGCGACGGCGCTTGAGAGCGTCGAGCTCGGTGCGCTTGATGTCACGAGCCTTCTTGATAGCCTGGGGCAGATGCCGGGACTTGCTGATCTTGCGAATCTCGGGCATGTGCTTGTACCGCTCCACCAGGGCGTTGGAATAGTCGAGCGCGGCTTGCTGTTTGGCGCTGCGCACGCCCATGCGATCATTGGCTTTCGCCCTCCACAGCCGTACGTTGCCATCGTCGCTGCCACTCAGGATGTACTTGGAGTCCATCGAGTAGCGCACCGACATGACGCGCTGCATCCGCTTGGTGTGGTAAATTTCCTTTGAGTGACCCTCAAGCAGATTGAACATCCGGATGGTGCGGTCGTAGGAACCAGTGACCAGTTCCTGTCCGGTAGGGCTGAAATCGAGGTCCATGACTGCTGCGACGTGGTCCTTGTACACGTTGAGAGCGCGCTTGAGGTTGCGCATGTCATACAAGTAGGCATTGTGGTCTTCTGAGGCAACGGCGAAATTATATGCCTCCATGGGGTTCCACGAGATGGCGTTGTTGTTCAAGGACGTGACCATTTTCTGGATCGGGGACGTAGTGCGGAGGTCATATATCACAATAGAGCGGTCATTGCCTGTGGACGCGCAGATATTAGTCTCGGTCATGTTGAATTTCACAGAATTGATGTTATCAGCTCCCCAAGCCAGGGACTCGACTGGCTTAGACCGTTGCGAATCCCAGAGCTGCAGAGTGTCGCCACCAGTGATGAAGCGAGCCTCGTCACGGTGGTGGTCGACCGAGTTGAGGCCGCCGCTGCTGAGGTAGGTCTGGAGTGGCTCTGTGGATTTGCTGAGGGGGTCCCATCTCTTGACTGTTCCGTCGATGGAGCAGCTCAGCAGGTGGGACTGTGGGGTGAAGCAAAGGCCCTTGACGATATTCTCGTGGGCGGTCACCTCAAAAGTCTCTTCGCGTTCGCCCAGGTTCCAGAGCTTGACGACGCCATCTCCCGAGCCCGAGGCCATTACCCCCAGGCTTTTGGGATTCTTTGCCATTGAGTACACACCGTCGACGTGGCCCATTCCCATTTGGCAGATGAACGGGGCTGCGAACATCTTATCCATCTTCACCGAGTTGAGGGCTCTGGTGTACTCGCGGGCCCGCTCGAACGGGTGGAGGTCTGGATCGAGGTTTCGCGGCTGACGGGCGGACTCCTGGTTGGATACTGGGACGTAGTCATCAGAGGAGCGAGAAATTGTTTTGATCTTCATAATAAATAGGTCAGGGGCAAGAAAAGTTTCGATTGCCAAAAAATTCTGAGTCAGATGCAGAATTTCGTGGCGCGCATGTGGCGCGCATGGACGTGCATTCACGGCTTCGAGCCCGACCTCTGGCGAGCCCGGGACCGCGGAGTGTCCTCGAACGTATGGTAGCGTATGACCCGCTCTCTGAGGTCCTCCGGCAGCGCCTCGGCAGCGACGCCGTACTCGGGGCTCTGGATGATGCTGTCGACCACCAGGTACTGGATGGCATTCATCACTGTGGGGAACACGAGCATCACAAACACGATTTGCACCCTGGCGTCAAAGTAGGTCCAGCTGATGAGCCAGGCCCCCCAGTCGTCGAGCTCGGGCACGCACCAGAACACGAGGTACAGGAGGAACTTTGCTGCTATTAGGGCGAGGATGTACAGGCTGAGCTGCTTGAGGAAGGCCCTGGTCCTCGGGGGGTTGCCGTACTCGCCGCTCATGACCTCGGTGAGCTTGAAGTGGTACGCAATGCGGTAGACCCACCACAGCGAGGCCCACAGCAGCGGCACCCCAATTGTGGTGTCGAAGAGCACGTTGAGGAAGTACCAGACGCACGGGTTGTCGTCCAGGCCGGGCTGGTCGTCGCTGAAAAAAATCGACATCAGAACATTCAGGAAATGTAGCAACAGGGCGCCAATGACCTGCTTGGAGACGTCAAACACCCACACCTTGAGGGGGCGACGGGGCCGCTCGTACTTGCGCTTGAGCGCGAGCGAGCCGACGGCAATACACCCCAGGAAAGACTGCAGCGCCAGAGATATCGGGCCGAGCAATTCGCAAGTCGGGCCATCGATGAACATCTTCATGACAATTCGTAATCAACAACTTGATATTTGGGCGTCGTGGGTAGGGGTCTGCGGGAGCTCGCAAATGAGTGAGGCCCGAAAGCGAAACGAAAAAGTTGAAAATCAAACTGGCTGGGAACCGCATTTGCGGGGTAACGGTAGTGCGGAAAGCCCGGTGCGGGTGCCGCGGCCGGAGCAGCAATTGCCCGGAGCAGCACCGTTTGTTGCGCAACCGTTCGATCGCTCGCAATTTGCGGCCGACTTTTTTCACTAGTTGCCGCGTTTGGGGTCGCACCTCAGCTGCCTAATTATTACTAACTGGACGACGCGTGCATGGACAGAATAGCGTTGGCGGTCGAATTAACCCCGCAGCAGGTTCGCCCGCTAGTGTATCGTGTTATTTCGAAAAAACATGGCCTGAATCTCAAAAGCAGCGCCCTGGAGGCGTTCGCTGAGCACATTGGCCACAGGTTTGGCACCGACTGGCGAGGCGCGAAATCAGAGAAATTCCTCGACGAATTCGCCAAAGTGTGGAAAGACGAGGACAGGGGATTGTTTGTAGAGGGCGAGGCTGTGCACTCGGTCATCAGAGAGCTCGAAAACACTGCGGCGTCGCAGCAGAATGTGGCTACTCGCACTGAAACCCTTGGAAAAGCAGATCAGCAGAGCTTTTTGGGGCCGAAGCTGGCAAAATTTCACTGGAGAGACTACTTCAAGGTCGTGGGGGCCCAGCAGATGCGCAATCTCTCGTACAACCATGCGCTCCGACACTTTGAGATCGCACCCCAAGGCAAGGTGCTAGGGGATTCGCAGGCGCTGATAAGGATGTTCCCTAGTAGATACTACATTCTACACGACCGCATTACTCGGTCAGAGATATTCTCGAGCCCAGATCGATCGCTGACGGCGATCCAAAACATGGTTGGCCGGTCTAACTGTCATTTCTACGTATTTGGACTTCTCAGCAGGCTCGAGGGTGCCTCGGGTGACATGTGGCTGGTGGACATGACGGGCAGGGTGAAGCTGGACTTTATTCCGCAGCTCACGGTCGCCCCTGACCACTACTACTGCGAGGGCTCCTTTGCAGTGTGCGAGGGATACTATCTAGACGACGGCCGGTTCAGAGTAGTGACTATCGGTCCGCCGCCGCCGGAAACTCGCCAGGAGACTCAGGAAACGTACGGCAACATTGACTTTTGCGGGCTCATCAGCTCGTCGAAAACGAGAATCGAGCGGCTCGACCCCCAGTTTGTAAAAGTGATGGTCCAGGAAGAGCAACGCAATACTCACCACCGCATTGTTGTTCTAGGCTGCGACCTGTTCTTGGATAAACAAGACGTGCTCGACGGTCTCCAGTACCTGTTACAAAAGCTCGACGAGGCACCGCCCGTCGCACTGGTGCTTTGCGGCTCATTCTGCTCAGTGCCTTTCCAGGCCGCCCAGGATAGCATTGCAAAGTACACTGAATACATCAATGGTCTGGCGTTGATGTTCAAAAAGGCCCCGCGGCTCAGCAAAGAAACAAAGGTCATCATTGTGCCGGGCGAAAACGACCCGTGGCACAGCACCAATCTCGCAAACGGACCCTCAGTGTGGCCGCTCCAGCCGCTGCCTGAGCTTTTCACGCGCAGGCTGCAGCTCGCGGTCAAGGACGTGGAGCTCACCAGTAACCCCACGCGGCTGTGCTACCTGAGCCAGGAAATTGTGATCTGCAGAGAGGGCTTCGGGCAGCGGTTCAGGAAGTACGCCATGAGCTTGTCAAAGCCCAAAGAGCAGCGTCAAGTGGACGACGCCGAGGAGCTTGCAGATACCATCGAGGACATCGACCTAGATGCCGACGTCGCCGACCGCCAGCTTGCTCTCAACGATCTGGCGGCGGAGCCAATGCCCAAACCGTCTGCGAGGGACCAGCAGTCGCGAAAACTGGTGGCGACTCTGCTCGACCAGGCACATCTGTCGCCGTTCCCCCTAATGACTCGCCCGATTGCGTGGGAATTTGAGCACGCACTCTCGCTCACGCAGTGGCCCAGTGTGCTGGTCACGGCAGACTCTACGATTGCACGGTTTGCCATCAATTACGAGGGCTGCCTCGTTGCGAACCCTGGACGATTCATTCAGGCAAACTCGGTGCGATGGATAGAGTACACCCCGCACAATTCCAGCGGCACCCTCATGTCGCAGGACCTCAACTGATTATTTATATTGATACGCATACGTGCTGATCTGCAGACCACCATGGTTTGTCTATTACTGTTACGTCGACCGGCAGCTCAAGCAATTCGGTGAATAAATGGCCGCACAATAGAGACCACTCACACTCACGACTCGCACTCTCCCCTACTTATTACTAATTAATCATCTCGAGTATCATCATGGGCATGGACCACCCCGCTTTCACGCTAGCTGCGTTGTGCTCTCTCGGAGGAATTGCTGGCTTCGCTCGCAAGCGATCCGTCCCCAGTCTCGCTGCGGGCCTGGGAGTCGGAATCCTGTACGGAATCTCTGGCTACCTGCTCAAGGAAAACAAGGACTACGGCCTCGAGACTGCGGTCGCGGCCTCAGGGCTGCTGCTGGCCGGGTCTTTGCCGAGGGCAATCAAACTGGGCAAGCCCGTGCCGGTTCTGCTGACCGCAGTGGGTGCTAGCAGCCTCGGGTACTATGGGTACAAGTATTACTTATTCAACTTTTAAGACACTTAGATATGTAACTAGTCACTGGCTGCATCCTCGTCGGCCTCGTCGAACTCTGGCTCAAAGTCGTCGTCCTCGTCGTCGTCCGAGTCGTAGCGGCCGGTGTGGGCAGTGCCGTCGTACTCGCCCTCGTCCGAGTCGTCGTAGTGGCCAGTGTTCCCGTTGTATATTACCTCGTCGTCCGAGTTGTCGTAGTGTCCCCGCTCGTTGTCGTTGACGCCGTGGACCTTGACGTGCCCCTCGTGGGCCCCGACTCGAGCAAGCTGATCAGCACGGGTGATCCCGTACGAGCTGTGCGGATCGGCGGTGTCGAAGGTGATCTTGTACCCCTTGGACTTGGCCTCGCTCAGGTCGCCCCGAATTGCCTCGATGAACACCTGGTTTGGCACCGGCGAGCCGTCGTCGTTCTTAAAGTCATTGTCCTCCCACTTATCGGCCAGGACCGTCACCGTTTTGATCGCTTCGTCAGAATTGGTCTTGATCACCCACTCTTTGTCGTCCTCGTCCTCCAAAATGATCTTGAGGGCCTCTTGGATCGCAACCAGGTCGCCAGTATTGCTATCTTGGTTGCCAGCCACTGGGCCTGCTGCGTTGCGGGGGCTGTTGTCGGCGAAAAACACACCCCAGCCGTCCGAGATCCCTGATCTGGAGTTCTTTATGTTGGCACCGCTGGCGAAGATCTCTAATTTGGCCATATCGCTGTTAAGTGGTTAGCCCTGCGGTTTAGGGTTGCTACAAGGCAGTCAGGATATTGCACTGCATGCTTGGCTGGCGAGAGAATAAGGAAATAGGCTAGAGAATAGCTAGGAATAGCAAAGTAATAGCCAAGAATAGCTAGGGAAGCCAGGGAACATGCTCAAGCCAACAAGCTATAGAGACTACAGGCAGGCAGGCCGTCGACCGCACAGTCTGAAACAGCCCCAAGCTGCGATTCCAGCCTGGTCTCGCGGCGTTTCAGCACACTCGACCAACCTCGGTCCCGGGCCATTTCAAAGCCATGCACTCCACATTTGTTATGTAACCGATAGTATATATTCCCCACATCCCCCCGTATCGCCAATGACGACGTATTTCCCGCTCGGAGGACAGGAGAAGTTCTATATTCACACCGACAAGGGCGACTACCACCTCTTGGAGTTCAACATCGTCCCCGACAACCGGTTCACGCCCGAGACCTGTGTGGCGCTCGTCCAGGCCCTCACGTATATCAAGGAGGAGTGCGAGGCCAAGCCGCTCGTGACCACGTCGACGACCCCCAAGTTCTATAGCAACGGCCTCGACTTTGAGCGGGCGATCAGCACCCCCGGGTTCTTCGACTGGGGCTACTACGCGGTGATGCGGGCGATGCTCGAGTTCCCGTGGCCCACCATTGCGCTGGTGAACGGCCACGCGTTCGCTGCGGGGTTCACGTTCTCGCTCTGCCACGATATCCGGGTCATGAACCCCAAGAAGGGCTTCATGTGCATGAACGAGGTCGAGTTTGGGGCCCCCATGCCCACCCCCATGATGAGCATTCTGCGAGTCAAGCTCGGGTACAAGTACGCTGGCCAGGCGACGATGTTCGCGACCCGCTTCACCGGGCCCCAGGCCCACGAGCTGGGCTTCGTCGACGCCCTCGGGGGGATTGAGGTCGCAGAGGACTACGTCGCCAAGCTGGGGAAGTTCGCCAACGCCCCGTCGTACGGAGCCCTCCGCAAAGAGCTGTACCGAGACGTGCTCGACGAGCTCTACAGCTACGACACGGAGCAGGACCGCGTGGACGTACTGGCAGCTCGCGAGGCCAAGGATGCACAACGGTACCTCGACCAGATTGCAGAATACAAGCGCAGCAATAAATCAAAGCTGTAAATATAGACTAGGTGGATAACGCTCTGCAGTTTCTCCGACATGCATCGGGAGGTCCCAACGTCATTGGGAGATCCCGTTGTGGTCTCAGGCACAGACGTGCATACATGCAGGCATGGTTTGGCATGTAGTCTAAGCAGATCATTTACGGTTTTTCCCGTGGAATACGTCGGCAAGAAGCCCAGCAGAACACTTGTCCTGTATAATTTTGTTATTTTTCCGATTTCTTGATCGAGAAAAAATGCCGCTTAGCGGCCAATCCACGGCTGCGCCACCGTTCGCCGAAAGGCTTTGCAGGCGCAGCGACGCATAACACTCGGCTGGTATGCTATAAAGTGCGAATAACGCCAGGATAAGCCCAAGCAAATATGGATGGCCAAGATGTGTTCTTATGTATTCTCGCATTTTTCATTCCCCCATTGGGACTGGCTATGAAGATCGGAGTTCACAATAAGGCATTCTGTCTGAACGTCCTCCTCACCATCATTGCCCTACCATTCGGCATGGCACATGCTATGTTCACTATTAACAAAGCCGGAAAGGCTGCGAAACTTGCCGCACAAGGCACCACTGACCCGGTGCACCCTCTGTCGTCCCAGGCCCACAACAATTCCCCGGCCGCCAGAACTAACGCAGCTGGTGCACCTCCTTCTAGCGCATACGGCATCCGCTCGTCCAGATCTTTTAGCTCGTCGAAGAAATCCCTGGTCTACGACGAGGGAGCTATCGAGTCGCGAGGCCCCAGCACTGCAAACACCTCAATCGCACACGCTCCTGCGATGAACGCATACTCGATGAAGCCCACCAGATCGCCTGCGTCCATAACAAATGAAAAGGCTGCGCCCCCTGACTACGACGCCAAATAAGGGTGTTTATTATTTTATACATATTTCATATCTCATTCCTTATTTTTCACATCTCGACGCCATATGCTGAGCACCTGCATGGGTTAAACAGATCATCGATCGCATGACCTCTCCTTCAACGCAGGCCTCAATTGACTGCATAATATAAAAGTATGTCGATCCCAGCCACCACAGGAACAGTAACAGTAAAAATTATCTCGTCACACACTGGCACTCTTTTGCCAGAACGGGGCGGGTGCAAATTGTTATCGGCTATACGTAATGCTGCATCTGCAGGAAGATAATCTGGCGAGTCGTGGCGCAGCCCCAGCATAAAACTTGGACGATGCGGTACTTTAGTGCGAAGTCACTCGATACCCCCATAAGCAGACATGGATGGCCAAGATGTATTTTTATGTATTCTCGCATTCTTCATACCCCCTTTGGGATTGGCTATGAAAATTGGGGTTCACAACAAGGCATTCTTGCTGAATGTGCTTCTCACCGTCATTGCTCTCCCATTCGGCATGGCACATGCAATTTTCACCATCAAGAAGGCTGGCCAGGCTGGTAAGCTTTCCGCACACAATGCCAACGACCCAGTGCATCCTCTGGCTTCCCAGCATCCCCTTGCTCAAAGAGGGAAAACAGCCAGGACTAATGCCGCCGCAGCACAGGGCATTCAGCCGTCTAGATCGTACTCCTCGTCGCAAAACTCTCTGGTGTATGGCAACACCGCCCCTCAACCACCTGTTAGCAGCAGAACACGAAAACCGGTTCCACGGACCCAAACTACTAACGCATGTGGTATCCAGCCCGTCAGGTCGCCTAGCTCTATTACAAATGAAAAGGGTGCGCCTCCTGAGTATGCTGCAAGCTAATGACTGTACGTTTCAAACTCCTCTTTCACTTCCTCAACCCCGATAGTCATGTAATGATCCCCCACATATAGCTGAAGCTTGTTTATTTCCTAGTTATTGCCCAGTTTTGGTGTCCCCAATAGGCGTTGCGCTATAAATACAGCCCACCTGCGGGTGAGAAAATAAGCTTGTGGCGGACGTGGCAATAGACATGGCAGCAGCATGTGTCGGCCCTTCACCAAAAGCATAAAATGCATTACTTTTCATGGAATTGCGGCCGCGTACCCTTTATTCGTCGAGGTTGCGACCAGTCAACTGCATATACATATGCATTGCATTTGAGGTCTCGTGAATCGCCTTGCAATGCGCGGCACCAGGAAATTCCCTCGTATATACGCTACTCTTGATCTTATGCATTAATTCCGAAAAATACATGCTTACTGCTCTATTTCGCTAGCTTTTTACACGACCATGGCTCACCCGAGTCCACAAAGCGTTATGCTGTGCATTCCCAAGCATAGGTCATTGCACAAGCACCCAACAAAGAAAATGCCAGAGGCGGAAACCCCCCAAGCATACAATGCATCATACACTTTCCTAAACCGTTGATATGCCCGACGCGATTCCCGAGCGACTTTGCCCATTCTAGCGTCCGCAGCTAGCACACATGTTTTTCCGTTCAGGCAACAGGCTGCATACGCTAATGATTACATAACCCGCCAATGCGTCTTTGCTTAGCCTACTCCCTTAGTCGATATGCCTATAAATAAAGCTTCGGCTTGTAGTCCAAATCAGGAGAACTGTGCCGATATACTCTTCCTCGTGTGATGCGTTCATGAGGCTCGCGACACTTATTATTGCAACTATCCTTGAAGCTGTTGGTCAAGCAATAGCCTTGGAACCAGAACTCAAGTATGTGTCTGCTTCGGCACCTGGAACTACTGTATCTACGAACGGGAATGCCTGGCTAACAGTTCCCTTACTATTGGATTCATCCACTGCTCCAACGGTAATTTTCTCGGGAACTCCATCAGCCCAGGCTGCGACCTCACCTACTGCAACCACTTCTGTCAATAAGGCATGTCGGGCCCCAAAACTAATTACTAATAGCGCAGGCTACGTCGCGATGCTGGCATTCTTATTATAGTAGCTAATAACTTATTATGTTATGTAGACGCCTTCAAGAGCTTCTCGATCTCAGGTTTGATGGAATTAGGGCTGGTGACCGACCCGTATCTCTCGACGACCTTGCCTTCCTTGTTGATCAGGAACTTCTCGAAATTCCACTTGATCCGAGTCAAGCCCAAGAGACCAGACTTTTGAGATTTCAGGAACTTATACACGGGATCCGCCTTGTCCCCGTTAACCTCGATCTTCTTAAGGATTGGGAATGTGACATTGTATTTCGTGGAGCAGAAGGTCGCAATCTCTTCGGCAGAGCCAGGCTCCTGTCCGGCAAATTGGTTGCACGGGAACCCAATAATGACGAGTCCTTTGTCCTTGTATTCCTCGTAAAGCTTCTCAAGGCCCTGATATTGTGGGGTGAAGCCACACTTGGACGCAACATTCACGATCAGGACGACTTTGCCCTTGAACTGGTCAAAAGGGTAGGGCTGATCCTTGCTATCAAGGGGTGCGAGACTGTAAAAGCTACTCATTGAGGTGATGTAGAGAGGGATGTCTGATACTTATATAAAGTTGCAGGGATGTTCTGGACTGCATATTACGCATCTTGATTACGCATCTTGCTTGCATATGGGTTCCAGATATTCAACTCTCCGTCAGATCAACAGCCAAAAAGCGTATGCAAACACATATTGAAGCACCATTGGTGAGCTACAGTACAACCGTGGTGTTCAAATTTTGAATATAGGGCAAATTGAGGCTCAATGGGATCAGGTGAGCTCGCTGGGGTCGAGCGTCACCTCTTCTTTAATGATTCAGGTATCGCGGAGTTTAGCTCGCCATAGCCAAGCGATTGTGTTGTTTCTCTGGCGACCCAAAGGCGTGACAACGTGACGTGCGTGAGGCGTCCCTGCAGCAGCTGTGCACGAGAAGCAATATCCAGGCTGGAATGTGTGACTTTGCTCAAGATTGTTCTCACAATCAAAGGCCCAAAGAGCGATGCATTTGCTTCCCTACTGACAACCTCGGCAATGTGCTATAGGGGCACTCTGCATATGGAGAGCTGTCACATGGCAATCACATGGTGTTTTCCTGGGCAGTTGCGTTTGCTGTTCCGGCCTTGGCTGCGGCCAATGCGTGGAATTGGGAACGTGACTGCTACGCCCCGTGCTATTTCCCGGCAGGCCCAAGACTGGAATTCGCGAATGCGAACCCCAAAATAGCACGGTCTAGACCTTGCGGTATGCGTCAGCTCATGAGCTTGATCTCGCTGTTGTGCGAAAAAAGACCAAGCATTCCTCAATTTCAAGTCCTGAGATTCCTGATAGTATGGAAAAAATTCTCGGCAACGGGGAATTGAACCCCGGTCCCCCGCGTGCTACACAAGTGCTGACAGGCGGAAATTCTAGCCACTAAACTATTGCCGATTTCTACGACCTGGTCTTTGTTCGATATAGAGGAAACCAAGGTTAAGCACACAGACGGGCTCAGGCGTAGAACCATCAGTGCCATTAAATGCTCCAGAATCTGAGTGCACGCTGATTGGATGCCCGCATTCCGGTACAAGAATGTTGTCCCCAGTACAACATTTAGCTGGCCCAAGCTCATTTTAGTTATTCACTTCTAGACCGAATTATATAAAATACTTCAATTTACCCAAAGTCGCCTGGCAATTCTGTGTCGTGATAAGGAATTTTCGTTAGTAATCAGGCAGATGAACCATATGAGCAGAAACAATCTGTTCTCCAGTCAGGCCCGTGCTGCTCCAGTTCCCGAGCTTGACGACGAGCAGAAGCACGATATTCGCACGGCGTTTCAGTTATTTGATACCGACGGAGACGGGCAAATTGGCTTCTACGAGCTGAAAGCTGCCATGCGTGCACTGGGATTTGACGTGCCCAAGCCCGAAGTACTCAAGATCCTCAAGGAAAACGACAAGAACGGACGCAGATTGAGTGCAGACGCATTTTTCAATATTATGAGTGTGAGGATTGCCAATGCAGACCCCAATGACGAGCTCAAACGTGCATTTGAGTTGTTTGACGTAAACGGTCGTGGCAAAATTGGGTTCACTGAGCTCAAACAGGCAGCACAGGAGATCGGCGAGTCGATCAGCGACGAAGAATTGAGGGCTATGATTGAAGTTTTCGATCTAAATGGCGACGGCGACATCGAACTCGACGAATTCATCGCGATATGCGAGGGCGTCACCAAGTGAGCGGTGGCGTTGCGGCGTCTGAAAAAATACTGTGGCTGACTCACGCAGATTGTCACCTCCATCAGCATGCCTAGTAAAGCCCGGTATATCAGGGACTTCCAGAATATGGTTGCTCCGCAATTCTTCAAGATGCTGAAGATGGTCCAGAAAGGGCGACCGGCCGGTGCAGAGATCCCCGAGGCCGCTCGTATCCCCCCAAAGGACCGTCTCAAGGACAGTGACTTGCCATTTGTCGCTGGTGACAGGGTTCAAATTGCATCTGGGCCCGACAAGGGGAAGGTGGGTCGTATTTTACTGCGGTATCCTGGCTTTGGTAATGCGTTCATGGTCGCCGGTGTAGGCACCACTAACGTGATTAATCCTATCGAGTCAAAATACGCCGAGCAGGACCAAGATCAGTACGACGCTGTGACCCCCATGTACAAAACTTTTGACTACAAAGACTTGCGGCTCGTCTCTCGTATCAAGAACGAAGATGGGTCTGAGGAGGATGTGTGTATTCACTCTGTTGAGTTGGGACCTCCAGTGTACGACCCTGTCTCAAACTCATACCCTCGTATTCGCTATGCTAAGCACGACAAAAGCATCACTATTCCAACTCCTCTCAATAAGCCCGAGCCTATCGAGAAGCCTATTACTACCAATGCGGTCGCGGCCGAAGCTCGCACACACTTTGTGACTAGTGCAATCGAATGCCCCATCCCTATCGGCGCTATCGATCAAGTGACCAACCTGAACAACCGCTACAAGCGTGGTCGATACGCAAGACCGGTCACTGCCAAGGACATCGCAAAGGCCTCTGCTCCTGCCATGCCAGTGCCACCGAAGACCAGAGAGCTTCTCGAGAAGCTCAAGAACCTGCCGAAACCCGAGCAGCCCGAGTTCACCCGGGAAATCGAGGACTTTTTGGGCGAAGAGATCAAGCGTGGATTGCAAAAGAGAATATCCCAGCAAGACCCTGCCGCTCAGTCCTATCAATAAACTATTTAGTAGTTTTATTTGTAACTCTACTGTAGGGTTTGTACATATTCAACTCACCAATGCAACCTAGACGAGTAACTTCATGATCATTTATTCATTTTATTTACAATGCATGCAGGGTCTATTGAGTGCTCGTGTAAATTATTTTTGTTGGGCCAAAAAGTCGTAAAAATACCTCTTAAATTCCTTCGTTTGCAAGGTGGATAATTTCTGGACGAAATTCGCCGCTAGCTGTGAAGACATTCCCGCATCTCCAAGGTACTTTTGGACAAGGTCACCATACCACTGACCCTTGACATCCCAAATGCTCTTTTGCAAGCCTCCCAGTTCAAGAACAACGAGACGAGTTTGTGCATCACGAAGACTGATCTCCGGTTTCGTAGTCAACTTCCAACACAAATCGGTTATCTCAGAGAAGATCGGTGGTGAGTCAAATAATGCAATCCCTTCTCCTGACCCAACCTCCTCAGCTGGAACAACTCCACTTCCCCAAATGCTCACGATCTTACTCAAGACAACAATCGCCAACTTTTGAACTGTAACATCCTTGGCACCATCGCCTGCGTAGTGAAACAGGCTCTGCATGATACTTTCAAGAGTACTGCGGTTGCTCGGAACCAAAAAGATAGAGCCATATCTATTATTGAACAAATTCTGGATGAGTGTGAGATAGGCATGTAGGGCCTCTCTTCTGAGTTGTTGAGTGTCAGTGGAGCCAGAGGCGGTGGCTTCGGCGTCGACATCTGAAAGTATTTTGAAGATGTGCTCAAACAATGGGTTGCAAAGGGATGTGAACATTGTGAACATATCTTCATTGTACTTGAACATGTGAGCGAGCTGACCCAAAAAGCTGAGAAACTCACTCAATTCTTCAGCAGTGCACGTGGTGAGAAGGCAGTTGATGAACTGAGAGATTTCCAGAATAATTCTGTCACTCATCAGTGCAACAAATCGACTAAAGGTAAAACGGCAGCTTTCGCGTATTCCCTTCACCTGAGAAAGTTGATCTAGAATGGCAATTACGCCCTTTGAGGCATTAACCATTTCACTAGCACTTGATGAGGCGCGGAACTCATCAAATTTTGTAAGACCATCGGTCATACCCTTGGTAAACGTACCAAGAGTCATGATTGTTCTCTGAGCGCGTTCTTGAGCCTCTGCGACGTCGGCTGGCGGATTCGCAGATTGGTCTCTCTTTGCAACTTCTAAAACATGATCGATATTATTGAAAAGACGTTCCAACAAATCGTGGATAAGGTTGCCGTGCTCGTATCCATCATTAACGAACAACAGACCAGAGAGCTCGTAGAGATACAGCTTCTTGTCAAACGAAGATCCAGCATTGTCTATGGTGAGGAGAGACGAGATAGAATTGAAGAGTGTACTAGCGACGCCACTTTCCGAGCTTAGCTGCGCACGGACGGTTTTGAAAACGCGAAATAGGAGATACCAGCTACGCTCCCGCACTGCCTTATGGCGATTATGGATTCCAGCTGAGGATATAAACGTTTCAAGGACTCTCATAAGAAGCGACCGGTCCAGATTGGCGAACAAATGAGAGTGACGATTTACCGTCTCCATGAACCCCAACTGAATGCTTGGGTGATTTATCGACGCGATCCCGGAATTTATCATGCCAGTAAATAGGTCAACCAGTACTAGATGAGCCCGAGAATCAGAGTTTGCACCTCTCCCATTTCCAAGCTTGAGTACATCTCCGAATACCTGCAGTTCATACAGGGCTAGCTCCACCTCTTGCCAGCTCTTGTCATTATGATTCTGGAAGCGAGAGTTGACGAAACTTGCCACATCTTCGATAAAAAGATCCATGTCAATAGTTGCGACCTGCTCTTGGAGCACCTTAAGCTTGGCCCTAAGGTCGAGGAACTCATCATCCTGCGAATCATCCTCGACATCCCAATCATCATCGACATAAATCGACTTCTCGATGCTGGTTTCAAACAGAATCTTGACAACCTCGCGCCTAGAGCTGGGTATGAAAGAGGCGTCGGGCTCCTTACCTTTGGAATTATTTTGTTTCTTTGCTTCACGACGCACAAACTGCAAGTACTCGTTGATGCATGGAATAACCAAAGTAGTGATTTCAATCGAGGAGCCAAAGAATCGCATCACATAGGGCATAAACTCCATAAGGAGTGCCTCAACTTTCTGAGCTGTGGTTGCGTCAATAGGCGAATCCAAGATGCCGAGGAGTTCATTCATAACCGTGTTGAGTGTTCTGGCTAGCCTGGTGTCAAATTCCTCGTCGTTCTCTTGTACAATGTTCTTGAGCAGGCTCGGCAGATCGAGCAGAAGCAAAAGCTCTAGCTTGTTTTGTGGAGACATTTTCTTTGAGACGATTTCTGTAATGGTATCACATGCGGCAAGCCTGGTCTCTTGATTGTCAAACTGCTTGAATATGAGGGGTATCAGCTTGCCATCAGAAAAGAGGGCTGCAATATCAACCCATGAGACCCATCCAGCGATTACTTGCAAAGTCTGATCACGAATTACGATGCTTGTCATATCGTTGCCAGAATATTCCTCGAGGATATTGATCCAAGATCTGATCAAGTCAATCATGTCGTGATCGCGGATGCGATCCTTTAGGTCGTTATTTCTTCTTGTTGTTTGTGCATCTCGCAAAATCAGGGTATCACCGATCTCTCCATGTATATAATTCAGGATTCGCATGTACATTTCGTTTCCTCTCGCACCCGGCAGGCTCCGCATATCCACAAAAAAGCTGTTCCAAGAGGTACTATAAGTCAAGACAAAGAGATTTCCAAATATTTTTGCGAGCTTATTCTTCAGGTGGACCGGCTGCTCGGTGTTTAGAGTGCGTAGCAAATGCTGCCACAAAACTTGTCGAGTCGTCTCGAGGGTCTGTTGGTCCATGGACCCAATAAATCCTTCTAGAACCTGATATGCAAAAAATGATGTCTCTGGTAGAATCTCTACGGGGGGGTCCTCGCCCAGGATTTGCAGGGCGACTTTCCACCCTTCACTAGACTGGGTCACTGACGTGCAATACTCCAATGCTTGTTGATGGAGACCCTGATCAGGAGCTGTAATAGCCAACTGCACTGCTCGTTGCAGTTGCGCAATGTCCATTGCAGTATTCTTTGATCAGTTGTTTATCAGAGGGTTTTTTCACTATTTACAAAAAGCACCTTATGTAAGATCCTACCTGGAAGAAGCCTTGGAGTTGACAGTCTTTGTCAGATTGTAATCGTTGCCGTTGCCTGAAGTGGCGAGGTCCACCGTATGCACCCGGTCGTCATTGTGGTGCGATGCCCAGCACCTTCTAAATTCGGCCATTTCTTTCAGACACTGCCGCCAATCTCCGGTGTCGGCATGACAAAGTTGTAGGGCCTCATTTTCCTGGGCGCAGCCAGTGGCAGCGATGCGAGTGTCCCACGGATCCTCTTCCTCGCTCATTGTTGGACTATGGCGTTGACTGACTCGACTACATGACTAATCGTGTTGAATGGCCCCAACTGACAAATGTAGATATCAATGCGAGCGTTGAGGCTCGATGACTACTCCATACATCCCAGTGCATGAACGTTTTAGTCTATAGCGGGCCAGGATCGTCCAGCGAGGCAACCAAACAGGCTCTCACTGCTCTTCGTCAATTTGTGTCTCCATACTATGCTGTTACCACCGTTACTGACTCTCAGATTCTCCACGAGCCCTGGGAGGAGTGCACTTCTCTGTTGGTAATCCCTGGTGGAGCTGATCTGCCCTACTGCAAGCAGCTCAATGGCAAAGGAAATGATCGAATCAAGAAGTATGTTCGCCAAGGAGGAAACTTTTGGGGACTTTGTGCTGGTGCGTACTATGGCTCGGCATTCTGCGAGTTTGGCAAAGGCACTCCGCTCGAAGTGTCTGGTCCTCGAGAGCTCGCATTCTACAGCGGGATAGCAAGAGGGCCAGTATACAATGGGTTCGAGTACGGAACTAACAAGGGAACCAGGGCTGCGAGTGTGATCACCCCAGATGGGGAGAAGTTCAAAAGCTTTTTCAATGGAGGGTGTGCGTTTATCGGCAAAGATCCCAAGGCGGAGGTTTTGCTGAGGTACGTGGACAAGCCTGAATGTGAATCGGAGGACCCAGAGCCGCCTGCTGTTCTTCACGTCCCATTTGGCAAGGGTCATGTCATTCTAGCTGGCGTCCACCCAGAGTACTCCATGGACACGCTGGTTGCCCACGATCTGCGCTCTGATATTCGTGAGGACCTGATTGCCAGTAACGATGCGAGGATGAACTTTTTCAGGACGCTGTTGGCCAAGTGCAATCTCCGATATAATACCGATGCATCTGCTCCCCCTACCAAGACTCCTCTATTGTTCACATGCATGGACAAGCACTTGCTTCCTACGGTCAGCTCCACGATGAAAAGACTGAGCCAGGACATTGTCGATAGTAAACTGGAAGACTCCCATGACACGTTCCTGTTTTGCGAGCCGCGAAGCCTGGCAAATCGTGCTGACAATAAAAGCATCACCATGGTGGGTGTTTATGATGATGCAACCACTCCTCCTGCAATCTCCACTCCCTACTTCAACCTCCATCTCTATTACACTAGACTACAGGAGCAAGAGAAGCACTTGCATGTAACCCCTAGCGGTATTGGTCGTGCAGTGATGTACGCGGAGATCGTAACCTCCACATCGACGCTGATTGACCGTAACCCCAAGATGCTCCGTCTGCTGCCCCACGGCTTGGTGGTGTTGGGTACGCAGCAGACACAAGGTAGAGGACGCGGTGGGAACGTATGGGTCAACCCAGTGGGTGTATTGCCCGTGTCAGGAATTCTTCGTGTGCCTCAGGCGGAGTTGCGCCAGAGCTTGGTTTTTGTTCAGTATCTTATATCCATGGCCATCGTCGATGCTCTGCACAGCTTTGGTCCTGAGTACAAGAAACTTGGCGTTCGCCTAAAGTGGCCAAACGATATCTATATCGAGAAAGACGATTCATACGTCAAGATAGGCGGTGTCCTGGTCACTCTCAACATTCTGGATGGCACCTTCGTGCTGGCGTTTGGTGCTGGTACGAATGTGTGCAACCTCGCACCGAGCACCTCCATCAACACTAGCATTGACAACTACAATGCTAAGCACGGCAAGAAGCTCCAGCCTGTGTCACAGGAAGAGCTACTTGCTCGGATGCTCGCGAGGCTCGACGAGATGTGGGTGGTGTTCTTGGATCTTGGATTCGCCCCGTTCGAGCAGCACTACTACGAGCTGTGGCTTCACTCTGACAAGGTCGTTCGCCTGGATCAGTACAATAATGCAAAAGCCATGGTCAAGGGAATCACTCTCGACACTGGTATGATGATTGTGCAGGAAGTCAATGACCTCGGCAACCCCACTGGAAATACTTGGGAGCTCCAGCCAGACGGGAACTCGTTTGATATGCTCAAAGGGCTGATCAAGAAAAAGGAGTAAATACACAGCGGGCCAGGTAAACCCGGTCCATGTACATAAGCTATGTAGAAAACTGGGATGTCGCTTCAGACGTATCGATAGGTGGCGCGCTCTTCTAGTGAATTGATGCTCATGCATAGAGCGGGTGCATCTGATGCGGGTACGGTGGGTCCAAATCGGGCCCCACCGATCGCTTATAAAGGGTAGGCTGCCCAGATCCGAGCAAATGTCCTGCGCGCAAGTTGGAGTAGACCAGTCGATGTCAATCTGGCAGAAACGCCATGTCAAGGCCCCGCGCCCTCTTGTGGTCGACTCGCAGTACTGCAGGACCGGCACTGGATCGAGAAAACGCACGAACAAAAAGGTCGCTAGCATTTCCCGCATTTGGAAACTGTTTTAGATCTCGGAGCCACTAGTGAGCCCGGGCATGCCGACTCTCGCTTAGAGCCGTTGACGCAGGCACGCCAGACGGATCAGTGCGTCTGTCCACACCTCAATATTGACTTGCTACACCAGATTGGCAGCAGGGCGACGTTTATCCCCATGCACCATTGCCACTTGACGCCTCAAGTTGCCTCAGTGCCGACCACGTCTTTAATGTCTTACAACAATTATGGTCCGCCATCAGGCCCTCCCCCCGGTGGGTATCAGCAGTCCCGTGGCTACGGTCCTCCTCCTGGGGCTCCTCCTGGGCAGCAGCAGGGGAACTTTAATTACGGCCACCAGACGATGAACGCCCCCACTGGAGCGATGCCCCCTACTCAGACCCAGGAATTCCATGGAATGAAGTACCAGTACTCGAACAATAGCGGCAGGAGAAAGGCTCTACTGATTGGTATCAACTACTTCAATACCAGGTCTGAGCTGCGGGGGTGCATTAACGACATTCGCGCTATGCAGGCGTTCCTGGAGCAGTTTGGGTACAAAAGCGAGGACATGGTGATTCTCACTGATGACCAGAGGAACCCCATGTCGATTCCCACCAAGGCGAACATGCTCAGGGCGATGCAGTGGCTGGTGTCGGACGCTCGGCCCAACGACAGTTTGTTCTTCCACTACAGCGGGCACGGAGGCACTGCAAAAGACCTCGACGGCGACGAGGACGATGGATACGACGAGACTATTTATCCGGTTGACTATGAGCGGGCTGGCCACATTGTCGACGACCAGCTCCACGATATCATGGTGCGGCCGCTGCCCGCGGGGTGTCGCCTGACGGCGTTCTTCGACTCGTGCCACTCGGGCACTGCGCTAGACCTCCCGTTCGTGTACAGCACCAAGGGAGTGCTCAAGGAGCCGTCGGCGATCAAGGACGTGGGGATGGACGTGCTAACGTCGCTGGGGTCGTACGCCCGCAACGACGCCATCGGGGCCCTGATGGGGCTCGGCAAGGCCGCGAAGCGAGCGATGAGCGGGAACTCGGCGACGCAGAAGACGCGGCAGACCAAGTTCAGCCCCGCGGACGTGATCTCGTTCAGCGGGTGCAAGGACAACCAGACGTCGGCGGACGCCAACCAGGGCGGCACGAGCGCCGGAGCCATGTCGTACTCGTTCCTGACCGTGATGGGCCAGGACCCGAACCAGACGTACATCTCGCTGCTGAACAACGTCAGGAGCGTGATGGTGGGCAAGTTCTCGCAGAAGCCGCAGCTGAGCTGCTCGCACCCCCTGGACATGAACCTGCGATTCACTATATAGACAGCACGTATATGCTAAACAAACGGTATAACATGATGATATTCTACGCTTTATAAACACCGGTGTCCAGATCATTTGCCGCATAGGATGCGGGCAAACTCCTCGTAGTTGATCTGCCCGTCGCCGTCGACGTCGGCCTCGCGAATCATCTCGTCGGCCTCGTCCTCCGTGAGCTTGTCGCCGATTGATGTGAGAACGTGACGGAGCTCAGCGCTGCTGATGAACCCGTTGCCGTTGCGATCAAACACCCGGAATGCCTCGCGAACCTCCTCTTCGGTGTCGGTGTCCTTCATACGGCGAGCCATCATCGCCAGGAACTCGCTGAAATCAACACTCCCGTCATTGTCAGTGTCGACCTCGTTGATGATGTCGGCCACGTCGCTTTCGCTGGGGGTGTGGCCGAGGGAGCGGAGGACGGTTCCGAGCTCTTTGGAGCTGATGTAGCCGTCGCAATCTTTGTCGAACAGGCTGAACGCTTCCTTGTACGCGCTGATTTGTTGCTCTGTTAACTTGTCGGCCATTGCAGAAGGTACCAGTCAAGGTTTGGTGTTACGTAATATTAAGAGGCGCGATTGCGCGTCGACAGGTCAGGCTTGCGGGCGGCGGCGCTGCGCTGGGGCCAGAAATCCAGGTGAAATCCCACCACCTGCCACGCCCGCATTCTCGATAAACAAATTCAGCGTTCGCGCTAGCAAAAATGTTCTAAATATAGCCGGTTCTGCTGCGACACGAGTGGCGGAGTTCGCTTAAGCAGCACTCACGTCTCGTGTGTGATGAGCGCTGGTGGAAACAAGGGGGCTATGCAATTGGGCAAACAACGGAGCGGATTATTGACGCGAAAAAATAGCGCAAAAATATTGGGGAGCGCCTGACGATCGCGAGGTAGCTCGCGCTTAAGGTTTCCTGATCCCTCGCCGCGACCGTTGCAGTGGGACTGCATACGATCCTGCAAGTCATCTTACTGGACGAGTGCGCTGATTCGGAATGATACACTGAACGACGGCTACATTTGCGAGAATCTAGTTGTGGTAGTACCTGAGGAGAATATGCTGCCCAAAAGTTGCCTGACGACACCGAATCTTGAGCTGCAGGACTAGTGCTGTAGCCATATCTACACATATTTCAGCTGATTATGGTAAGATCCGCGTGCTGGCCCTCGAGCCAAATTCGGTCCTATAGTGTAGCGGTTAGCACCCAGGATTCTGATTCCTGTAACCCCGGTTCGAATCCGGGTAGGACCTCTCTTTTTGCCTACGACTCTTTCGTGAACAACTAGTTACTTGAGTTACATTGCTCAGAATCATACATTACGGCTTTCAGCTATCTAGTACAGAATACCATACACTACAGTTGCTAGGCTTTCAGTACATTAGCCATTTTATAGGTTGTGTTCAACAAGACAATGTGTTCGTCGCAACCGTCGACCAGCGCTCGGTCCGCCTCGCCTAGTACGAGCGAGATTTTTGCACGCTTGAGATCTGGGATCGTCACATCCTGAAGAACATAGTCGTGTGTTTGATCAATGATTTGTGCAACGCTCCAGCCCTCGAGCACTAGGTCTCGAACAGAGCCCTGGACGGCCGATTGAGGCTTGGACGTGTCCTTCACCAATTCCAGCAGTGTTTTTACAGCAGTCTCAGGGACAAAGCCACTGATCTCGTCCACGAGTCCCGTGTCCAGCGGATGCTCAGAGGTCGCCAACCCATGAGCAGACTGCAGTAAAGTGATGGCCCTGCGCAAGTCGCCATTAGAGGTTTTGAGAAGGCGAGACAGAGCATTGGGTGCTACGGTGAGATTCTCCGCCTGGCAGATGGCCTCGAGGCGGCCCAGTGCGTTGGTCTCGTTCAATGGCTGGAACCTAAACTTTGAGCACCGAGACGCAAGAGGGTCAATGATGCGGGTCACGTAGTTGCAGACAAGACAGAACCGAGTATACTTGGAGTAGTTCTCCATGATTCGCCGTAACGCAGCCTGTGCGTCTTGTGTCATCGAGTCGGCCTCGTCAAGCACAATGATCTTGAATGGAGGGCACGGGTAATTCGAAGTGTCTGCGTTCGTAGGGTTGCTCACCACAGTTCGAGCGAAATTTTTGATCTTGTCTCTCACAACCCCGATACCCCGCTCGTCGCTGGCGTTGAGTTCGAGAACTCGAGACTTTGCCAGCTCGGGGCCGTACAGGTCCTTGGCTAACGCTAGAATTGTGGAGGTTTTACCAGTCCCTGGAGGACCAAAAAACAGCATGTGCGGTAAGTTCGAGCTTTCCAAAGTCTTTTTCAAAGTCGTCACAATTGCATCCTGGGCTGTAACATCCGCCAAACTTTTGGGGCGATACTTTTCGGCCCACGGGAGTGGCCGGTGAGCTTTATTATCGTGAGTAGATTGTGGTTTTCTGGCGAAAAAGTCCATAGCCGGCACGTCGAGGAACGAAATTAGTTGGAACGCGTATTAATTAGGTAATCACGTGACGGTTAATGCAGCTCTCGGTGGACTAGCAGAATACTCAAGATACACCCCTCGATGAGTAAACTCTCAAGCAAAGTACACAAAACACAGCTTTGGAATATCAATAGTACCTGGAATTGTAGCGTTCACAGTATAAAATTTTAGGCTTGAGTTAATCGAGTATTCTATTCTTTTACATTCAAGGCAAGTTTAAATAAATCAGCAGTTAGATCTCTGAGAAATCAGAGTGTATATCTGAACTCGGGGTTCTCGCGATCAGTAAGATCAGCGAACTCAGAGTTCACTAGATCAGAGGGGAGCTTCTTGTTCTTCGCATCTCTACGCTTGTTCTCGAGATAGTTGTAAACTTCCAAAAGCACCAGCAGACCCAAAGACGCGATTGCACATGCGGCCATGACAATGCGAGCAGTTGGGTAACTAGGCTCCTCGCGGGCGAAGAACACTTGGGGTCCGACAAGATTACCAGCGCAGTATCCGATCAAAAGAATTGCACCAGTGATCATTTTCTTTGTGTGACCAGCGACGTTACTTGATACCGAGGTCAGCAAACCAATAAAACCAATGGGAGAGAACCATGAGAACATGGAGAGACCAGCTAACTTGGCATGGCCATTAGGTCCCCAGGCAAGCAAACACATGCTCATACTGTTAAGAGCAAGACCAGCAATAGAGTAGAACATGCGCCACTTATTGAAGAAGTACATTGCGACAATACCGGTGAGCCAACAGCCTGCCCAACCACAAAAGGCTGAAGGCAAGTTCATGATCATGGAATCCTCCGTGCTGTAGCCCAGGGAATAAATCAAAAGTGCTTGGAAGTTCGTAACTGCACCATTAGACACATTGATAGTGAAGGAAATAAGGAAGTAGAGCCAGACGCGGGGGTCGATAAGTGCCTCCCAAATCTGATAGCCTTTGATGTGACGACTTCCGTAGCCTTGTTTGTTCTCTCTGATACGCTCAACCTGCTGGGTTCTCTCTTCCGCATTAAGGAACCAAGCTTCTGATGGAGTGTCTGGTACCAAGAAGTAGTACACGAAACCAAGGACAATAGTGATAACACCCATGATAATGAGAATCAAACGCCATCCTGCCAAAGGAAGGCCACTGCTCATTTGCTGTCTGTAAAGGCCCAGGCCCATCATCGAAGCCAGGAAAGTTCCAATCGAGACCGAACCATACCACATACACGTGCGAGTATACTGCTCAGAACGCTTGTACCATTGCGATGTGAGCACCATGAAGGAGGGTGTGATAGCACCCTCAAGGGCACCAAGGATAACTCTTGTAACCATATATGTCTCGAAGGTCTTGCAGGCAGCGCTAGCAGCAATAGTGATACCCCAGGCAACAATAATGACCGCTGTTGCTCTTGATAGGGGGAATTTTTGCAATACAAAGCTGAGTGGAATCTCGAACACCAGGTAACCGAGATAGAAACCACTACCGACCCAGGGATACCTGTTATTTCCGATCATTCCAAGACTTTCACGAAGCCCGAGCAGCGAGCCGATAGTATTCGAAATCTTGTCCATAAACTGGATACAGTATACGAGACAGAGAATTGGCATGAGGTACAGATCGGCCTTTTTCCTCAACTTTTTGTCTGTTTCAGCATCAAGAGGTTGAGCGACCTCGGATACGTATTTGTTTGCAAGATCATCAAGGCGATGGGCATGAACACGAGCCTTCGTCTTTTCATCAGAGGTAGCAGAGGAGTTGGAGGGGATAATCTCAATGTTGGAGGTATGAGAGACGCTTGGTTTCACGTCGTCATCAAACTGCTCAACTTTAGTCATTTGAATATGGATCCTGACAATCCACGATTATTTATATTGGTGAAAAGTGGTGGTGTAAGTGGGATTAGTCGCCTTGTTGAGTGTCGTGAAGTCTTGGAACTACATGCACATGCATATGCGACAATATTGCATGGTTGTGCAGTACCTGCCTCCAGGAGGTGGGACGTGAAAACTTGATATGGTGAGAGTTTCATGGTAATCATGCAGTTATCCAGAGACGACTGCTCGATTCAGAACGTCTCTGGCAAAATTTGAGCGCTCACACACTTCCCTGTCAACCGCAATGTTAACTTTGAAGACTATAAAGCTCTTTGAAGTCTACCGCTGAATCAAGACTAGTAGATGAGCATTACCAGAAGAAGGGGGAACCTCAGGGTCCACTGAGGGCTGAAGATGCCAGCAAATGAAAGCTCTATCTCATGGCTTGGCATACTTGGCAGGAGTTTAGCAGTTACCGAAGAACTCGTCAAACTCCGCGAATTGTTCGTTGAAATACTGTACGTTCTTGAATTACCAATATATGCGATAGGATCTTTCTTGATTGCTCTTATACACTCGTTTAAGCTCTAGATCAGTCCATCAGTCCTGAGTTGGCTGCGGGGTCGGCTATAGGTAAGCGGGGACACTTTGGGTCCCAAATCAAGAGTTCAAACTAAAGTTGGCAGAGAGGGGGTCAGGGGAACGATAATGATACAGTACAGGCGTAAGATTATCTGCATTTCTAGCTGTATACTTGAGGAAATACTAGCAATACGTTCTCATGAAAAGTAACATGTGGATATTTTTGGCATTATTATTATTAGATACATACACGTGGCGTAGTAGATTGAAAAATCGCCTAGATTTCAATGATGTTCCTCGCTTCTGCCTCATCGGCAGTGCAAGTGACGCTGAAAGTGGGTGGATAGTGACGCGATTGAGCATATGGTGAAGAATCCACCTTATTGATTGTACTCCTGGTAGCTATGTAAATCATATTGTAGTGTACGTACTATTTTTCGACTTAATTGTTAGGGCGTATGCAGTGTTATCTGGATCTGCGTTGAGGCAATAGACGCACAAGTGGGTAGAGCAAGTCTGAGCGTCACCAACAAATCCCACTTAAACATACAGTAATCACACGAAAAGTGATCCGTTGTGTGATTATTAGAAGATAGCAACTCTCGGCAACCACCACTTGCTGTGATGATATGCAAAAAGACCCACCCCCACATACCCAACTTGATGCTGCATGTATGCATACACAACTGATAATTACCGACTAATGCTTAACTGCCCATACGATAAAAGTCAGAGACACGAGATCGTTGTGCATTGCATAGCCGAAAGCGCTGGGGACTGGTATGCAATGTCGTGGGGGTAGTGATAAATTGAAAATTCCTCGCTAGTTTCCGATCAAACCGACTTGCGTGAATCCCGCGCGGATACTACTGGAAAGGGCATAGAGATTGCCAGTACCCCGGATCAATGGACGACTCACATAAAGGGCCGCAGCAGCATCCGAGAGCCATATGACTAAGACGTATTTAGCATCGTTGAATACACTCACGTGATGGATTTACTAACTGGTTCTGGGGTTTGTAGAATAAATTGGCGGTGAGAGCTTCCATGGATGGGACGGCCCAGGATGTTGCTGCTAGAAAAAGCCGGTCAAGAACCGGCTGCTTCACTTGTAGAAGACGAAAGAAGCGCTGTGATGAAGCCAAGCCAACGTGCCATACATGCATGCGGCTGAACCTTGAATGTGAGTACCCAATTCCAGGACTAGAGCGAAAAAATAAGAGGCGAAGGTTCAAAGAGGAACAGGACAGCAAAGCGAACCAGAGCGACGCCTTCAAGCCCGATTCTGACCAGCTGAGCGACCCCTCCCCGCCTGCGTGGACCCTGAATTCCACACCAGTTGGAATGATCCCGCTGGGAGCGATAGAAACTCAAGGGACGAAACAATCGAATTCCACCGAAAACGGTATGAACTTTGATATTCTGAGCCCAATGTTCAGGTTCGAGGAGGTTTTCTCCGGTGAGCACGCCTTCGCGAGCATGCCTAGCTTCTCTTTGCCATCGGTTTTCCTGACTGAGGACAATGAGAGCACATCGGTGATGCTGAGCGTCCTGAGTGGACGGTACCCAACACTGGATCCCCGTAGTGTTGAGCTGTTTGAGTATTTCTGCGATACTCAGAGCCAGTTGATGAGTGTGTCTCCACAGAACAATTTCAAGCAGATTTTTGCTCATATGGCTCTCGAGCATGAGCCAGTTCTCATGGGGTTGCTGGCATGGGCCGCATTCCATTCGGCTATCAAGAGGCCCACTCGATGGAGTCCTCAAGACAGTGACGAAGCTGGGAACAATTACCTTGCAAAGACAATCTCCCTTGTTCACAACAACCAGTATGACTTTCCCGTACAGCTGGCCGCTCTTTTGCTGGTTGCCTCAAGTCACATCTGCTCTGGAGACGTCAAAAACTGGAGAGAGTATCTCAGACTTGCGGCAACACTGATCAAAGAAAAAGTAGAGGTGACCAAGTTTGTTGAGACGGAAGAGCTATATTGGCTGCTACAGAATTTTGCCTATCACGACATTTTGGCGTCCATGTCTCGCAAGGACCCACTGCTCCTATCGAAAGACACCTACGACCACATCTTTGCCAACAGCTCCACCAAGATGCCAGACACTCTTTGTGCTTGCTGCCAGCCGATCTTCTCGGTCCTTGCCAGTATCAACGACCTGTACCAGAAGATCTCTGCCAATATACTGCAACCCGTGGATGTGGCTCAGCAATGTGAGGAGCTGCTAGCCAGTATTCGAGCAATGGCTCCAGACGAGCGCATGCTCACGAACCTGACATTCTTAGCAGCAGAAGAGCAAGTGCAATTGTTCAAAGCCTACCAAGGCCTTGCAGAGCTCACGCTGCACAACTCAGTGCTCAAACTCAATAGTTCGTCAGTTCCAATGCAGGTGATGAATCGGAAGCATCTGGCGTGCATCGAGGGCCTGTTGACGAAAGACGCAGAATCAGCACTGATCCTCCCATTATTTATTGGTGGGGTCACTTGTAGCGCTCCACACCTTCGTAGAAAGATCAGTGCGTGGTTTGCCGACATGTATACTCGCCGGCATGCACGGAATATCAAGCAGGCCACAGCGCTGATGAAGGAGGTCTGGGCTCGAGATGAAAATGGAACAAAACACGTGGACTGGAACGATATTGCCGAGATCAAAGGGTGGCACGTCTCTTTTGCGTGACCCGTTTTGACTGGAAGCGCTGGCAGCTTATCGCCCTTACATGTGGTGGTGCAGCTCTTGCATACTAGGGTGCATTACATAATTTAATTTCTGCAACAGGCCGCGATCGTGTACAATTTCCTGATGGACAAGACACTCGATGACGAATTGGCCAACTTAAGTATAGCTCAAAGTCCGGTTAAACATAATCTACCCGTAGCTCCGCGAACTCCAGATATCGCCGTAGTCTTTGCCCCAAACTGCCATGAGCACGCATTCCAACGTGCTTGGGTCACCAAAACCTTTTTGAAAACGGTCGTTGAGCGCCCAGAGAGACTCAACGCATGCGCCGTGGGCATCGGTGCTGCAGGAACGCTCTGCGATATGGATTTAGTCATTTCAGAAGCACGCAGTTCGCTTAAAAGCTCTAAACATGTCATAAACGTACACGGGGAAGAATGGGTCGACAAATTGTACCAATTGTGTGAGGAGACGGCCGAAAAGCACAAGAAGGGCCAGATAGAGGTACCGGAAGACTGGCCATACAATGACATTTACCTGGCGAAGGAATCCATAAATGCGTTTGAGACGGTGGTGGGTGCGATCGAGACAGCTGTTGATCTGGTGTTTTCTCCAGGAAAGCCCAAGCGGGTTTTTATATGTGTGCGGCCGCCTGGACATCACTGCCGAGCAGATGTCGCCAGTGGATTCTGCATGATCAACAATGCCCACATCGCTATCCAGTACGCGCGGCTCCATCACAAGATCACGCAAGCCCTGATATTTGACTTTGACTTACACCACGGTGACGGCAGCCAGGATCTGTGCTGGAAATTTTGGAAGGACCCCAAGAATGATGTCCCGATATCGTACTACTCACTACATGACATCCACTCATTTCCCACTGAAAAGGGATACGCAGAGCCAGAGACCCTAATGGCGGCTTCTACGTGCCTGAGCGGCCATGGAATCGAGGTGTGGAACGTGCATTTAGAGCCGTGGGTCAATATCGAGCAGTTCAACAAATTGTACGAAAAGAAGTACGCATCAATATTCCGCAAGGCGTACCATTCCCTGACAAAGGTGCAAATCCAGGCTGCCCAACAAGAGCAACCGTTCGTGCCGTTGATTGTTATATCCGCTGGTTTCGACGCCTCAGAGTTCGAGACCGAGACCATGCAGAGGCACAAAGTGAGCGTACCGACGATGTTTTATAACCGCTTTACTAGAGACTGTGTGGCACTCGCAAACTGTTTTGGTGCTCGTCTAGTGTCGCTGCTGGAGGGGGGATACTCCACCCAGGCTCTAGCGACCGGGGTGTTCAGCCACCTTACCGGCCTTGCCAAGCTGGAGTGGGACAGCAGCTGGATTGACAAGGATATTGCAAAGAAGTTCGAACAGGGTACGAAACCTAAATGGAAGGAAACCAAGGAATGGCCATCTGAAGGAATCAAAGAGGGGCGGTCACTGCTGCGATTCCCGCCACCACTGGCAAGCCAGGCACCCGCACAAGACGCCCGTAAAACCCGCAGCGGGCGACTGCGTTTTGAATAGCTCAGAACCGCTGTGTACCCTGTTCGGCTAGCGATTAATGTGGCGTAATGCAGGTCGACGAAAAGGGTAAGTTTTCATGTGTTAGACTAACCTGTTGACATGACGGCTGATAGTGCTCAAGTGGTTGGAATAGTCAAAGTGGGAGAGATGGACACTGCTCTGAAGGGAAAAGATCGTGCAGCAGTACTCGAGTACCTCAATGCCGAAGTTCGTCGATACCAGCAAACGCACAATACGTCTGAAATGCGGGCTCTCTTTCTGGGGACTGGAGAGAGTGGCAAGAGTACTGTGTTCAAACAGATGCGGCTGTTCTACGATGGCGACTTTATGGCATCCGATAGGGCCCATTTCTCAAAGATCATCTGGGCAGAGATGCTTCGATCTATGCGGCTTGTCCTGGACAGCCTCTCTGACGATATAAGACTCAATCCAACGCTGGCAATCAACGTACAGCTTCTCCGATGGAAGAAGCTGCTCCAATCTCAGAATTTGACGTACGAGAATCTTATCAGGCAGGAGCAGTCTGGGGCGGCCAAGAAGTTTCTATGGCACCACGCTCAACAAGCGACTCGAAAGCCGCTCCCGCCTAGTCCAAGCACGCCTGTCCAGCGAGGCTTCAATTACGACAAGCTGTCGCGGGCGGCGGAGCAAGCTCAGAGTACCGCTAGAAGAGGAGTTCGGTTGGAGGAGCTCATTGAAGAGCATGTGCGGGTAGTCCAGATCGCCCCTGAGCCTGAAAACGTTGTTGCTGATAGGCGGACCCTGGCTACTGCGGTGAGTGAACTGTGGGAAAAGAGTCCAGTTATCAGACAGCTGGTGGAAAACCCGATAAATAATCTGCGGATCGATGCAAATACTGCATATTTCTTTCGCAAGGCGATGGAACTCGGCGACCCTGCTTATCTAGCCACTAATGATGACATTTTGAAGGCTCGAGTGAAGACCACTGGTGTTCACACATCGACGTTCAAGTTCCGTGGTAACGCACTCACAGTCATCGATGTTGGCGGCCAGCGAGCAGAGCGACGCAAATGGGTCCACTGCTTCGACGATGCGACCTGCATATTATTTGTGGCGTCGACTGGAGACTACGATGTGACCACTATCGATACCGAAAGCAACGCACCCAAGAATGCATTAAAGGACAGCCTCGCGATCTTCCAAAAATTAATGGAGAGTAAGTGGCTGTACGATAAGCCGGTGTGCCTGCTTTTGAATAAGATGGATGTGTTGGAAAACAAGCTGCCCCTATCGTCTTTTGCCGCCCACTTTCCAGAATTCGCAGGTAATCCTTTAAATAAGGATGATGTATGCAGTTTTATCGAGAAAGAGTTTCGTAGGAGGGCCCCTATACCTCCTTCCAAGTTTTACACCTATCGGACATGTGCAACAGATACGAAGACGATGCATTTTGTGGTTCAGGCAGTAACCGACATGATATTCGTCGACAACTTGGCTACGGCAGGGCTTATTTAATATTATATAGAATTATAGCGTTGGAATATTTTGTTGATTTTATGTGCGTAAGGGGTCGACCAAAGCAAGCCCGTTGCTTGCGGCAGCAGGGGCATTTCCAAAATTTATCGGCATACTAAGGCGGTTAGCGAACCGCTTGGGCTCTCACTAGCGTGAAACGGCCCCAAGAATTACCGCACGGATTAAGCGTCTGGGCATTGGAGGACGAACCTGCATATGCACAGGTCGCTAGTACTAGCCATTTTCGGGGCACTCTTAGCGGGCGAAACCGAGTTATACAGATTAAAGTATATTTCTTATAAAGCAGTTAGCTCTTATGTACTCGTCGCTTATTATTTCTCCCAAGTCGAGCCTGTGAGACACCACGCATGCCTCATGGTGCAGTGATTAGCATATAGGGCAGTCGTCACAAGCGCGCAGCAGGTGCGGAAAAAACCGAAACCCTGGGAGAAGGTATCCTGAAAATGTTCTCATTTGGTGTTGTGCGTGCAATAATATATCTGGTACTGAGAAGGAGTATTTCAGGGCATGCCTTGCGAAGCTGCAAGATAAGACTAGGAGTTTTGCTAGATCATCAGTTTCGTAAGCCAGCCGGCATCGCTGTGCAGATGCATGCACGCATAGATTCCGTTATTTAAGTAAAGCGAAACACCCAGATCAATCCAGGTAAAGAGATGATTGTGGACCCCGAGTGCTCACGTATTGCGCCCGACAAAACCCGCTCCTGTTCGAGCGTTAACTCTGTTGCGTCTAGCCTCAACGCCAATAGCGATAACGGCCTGATGCCGCCGAGTCACAGGAGGAGAGACTCGACCCCAAATTTTGAACATATGCCGAGTGCCCCGGTTAACACTACAAAGATCCTGTCTGAGGCTATTCGAAGGGCCGAGGTGGCCTGCCTTATGCGGGACTTGGAGGAGCTATCTTAATTTATTTGCATTATAGACTATTTAACGATTACATAAGTATATCATCTGCATTGATGCCTGGACGCTGTGGCTTTGGGGTGTTCTCGAGGAGCTGTTCGTCGCGAGAACCGGCCTGTATAATTTGTCGGAGGCGATCGCTGTCGCTCGAGAAATGCAAGGTTAGTGCTTGATGCTGTGTATGCACAGCACAACTAAGACTATACGTCTCAACGCTGATCTGTGGGGTTTTGGGAAGTCACGTGAAATTATCATGCGTGCCTGCTTCTAGTTAACCGGGCAACCAGCTCGAAGCAGCACACCACTGAGGGCGTTGGGTCGAGAATCGACGAGGCAGCAGTTTGAGTACGCAGGTAGTAGCTGGAAAAAGCAGATGCAAGTCAGAAAGGCATTAAATTAGTGAGCAAGCCTCGGGTTGCTGCTAAAATAGGAGGCGTTGGCTGTCGCTTAGGGCTTGGTGCATTCGCCAACTCGAGCTAGCTGGCTCACAGCACGTGACCGGTTAAATTGGAGCACGCGAAATAATCGCTCGCGCGATGGACTAACGTCGACTGAGAAAGCTGCGTGTGTGTCTGTGGAGACGTTAAACGTATCACTGGGTAGCAAACGTTAGTATTGTCTAGATGGGCAGCGGGTCCCTATAGAGGCTACAAGCCGTACTGACGGCCACGATTGCCAGTATACTATCTATAAAGGTCGCTGATCTAGCCACAACACGATAAAGCTCGCATCCCGTTTTGCGGCGACGGTAGATCAGGTTGCTATCGTATCAGCGTCTCATGCAGGGCTGACATAGCTGCATCCTGGAAAGAGAACTGGGGTATATTGAGACTAATCTAAATAGATAAAATCAGAGTTAATCGCGTTAGGTTGCACTGCGCGCGAGCCTCTTGGTCACTATAGATAGTGCCATTGGACCCCCCACGTCCGACCGTCGCAGCTGAACGGGCACTCGTGGTTAGTTAGGCCATCCCGACTACGCATTGGATTCTGTCGTGGCCCGGCGCTTATCAGGAAACCCACCAGCAACGTCTCGCACGTGGCCGCATGTGATCGGGGCCCCACACGTGATCGGCGACAGTGCCAGACCAGTGTTGCGCGGGCGTGAGCGACGAGCTCCGACGACAAGACCGGGTTGCCGCGAGCGCCTGTCGCCCACGCACCGAGGGTGGGGTGCGCGCGTGGGGCGCCAGTGACGTGGCGCCAGGGGCCGAGAATTGGCTCGGGATTCGACGGTCCTGCCCAGAATCCCGCCTTTTATTCCCACCGTGCCGGGATTTCGTCACTGCCCCCCGTCATCTGACAGTTACCCGGCAGTCGCGATCACCGGTGCTCATTGGCCCATGCACGCGGGTGCATGAGTATAAAGACGCCAAGTGGTAATCAACCATCCCAATGATCTCGCGCCGCGCTTTCTCGTCGTCTGCTTCTGCCGCTTACAAGGTCGCTGTCCTCGGTGCCGCTGGTGGCATTGGCCAGCCCCTTTCTCTGCTCCTGAAGCTCAACCACGACGTCACCCAGCTGTCCCTCTACGATCTCAGAGGCACTCCTGGTGTCGCCGCTGATATCTCCCACGTCAACACCAAGTCTGTCGTCAAGGGCTTCACCCCCGACAAGGGTGGAATTGAGGCTGCCGTCGAGGGTGCCGACATTGTCGTCATTCCCGCCGGTGTCCCCCGCAAGCCTGGCATGACCCGTGATGACCTTTTCAACACTAATGCGTCCATTGTCCGCGACCTCACCAAGGCCGTCGGCAAGGTCTCCCCCAAGGCTTTGATTGCCATCATCTCGAACCCTGTGAACTCGACCGTCCCCATTGTTCGTGAGGTTCTCAAGAACGAGGGCGTCTACGACCCCAAGCGCCTGTTCGGTGTCACCACCCTCGACATTGTCCGCTCCTCCCGCTTCGTTTCCGAGCTCGAGGGCACCGACCCCCGCGACGAGGAGATCACCGTCGTCGGTGGCCACTCTGGTCACACCATTGTGCCCCTGCTCTCCCAGAGCAACCACCCCGACATCAAGGGTGAGGCTTACGACAAGCTGGTCCACCGCATCCAGTTCGGCGGTGACGAGGTTGTCAAGGCCAAGGATGGTGCTGGTTCCGCCACTTTGTCCATGGCCTTCGCCGGTGCTCGCTTCGCTGGCTCTTTGATCAAGGGTCTCAAGGGCGAGTCCGTCACCGAGTGCACCTACGTTGACTCTCCTCTGTTCAAGAAGGACGGCATCGAGTTCTTCTCCTCCAAGGTCACCCTCGGCCCCAACGGTGTCGAGAAGATCCACGACCTTGGCAAGCTCTCCGACAAGGAGAAGGAGCTCCTCGAGGTTGCCAAGGGCGACCTTGTCAAGAACATCAACAAGGGTGTTTCTTTCGTTGCCCAGAACCCTTAGATTCTGTAAATAGAAAATATAGACGAATACATTGTGATGTTACTCCCGACGTTTGGATGTTCTGTGTACTGCGGTACCTGTTTGGTACTTCATGCAGTGTTGCTCCGGTATGGCATTGCCGTTATGGCTAAGTTATCTGATGTTCGAGTTCTAGTCTATAGCATTACAGTTTGTGTCGGTGAGTCCGCTCGCTCATGGCCTTGAACCGGGCCTGGGGAAGACCCTTGGCGAACCGCTCGATGCCGCCCATGGCCTCCTCGTACACCATCTCGCCGAATCCAGCGTTGTAGGGCATGTGGATGAGCTTCTTGATGCCCTCGACTGAGTAGGGGTCGAGCTTCTCGGTCTTGTCGGTCACCCACGACAGAATCTGCTTGTTAAAGTCCTCAGTGGAGACACTGTCGGGAACAGTCCAGTTCAGGAA
This sequence comes from Wickerhamiella pararugosa, assembly GCA_023628975.1. Lineage (NCBI taxonomy): Eukaryota > Fungi > Ascomycota > Dipodascomycetes > Dipodascales > Trichomonascaceae > Wickerhamiella > Wickerhamiella pararugosa. Next base: position 1,293,120 of record JAMAJQ010000001.1, on the reverse strand, counting down.
CCCAGACCGCACCAGATCCTTGGAGGCAATGGGCTGCGACGCCAGCAGGGCCTGGTTCGCCAGAGACAGCCCCAGCCGGTGAGGCAGTGTGAAGCCAGCAGCTCCCTCAGTCACCAAACTGAGGTTGGCGAACGGAACCAGCAAGAAGGTGCTCTCCTTGCCAATGATGATGTCTGCACAGGAAACCAGCCCGGCAGAGAGCCCAATTACGGGCCCGTTGAGAGCAACCACCAGAAGCTTGGGGTGCGACCAGAACGTATAGGCGGCCGAGGTGTTGCGACCGAGGAAGGGGCCGACGTAGTAGCGGCGAACTTCGTAGTCGACGACGCCCTGCTTCTCCTTGCGGGTGACTGGGGTCCCAGAGCCGGCCTTGTTCACATCGGCTCCAGCACTAAAGTACTTGCCGGTGCCCTGGATGAGGGTGGCCAGAGTGTTGGGCTCCTTGGCTGCTCTGTCGAGCAATTCCTCCAGCACTACGTAGTTGTAGAGGGTCAAAGCACCGAATTGCTTGGGCTTGTTGATGGTGATGACGGCCACCTTGCCCTTGACTTCGTACAGGATGTCGTTCTTGCACTCCTCAACCTCCTTGGGATCAAAATTCATGGTTGGGCCGATGAGAAGATGCGTTTATATGCATTGAGATGCATATGCGGGGAACCGAGGCAAGGTGGGGCGTAGCGACTGCTGGGCAGTGAAATCCCGAGAAGTTTCGTTTTGTTGTGGCCCGAGTGTTGGGCTGGCGAACCGGCCCTGCACCAGCGACAGAGTCGGCCCTGGATTGCCATGCAGGGGGTTGCCGACAGAAACGTTCCACTTGAGACGCTTGATCTAGCTTAAATATGTACAATTATGCCTTAGTGTGCTCCTTATTCTGCTCCTGGAGAGCTCTCAGGACAATATTACGCTTCACTCTCTGTTTGAGCTCAGCAGGATCTTTTCCACGAGTCCGGACGAGCTCGTCGGCCTTGTCGGGCTCTTCAGCCAGTAGTCTGCGTGCCTCAGCCGCCAATGCCTCGGTGTTGTCGACCTTGGTCTGCAGAGCCTCCAGCTGGTCTTGCAGCTCGAGGACCTCGAGGTCGACCTCAGTCGCCGGGGCCTGGCTGTTCTTGAGGATCTCAGCCCTGAGGGCGTCCAGCGTGCTGTCGGCACCGTTGGTCTCGGCCAGCCGGTCCCGCTTTGCGATAAACTCGTCGAGCTTCGCCAGCTCGTCCCGCTCGACCTCCTTGGGGATCCTCTGCTGGTATTTCTGCCATGACGTACCCTTGAGCTTCATGATCTCAGCGACTGCCCACGATTTGCGGGCACTGAGAGGGCGGACGTACTGAATACGAACCACATCGCCCTCTCGACATTTGTCAAGCTCGTCGTGCACGAGCATGGTCTTGAGGTTGGTGACATATTTGCTCACGACGCTGTTCCACTTGACTTTTTTGATTTGGATCTTGACGGTTTTCGCCATTTTGCCCTGAGAAACCACCACTCCCGTCAAACTCGGCCGCATGTTAGTCAGTGGTCAAAATTTGTCAGTCCAGTAATTTGTGGGTGCGGTAGAATAGAACATTTGACTACGTAAAGTGAAATTTATAGATCTATACTCTCATTTGAGCATCTTCATCTTCCTCATCGAAAATTTCATCGCCAACCTCGCGGGAGATGTCGAGCTCGACCAGCTGCGACTGGGCGTACTGCTCGGCAATGTAGAGGTATGCGTAGGCCCCGAGGGCGCCAGCGGCACCGTAGGAGCAGAAGCGGCTCACCAGGATGAAGAGGTGGGTGATGGGGTGGCCGGTGCCCTTGATGAGCATGAACACTACTGCGATCACGGTGTCGCAGATCGTGAGCGGGACGGTAGGGGTCAGGAAGCTGCGCCATTGCCAGCGGAAGTCCTCGGCCAGCAACGCCCGGTTCACCGAGATCACCGACGCCAGGCCGCAGGTCACAAACACCAGCATGTTGGCCCCGTGGGAGGCGATGCGGTTCAGGTAGCCGTGGTTGCCGACGCTCATGTGGATCCACAGCGCCACGAGCCGGGTCACGACGAGGGGACCAGATGCCAGGATGATTGTCTTGTTCAGGCGAACCCAGTCGGGGACGATGGTCGGGGCGTAGATGCGGGCAGCCGAGTCCTGGAACTGGCGGGCAGCACCCCACAGGGCGAACGGGAGCTGGATGCCGGCCAGAATCAAGGGGCTGATGAGGTAGGAGATCCAGAACACTCCAGCCTGCGAGGGGCGACGAGACACCATGTCCTGCACGGTCTCAAAGGTCAGAAGGTAGAACATCACCATGTTGAAGCAGAGCAGGGCCGTGACGTTCATGCTGGTCTTGACGCCGCCGCTGGCCTTGTAGACGACAGGGCCAATTGCCGAGCTGATGAACAGCACGAAGAACGACAAGAAGCCCGAGGCTCCCTTGAAGTAGCGCATTGGCAGGCCCATTATGACGAGAAACGTCTCCAAGACGAAGTTCAGCACCGCTGGGGCGCCGTACGATACGGCAATACTAAACGCCATGGCCTTGAACACGGGCTGGAACCGGATTTCCTGCGAGCGACTCCAGATTCGCTGCAGCTTCTCGGGCTCATTCAAACCGCTACGATTTACGACTGTGTACTTTAGAACGTAGAGCAGGCCGGCAATCCCAGCAAGCTCTAGCAGGATCAGCAATAGTGTCCCAAACATGTCAGATGGAAAGCTTACAAGTAGCGATTATCTCATAAGGTCACCCGGGGCTGCTACGAAGTAGAGTGGCTAATTGCGATAACTAGATTTGCTATAAGTGCTACAACGAACTAACTGGGCTTGGTGGGCCACTGGCTGGCCATTCGCTGTAGGGGTGTGGCGAGTGGCGGGCACATGGAGGCGCAGAGGCGTCTAGATCAATTAGGGTTGCCAAGCCACCAATCCGAGTCCACTCAGTTGGGCATGAGACTACGCCAGTAGTATGTCGGTGGGTCGCTGGGGCCTGGGTTTGCTCAAGTGCGCACCGCAACTGTGATTCCACCTGCAGCGCCAAGCACTCAAATGCAGCCTCGGGGGCGACTCGTTAGCGATGATTACGGTGCTAGGTGCGACTGGGTCACAGGTGGCACATGCAGAATAGTTCAGTGACCCTGGCCAATGTGCGATTGCGATAGCATAATGCTGAATACAGACGTTCAATTGGCAGTGTAGTGTCAATTGAACTGTACTCGGCAGTTGTGTTGCACTACGAATTGCATCCGTATTTATGCATCGTAACAAGTCGCAGGTACCTCAGTAGGAATTCGTTTCAAATCTAACGTCAAATAACATCGAAATATCGCAATCACCATCCATCAACACCGTAATTGAAAACCCATTTGCTTTGTCAGGAACGCGTATAATGAACAGCGGATATATCGCCAGCCAGGGCGAAAGCGGAAGCGAGCAGGCAAACACAACCCGAACACTGACTATTTCACAATTCAACGCGCTGCACGAGCCAGTCCCGGACGGGCTCTCGTACCTCGACGACGCGGTCGTCAGCAACGTCCGGCTCGTGGGAAGAGTAAACTCGTCGAATGCCAGGCAATCGGGGCTGTCGCTCAGGCTAGACGACGGCACCGGCACCTGTGAGGTCACCGTGTGGGCCCAGCGGGACTCTGACGCTCCACCCCCCGAGGAGCCCGAAAACGGCGAGTACGTCGAAGTCTGGGGACGAGTGCGGGTGTTCAACGACAAACGGGGCCTCACGGTCCGGAAAATGACCCGCTCGATCCCGTACGACCGGGTGCTGTACCACGAGCTCACGGCGATCCGCGAGTATCTGAACTTTAGCGGCAAGCTGCCGTTCGGCCAGGCTGCGGCGGCCACCAACGGCAGCCAGAGCAGCTCTCAGCTCAACAAGCTGCCCGCTGGCGACTCCAGCTCGATGAAGGACATGATTCTCGCGGTGCTGCAGTCGGACGAGGGCAAGAACGGGCTCAACCCGGACTACCTCCAGCGTCGGCTGGGCATCGATCTCGAGACCGTGAACGGCTACCTGAACCACCTCGACAGCGATGCGATGGTGTTCTCTGACGGCGAGCTGTGGTTCGCGAGCACTAGCTAGCGCGTACATACTATTTAGGCATATCTTGGGTAATTTGTGCTACGGTGTTTAGTTACAGACTACTTTCCCGCTGATTCCTGCCTGCGGGCGTCGGCCTCTGCTTGCTTGCGACGCATGATCTCGGCGTGGCTCTCCATCCGGGTACGAGGGTCGCCCTCCTCCTTGTGCTTCGCCTTTTGCTGCTTCTTCAGGTTCTTCTGCCGAGCGAGTTCTCTCTGATTGCCTCTGGTCATCTAGAGCGGCTGCAACCGTTTACTACGATGCTAACTGGGCTCGCTCCTTAGGTAATATAGATCTGTAGCACTGGACAGCTGGACTCTGGCATGGCGAACAAGTCGAAATTAAAAGACGCAAAGAAGCGCTACGCGCAGCTCAAGAAGGAGAAGGAGGCCAGGTCCAAGGACGAGACCCCAGACCCCGAGTCGAGCGAGGTGCCACCCGACACTGAGGATTCCAAGGATACGGCCGAGGAAACCCCCGCAAATGATCTCGAGGAGCCGTCGAATGACGAGCCTGACGAGCCTAAAGAGCCTGGTACCCCGCCCCCTGGCGACGATGCCACTGAGGTCTCTAAAGTTGAAGAATCAGTTAGCGGCCTCGAATTGGAGCCCGAGCCCAAATCTAACAGCGACGACAGCAGCAATTCCGCGCCTGCAGACCCCAAGAAGGACCAGGAGCCCGCGAAAGACGCTGCTGCCGCCGACGATCACACAGGTGCACTAGACAAAGCTGAGCAGGAGGAGGCGAACGAGTCCCCGAAACCCACTCCCAAACCCACCGATGGGCCTGAAAAGCCCCAGGCGTCCCCACAACCCAAGGAGCAGGCAGAGGACGAGCACGCCTCGAGCGAGGAAGACGAGTTCTACAAAGCCATCTCTGGAAGCAAGGGAACCCAGGCACCAGGTACGCAAGCACCTGAAGCACAGGAGTCCGAGGACAAGAGCGAGGCCGACGAGTTCGACAGAGCCATCTCTGCCCCTCCGCTCGAGCCCGACTCCAAGGCGTCGTTCTCGCCGGCAATCGCCAGGGCGTTCGAGCTCGAGGAGCAGATCGTGGACCTCCAGCAGGAGAACGACGACCTCAAGGACAAGATCGTCGAGCTCGAGAACAAGGTCAAGTCGCTCGAGGCCGAGCTGGCTCGCGTCAACTCGAACGCCCACGACGACGACTTTGGCATGACGCCGCCCGCCCCGTCGCACGTGCGGGTCCCAGACCTCTATTCAGAGCAGGGCAACGTCGCAGGGATCCGCCAGAGCATGCAGCAGTACAAGGAGTTCCGAATGGACCTACGCTCGTGGTCGAACCTCGCCGGGAACGGGGAGATCTACCAACTTTGATACGTTTTATAGTTAAGTCATGCTCTATGTACATTATTATGAAGCACGGCAGAGAATCTCTCCACTCTGGTGCCGTCTCACGGCCTCCTGGATCTCGACGACCGTCTGGTTTGGCAGCCGCACAAAGATCGCCTCGCCCAGCCTGAGCGGCTGCACTTTGCCCATGGGCCGGCCCGAGCAGAGCCCCGCCAGGTCCTGGTGGGTGCCAAACACTCGGCGATTGGGGTGGCTCACCAGGCTCAGCGACGACAGCACGGGCTTGAAGTTTCTGTATTTGAGGCCGAGCCAGAGCCGTCTTGTGCTAATATTGTCGGGTGTGGCCGGTACGTACTCCACGTCGGGGCCCTTGAGGTCTCCTCGCTGCAGCGATTGGAGAAAACCCTCCTTGTAGAGGCCCAGCGCAACCTGCAGATGGAGTTTGGTCATGGGGACCGATGTGAGAGGCTTTTTCACCCGGGAAACGTTCTGCAAGTGGCAGCAAAAGTGGCCCAGATTCACTAGCGACATGAGCCTGAAATTTCAAAATGTCTTAGCTAAGACACTCGGTCTGTGATCCTATGGGGTTCGAGGGTGCGGCGTGGATAGCATTTATAATGCCAGATTCTAGCACTAAAAACACGCTGAACGAGCCTCGGGCCGTTTGTCGAAATCGCTCCTCAAACATCGAATCACTTCGAACACCTAGCAGATAAGCAGATAGAATCTGCCTAGTCTATAGAATTGTATATTCAAGTATTGTTCTTCTCCTTGATCCTAGCGCCACCCTACATGTGCCCGCCGACACTCGATCTTTGTAATGTTTCGTCGCCTGCGATTCGCACCCTCTCGAGTGTTTCGCCCCGTCCAGCCGGTCAGGACCCCGCTGTTTCGGCAGAGCTTTGTGCGTAATTACTCTCCCAACGTCGAGAAGCCTCCCAAGGACGCCAAGCTCCGCTACTTTGTGCTCATTGCTCTGATAGCCACTGGTGCGTTCGCAGTGGGGATTCGCGGCAAGCAGGGCTCCCGCAGACAGGGTGAAATGTCCGAGGAGGAGTACGAGAAGATCAAGGAGAAGTCCAAGCAGCTGGCTCGCGCCTTCAGCCCCGACGACGTCTTCGTGGTGTTCGTGCTCGGGGGCCCTGGTTCTGGAAAGGGCACGCAGTGCGCAAACATCGTCAGGGACTACGACTTTGTGCACCTTAGTGCCGGAGACCTGCTGCGGGCCGAGCAGAAGCGCGAGGGCTCGACCTACGGCAAGCTGATCGCCGACTACATCAAAGCGGGCCAGATCGTGCCCCAGGAGATCACGGTGGCCCTGCTGAGGAACGCCATGCAGGAGAACGTCGACAAGGGCATCCACCACTTTTTGATCGACGGGTTCCCCCGCAAGATGGACCAGGCCCTGACGTTCGAGAACACCATCGTGCCGTCCAAGTTCACGCTGTTCTTCGACTGCCCCGAGAGCACCATGCTGGAACGCTTGCTCGATCGTGGCAAGACGTCTGGCCGGGCCGACGACAACCTCGAGTCCATCAAGAAGCGGTTCAAGGTGTTTGAGACCGAGTCGATGCCCGTCGTCAACTACTTTGATCTCGTCGACAAGACCGCCAAGCTGTCGTGCCTGGACACCCCAGACAACGTCTACAAGCACGTCCAGGCAGTGCTTGCCAAGCATGGTGTCACCCCTAAATAATTAGACTAGATACTACTTTTTTGCGATCAGCTTTCGGGCCTCAGCGTGGACCTGCTCCCGGTCGTACTTGGGGACCCCTTTCTCTGCCGCAAGATGCTCAATCCGCTCTCGAACCTGGCCCAGGGTGGCAGCCTTGACCTTGATCTGCCCAGTGACCTGCAGGTGTGACGGCGTGCGGCAGTGATCCAGGTACTGCAGGCTGTCTTTGAACGCCATGTCGCACGGCTTGCAAAAAATTCCGGCTTTTCCAGCTTTTACTACCGTCTGCTTGCCGACTCGGTCATCCATAAATCCTCCTCAAGCGATCTCGTTTACAAAGATGGTGGCGGACTACCGTGGGGCGACAGTGGAGGACCTAGATCCTCTGCCTGTAGTCAGTGTGACCCCGAATACGCTGCTGGGCACGGCACTTGATATGAGTTACGAGAACTCGTTCACATACCTGCCAGTTCTCACCGAAGACAAGAAGCTGCTGGGGTACCTGACCACTGAGCAGCTCGAGTCGTCTAGTCCTGCCGAGCGTGGCCAGCCAGTGAAGCAGCACTATACTAAATTCCAGAAATCCAACAAATTCGTGCCAATCACTCCTGCAACGCCCCTGGAGGATCTGGCGAAATTTTTCAGCTCGGGCAACGACTTTGCCGTGATCACTGATGACGACAGGAGATTCGTTTTGGGCGTCGCCACGCCAGAAGACCTGAAGAAGTACGAGGATTCTCGGCCGTTTCTGAAGGTCGTCAATTAGACATTCTGTACACCATGTAGAGCTCATATAATTACCTCAACGCACGCATCAGGTGCTACAGAACGATGCCGCCAAACCAATGGATTTGGAACAGGGAGCCTGAAACTATGCACCTTGAGGCTATGCAATTGTGTGGGCTCATATCGCCACCCGATGCCCCAATATTGCCAGGCGGACCAGTGCGTCACGCCGGCCCCAGGCTGCACCAAGACCAACTAAAGCTAGATAGTATTTAAATGCGTAAATGGAGATAGTGGAGGAAAAAAGTGGTGATCGCGTTGCTGTGAACGCCCGTGTGTCGCAGCGTTCATGCAATGCACGGCCTCTGCGCGTCTGGCCGCCACACTCCCATGCAGCAACTGGTGCGCGATTGACGCGAATGCGAGCACTCTGCTACGAACCACGTCGAGAAAAACACCGGCATCTGCACCTGAACTTTGAGTCCACACCCTTTTGCCATTCTACTTGCTTTAACCTCATTGACCCAGAGCTCAGGATTGCACCTACATGACAAATCTCCCAGTGACTAACTATTGATATTTTTGGTCTGTATCGCAAATACGAAAATAACTCATTGAAGCGGAAACTACCTGTTTATAAACACACCGTTGGATCCGATATAGCTATGTTAAAAAATCCAGCTTTCACGCTCTTAGTCTCCTCGAGTTCCTCGATATGTGTCCATATCTTGGCACATTTAAACTATCTTCCCAGTGTATGCAGCATTACAAATCGGCTGCCAAATACCGACATAAGTTACAAATACCCCAGCTTAAGTACATAGAGATAAACTAGCCCCTCTCGGTACTTGCGGATGGCTAAGAAAAAAGCCTCAAGTGTGGAGAAGGATCGCTCTGATGATAGCGTCTCGGAAATATTGTACGAGAACATCAATGAGGGGGACGCAAACATCCTCAAATCCCAAAACGTCATTGATAAAAAATCAGTAACCTATTTTGGTCTGTTCAAGTATGCACAGCCATTGGAATTCTTCGGGCTAGCTATAGCCTGTTTGTGTGCTATTGTAGAAGGTGTCGCGATGCCCATGTACACTATTGTTGTCGGTGCCATCACCAATAATTTCAGCGATTTTGTAACTGGAGACTCCATGACTCAAGACTTCTCCAAGACTGTCAACCACAACGCCCTGTACTTTGTTTATATCGGTATCGCCATTCTCGGCAGCTCTTTTGTGGAGGCGTTCTTATTTGTGTCAATAGGACAGAGAATATCCTCCCGGTACCGTAAGAAGTATCTCAAGGCCACAATGCGACAGAATATTGCTTATTTCGACAAACTGGGGCCTGGTACGGTGGCGACTCGTATCACGAACGATACGACGTCAATCCAGGAGGCCATTAGCGAGAAGCTCGGAGCAATGATCAAGTCCGCTACGACATTTATTGCCGCTCTGATTATTGCCCTAGCTACTGGATGGAAACTGGCGTTGATCCTCTTGTCTGCGGTGGCATACTTCGTTATCGGTGTCAGTGTCGCATCCACGTTCTTTTTGAAATACAATACCCAAGCTGAAAGAGTGTATACCGAAGGATCTAACATCGCCGAGGAATCTTTCAGTGCTGCGAGGAACACCATCGCGTTTGGAGCCCAGAAAAAGCTCACAGCCAAGTTCGACTCGTTTCTGCTTGGATCCAAGGCATTCATGCACAAGGGAAATATCGCAGTGAGTGTAATGCTTGCGATTCTGTGGTCTACTATCGGCTGGATGTATGCGCTCGCTTTTTGGGAGGGTTCACGACTGGTGAAGAGTGGCGAGATTTCGCTTGGACACATTATTACCATTTTCATTGCGCTGCTACTCGGTGCATTCGAAATGAGTGCACTGGCGCCCCTATTCAAGTTCTTCATCAACGGAGTCTCTGCGGGATCGAACATCTCTGAGACTATCGCACGTATACCCGTAATCGATTCTGCAAATCCGGAAGGCACCACTTTACCAGAAGTGCGCGGTAGGATTGAGTTTTCCCACGTGAACTTTAGATACCCGTCTCGTCCGGACGCATTAGTGCTTCCCGATTTTTCTCTGACTGTTGAACCAGGGCAGACTGTGGCACTAGTCGGTACGTCTGGTTCTGGTAAATCTACCTGCATTGGATTGCTGGAGCGGTTCTACCTACCTCTGTCTGGCAAGGTCACGCTGGATGATGTTGACCTCGCTGATTTGAACGTCAAGTGGCTGAGGCAACAGATGGGACTAGTATCCCAGGAGCCCACTCTGTTTGCAGACAGCATTGCAGATAACATTGCCTACGGATTGATCGGCACAGAATATGAGAATGCTGATCCTGAAAAGAAGCGAGAGCTAGTTATCGAGGCCTGCAAACAAGCAAATGCATGGGATTTCATTCAAAGCTTGAACGAAGGTTTGGAAACAAACGTTGGTGAGCGAGGATTCTTACTCAGTGGCGGCCAGAAGCAGCGCATTGCAATTGCTAGAGCCATTGTGGGTAACCCACGTATCCTACTACTAGACGAAGCCACCTCTGCCTTAGATACAAAGAGTGAGGGAATCGTACAGGAAGCCCTTGATCGCGCCGCAAAGTCAAGAACAACCATTGTTATTGCGCATCGGTTGAGCACGATTAAGAATGCAGATAAAATCGTTCTTATGCAGCATGGCGAGATTGTCGAGCAAGGAACTCACCAGGAGTTACTCGAGAGGAAAGGCGCATACTTTGATCTCGTGGAACTGCAAACTGTTGCCCAGAGGGCGCACGGTGGCTATGAGGAAAAGAAGGAGGAGGGCCTAGTAATTCAAGAAGATAAATTCATCAAGGAAGACGATAATTTTGATTCGTCGCTCATCGCCCCTATTCCAGGTACAAAGGTCACTGATGTATCCATTCGAAAGGTAATTGCACTCCTTTGGCGTCTCAACAAACGCCAGCAAAAGGCTATAATGCTCAGCTTTGTGTTCGCAACTACTACTGGATATGCTCAATGTGCCTACGCAATCTTAACCGGAAAATCTTCTAGTGCAATGATGGTCACGCCATCAGGGTACGATCAGATGCGTAAAACTATCAATCTGACATCCGGCATGTTTTTTATGATTGGTGTTCATCAATTCATAGTTGGCTATTTCTTCATTATTGTGCTGTCACTCGCATCAGAAAACTTACTGCGCAATGTTCGTCTCGAGTTGTTTAAACAGATTCTCCGTATGGATATTTCCTTTTTCGACCACGAGAAGAACACTGCTGGATCGTTGACTGCTATTCTTGCAAAGGATGGTAAAGCCATTGAAGGTTTGGGGGGGTCTACCATGGGACAGATCACACAATGTATTGTAATGGTTATCGGTGGAATCGTCACTGGAATAGCATTCAACTGGCGTCTTGGTCTGGTCGGAACTGCCTGTATTCCCGTCATTGTGATGTGCGGATACGGTAGACTGAAGGTGTTGATCAACTTTGAACAAAGGAACCGAAAAGTGTACGAAAGCTCGGCTGGCCTTGCATCCTCTTACGCTTCATCAGTTCGTACTGTGCAGACATTGACCCGCGAGGATGACGTTTGCAAGCACTACGACACCGTCATTGACAAACAGGTGCGGGATTCATATAGGCCAGCGTTCATTTCGGCTGCTATATTTGGATTCTCCTCTGGCGCGATCACCTGGATCGTAGCCCTTATTTTCTGGTATGGGTCTAAACTACTGAGCGAAGGCAAGATCAAGATCATGGCCTATTACGTTGTGTTCATGGGACTTATTCTTGGAGCAAATGCTGCAGGACAGATCTTCAACTATGTACCAGATATGGGTAAAGCAAGGACTGCAGCAGAGAATGTTCTACGAATGCTGGAGGCCGAACCCAATATCGACCCCAACTCAGACGATGGGCTCGTGATTTCGAGAGCCGAGGGTCGCATAGAGTTTAAGGATGTCTTTTTCCGCTATCCTACCAGGCCTCAGGTCCCCGTTTTACGAGGTGTGTCATTGAACGTAGAGCCAGGACAGTATGTTGCATTTGTTGGAGCTAGTGGTTGCGGTAAGAGTACCACTATTGGTCTGATTGAAAGATTCTACGATCCGTACAAAGGCAGTGTTACCTTAGACGGCCATGAACTGAGAGATATCAACATCAACAATCTAAGGAGCAATATGGCATTGGTACAGCAGGAGCCACTTTTGTATTCCGGCACTATCAAGGAGAATATCCTCATTGGATGGGATGGTGATGATTCTGACGTCACTGACACAATGCTCGAGTCTGTGTGTCGTCAAGCTAATATTCATGACTTCATTATCTCTCTTCCTGATGGGTACAACACCGATGTAGGCTCACACGGTTCGTTGCTAAGTGGTGGCCAGAAACAACGTATTGCCATCGCTCGTGCGCTGATTAGGAACCCCCCAATTCTTCTCCTCGACGAGGCTACATCTGCCCTAGACGCCGAGTCTGAGAAGGTGGTACAAGCAGCTCTAGATGCAGCTATCAATGGCCGCACTGTGATCTCAATTGCGCACAAGCTATCTACTATTCAGAATGCTGATATGATCTATGTCTTTAATGCCGGAGTCGTGGTTGAACAAGGAACTCATCAACAACTCCTTGCTCTAGAAGGTCGCTATGCCGAGCTTGTTCGTTTACAAAATCTCGAGGGCGCGTGATCTTTTATCTAATTATTTTCTTTTTCTACGCATTTAATATTTATGTATTTATCCTGACTTTGCAGAATGGGACGGATTACAAATGTCGGAATCTTCGGCGCCACACTAACCTCAACGCCACCGGAGTGGAAAAAAAAATATTATCTAACTTTTCAGGCAGTGCCAGATTATTTTTCAAATCTTTGCATGTGGGCTCGACGTCTCTCAACGAGACTTTTAATAGCAAGATCTTATTCTAGATCAACGGATGCTCGCCTCCACATGGCAGCAGTCGTAACGCAGACTCCGTCGCGGCCTCCTGCCGTTCCCAAGTCCAACTTTTCGGAAATAATGGGTACGCAGCTACTGAATAGCGAATATGTGCACGCATGGGGACTCTTGGAGGCCTGTCTCGAGGCGAATAACTTAGAGAGAGCCGAGTTCGTACTCCTGGGGTTCTCTGAAATTTGCCATGATCGCACAGATATCACTCTGGCAGTGAACAACTATTTATCCAAGCTGGCGAACTTGAATCCAGAAGACCCCACTGTTGCTAAAGGTTGGCTGAACCGAATCCAGTACATACTCAAGGGCAAGTTCGAACCAAATACTCTCACTGACGCAATCATGTTGCGCAACGCATACACTTCCGGCAACGCAAGTGCGTATATGCACCTTGTTCGTCGGCAACTTCCCAAAATACTTAGCCATGTTGAGGTTTTTGGGATTCGAGCGGTTCAGGATCTCATCCACATGTCTCAACTTGACAAAACCAAGATCGACCCGAAGGTCCAGGACCTACTCGAAACACACAAGCAGCAACAGCAGAAGATAAACGAAAGGATAGGATTGTCGACGTCCCAAGTCGAGCCTGAAGCTGATCAGGGCGACGACGTCAAGCTTCAGCCCATTTTTAAAGGTTCGTTCGATGCACTTGAGCCTACTCAGAGTGCCGGACTGCGTTCAATTTATCACGTTTTAGCTGGACTCAGACTCAACTCAAGGGAAAAGCAAGAGGTCAAGTCCCTTCCTCTCACCAAGGAAAAGTTTGTTGATTTCTTTGAGATGTACAAGCAGCTCGAAACGGACGAGGAGCGTGCACAGTTTGAGGAGTTTCTTGATGGAATTAACGAAAGGCGGCAACAAGCACTAGAGACTAGGGGTGTCGAGGCTGCTCGCATGAAGTGGAGAGACATGTTCCAGCGTATGGTCGCTCGTGAAAAGAGTGGTGAGAAGGTTCAGCCCAAAGGCTTGGAGGTCCTTCTTTGGGAATGGAGTCAACAGATGATGCCGTTGATAGAAGAGGAGTTCCAGAAGATCGATGAACTCTTGAAATATAACAAGGCAGCTTTGGTGCCCCCAGAGGTGCGCAAGAAGCATGGCAAATCTTTCCAAGACCGCTTTGAGTACGGGCCCTTTTTGCGACTTGCTAAAAAGGAGAACCTTCCAGCCATCACAATGATGGAACTTCTACGTCTGAATTCCACAAAAGGCGTCAGTGAGGGCATCAAGTCCGTGAAAGCAGTTCTTGCAGTAGGAAAAAACGTTGAGGTCGAATACCGTCTCCAGTCGATGAAGGAAAAGGAAAGTGCTTTGTTGAAGGGTCATGCCCCGAAGAATCGTCGCACGCTTTCCAATCTGAGGTACAAGATCCGTCAGGCCTCTCTCGAGGGCTCCTCAAACTCTTGGCCCAACTATGTTCGTGCAAAGATCGGGTCTCTTCTTCTCTCACTGTTTTTGCGTGTTGCCAAAGTGAATGTTTATGGCACTGATCCAACCACTGGTCGTCAGGTCAAGGGCCGTGGCCCCGCGTTCTATCATACTTACCAGTATCAAGGCGGGAATAAGGTCGGCGTAATCAGACCCCACAAAGTGGTAGCAAATTACCTCACTGGCGAGACTGCAGCGTCCAGCATCCAGCCCCAGAATCTGCCCATGTTAGTGGAGCCTCGCCCTTGGACTTCTTGGAACCAGGGTGGATACTATTATTCGAATGCGAAAATCATTCGCACTCACGATTCACCTGAGCAGCTCGCATACGTGCGCGAAGCCGCAAAGCGTGGAGATTTGGACGATATATATAGGGGATTGAACGTCCTCGGAAGAACGCCTTGGACAATCAACAAGGACATGTTTCGTTTGATCTCGAAGATTTGGAACTCTAAACGGGGTTTGCTAGATATCCCTCCCGCCGTTGGCCCACACCCTGAACCTGATTCTCTTCCAACCGAGCCTCCTCGAGATGCAGACCCTCAGGTTCGCCGTGATTACTTGCGTCAGCTACGAAAGATCACTCTTGAGAATGGAGCACTCTATTCTCAGCGTTGCGATCTCAACTACAAACTCGATGTGGCACGTGCTTATTTGGGTGAACGGTTTTACATGCCTCACAACCTCGACTTCCGAGGTCGGGCGTACCCCTTGTGTACTCATCTCAATCATCTAGGAAATGACGTTAGTCGGTCTCTGCTGATGTTCTGGAACGGTAGAAAACTTGGTCCCAATGGTCTTCGTTGGCTCAAGATCCATGCTTCCAACTTGTTTGGCAACTCAAAATTGAGCTTCGATGATCGAGTGAAGTTCATTGATGACAACATGGATAAGGCTATCGACAGCGTCAAGAATCCCCTCAAGGGAGAGAAGTGGTGGCAGACCGCCGACGATCCTTTCCAGGCCCTCGCCGCTCTCATGGAGATTCGGAAGGCTATTGACAGTGGCGACCCAGAGAACTACATATCTCATCTTAGTGTGCATATGGACGGCAGTTGCAATGGTCTCCAACATTATGCTGCGTTGGGTGGTGATATTGAAGGTGCTCGTGAGGTTAACTTGGTTGCTGCAGACAAGCCTCAAGATGTCTACACCCGTGTTTTACACATTGTAAAAGCCAAGGTAAAGGAAGACGCGGATAAGGGGCTAGACTCTGCAAAGGTTTTGCTGCCGGTTCTGTCGCGGAAGGTCGTTAAACAGACTGTAATGACGCATGTCTACGGTGTCACCTTCATTGGTGCTCGTGAGCAGATTGCCAATCGCTTGAAAGAGATTGATGGCATGCCTCAGGAGAAGATCTTTGTATTCAGTGCGTACCTTGCTGGTAAGGTGTTGGCAGCTGTCCGTGAGCTTTTCGAAAGTGCGCATCTAATTCAGGATTGGCTTGCGGACAACGCTACACGTATTTCCCATTCAATTGGGATATCCATGAGTGGCGTGAAGCCGAATCAGAAACCCGAGTTTTTGTCATCTGTCATTTGGACGACTCCTTTGGGCCTGCCTATTGTGCAGCCATACCGTCAGAGTAAGAGACGTCAAGTCAGCACCGAACTGCAAACAGTGTATATCTCTGATCCCTATTCCATTCAAGGGGTGAATTCTCGCAAGCAAAGGACGGCTTTCCCACCTAACTATGTGCATTCATTGGATGCGACACATATGCTTTTGAGTGCGATTGCTGCTGAGGAAACGAAGATTGACTTTGCGTCCGTCCATGATTCTTACTGGACTCATGCGGCAGATGTTGACACTCTGAATACGAATCTGCGAGAGTGTTTTGTTGATTTGTACAACCGTGATCATATTAGACGACTCCGGGAGGAGTTCATCCAACGCTATCAGGATCTTGCCCAGTTGGTGGTCATCCCTGCTGATTCCGACCTGGCTGAGCAGGTCAGACAGGTTGGCCGAGCTTGTGCAGTGCGTAAGTACGGTGTGGAAAGAAATTTGAATCTCGGCGACGTGATCGAAGTTGAGAAGGAGAGTCAACGAGCGAAGGAGCCTTTTGAGACTCCGTTGAGTGTAGTTGCAAAGTATCCTCAGGATGAGTTGGCGGACTTGATTGAAGAAGGCGAAATTCTCCGAAGAACCAAACAGGCCAAGAACGCAGCTAAGATCGCGCCGAGATCCACAGAACATGCAGGCACTGGTTTCGACTCGCTAAGTGAGGATGACGAGGACTTGTTCAAGCTCCCCTCATCCGCAAAACTTGTACATATATGGGTTCCTCTACGGATCCCTGAGGTTCCCCCGCGTGGTGAGTTCAAGGTCGAAAACGTCTTGACATCACCGTACTTCTTTTCTTGATGATTTCATGTATAATGACATAGATATGATATTAGAACTTAATTATTATGAGAGCATTAGAGTTGATGCGATTAGGTATGGAATTGTGCTAGCAGAGAAAATGGGTGCGGTGTAGCCATCAAAACGGAACTGTAGCAATAAATACTTTTGAATTTTACAGATATTTTTTCACCTTCCCAGGTTGATTTTCACCTCAGCGAACTTTTGGAAAGCTCGTTTGAACACCAGGTAGTTCATCCTATCGTTGTCTTCGAGATAGTACAGCTCGGACACGCGGACGTGCCAGGGCGGGAATCCTTGCAGGTCGAGCTGAGGGGTAAACATCAGGATGAGGTCGGGCTCGTGGCCAACGAGCGACGTCAGCTGCTCGTCCACGAGCTCGACCGTCACGTCGCTGGGATTGAGCTTGTTCTCGCTGGCGAGGGTCGCGAACGTGCGCGTGAGCTCGACCAGCGTGGCCCTGCCGTCGCGCTCGCTGAGCAGGTTGATGGCGAATCCGCTCTTGATCTCGGGCTCCTCGCTGCTGCGGACGGCGAACTGCGGCACCCCGTCGGCGCCAAAGTACGACTCGAGCTTGTTCTGGATGGCGCGAACCACGTCCTGGCGAGGCAGCCGCCGCAGCACGCCCGTGCGCTCGTAGATCGTCAGCTCCTTGACCCCGGCGCTGATGCTCCAGGCAGTCAGCTCGCCGCAGTCGTTCAGGAGCCCGTCGACGCCCCCGTCCTCGATGTGGTCGCCTTGCAAGTTGAGAATCGCGCCGAGGTGGGCGGGGATTTTGCTCAGTTTGCGCACGTCGTTGCGAATCAGCTGTGGCGAGCGGTGGTGATGGCGTCCAGCGCCCTCAACGCGGTAGCGCACGCAGTTTGAAAACGCTCGTATGTTTCTACCGACGAAAAACGCCGCGAAGATCAGCTGGAGGAGAGAGAAAAACAGAACGCGCCATGCGCGACGGAGGTGGGGTCTGCTGGGTGCTTTTTGTCCGTCGATAACTGGTGCGCTCGCATCCACTGTACTGGTAGACATGATAGAGCTCGCGTCGTAATGAGATTGTGAGGTAAGCGTGACTTGGCTTAGTATCCTCCCAGAAGTGGCATTTGTCAGCACGCTTTGAGGGCTACGGCCGTAGTTTGTTGGTGCGGCATTGTAGAGTTCAAGTAGAGATTGAGTTGAGTGCTGCAGTCCGTTGGTATCCACGGGGGCGGGTAATTATGTACATATTTTGTTTTATTTTCAGCACGCTAGGGAGCCGGCCTCGATGTATTTGGGCATCCAGCGGTGCAGCACCTCGGGAACCGCGACTCTGTTGTGCTCAGGTTCGTAGAAATTCTCCAGGATTGCAATAATCACGCGGGGGATCGCCAGCGCGGTCGCGTTGAGTGTGTGCACGAACTCGCCGTCGGCGTCGACCGTCCACAGCCGCCGCGACTGGTAGTCGAGGCAGTTCGATGCAGAGGTGAGCTCGCCCCACGACCCTCTGCCGGGCATCCATGCCTCAATGTCGAACTTCTCGTACGCGGGGGCCCCGAGGTCGGTAGGGCCAATCTGGAGAACACGGGCAGTGAGTCCGAGATCTCCAATTATCTCCTTCTGAAGCGCGAGAAGCTTGTCGAGGGCAGCCGTGCTCACAGCGACATCCGCCTTGGTCCACTGGAACATCTCAACCTTGGAAAACTCGTGCACTCTGTAGAGTCCCTTGGTGTCTGCCCCGCGAGCACCAGCCTCAGCTCTGAAACTCTTCGATACACCGCATACGCTCACGGGGCTCGACACATCCAGCTTCTTGTGTGCTTTCCACGACGCCAGTGGGATCTCTGCTGTGCCAGCCAGGCAGAGATCAGTCTGACCAGCACCGCCCTTCACCTGGTAAACCTGCACCTCGTCGTTCTGGTCCCGTGGTCGAAATCCACATGCGCTTGTGAACTCTGTGCGCACCATTTGAGGCGGCGAGACCATGGTAAAGCCGTGCTGTCGGCACCTCTCGAGTGCGTATTGGATCAGGGCTTGTTCTAGCAGCGCACCGTCGCCCACCAAATAGTACGACCCAGTTCCAGAGACCCTAGAGCCGGAGCTTATGTCTATGATGTTGAGTTTCTTGCCGATCTCCGTGTGCTCTCTGGACTTGTCGGCCTCGACTGGCTTTTGGTTGAGGAACTCGAGTTCCTTGAATTCTCCCTGCACTGCCGCAGCCCGTTCAGAGGTCACGTTTGGAATTGAGTCGAGCACATCGTTGTAAACTGATTGTAGGGAGGTGACCTCGCCCTCGACCTGCTTGAGCTTCTCTTTCAGGACTCGACTTTGCCTCAAAAGGTCCCCTTTCAGACTATCCTTCACAACATCCTTGCCAACTGAATTTTTTATCCTAGTCACTAGGGCGTTTCGATCTGTAGCGACTTTCTGTCTAACGTTTTGAGCGTTTAAAAGCTGAGTGTGCAGCTCCTGAAATTTAGCTGCATCGTAGTTGTGGGCGAGCTTGACATTCCGGAGAGCGATGCTCTCCTGATAACTGGCAATATTCCCGAGAATACGCTTCACCGGCCATGCTGGAGCCCGAAGGTTCGATGTGTTCATGGCGACAGTTATGTAAGTGCCAAATCTGTTGCAAGACTTGTAGCTGGGCGAAACATAATCCAAACTCATCAAAAGCGGGTTAAGATAGCGATGCTATTAGATTTTAGGTAAATATTTTATTTAGAAAGCAAGCTTGGTGAAAAACCACTTGTTCTGGCCGGCCTTGTGCTGCTCCTCAAAGATCTTCTTAATCTCCTTCTTAGCGTCGACACGAGCGCTGGCGTCGTTGAAAGTCTCCGCACTGATGAGGTTCTTAAGACCCTCCTGCTCAAAGGTGTAGCGTGTGGGCATGAGGTGGGCGTAGTTGACACGCTTGATGAAAGGCTTGACTCTGGTACGCTTGGTGATCTGCTTGTCGCTGTGCTTACGGTAGACCTGCTGGGGGTAACGCTCAATACCAATCACAAGGGCATGGCCGTAGGGGTGAGCCTTGGTGCCCTCGTCGAAAGCTTTGACAATGACGACCTTTTTACCGGCTTGGCGACCACGGGTGATGATGGCGACTTTATTAGATTTCAAGAATTTCGGCATGGCTCTTGGCTGTAACGTTAGGCTCCAGTGCGGATATGAGCGAATGAAAAGTGTGACCTCGACAAGCCCTAATTGCTTACAAATGCGTCAATTTTCGTTCTCAGCTAGGCGCAAAAAAAATTATGTAATGGCACATGGGTTGGCCAATATTCAGTGGCACAGCGGTGGTGGGACCATGAATGACTATCGTAGGGGCTCGTTCCACGGGGTGACTGTATAATTGTATAGCTGCTTAGGGCCTGAGGCATATCTGCTTAGGCCTCTATACCTGCCAATAGACTTTTTTAAGACTTTACATGCAGCGTCACGGGGGCACATAGCTCCTGTATCTCCCGTGGCTTCTGTATCTGCCATGCTTCTGAGACTCACAGCAAATCCACCTATGCTGACTAATATTTGTTTACATTTGGTCGAGCCTGCATGACGTTTATAATGGCTCTCAAATGCTTGCATTTGTCCGATTAACATGGCAGACCCTTTTATGAATATGCAGCAGGGTCTCAATCCAGTTCGTCAGGAATCTTTCGCCGCTCGCAATGATACTAAACGGTTAGGAAGAGTCCTCGAGGAGCTGGGTAAGCTCCAGGATGTTGTATGGACGGTTGACACAAATGTCTCGACTACTATGAAGGAATTTGAGTCTCTAGCTGAGAGGTCTCGTGATAATGGGCAGGCTTTAGAACAATTGATGACGGAAATCAAGGGTGTTCGCCAATATTCAAGTGATGGTGCCGAAAAACTGACTGGGCTGGCTCAGCTCGACATGCTCAAAAAGCTCGACAAACTTGACATGCTGGACACAAACAAGCTGCAGAAGCTTATTGAGACCGATTTCTCTCCATTGAACAACCTCAAGAACATTAATGCCCGTGATCTAGCCCGTCTTTCAGAATTGGAGAGACTCAAGCTAGCTGAGCTCGACAAGCTCGGAGGACTCTGCAAGGATATCACCCAGCTGAGTGCAAAGATGGATTATCTACCCCTATTAAAGAATCTTTCACAATTGGAGCCCAATAGCCAGGCACTAGCTGAGATCCTGAGAGCTCTGAGAACAATGCAAGCAACGCCCAGAGAATCCGTGAGTCCCTCCGAGATTGTTGGCGCATTAGGCACGCGGTTTGACAAGCTAGAGTCCTCCATCTGTCAAATCGAACGGAGTGGGCCTACATCTACCCCGAATGCGCTCCCTGACTTGCAAAAGCTGGCGCAGCTGGGAGAGCTACAAAAGCTGGAGAAACTCTCTCTGTTAGCGAACCTCGACAAGCTTCAAAAGCTTTCTGAACTGGACAATTTGAGGAATTTAAGCTCGCTCTCAAAACTAGAGGATATGGATACCAAACTGGCACAGCTAGATAACCTCAGAACGCTCGATAAACTGGCAGCATACGACGCGAAGCTCGCAAAGCTTGATGATTTGTCTCAACTTGCCCAGCTCTCCAGACTCCAGGATCTGGAGGTATTGAAGGGAAGCAGCAATGATTTGTCCAAGGTGGCGAGCATGCTGCCTCTCATTTCAGTTCTCGAAAAGAAGATTGACAGTGTGAGCAGCCTTACAGAGGCCGTTTCACACGCATCTAGCTCTATAGAGTCCAAGCTGGCAAGTCTCGCGAGATCCTCTACTTCGTCAAAGCCACAGGACCTTACAACGTTAGAATCGATACCTGCATTAGAAGCCAGAATGGGGAGCCTTGACGAGTTATCTCGACTCTCCGAGCTCGAGAAACTGTCTGAATTGAGCGATATCAAGCAATCTATGAAGGAGCTAAATCACCTCTCCCAACTAGGTAGCCTTGACAGTTTATCTCGACTCTCTGAGCTTGATAAACTGTCTGAATTGAGCGATATCAGGCAATCTATGAAGGAGCTAGGTCACCTCTCCCAACTGGGAAGCCTTGACAAGCTATCTCGACTCTCTGAGCTCGATAAGTTGTCTGAATTGAGCGATATCAGGCAATCTATGAAGGAACTAAGTCACCTTTCCCAACTTGAGGGCATTCGAACGTCTCTCATGGGACTCGAGTCTGCAGACTTGTCAAGACAGATACAAGACGTACAAGAAACAATGTCAAGGCTCGATAATGTTGCCAAGTCCTCAGAGATCGATGAGCTCCACACTGCAGTCAACAAGCTGGCCATAGCTGAGACTTCGTCTTCTACCGCTAGTACAGAGAAATGGGGTGAGATCAGCCAGTCTCTTGGCAAGCTCGATGAACTCAAAGCTCTGAGCAAACTTGGCAATTTGGATGAGCTGTCCCAACTGCAAAAACTAAATCAGCTGGACAGCCTAGAGTCGCTCTCGTCTATTGAGGGGTCGGTAGCACAGCTTTCGCAATTGCATCGTCTGTCGAAACTCGACGTGCTCGACAAACTTTCTGAAAACGGTCTAGAGAACGTTAAGCTTCTTCCAGATATGAGTGCCAAAATCAAGAACCTGGAGAGGATCACCACTGACACAAACTTCACCGAACTGCAAGGAGAGGTAAGAGCCGTTTTGGATCATCTTCTCGGGGTGCACTCTACTACAGCGGACTCACTCAGGGATGCGCAGATTGAGTTGCAGCAGTTTAAGGACAAACACGCAAGTCTTGCGGAACTTGATCAGGAAATTCTGCGCCGCAAATCCACAATCACAGACCTCGAGGACCGCGAGAAGCAGCTTCTCACGCACAATGCAGGTCTCAAGGCTGAGCTCCACGCAAATCTCGAGCATCTCACCATGGCCGAGGAAAGATTCGCCAAGCTCGGGCGCCAGCTACGTGAGAACGACAAAGAAACCAAGACTGTACTCGGCAAGCACGAGGTGCACTCTAACAACAAAGAAAACGAGATTGTCATGCCCAAGCGGCAACTGCGGAGCATAAGCGTCCAACAGCCTGCGGTCTAATATTTCTATGTATTACACACTTAATTTATTACCATCTATTCCAAACTAATCAGCCTTTTGCTCGCTTCTTATCGTCGATAGCACCTTACATTGTACCTGCGTGTACCCCCTTACTCACCATGAATCCATACCGGCCGTACTACGATGCCGAGAGTTTCAACTCCCCGGTTTCAGCGGTTCACAATATCGAGTATCTTGAGGAACTAGACCACACATGGCTTCGGGCAGTGGGTTTGTCTGCCGCAAAGTTCTACGCTAAAAGCCTCATAAGTCAACCGTTCGAAGTGTCAAAATTCCTGCTGCAAACGCAGGATTTCAATTCCCCTTACGGTAGATCGACGGAAGAATATCCCGACAGCAGCGACGAGGAAGTGGATTATTTCATTGACTCCTCGGGGATGCGAGCACTTCCCCAAAAGAGCAATTCAAGTAAGAAAAAGGGCTCTGACCTCCACAACCTGAGTCTCCAGCTGGTTCCAGCCACGGAACGTCAGGTGGTTCAGCTCAAGCCCAAGATCTTCGACATCATGAACCAATTGGTGGAGAATGACGGTGCCGTTGGTTTGTGGCGAGCAACAAATACATCATGTCTGTATGAGGCGGGCACGATGCTGATCGAGGCCTGGATTTGCGGGTTCAGCTCTTCGCTCTTTAATATTCCGGACCCTCAGTTTGTCGACATCCTGCAAGTTGCCGATCCCAGCTTGTTTCTGGTGGTAGCGGGAGTAGCTAGGGCCCTTAGCTACATCATCATGTCGCCGATCTCCCTGATTCGTGCGAGGCTCATTATAACAAAATTCACTACCCTACCTCGCTCGCTGCGGGCATCCCTCACCCATATCTCCTCCTTCAGGGTGTCACCGTTTGTGTGGCTTCCAACCATCTTCAGTCAAGTTGGGCAGCGCTTGATCCAGCTCGCAGCCCCGTGGATCCTGTTCAAGAAGGCTGGCGTCGATGAGTTCAGATCACCGTTCGCGTACTCGGTATTCAATCTGGTGCTGGAGTTATGCACACTCGTCTTCAAGCTTCCCCTAGATACATTTGCCAACCGTGCTCTCGCGAATTCCGTTGACGTCCCAGCGGACGCTCTCATTATCCAGCCAGTTCCCTACCACGGTATGTTCAAAGGACTGTGGGACGTCGCGGCAGGAAAGGAGCCCGTCAGAAGTCTCTACGGCGGTTGGAGACTTGAGGCGGTTGGTATCCTGTCAAACTGGGGATATAACACTCTGGAGCAGACTCGTCCAGCTAGGGAAAAGTTTTAATTCGGTCTTGAGTGTACTCAGCATATTCAATGTGAGCGACCTGATCGGGTTGGTGTTTTTCCAGTGAATCGGATACGTATGGATGTTTGGTGGTTCGTTATCTTTGAGTATACAAGCGTGGCCATGATATCAGCGTATGCTTCTATATGTTATCCCTGTTATTCTACAAATTCTAGTTAGGGAGGCGGACCAACAAATGACCCTGATGCTCCCGCTAACAGACTGCTCTCCCTCAAAGACTTTCCCGTTATATTACTTGAGTAGTCTCATCATTTGTTAACATGTTTTTGTACGTACAACGTAGTCTTTCTTGACCTAGATTCTATTTTATCTTCCCCAACAATGCCATGGGTCTGGCTGCATCCACTATGCACGCTAATTTGCATGTACACTTGAAACATCACCGCCCAACGGCGTATGCAGCTCAAGTAACGAATTCATTCACTCAATTGATCTAACCCGTATATGTAAAAATAAATAGAGCTAGCCATTCACCGAGAATTGCCCTGTGGCATACCTTGCAGTTGTAGTAGTACTTTGGCTGCAAGTGTAATAGTGACGATCCTTACGATTGTTCGTAGCGAGATCCTCAGTGAATGCACATGCTATCTCGTGTAATCCCCTAAGACAATGGCATTATTATGTTTGCCCCAACTCAATGAGCATCAGAATAATCCAGTGCGATGCAACTCCAAGATGTTTCATCCAGATCGAGCAAGAAAAAAACAAACCGCCGCAAGTGATGCAAAGTAGTCTATTACCGTTAAAGGTTAATGCAGTGGTGTTGAGAGATTATCGCCACTGGGGTAGGTAGCATGGTGAGTGAAAAAGAGTCAGGCGAGAAGAGCATTCGGCAGATAGATGCCAACAGAGTGCACAAAAGGATTATAGCAGTATTAAGAATGCGAAAATATACACTTGTGCTCTCCGGGTGCGAGGCAGAAGTACGTCAAGTCCCTCTCGATCGACCTTTCAAATAGCACAGAACTGCCGTGATTCGACGATAGGCTCCTCAGAGGCTGCAGGAAGTTGAGTCTGTTATACAAGAGTTTTATAAATAGGGGTTATACCTTGTTACCGCATCGAGGTTCTATCCTTCGATTCTGTGAGCAGCAAGTCGACGAAGGGAATGTTCATATCGAACTCATTAGCTTGATTAAGCAAATATATCTAGCTAGAAACAAGGACAATTGAAATGTTACAGGCATTTACAAGTGGATCACGCGCATGTCTTCTGAAGATATAAAGCAGAATTGAACGCGATTGGGGCACTACATTCACGCGAATAGTGCGCCGGGTTTTATAGTATTTAGAATACTTTATTGGGACTCTAATTTAGATATATGCAAACTTAGTAGGGGCATTACTATGCCAAATTACCTCGAAGTTCTTGGCATCTACACATTGTGCATATCCAGTCACCGGCATGCGCCTTCGGTAGAATTATGCACCATGCCTCCTGAAGTAGGTGGGCTGCATGTAACCTTAAAGAAATGCCAAGACTTTAACCTGTTCAAGCTGTACACAAGGCAATCTGAACAAGTGCAGGAGGGGGTTGCGTTCTCAAAATAAAAAAATAAAAGACAACAAATGTGCGCATATTGTTAAGCGGTATGAATATTGAAGATAGACAACACCGCCCTCCAAATATACCTCTTATCGTTACCTAAGCAAGGTCATTCAAGAGATCATATATCGCTCACACACTCTCTAGAGGAATGCTTGTATCCTCTCATTAGCAAGACGAAAACAAATGTCAAGTAGGTGGACACTTGATCAGTGGATTCATGCAAGACGGTACGGTTCGGACGAACTTGCACCAATAAGACGCATACCAGGTGGGGTACCCTCGGGGATTTGCATCCTACGCTGCTCCCATGATAGCGCGGAATGCACGTGCGATAATTCTTGAAGGTGCCCACTACTATTTTCAGAGCATTTGACCTCAGTTATGCGAGAGTTTCGTGCAAGAACCTAATGCCAAGAACTCGGGCCTCAGTGGCCCACATGAGCCGCTTTGAGAAAATATGATCAAGTTTCACTTTCTGATTCAGTTGGTGTTTTAGATTTCGAATTTTTATTGAAGCTCGTATATCGTATATAACAAGGAATCGGTATAGTATCGTGGAACAACTCCTGAAGGTGTTGTGGACTACTTGCAGGCGAAATTGTGAGCTCTTCTAGGGGGTCCGTGTGTATGTAGCTCATGTCATCTACATCCAGGTGACAATCCGTTGTCTTTTGTGGCGCGAATATGGTTATTCAATTTAATATAGCATGGTTATTATTTTCAGTAATCTGCACACCAAAACTCTATGCTATCAGCGTGCACCTGACATGCCTAATTAATACTTTGGGGTGCGTATTCAAGGGTACCCATGTCTTGAGCCTGTATAGCCATGTCAGTAAAGTGTGTTAAATGAAGATCTTTTCTGGGCTGCATATATAGGTACGGTGTCATAGTTGTGCTGGTTAAACTAATGTGTTTGAGGCCGCACCCACTTGCACGTTCAAACCTGGCTCGGAGGAATAGCGGCGAAAATCTCCATGTGGGAATGCCAAGACTTTTTTCCAGATCGCACTCCATGGAGACGAGGTATTTATAGATTTTTGAGTGGGTGAGCGAATTCTTGCAAAACCCATTAAAGTTATTGTAATGGGAGAATTGGTATTGTTGTCAAATTGTGGTACTTTTCACAGATCATAGCGCTTGCGCATATGCATAGTAAACCTTGCGTCGTCCGCACCACTTTGGGGACCACTCTACTAAGTAGCATTCATGCAAACTAAAGTTTCACAAAGGCAGGTAGACTATGTACTTGTTGCAAAACTTCTCAACAATCAATAGAAAACACTGGCTCTGTCACCCCACTTAACGCATTAGGATACTACCTACATCCATGCGCGTGAAAGCTGTCCCGAGATTCTCTTGTGCAGTGTACATACAGTCAGGGTACGGCGTTATGCACATTGTGTGACCATCAGGATTCTTGAGAAAATCTCAAAATCGGTAAAAATTACGTAGGTATTTGAAAGATCATACCAGTGACCATTGAGGAGGGCCCTCACCAATATTTTGCCTTAATAGGTGTTGGCAATGTATATGGGCTCACCACTTACAAGGATCCATTATGCACAGGTGCGTAGCGGATGCCAAGCACACTTGTGTATATGCATGTATATGCATGCGTGCTAAGATATGTTTCTGTCTTTCGCGCGAAATCGACACGCGCTCCAAGTATATAAGGAGCGACCGAATCGCAAATATACACACATCACTTGCAATGCAATTCAAGTCTCTCTTCACTTTCATCACTGCTCTCCTCTTCACTACTGTCTACGCCGCTCCCCAGCCCGGCTTCAATGACGCTGGTCTTTCCCTCACTCAGCGTGGATGTGATGTCTGCGGTAATGTCTGTGGCAGTGACTTGAAGTCGCTCATCAAGCAGCTCAAGACTGACATTGAGAATGTTGTTGATGCTACCAACGAGGTCATCAGTCTTATTTCTTCCAAGAAGGCTTGCCAGTGCGAGATCGACGACGCCATCAAGGCTAAGATCGAGGCCTGCCTCACTTTGGTCACTGACCTCGTTTCTTCTATCTTCACCATCAACTGGTTCTGCATGTCCATTGCCTTGATCATCACCATTCTTGACTGCTTCTCCAAGCTCTTGAACTGTGCCATCAGCTTTGTTATTTGCATTGTCAGCTACATCATCGCTGTCAAGCTTACCATTGTTGCAGAGGTCTTCAAGCTCTTGCTCTCTATTCCCCAGGCCATCTGCGAGTGTCTCCAGAAGATCTGCAAGGCCGTGCCCACTATCGCCGGTGGCTGCCTCTGGCTCGTTACCATTCTTCTTAACGCCATCAACCAGTGCACTTCTACCTGTAAAGGTGCTGGCCACTGCTACTTGTAAGAGTGCTGGGCTGTGTTTATACCAAAGGGCTAAAATATATTTAGTGTAATTTTTAATCATCGAGATGCTATATTTAATCAAATCTCTCAAAGGTTTCGGTCTACAAGTTTTATCGCGGATCAAGATGGTATTCTTGAGCCATGAATTGGATTGCGCGAATACTGACTCCTCGGGCTCAATGTCGCGTTTAATGCAGAAATGTTATATTTACATTCGCCCAAGTTCGTGATACCCCTTTCGAGCATGATTGTAGATCATTCTTGCAAGCCTGCAAGGCTTCGTTCTGTCAGAGCTTGATAGCGGCAATCCTTTCGTTCCTGGTGCAATTGACGTTAATTGACGCGGTGACGGAATTAAAGTGCCCGTGTTCTAGCTAGTTCTACAAGTTAACCCCAGAGGTGCTCCTGCAACCCGCTTCGCCCGCGTCTGGAGTGGCTTACAAATAGTACTGGCACATGTCGGGCTCGTTCTCGCGAACCACTGAATTAAGCTACACAGTATTGAATAAAGAACCGCAATATATACTATGAGCTTGCTAATTGTCACGAAAACGCTGCCTATCCACTTTCGCTGACAAATGACGCAGCAAGTTGTGCGAGCAAACATATATTGACAGTTAGCTCATTCGGTATATGTCTCATAATGTTCCTCAAAATTTGGCGTCCACGAAGCTCTGGGTTAGAATTTTAGCGAACCCTCGTGAATATATAATTTCCTCGTGCAAGTGAAGCGTTCGCCGCAATCATTATGCACGCGCCACATAATCGATTCTGTATAAATACCATCGAGCACCAATACTGCTCATGTCTTCGGAATCACCCAATCCTGGACCCCCATCCAGTTGCCCTAAAAATGAGCGATTGGAGCACTATAGGAAAGAGAGCATGATCTTTGCTCGGAGATTCTACGCTGCCGACAGTCAACTCACTGGAGCTCAGCGTGAGCAGCTCAAAAGCAGCTTCTGGACTCAATGCTTTGTATTTCCCATCTTGGGCCTCCCAGTCATTATTGGTGCTATCATGTTGCCAAATTGGTACGTCAAGAAGGGCAATCCTATTCGTAAAACCACCAAATTCAGAGTTGCCCAGATCACTCTAGGCTTTGTTGGTGTATTTGGGGGACAAGCATTTGCAAGGAGCTGTGGCTACTATGCGAACATGAGTCGCTTCAGCGATCCCAACCAGCGTACTTGCTGGACGATCCTCGCTAAGGCTCCTCCCAACATTGGTCTCCAATACTACGTCAATACCTCTAAACACCCCGAGCTCGCCATGAAGAACCCCGACTCGATGGACTGGAACCAGAACCTTCTCTTCCCCATGTGCTTGATATTCAAGGAGCAGCGTGGGATGGCACCGCCCTATATGCGTGGATCAAATCCCCAGGCTACTGAGGACCAATGGAAGGATAGGTGGCGCTCACAACGCACTGACGGCAATGCACCCCAGCAAGTGCCCGCTGATCAGCAGCCAGATGTAGGCAATTCGTGGTCGAAAGTGTTGAATGCGAATCGCGAACCTGCGCAGCCCTCCTCAAGACCCCCAAGTGAGCAAGAGGAGAAACAGCGGGAATTTGATGCAATGATTGACAAGGCCCGAGGAGGAACCTGGGATACCGACATCTCTGAAGAGCAGAAGAAGTTTGACGCTCTACTTGAGAAGGAACGCCAAGGAGGCAGTGATAGTGTGCTTTAGCCTCACACAATGCTTATTGTATATAGCACCTTAGTTAGGCAGACCGAAATTGACTAAAGAAAGTGTCTGTATCTTGTCTATAATCTTGCGAGCTTACAGAACCTCGCATCCATGCACTCAGCTTGTTCTTGATCCGCGGTTGTGCGAACCGTTTATCCACTAAATAAATAGCAGAGTAGTCGTTGATATGCCTGATGGCACGCCCGATACTCTGGTTTGTGGCTCTCATACTCAGGTTCTCGTAGTAGTCTTTAACTTTCTGGGTTGCTTCAGGTGGAGACAGGCCCTGGCTTAAAGCGCGCTTTTCTATATGTTGACGCTTAGCCACCATCTCAGCGCTGAAAGCATTTGGAAAGGGCAACCCTACCATAATCACGCCTCTTGCCAGATTGTCACTAAAGTTTATTCCCTCGCTAAGCTTGCCTCCCACGACAGCGAACATCATTGCTCCTTTGCCAGTGTTGATTTCCTTGGTGTACTCACTCAATATCGACTCCACTGAACGCTGAGAATCTTCCTTGAATACCTTTTGTGTCATTTTGACACCACTTTTTTCCCATGCTTGGCAGACCTGGTCCAGATAGCTGTAACTAGGAAAGAAAACAACTACACCGTGAGGGATTCGACTTGCCAGATCTTTGATAAGTTCCCCGAGAGCTTTGATCATCTTGGGGTTATTGCGTTTGGCAAAAGTGAACTCAAACTCACATCCTCGAAAAGATTCCACCACCCTAACCATATAGTTCTTCGAGGACACTATGTGTCCATAAGAAAATGTTCGAATCTCCTCAGGTTTCAGGTAGGGAAACAAAGACTGCACATACTCGTCCACAGGTTCCATTGTACCTCCGGCCAGCACCACTTTGGCTGCCTTCTCGACAACATCCGCAAAATGGGACGAAGGCTCTAGGTCGAGGAAGGTAAGAGATAAACCCTGATCACTACCCTTATCGTAAAAGAGTTTTCCCACGCTAGTTGGATCTGTGGCGAACATCAAGAAGTCAATAACTTTTCCCAGCACAAGTTTTGGCCCCACAAATTCCTGCTGGCTCTGACGAAGATAACCATCCACCTTGAATACGAGCTTGGATTCTTCAAACCAGTCGTGAAGATTCCATAAATCGACCACGTCTGCACCGCTAGTTGTGAACAGCTGCGCGGAATCCACGGGCGTACCGGGTTTAGGACTTTGTTCAACAGAGAGCTCGAAAAAATGCTGTAGTGATTTCAGGACACGCACTACTTGGGACAGCTTTCGCGAATTTTTAGCTCCTAATCTGGCACCTACTCTCTTTTGGTACAAGCCCAAGCCGTGCAGAGCAGCTTCAACATCTTTTGCTGTCACGGATGAGGAGTTTAGAGACGCGATGGTATCAATGAGGTTATGTGCCTCATCTATGATCACGACGGAATTTTCGATATCAATGTTGAGTGAAGATCTGTTCCTCTCATGCACTAGAAGCTGATACGGAAGGGTTACTACTTCAGCATATGGAAGGCTAGCGCGTGAGCCATAGTAGGGACACCATTTGAGCTCGCTGCCCAGGTTTCCAAGGTCTTCGATATCCATCACAGTGTTTACTGTTTCCTCCACAAATTCTTTCTCATCATGAGATCGGAACTCGCATTGATTCGATCGTTGCAAATCAATACATTTATCATTCATGAGGTTTACGGAGCTCAGCGACTTGACAGCTGGGTGAATGCACAATTGTTTCCGGGAACCAAGGGACACATGCTTGACTTGTTCGATCTGATCGCTCCAGCAAGCACCCAGTTTCATGTCCTTAAGCGACCCAACAAATTGGGAGAGCTGCGAATGGGTTCTTGAAGTGAAAAATATCTTGATTGGTTGTACTAACCCCGATAGATCCGTTTTGTCTTCATTTATCAGCTCATTGATAGCACTATCCGTCTCGCGATCTATTAAAGCTTCTCTGAGAAGATAGTCCTCCGGTTGAGAGACGTCTATCTTCGGGCCGATATGGGCTTTTTTGGGATAATTCTGACCTAGCTTGTGGTACTTCTTTGGAGGCTTGGACCGTATACGCTTCAATGTCTCAGCTTTAGCCTCGTAGGCTTCAAGCTTCTCTTGCTTGGCAGACTCTTTCGCCCATTTAGGGCCCGTCGAGCTTTCGATTTTCTTCAAGTCGTCTTGCAATTTCTGATACTCAGAATTGCGAAGCCAGGTTATGGAGGGGCAGAGCAGACTGAGAGTTTTCCCAGTCCCGGTTGGGCTCTCGAAAATCGCTACCTTGACGTTTACATCTTGAAGCACCTCGTACAGGCTGTTCATGAACTCTTTCTGAATTTCATAAGGTTTATAAGGGTGGTTGTAATTGTTTTCAGGACCCCCATACAGGCTCATCAAGGCACAAGCCAGTGGCGCAGATCTCGATCACCATGTGGCAAAATACAACATTTAGTCAAGTGAACATACGCGGTAGAGATATGCAGCACATTTAGAAGACACATGTATAGCCACAAGTGAGAGAACCCGATTCTTATGAGGGTCTCAATGTCTTGTTGGGTGACGTCAATGTCTGTAAGATTTGCGTACTAGATGCTATATCCCAGAAGACTCGACTCTAAGCTCACTTGCAAGAAACTAACGAAAGCTCCTAATCATATTATTGGTTCTTGAACTTTTATCATTTTTAATTAATTATTGGTATAGTAAGAAATTTAGGGGGTGCTGCAGTAGCTGGCGTCACGGCAGGTAGACCAGCACTGGTTAATAGTGGTCTGGAGGATGTCAACCAACCACCAGCAGCCAACCTTGATAGTGGGGATGGAGTTGCAGATCTTGGTAAGAGCATCGCACAAAAGCTGGGGGATCTGGAGGAAGAGCTGGAAGACGTCAGCGAGAATGGTGACCTTGACGGTAACAATGTAGCTGATGAAGGCAAGGAGGAAAGAGATGACGCAGTGGAGGATGGAAAGGAAGACGTCAATGACAGACCAAACCAAAGTGAAATTGATACAAGTCCAGTTAATGGTGAAGATAGAAGAGATGACATCCTTGATGAGTTTAATGCAAGCATCGACCTTGGCCTTGAGGTCATCGTCGATCTCGCACTGGCAAGCCTTCTTGGAAGCGATGTCAGAGACAAGCTCGTTAGTAGCAGAGATGATGTTGTTGATATCACTCTTGATTGTGTTGACGAGGTTATTCAAATCAGCACCACAGACATTGCCGCAAATATCACAGCTGCGAGCGGAGAGAGAGAGACCAGCGTCGTTGAGGCCAGGCTGAGGAGCAGCGAAGACAGTAGCGAACAAGAGTGCGGTAACGAAGGAGAAGAGCTTGAATTGCATCGGAGGCCTGTGACGATAGCTGTCTGATACTGGGTATTTATATTTTTCAATTTAGCCATTGTTCTGCAGTCTCGCATTGCAGCGTCGTTGTTACGCATGCAATGCATGCTTATACCGATTATACCGAAGAACAGAACCTCGGTGCTGCACGAGAGGCAATATTGCAGAAGACATCCAGCTTGATGGTGTCGCAAAAAGATGATGATTCTTGAACTCTGGGCTATAACAGGTGAGGATCTTTTTTATAAACGCTCGTTGGTGCGCCTATAAGCCAGGAGATCACGAACATTAATGATTATCTTGTGAGAAGCATTTTTTTCAGTCTTTGACGAAGCTGCAGATCTCTCGAGCAATGATAATTTTGTCGTAAGACTGTATAATTGATTGCATTTAGTCCAAATAAATGAAGAAAGCAAGAACCACCTCAGCGCATATAACCCCAAAATAGTAATCCTTGTTTAAGTCACGGAACCGGTGCATGATTAATAAGATAAGTATTACTGGATATAGTGACCTCGCTCGCAACTAGCAACGGTGAGGCGAAAAGCGACCAAAACCTCCACGAATTACCAGAGCACTTTTGGCACCTTGGAACGCCGTTTTCGGTTAAACTCTTGACCTCTTGGCATTGGAGCCACCTTCATGCACACGTTTAGATGACATGCCAACTTTGAAACGCGAAGTGCGGGAAGAAACTTGAAGCAGGTTTTATATTATTAACTTCACCTAGATATTGGTATAATAAGAAATTTAAGAGGAGCTGCAGTAGCTGGCGTTGTCGCAAGAAGTCTTGCACTGGTTAATAGTAGTCTGGAGGATGTCAACCAACCACCAGCAGCCAATCTTGATAGTAGGGACGGAGTTGCAGATCTTGGTAAGAGCATCGCACAAAAGCTGGGGGATCTGGAGAAAGAGCTGGAAGACGTCAGCGGCAATGGTGACCTTGACAGTGATGATGTAGCTGATAAAGGCAAGGAGGAAGGAGACGACGCAGTGGAGGATGGAAAGGAACGCGTCAATGACCGACCAGATCAAAGTGAAATTGATACAGGTCCAGTTGATGGTGAAGATAGAAGAGATGACATCCTGGATGAGTTTAATGCAAGCATCGACCTTGGCCTTGAGGTCGTCGTCAATCTCGCACTGGCATGCCTTCTTGGAAGCGATGTCAGAGACAAGCTCGTTAGTAGCAGAGATGATGTTGTTAATGTCGGCCTTGATTGTATCGACGAGGGTGTTCAAATCAGCACCACAGACGTTGCCGCAAATATCACAGCTGCGAGCGGAGAGAGAGAGGCCAGCG
The DNA here is from genome assembly GCA_023628975.1 of Wickerhamiella pararugosa. Taxonomy (NCBI): domain Eukaryota; kingdom Fungi; phylum Ascomycota; class Dipodascomycetes; order Dipodascales; family Trichomonascaceae; genus Wickerhamiella; species Wickerhamiella pararugosa. The sequence goes on along the minus strand of JAMAJQ010000001.1, from coordinate 1,259,123 downwards.
TCGTTGACGCCGGGCTGAGGAGCAGCGAAGACAGTAGCGAACAAGAGTGCGGTAACGAAGGAGAAGAGCTTGAATTGCATCGGAGGCTTGTGACGATAGCTGTCTAGCACTAGGTATTTATATTATTCAATTTAGCCAGTGTTATGCAGTCTCACAACGCAACGCCTTTGTTACGCATGCAATGCACGCTTATACCTAAGGGAGGATCCTCGGTGCTGCACGAGAGACAATATTGCAGAAGATATCTGGCTTGGTAGTGTAGCAAATTTGTGATATCTATTCAACTTTGAGTTATATCACGCGAGGATTCCACTATAAATACCTCTTTGACGTGCCTATGACCCAAATGAGCACGAAAGTCAGTAGTTATGTTATGAGTATCATCTCAAATCTTCCAATCAAGCTGCAAATCTCTGGGACTATGATATTTTTGTAGTAAGACCATTTAATTGAACACAGCTAAGGGTACAAATAAATGAAAACAAGCAAGAACTCTTTCAGCGCATATATCCCAAAAGAGTAATCGTTGAATATGTTACAGAACCGGTGCATGATTATTAAGGTATGTATTATTAGATATAGATGGATCACTAGCAACTAGCGGGTGGTAGCGTCAAAAGCGACCAAATTTCCAGAGATTTTCAGGGCACTTTTGGCACCCTGGAGCAGCCGTTTTCGGTTAAACTCTTGACCTCTTGGCATTGGAGCCACCTTCATGCATAGATTTAGATGACATGCCAACTTTGAAACGTGCAGTGCAAAGGCATTCTTGAGACAGACTGCCGTGGGGTGGTTCGGGCCGCATTTCTCAGATGGGGGATAATAGGGCCGAAGGAACAGTTCATTTTTGCTAGTTCGGCAGAAGCTGGACAAGACCTGCAACCAATTTACCAGGGGACAACGCCCCCTTCAATGCCAAGACTTGAGTTGGTGCCTCGTGCATATCAATGTGCAGAGCGCGGAGGATCACTGTGAGGCATGCACGATGGCCTGCACTCTCTATTTTTGTAGCTGCATGCCGTGACATTACCAGTGGTCCTGACGTCTACAGGCAGGCCTGTGGGGACTTGGGCACTAGTGGCGCTTGGGACCGCTCGCCACCCATTGCTCGCGGCTCAGTCCACTCATCGGTTCAACTTATTGTAACATTGACAAGGGTAGGACGACCTCGCTTACCTAAGTCAACTAAAAGCAATACTAAAATCAATATGAAGCCGATTGCACACCTTGTAGGGGCACTTTGTAACCTAGAGGCTCAATCGGCGCTTCACTCTTTACGCACTCACCGGACGAAACGGCGCCACGGGGCAATCGCGTAGCCTCGACCGGACGGCGACACTGACTCAGCACAATGAAGAAAAGGGTTTGATTACTAAGAACATGGTAATCTCGCCAATGAGCGTGAGTTCTTGTGGCGTCCGTTGCTTCACAGCTGGAAAATAGTCTCAATGTTACATAAACGAGATCACTGAAATCTTGGCCGCGCGACGCCCAGAACACCAGATATTGATGCGAAATTGAAGATCGCACTTGACCTGCTAACGGCTTATCTCCCTTAAGGAAGGTCCTCGCGATCACGTGCCTTTTTTTCATTATCGTCTCGAGCCGCTTCCCCACGGTGACTCAATTTTTTCAAAAGCTGCAGTGATGGTCGAAAATCAAAACAGCACAGCCACTGCTTTGGGTATTGTAGGCACTGTTCTGTGGTGTGTTCAGTTGATTCCTCAAATTTGGTACAATTGGCGTCGAAAGAGCTGCGAGGGCTTCCCTCCGCTAATGATGTTTCTGTGGGTAGCGTCTGCGGTGCCATTTGGGGCTTATTTTATAGGGCAGCGGTCTAACATGGCGCTGCAAATCCAGCCTCAGCTGTTTTGCTTCTTTTGCAGCATCTCGTTTGCCCAGACGCTGTTTTATCCCCCAGTGCACTGGCCTCGGTATCGTGCATTTACAATATGGGCAATTACTTTAATCATGTGCGGAGGGCTGCAGTGTGCACTAATTTTCCCTCTGCGGCCCCTCAATGATAAGGGCATCCACTGGCCCCTGCTGATAGTGGGCATAGTTGCGGCAGTGCTACTCGCGGGAGGGCTTATTCCTCCCTACTTTGAATTGTGGAAATACAAGGGCCGAGTAGTGGGGATCAATTTCGTCTTTCTGAGCATGGACAGCCTTGGAGCCTTGTTCAGCATGCTGTCAGTATTCACCCAGGACGGCGACGACATTGATATTCTCGGAGTGGTGCTGTACGCCGTCGTTTTGGCGCTCGAGATCGGCATATTTGCGTCGCACTCGATCTGGGCGATCCGGGTGCGGTGGTTTGGACTGCCAGTGGACGATCTGCCCGAGGAGCAGGGCTCGGCAAAGTGCGAGACGGACACCATTAGTGCGTTTTCTCATGTCCCTTAGAACTGGGCTCAGCCCCAGCAGCGCCAGGCTGCGGAATCCATGCACCAGGATCGAGGCTATCCCGTGCTCAATGGCTAAAAATATATAATATAATTAATGAAATTTGTAAATACCTCCGCGATTCGGCAGTCTTGCTCAGAGCTTATCGCTCACGTGATGTCGCGGTTTGCTTAAACATCCAGTGTCCCCTTCGTGCCACCTAATCCGAAATGTCTCGCAGTGGTGTTGGTGTAAGCGACGAAGCAGTCTCTCTGTTCAACGAGCTCAAGATTGGCTCGAAAAAGGGCAACATCAACTATATCATCTACAAGATCTCCGACGACAAGACGACCATTGTGGTTGAAAATTCTGGCAAGGCCGACAGTTACGACGAGTTCATTGAGCAGTTCCCTGAGAATGACTGCCGCTACGCGGTGTATGATTTTGAATTTGAATTGCCTAATGGGGAAGGAAAACGCAACAAGATGGTGTTCTACACCTGGAGCCCAGCCACCTCGTCGATCAAGTCCAAGATGATCTACGCCAGCTCAAAAGATGCGTTGCGTCTTGCCATCAACGGCATTGCGGTCGACATCCAGGGAACTGACTTCAGCGAGATTGCTCACGAGACGGTGCTCGAGAAGGTGAGCCGTGGTGCATTCCGCTAGAACAAGCTGTAGATTTTATGATAGGTATTACTTGCTATATATATTTTTCTTCAGAGGATACCTATTTGGCCTCCTGGATAATTTTCTCCAGAGTCAAACTCTTGGGGCGCTCGATGGGCAGGCCGAGGATGCGGTCCCAGATCAGCTGGGCGAGGGGACCGATGGAGCGGGACACACCGAAGGTGACGGTGTAGTACATGGTCTCGGTGATGCCGTAGTGGTGGAAGAGCACGCCGCTCGACGAGTCGACGTTGGGGTGAGGGTTCTTGGTCTTGCCGTGCTCGGTCAAGACGCCGGGGGCGACCTCGCTGAGGTCCTTGACGAGCTTGAACACGGGGTCGGCTGCGACCTCGGGGCGGCTGGCGGCGAAGCCCATGAGGGCCTGGAAGCGGGGGTCGGGCTTGCGCAGCACGGCGTGGCCGTAGCCGGGAATGACGCGGCCGCTGTTGAGGGTCTTCCACAAAAACTCCTCAACGTCCTTGTGGCCGTACGACTCGGGGATGCTCTTCTTCATGTCGAGCACGAAACGCAGCACCTCCTGGGCGGCGAGGCCGTGCAGGGGACCGGCCAGACCGGCCAGACCGGCCGAGTAGGACAGCATGGGGTCGCTCAGGGCGCTGCCGACCAAGTGAGTGGCGTGGGCACTGACGTTGCCGCCCTCGTGGTCGCCGTGGAGGGCGAAGTACAGACGGAGCAGGTCAATGAAACCCTCGTTCTCGCCCATGCCCATGAGGTTGGCGTAGTTGGTGGACAAGTCGGCCTTGGGGTCGATCTTGCCGGGCAGAGCACCGCCGTTCCTGTACGAGTTCTGGTAGATGCGAGCAGCGATCGCGGGCAGCTTGGCCATCAGGTGGATGCTGTCGTCGAACACGTACTCCCAGTACGCGGTCTTGGGGATACCCCGCTCGTATGCCTTGGCGAAAGTGGACTCGTTGTTCAGAGCGGCCACTGCGATCACGAACTGGGTCATGGGGTGGGTGTTGGTGGGCAGGTTGTTGAGCAGAGTCTCGACGTATTCGGGCAGCTCGGCGTTGGCAGCAAGCTCAGCGCTGAACTCGGTGACCTGGGCCTCAGTGGGGACCTTCCCCGTAAGCACGAACCAAAACATGGCCTCGGGAGTCATCTCACCCTTGCCATTGTGCTTGGGAAGCATCTCCTGGCACTCAGCGATGGTCTTGCCGTGGAAGCGGATGCCCTCGTTGGCGTCGAGGCACGAGCCCTCCCACACGAGGCCCTTGACGCCACGCATGCCACCGAGAGTCTGCGAAACCTGAACCTCACCGAGAGATTTGTTGCCGTACTCGGACTTGACTTTCTTGAACAGCTCGACCTTGGCGGGGATGACCTCGCGCAGCTGCTCTTTGAGAGTGGAGGCCTGACGGACGCCTACCTTGGTAGCGGAGTTTAGTCTTTTTGCAAGCATTGGAGAAGATGAGCCCAGCCCAGAATATATCCCCGCATTTATGTATATCGGATGTTAGGGTTTACCCCATACTTGGGCATGATGAGGCCGACTTCTGGCCGAGAATCAGCTGAATGCTCAGGTAATCGTGATGGGAGAGCCGACTTCGGCCCGGATAGTGCTAATTACCTATGGCGCGGCGACGCGCTGTCTAGTTTTCGTTACTCCTGAGCGACTCCAGGTGGGGTAATTCCATTTTAGAACCTACCGATTGGCCAGCGCCCTCGAGCTGAGTTAGCAGCTGAGGCAGGGCCAGACATGAGGCTGCCGCCACCGCAGATTGAGGGAGGACCGAGTCGAGCAGTTGCATGGTTTTGGGGACGGGCACTTCGAAGCTCGCAGACAGCCGCTCGGCGTCCTCTGGCTTGGACACGCTGCGAATCAGCTCGGTCCAAAACGAGCTCGCGGTACAAATCGCCTCCAATTGCGCATTGTAGTGCTCGAGGCTGGGGATTATCGTTTGGATCAACAAATTGTTCGCCGTCGTCAGAGTGCGGTCAATTTCCTGCAGCTCCCAAATCTCCTGGTTCTTGGTGGACATGTCAACAAAGCATGTTGTACTGCCGCCACAAGTGCCAAGGTGTTGCGAGCGTGCTCGGACCGTCCTGCTCAACCGAACATCAATTGAGCTCCTGACGTCATGGGTCCTCGTGCATATTGATGGTGGGTACCCATTAGCTAAGCAGGAGACGTGAAACTCTCGTGAGGCTCTGAGTAATGAGATCAAGTGCGCTGTTAGTCATTCTTGATTCGAGCCATGGGATTTACTCCCGTAAATCGAAAGGTCGTGCCCACCTCAAAAAATGGCAAAGGTGGGCAGATTCCAGTGCGGCGAGATGTGTTCATGAAAACAAAACTCGACAAGCCCGTGCTAATAAAAGAATGCGATGCTAATCCGTACAACTTCCCCCAGGTCAGAGGTCGAGCAAGCAATGCTGATGTGAACCTCGCCGACAGATGGGCCCAGAAGGCCCCATTAAGCGCACGGGCCCACATTGCTGATGTCTCCGAGGCACCAACTTATTACCCGTCCCAGGCAGACTTTACCGACCCTGCAAAGTACATCGAGAGTCTCAGACCTATTGGGGAGATGTATGGGATGGTCAAGATCGTCCCCCCGGCGTCGTGGCGTCCTGAGTTCGATATGGACACCGATCTGTTCATGTTTAGGAGCGAACGTCAGATGCTGAATCAAAGTGACAACGGCGAGAGGCTGCGGGCTGCGTTCTACAATGCACTGACTAGATTCCACAAGTCGGTTAGCACTGGAAGATCCAACGCCTTCAAGGTACCGGTCCTCGAGGGGCGGGAGCTCGACATGTATCAGCTGCTGCGACTGGTGCACCTGCATGGCGACTATGAAAATGTGAGTCGCTTGAAGAAATGGGCCCAGGTCGGCCAGGAGCTGGGGTTCAACAAGAACAACAAACAGGCTCTGAGCGCCGCTCTGCGATACCACTTTCAAAAGTGGCTGCTGCCGTTCGACAAGTTCCTGAGATCAAATGGCGTCAATCTGGGAGCCTCAGCTAGGGTTGTGGAGTTTGGCGTACTAGAAGACGATGAGAAGGCTAAGGAGAACCAAAAGCTGCTCCCGTACGGCTTAACGGTGACGATGGAATGTAGCGACACTAATGACGATAGCAAATGGTTGATTCCAAACTCGCAACTGTCGCGACACGTCAAGCCCTCAATACCCTGGAATCAGGGGCACTACGATGATACGGCACCCTTCAGCACCAGCGGAGGGATATATAACCTCCGACACTTTCAGGAAAAGGCGAGAAACTTTACCGAAAAGTACTTCACTAATGACGATCTGAATGAGCAAGCAGTCGAGAACGAGTATTGGCGACTCCTCTCAACCGGGACTGAGTGCCTGGATATTGAGAGGGCCGTAGGAGTGATCCCGGGATCTGCATTCCCAAAGGCCAGCAATCAGGCGTGGAATTTACAAAAACTGACTCTTGGTATTGACTCCTGTCTGCGTTATGTGTCTCAGCCGGTCCAATGGCTCGACGATACACACTTGGACGCGGGGATGCTGTTTTCCACGCAGTCATGGGGCTACGAAGAAATGCTGAGTTATGGCGTGTGCTTTTCGCACTTGGGAAAGGCTCGCACCTGGTATGCTGTGCCAAGCAGCCATTTTAATGAGATGAACTCCATCATTGGAACTCGGGGCAACAACAAAATGATACACCCGCAGGAATTAAAGGCGAAAAATCTCAGTGTGTACGCTCTGGATCAATATGCTGGCGAGATTATTGTGACGTTCTCAAAGACAGCAGTCTCGTACTTTAATCACGGGTTCAACTTGTGTGAGTCAGTGAACTATTTTCCAGGCACCGACTGGATCGCGAATGGCCCTGGAATTGCGTCTATTTATGCCAACAGTGCACTGCAAATTGCATTCTCGGTTGATTATCTAGTGCTTAGTCTCCCCCAAGTGTGTGACAACATCCAGATGCTGAGAGCAGCTGTACCAGTTATTAATGAGGTTCGTGAGCGAGAAAGAACCTACACACAAAGGCTCAAAAGCTTAAAAAGAGAATTCCGGCAGATCCAGGATCCAGTCAGGTGTGCAGTCACCCAACAATGGCTCTGGGTCTCTTTTGTTGTCAGGCCCGGCGGCGAGATTGTTGCACCTAATGTACAGGACGTATCCGACAACTGCACATTCGTTACTGCGTACGCTGATATTGACCAGACTATGGATGCTCTTATCGCTGCTGCAGAATCCAAGCTACTTGAGCCTCTCGCCTGGCTGCGGGGCTTGACCAGCACGTTGGTCGAGCAGCATCGGCCACCCCTGAAAGAGCTCGAGAGCATACTACAAACAGGACTGGACATGAAGATGGAAATACTCCGTTGCCACATCCAGTTCTTGGAGGGCCTTGTTCACCATGCAAGGCATGCCGTTAACGAGGTACACCAGGTTTTAGATTGCAAACGCGGTGATGAAAAGCCGTCGATTGCCAAACTTGAGCTTTCTTATAAGCTCTCACTTGAGACTGCTTGTTCTGACGACCAGTTCACCCAAGCGAGCAATGCCTTAGCTCGATATGATGAGCTACTGGAGAAGGTGACGCACTTTGTGAACGATCCTGGAGCTAATACCAAAGATATTGTTGCAAGGCTCGACGCGCTTGTTGAGGAGCTCCAGAACTATCCGTACAGCACCCCCATCACTGAAGTTCTGGCAGAGACCAGACGGAAAATTACCTGGACAAACGATGTGGTAGCGTTCATCAACTCCCAGCCTCGACTGAACCTTGGCCAGCTCAAAAATATTGTCGAAAACTCTCAGCAGAGCGGAATTCCCACTACCAGCGCATTCTTCCGCGTGCTCTCGGACCGATTAAATAAATCTTCTCAGCTCACCATTGCAGCTGCCCAGTTGCTGCGGCCTGACCATGCAGACGGCTATTACCTCGCCCAACACATCAATAGCCTCTTGGCAAGAGTGGATGACCAGGATGCTGACATTGACGACAATCTTCGTGCGCAACTCATCACCTTTTTGCGTGCCGCACACATTCTCCAAAGCATGAGCTCAGCGAACCCGGCTGACCGGCCACTCATGAGCGCGGTTTTACCGTATGCCATGACCCTGATGAGGATCAATCATGCGGTGATTGTCTGCAACCAGTGGCTCAGCCAGATGACGCTGGATCCCAAGCTGCTGCTCGAGCAGATCGAGCTCGCAGTGGCCAATATTTCCAAACAGGGGTACACGCAGGAGCGGCCAATGTTTGTAGTGTCGATCGCTCAACTGGGTGAGTGGCTCTCACACCGGTTTCAGCAGCTTGTTTTGCCAGACAATATCGATGTTTTGGAAAGAATCGCGAGTCTACTTCCTATGTTGAAAGAGAAACCCGCGACGTATTTATTAATGTTTGGACTACAGAGCAACTAGCACATATTTATTTAGCATGTATGTTAGTATAATTGCTTCCCGAATTGCCCCAGAGTCGTGATGCATGTAGCGAATCATCATGCATCCATTAACATCGAGGCACTGATGCAGATCTGACAAATTAGAGCACCTGTATTTCTTGTTGAGCTTGGGCCAGATGTTTAGAGAGAGTAGAAATTAGCAAAAGCACCGGCAGATCATAGCACCAGCTGGTTAGCCTACTGGTCAGACGGGCAGCTATCGAGCCAGCGCTCGAGCAACTGCAGTTTTAGCCGCCTCTGAATTAGCTGACACACTATTAGCGAATTCGCGCCCCGTCACCAGATCAGCATGAATTTCAGGCATAAGTGGGGTTCGCCACCATCTTGGCCACCAACTTCATGCTCTTGAGAAGGCCGGTCCTACGACCGATTGTAGGATGTTTACAACTCAGGACCTCGACATTGCGGACACACTCACACTCTCACGGTCCTGGTCATTCTCATGGCCAAGAACTGCTCAATGCTAGCGGTGGTTGGAAAAACCCAGGTGTTCGAGTTACCTGGATTGGCCTCATTTGCAACGTTGGTATGGCAGTAGGAAAAGGAGTTGGGGGAGTAGTGTTTCACTCGCAGAGCTTACTTGCTGATGCAGTCCATGCTCTCAGTGATCTTGTGAGCGACTTTCTGACACTGGCGACAATTCACTTTATCAAGAAGCCTCCATCGCAGTACTTTCCCGATGGATACGGCAAGATCGAGGCGATGGGGGCATTTGGAGTCAATTCTCTGCTTGTGTTTGCAGGACTGAGCATGGGATGGTCAGGGATCACCACGGTAGCTCAGACCCTGATACCCGACAGCACTCTCATGCACTATATTGGCATGCTTGGCCATGGCCACTCGCACTCGCATGGTCACACTGACATCGCCGACTGGAATGCCGCCTGGATTGCGCTTGGCTCGATTTTTGTCAAGGAAGCGTTGTTCCAAATGACTTATCGAGTCGGCAAGCGGCAGAACTCGCCTGTGCTGATTGCAAATGCGTGGCACCACCGCGTAGACTGCTATGCGTCGATCGTGGCCCTGCTCGCGATCTCGGGTGGGCAGCTGTTCCAAGCTTCCTGGCTTGATCCTCTAGGCGGGATCATCGTGAGCGGAGCTGTGTTCCATGCTGGGTGGACCCCTCTCAAGCAGGCGTTTTTGCAGCTGATTGGATCCAACAAGGAGCTCATGACGTCGCCCATGTTTAGCACTATTGTTGCGAATGCGACTGCGAGTGTCAAGGCTTCTGATCCCACTCTGAAGATCGGCCACGTTCACCTCAAGCCGTATGGCACTTCGTATGTTGCATATGTCCAGATTATTGGCGGTGACAATTCCAATTATCAGCGGGTTCACGAGGCGTCTGAGGCACTGGTCAAGGATCTGCTGGCTGCAGACACGGATCTCAAGCATGTCTACGTCACTCTGAACTCTGACGCCTGTTCTAGATACGAGATTCAAAAGGGGCAAACGGTTATTCTCCCCGGGGAGGGACCTGGCCACTCCCACGATACCCAGCACAATGCCGAGCACACGCACGAGCACGAGCACGAAAAAAAGTGAGAGTTTAGAATTAAATATTGCAGCTTAAATTATATACAGGGAGAAGATTATTTCTTGTGGTTAAGGTCGTAGATCCAGTCGTTGAATCCGTGACGGTTGCGGAAGATCTCAATTGCATAGAACTGCACTCGGTATGCGAACATGGTGTTTTCTTGGTCGTACTCTTTAGAGGCGTCGAGACGTAACAGGGTGCCAAAATTGTAGTCGGCGACGGTCTTTTCGTACTTGTTGCAGAACTTACGCCATCTCTCTTTGCCCTCCTTGGACTTGAAGGCGTGTTCGTCAATCTTTTGACCCCAGATGCCTTCTTTGAACTCGGGGAATGTGTCGACTAGGTCGTCGTACAGCTCATTGTCTCTGTCGGTGAGCTTGAGGCTCGAGGGAGGAAATTTTTCCAAGAGGGACCAGTAGGTTGAGGCCTGCTCAACTGCAGTAACGGCGAACTGCTTTTCGATGTCCTCGAGGTTGTCGGCTTCTTCAGCGTTGAATTTACTCATATTATCACCGTCCTGGTGGTGGGAATAATTATATATGATCCAGTCATGTGATCTTGCAGGTTGGAGCAGGTGCCTGCATGTTCTCGACGATTCGATTGTACTGGAAGGCGGGAGCGGGAGCTGGTGTGGGCTGATTCCGGGTAGTATCGCGAGGCCATGCACGCTGTGGTACCGTCGCCCGAGCGAGGAGCCCGTGGGGCCCGGGGCATCATGTGACTGGGAGTTTTGACTTGCTCACGGCTGGTCCTACGTAATGAGCCTGCAGGACTTCAATCAGACGCTGCGAGACGTTAGTGCCCGGTTGCCGCTGAATGGCATCAAAGCCAAGGACCTCAGCGTGACATTGGGGCGAGCCCACATCAAGGTGGCCACAAAGTCGGGGGAGGTTCTGATCGATGGGGACCTGTATGCCCCGACGCATGGCGAGGAGAATACCTGGTCGGTGGTTGACGGGGTGCTGGAAGTGACGCTCGAGAAGATCAACCAGGAGTGGTGGCCGCACGTTCTGACGACGGACGAGAAGATCGACGTGACAAAGCTGGCGCCCGAGAACTCGAGCCTAAGCGAGCTCGACCCCCAGACGCGGGCCCAGGTGGAGAAGATGATGTACGACCAGCGGCAGAAGCAGATGGGGCTGCCGACGAGCGAGGATCAGCGCAAGCAGAAAATGCTGGAGGAGTTCAAGAAGCAGCACCCCGAGTTGGATTTTTCGCACCTCAAAGACGACGCCATCAATTTCAAGTAGGTCTATAAAACACGGTCGCGGTCGGGGTCCTTACAACGATTCCATTATACAATTTAACAGAGGATCCAATTGTCCATACTTATAAAATTTAGCTTTACCAGGAGGGCTCCTCGCGATTGTCTGCGACGTCGCGGTCGCGGCGGGGCGGGGAGCGGGAGCGGTCACGGGCAGGGGGAGGAGAGCGAGAGCGGTCGCGGCCGTAGGAGGCGCGTCTGTCGTCGCGGCGGGGTGGGCGGTCGTCGCGCGGGGGTCTGTCGTCGTAGCGGTCATCGTAGCTTCTGCGGTGGTCGCGGTCGTACCCGCGGTCGTATCCTCGGTCGTAGCGGCCGCCGTAGCCGCGGTCACGGCCACCGTAGCGGTCGCGGTCGCGGAATCCGCCCCGGCCACGGAAGTCGCGGCGCCCGCGGCCGCTGAACCGGTCGTCGCGGCGGGGGCGCGGCTCGGGGGGTCCCTTGGGGTCCTCCTCGAGCGTTACCTTGGCGCCGCGCAGCTCCTTGTCGCCGAGCTCGCTGATGGCTTTGTCCATATCGTCCTTAGAGTAAAAGTCGACGACGCCGGTGCCGTCGTGGTCGCGCGACACGTCCGCGTACGCCACCTCGATGTCCGAGCCGCGCACAAAGTCCTTGAGGTCCTGCCATGAGCAGTCGGACGACAGATCCTTGACGGTGACCCGGTGCGTTGCCACGCGGGGAGGGCCTGCGGGGCGGCGGAAGTCGTCGCGCGGCGGGCGCTCGTCGCGGGCGCGGCGCGGGCGCGAGTACTCGACCACGAGGCGCTCGCCTTCAAAGTCTCGGCCGTCGAGCTCTTTGACCGCGTCCTCAGCCTGGTCGGGGCGCTCGAACTCCACGAACCCGTAGCCGCGCATTATTTTGACATCGGTGATCTTCCCGTGTCGGGAGAACAGGTCCTCGACGTCCACCTCGCGGATGTTCATCGGGAGCGGACGCACATACAATCTGCTGCTGGCCTCGCTCATGTGAAAAGTATCTGCACCAGGCTCCTGTGTCATGCTGTGGCGGTGGCGCGGGGTCGAGAGTCGAGGTCGCTGGCGAGGCCGGGGGAGCTGGACGTGAATGTGTATTAGTGCGGATGCGCGTGCGCGGTTCGGTGGCCGGCCCCGGGCGACCCAGTCGCGCCATCCGGGACCGACGCCTCGCCTTAGCCACATGCGCCAGCAGCTCAAGTTCTCGACCACCTGCGCGCGGCTCGCGAGACCGAGCCCGCGGCCCAAGGAAGACGCGCCGTCGCTGTTCGCGCGGTTCAAAAAGTACCAGGAAAACCCGCAAAACCGCCGCAAGATCGCGGTGGCCTGGATCGCGTTCTACGCCCTCACGGGCCTCGCGGCCGTCCAGTACCTCAAGGACACCAAGTACAAGGCGCTCGGCTCGGAGAACCCGTACAACAAGGCTGCAGACGCTCCCAAGGCCGGCATCGTCGAGGCGCACGACACCACGCCGGTGTACGACGAGATCGCCAAGGAGTACGACAGTAAGATCTGGCTCGAGGAGCTCACGTCGTACATCTGGTGGATGCGGCGGCGGCTGATGCGGCACGTCCACGGCGACGCGCTCGAGGTGTCGTGCGGGACCGGCCGCAACCTCGCGTACTTCAAGCCCAAGCAGGTCAGGAGCCTCACGCTGCTCGACTCGTCCGAGCCGATGCTGCGCGAGGCCGAGGCCAAGTTCGACAAAAAGTTCCCCGACTACGAGCACGTCCAGTTCGTCAAGGGCCGCGCCGAGGACCTGGTTCAGCTCAGCGCCAAGTCGGGCCAGAAGTTCGACACCATCTACGAGTCGTTTGGCCTGTGCTCGCACGAGGACCCTGCAGCGGCGCTCGCGAACATGCAGCGGCTCCTGCGGCCGCGCGGCGAGATCGTGCTGCTCGAGCACGGCCGCGGGCCCTACGAGAGCATGAACAAGCGCATGGACGAAAAGGCCGAAGAGCGAGCCAAGGAGTGGGGGTGCCGCTGGAACCTCGACATCGACAAGATCGTACGCGGCAGCGGCCTCGAGATCGTCGAGGAGGGCCGCTACCACTTTGGCACCATCTACTTCTACGTGCTCAAACAGCCGCCAACCCGTGACCCCTAGTCTATCGATATCTGTACATACATACTACCGCCCCGCGGCACTATCGCCAAACTGTTGCTCAACTACTGCTCAACTACTGCTAACTACTGCTATTTCACTGTAAAATCACCCAATTCTCGCCCTGGGCCCCGCCAGCCGAGGTGTTCGTATTCCACCCACCCCATTTATAACCCCCCGCAATAGTTGAGCCTACTTCCCCCACATGTTCAACGCCCTTCGCAACCAATTCGAGCTGGTCAGAGACGTCGTTTGGAGGCCCAATCCCACATTAACGGAAAACAATTTGCCCGACCTCTCTGGCAAGGTCTACGTCGTCACTGGGGCCACCGCAGGCATTGGACTCGAGACCGTCAAGCTCCTGCTCAAAGCCGGGGCCAAAGTGTGGGCATTGGGCCGCACCGAGGCGAAGCTGGCAAAGGCCAAACAGGAATTGGTCCAGGAGTTCGGCCCCGACAGAGTGCGGGTGCTGCAGGCCAAGTTCGAGGACCCAAAGACCATCGCACAGGACATCCAGCCGCTGCTCAAGGAAGAAAAGGAGCTCCACGGAGTTATTCACAACGCTGGCATGAACTATCGCGGCTCGTACTTCACCGAGGAGGGCTACCTCGACCTGATCGTCGTCAACGTTATCTCCCCGTGGGTGCTGCAGCAGCATCTGGACCCCCTCGTGCTCGCAGCCGCCAAAACAGCACCAAAGGACTCGGTGAGAATCGTGTGGATCGCATCGGCCGCCCACTACTTCAGCCCTGGCTTTGGTGGCATCGACTGGGACAACCTCAACAACGAGAACATCAACGGCAGATTTGGTTTCGGTATTTATGGGCAGACAAAGGCGTTCAATATTTACGAGGCGTACCTCTGGGCTGAGCATCACAGGGGATCCGGCGTTATCAGCGTCAGTGCCCACCCCGGCACCCTCGAGAGCGACATCCGCCGCTACAGGGCAGACCGGGCCCGCAACATGAACTTCATCTCCAGACCGACAATCTACGGTGCCTACGCCGAGATTGCCGTCCTGCTGGACAAGGATATCACCGAGAGCCAAGCCGGCCAGTATTATATCCCGTTTGGCGGCCTAGGGCGAGTACGGCCGGACGTCTGGGAGGCTATTCAGAGCCCCCGCGGCGAAAAGTGCTACAATTGGCTCCAGGAGCAGGCTGCAAACGTCGCTGCCAGTGCCAAGGCTCTAGAGAGCCCCGAGCCCTCGAAAACGACATCTGAGCCGGCTCCCGCCAATAGTATCCCAGCCCCCGCAACTCAATAATTCCTTTTTAAAGGCTCAGCTGATAGTGCTATACTTATATATTGATTTAAACTAAAGCTTCGTGCTAACCTTGGCAAGCTCAGCTCCAACTGCCTGGTGGGTGGCAGCAGCGTCGCGAAGGAGACGACGGAGAATCTTGCCGGACGGGCTCTTGGGTACCTGATCCAAGACAACCACGCCGCCCCAAAGACGCTTGTGCACCGCAACGCTAGAGTTGAAATCGTGGATGATCTTGGTCACATCTGCACCGGGCGTCACCACTAAGTAGGCTCTTGGGAACTCAGTGACTCCGTCCTCGTCCCGAACTCCAATGACGGCCACGTCAGTGACGTTGTCGTGCTTCAACAGGATCCCTTCCAGCTCAGCTGGGGCTACTTGGTGACCCTTGGACTTAATGAGCTCCTTGATACGGTCCACAATGGAGAACTGCTCCGTCTCATTGATGATGGCTACATCGCCAGTGCGCATCCACCCATCTCCAACTAGTGTCTCATCAGTAGCCTGCTTGTTGTGTAAGTATCCTTTCATTACCTGGGGGCCGCGAACCCACAACTCGCCTCTATCAGTATCCTCTCCGGTATCGGGATCAACCAGGCGAGCTTCAGTGCCGGCACAAAGCCAGCCTATCGTAGCCTTGTCATAGACGTCAACATTTTTATCATATCCAGGAATCAAATATGCCGCGCCAATAGTGACTGGGCTTGTCTCGGTTTGGCCGTACAGCTGGCAGATACTCAGACCAGGAAGACGAGCCTCAGCAGCATCAATCACATTCTTCGAGAGTGGTGCTGCTCCACTTGAGCAGTACTTGAGGTACTTGTTGATAGGGTACTTGTCGATGAGAGGCGATTTTGCAAACGCAAGCACCAAAGGAGGAACCACGCTCATTGATACAATCTTGTGCTCGCAGATGCTCTTCAGTACCTGCTCAAGATCAAACTTTGGAAACACCACTGTACATCCTCCAAGATAGTTTGAGCTCCAGACATACACTTGCAGACCAAAAATGTGGCTCATGGGAAGCACCGCACCATTCACGGCTCCAACCATGGCCAGGGGTGCACGATGAAGCTCGAGCTGGTGAACGTTCACCATCATATTAGTATGGGTCGTGATCACGCACTTGGGCAGCCCCGAGGTGCCTGAGGAAAAACAATAGTATGCGTGGTGCTCACGGCCGTCGACGGGCACAATGCTGGCGTAGGGAATCGACGAGTCGGCAATGCACTTCTTGATATCCTTGAAAATTGTCGATGTGTCAACCACCACAGTATTTGTCGCCGCTTCTGCAACACCAGCGACCGCAGTGGCGGTTACTACGTCGTCGGCAATAATAATAACTGGCCTGCTAGTACGGGCCTGGTGAGCAATCTCAGTAGCATTGTACATGATGTTCACTGGAGACACAATTGCCCCCAACGCCAAAACAGCGTGGTGGATGATTTGAAGGTAGATATTGTTGGAGGTGAAAACACACACCACCGAGTTCAGCCTGACATCGTACTTTTCCTTGAGAACAGTAGCAAACCGGAAAGTGGCATCTTTCACTTGCTGGCCGGTCAAACTCTCCCCAGTGACTGCGTTAATCAAGCAGGGGGTTGAAAAGTCTTTGCGGTGAGGAGAATCGTAAAAATGCTTCACCGCATTGCCCTCAGGGATCCAGTCCAGCTCAATGAACGACTTGTAGATCTTCGCACTCATTCAGCCAAAGTCAACAGCTGAGGTCCCTGCATTAATATCTGGGGTAAATCACGTGAATCGGTGCGAAGCGGCAGAGAGCTATTTTCGCCTGCAATGAACTGCATGGCATTTGCGAAACAAACGCACACAGCACAGATAACGTTACGTTGGGGGTGCCGTTCGACTATCTGAATCCCCTATGCTGTCGAAGGAGCCGCCTTGGAGGCATTGTTCACGTGGGTATTCCTCGACGTGCATGCTCTCAAGTTTAATCAAAACTACTGCATATTAGTCCAGAGGCCAGTTCTCTCGTGGCCACGCAATATCTTCCTACATTTCAATTGTACTACGTAAACCCAATGGCATGAGGGTCTCAGATATGTGGCGTTTCAACTGGTCATTCAACTACAGTCCTGAGTACGTCCTCTAATGCCGGTGCCGATGAGGGGTAAGACGGGGCAAAGTCTCGGCAATGCAATAGGGATAGGGGACTCAGGCCGAAATTTTTCATAAAGATATACTAAGAAATTGATTGGCGAGACGCGAAAACTACTCCCCTTCATGCATTGATTGCCTGAGTACATGACAGCTCGATAAACGGAACAATAGTATCAATATTGGTGGTAAGGAAATGGACCACTGCTGTGCTATATAAATCTGTATGAATACTTTATTAGAGAATATTCTCTTCTCTTACCGTGTTAAAGCTTCTGTCCAAGGAGGCTAGCGCGTCGTCATAGTACATCGCTCCGTGGTGGAACATAGTTGAAGAGAATGTCGGCTCATTGAAGTACTTTGGCTTGTTTACAATCTCCGACACTCTCACTTGTTTAATGACCTTACCAAAGAAAATATCCTGCGAAGGAAGAAGGTTTTGTTTGAGTGCATCGTTCACGTACATTCGATCAGCGTCAGGATAGCAGTCATGCTGCAGACTTATTACTTGATCGAGCCGGTAAATGAGGCCTGGAGGCATTAGCTTCTCCGAAGTCAGGGCCTCTCGCAACTTCGCCATATGGTATTTGGAGGTAATGGGCCTCTCACCTAAAAAGTGGTCATAAATCTGTTTTGTTACTGGGCCACTTTGATCAAGCGAGTTCACAATTCCCTTGAGATCCCAAAGAAGCCCCAGGCTCAGATGGGGGACGATGTCGTCGCCAAACACAACGGATGTGATCAACCCTGAGGTAGCGTCGGACAGGTTTGGACAGATTGTAGCGGGTGGAGCATAAGAAAAGCAACGAATTTTAGTACCTGCAGGTATAGGCACTCCATCGCCAGTTTCAAACTCACCGTTTTCCACTTGCTTCGAGAGCAGAATTGTCACGAGGGCTCCTACTCCCGCACCAAGGGAATGCCCACAAAAAGTGAGAGAGTATCCCTGATGACTTGTCAATAGCTCTCGCAATGTGACCATGAGGTCAGATTGAAGCACCAGCTGGGCACATCGTAGCATCCCGCTGTGGGCCTTGTACTTTTTACCCTGCCACACAAACTCGCTGTATTGACACATTGCATCAGTTATAACATCCTGGAGGTCGAAAGTGCCCCTGAGTGTCACTACCACATTGGACTCCTCGACGGTAACGTAGTAGATTATTGGGGAGCTTGAGAATCGGTACAGGTTTGCGCCTGAAGCGTAGCTACTGGTGATCACATTCTCAGGGGATACGCCGATATGCCGAGCAAACGCAGCTTGTTCATCGTAACCCAAGATACTGGTCGCCAATCCAGTATAATGCAGGAATGTTCGCCCATAAGACGCAGACTGATGCCGTCGGTACTTGCAGAGGAGTTTGAGGTTGCGAAAGTCATCTTGACACATTCCGGGCTGGCAAATTGTAGGGAAAGCAAAGTCTCCGTTGATGGCGCCTGGGGTGATCACACCAAATTGCCGCTTCGTTGCTACGACGTTCTCGTTCCACTTTTTAGTGCTTGCGGATGAAGTAAAGCTGGTCTGCCTAGTGGTGTTCTCCACAATTTCCATTACAAACGGAACAGCCTCACCTAGTTCTGATGCTTCTTTCGCCAGCCTATTAAGACAGTTCATGAGCTCTTCGCCATTCTGGTCAGAATACCTGTAGTCGAGATCCACGCACCGTCCATTGCGAATAGTGCACTTCCATTTAAGCTCCAAAAACTCGGCGCGTGATGCTGTCCCTTGAAGCATTGCAAATATTCCTAAAGCATAGACTAGCTTTGGCCAAGGCACGTCCTGGAATATCTCTTTAGAAACGACATCCAAGCCCTGAGAGAGCCTTTGAGAGCTCTCTGTATTGCCAAACACCACATCTACGCCGTTAATTGCGCAGTTGGAAAGATAAAAGAAGTGCGAGGTCAAGGACTCTGCGAACTGGAACGATACCGAAATACCAGTAGACATGAGAAGCGTTGCGTCAACGACACCACCGCTTATCAGAGGTAAAAGGTTGTTTTGCTCATTGGCGGTGGTCAGCAACAGGGACATGGCGGCTCTGTCGAATGCGCGTAAACAGAACAGGGTGCCGCCCTTGGTGCTTGTTACGGTAGCGGCTAGGCATATCTCCATCACCTTGGTGCCTGAACGCAGAACTTTACAAGTTTTTGAAACTCCTTTTGCCAGTATTCGTGGCAGCAACGGCCGCGGAGAGGTCATGACAGTTGGGTCCATGTGATACCACATCATGCTTTAAGTTAGATAGTATAGGCAATATGTACATGGAGGGAAGTGCAACTCTAGCGTCTCTTTTTAAATTGGACAAACTGGCGGTTTTCTTTGGTCAATTGGTCTTGAGCAGCCTGCTTAGCGACCCGCTCCTGCTCCATCTTGCGCTCAGCCTGGGCCTTTGCGTCGTCATATTTTTGACGAAGAGCGCCCATAATGGAGTCAGACTGCGTCTTGGCTAACTTTGCATCGATAATGGCTTGCTCCTCCTTGGTCACCATGGGCGAAATACCAAGTTTTGAACGAACCCAAGCGTTCTTGAGTAGGTTGGACTGGAACACTGAGAAGACTGAGTTGATTGCAAAATAGAAGCACACGACGGCGGGAAGACTCATTGTAAGAGGCACAGCAATGAACGGCATATAAGTGAAGAGCTTCTTCATTACTGGGCTCATATTTTGGGCACCAGTCTCACCTCCAAACACCTTGAAGGTTATGGCATACAAAAGAGCAGTAATAACTTGCAAACCGCAGTAGGGATCAGCAATGGCAAGGTTCTGGAACCAGGCTAAACCCTCAGTGGTCAAACCAGCAACGTTAGCCTTGGCCATGCCGCTGAGAGCGCCGAAAACACCAAGGAAGATGGGCACAGAGGCGAGGGGCTTGACCATATCCAGGATCTTGACATTGTTATCGGTCATGAGCTTCTTACGAGCGAGCATGCACTTCTGGATCTCGACCTGGTCTTTAGCAGCTTTGGTTTTCTCCATCAGCTCATTCAGATCAGGCTTGATCCGGGCCATTTTCGCTGCACCGTCGCTTGAGGAGATGTAGAGTGGCAGCATCAGGAATCTGGTAGCTATAGTGACAGTCAGAATAGTGCCCCACCATGGCAAACCGGTGTAAACATGGGCCAACTCAAAGATGTGCTGAAAGAAGCCCGATGGCCACACCCAAGATTGGGCCAGCCCCAACGAGTGGAAGTAACCAACCTGGTCGGGAGGGAAGTTAGAAATGATCTCACCGGTAGGACCAGCAATATTCTCGGCCATATCGGCTACCTTGTCCGAAACGGCGTGAATCTCTTTGGAAATAGTGGAGATCTCATCGGAGATGGTAGACTTGGAGCGAGTTCCCACAGCCCAAGATCTATTCAGACCAATAGATAGACCACCTCTAGGTCTCACGCTTTGGGGACGGAGGTTAGCCAACAATCTGCGGCTTGCGAGTTGTCGAAGCATGCCGTCAGTGTAATTTTCAGGTGACTAAGCAAGCGTGGACTACCGTGAAACTTTTGAAGCTTGACTTGTCGAGAAGATACTGGGTGACCTGTTTATGACGCATGTTTAGGAAGCTGCCCAGAATAGGGTGTCGTTGGTTCACACCTTTTAATAAAACTGCGTTGGAAGAAATTGACGCAGCCATCACCGTCGGCGACACTGCGAAGTCGCTAAACCTATTTCTACACAATGCGTCTTTCAAACCGAGGTATTTGCCAGTGCGGCAGCTCGATTCCCTGTATGAACTTTGTCGTCGCTCGGCCGATCCGTTGTGTGCGTATACGTTTGCACAGTTGGTGCCATCATCTCGCGACAAGCAGTTTGACGCAGTAGTGAACAAGGCGATGTCACTTTTCATCTTGCACGATGACCTGGAGAGTGCTATGCTGTTTCTGCGCAATGTTCAGGTAGCCAATGCAGGGACAATCTCCATCGAGTACAAGACCCTCGAGTCGCTTCTACTGGCTTGCCAATGGCAAAACGAGTTCGAGTTTGCCTGGGAAACCGTAAAGACGATGCTGCAAGTCAATGGAGTGGTGTTCTCGCGTGACTGGGCGATATTCTTGTCGCTGGTGCTCCAGCATAGGCACGTCGAGGGCCTGGAGTGGTTCTTCCGCACTGCTGCTATACCAGACTACGTTATTATTGACGATTACGGCTTAATTAATATGGCAGCTGTAGCTGCCAACAGTGGGCAGTTCCACATCTGCAGGTGGGCGGTGCTACGACTGCGGAGGAGGCATCGATACCTGGGGATCGAGAACCCCAAACTAACGCTGAGGTTATTTATTTACTTGGTTGAAGCATCCTGCTCGAACGAGGTCAAGAAACGAGAGACAGGGGGAAGCATAAAGTCCGCCTGCAGGTACCTGGTGAACCTGAGCAACGGAGCCGCCGACGTCAAGGTGGTCCAGCTCAAGCAGTTCTTTGTGGCTCTTGAGAAGCGAGATGTGCTCGAGTATGTGCTGGGCATCTTTGAGGAGCTGATCGCAGATGACGGCGCTAACAGGCACGTGAAAACGCTCATGTTCAACATTCTCATGAAGTTCTACCTCAGCAAAGATGACCTGAACAATGCTTCCCTGGTTTTCGATTGTGCGAGAGGGAACGGCATCGAGTTCAACGATGATTCCTTCAATCTCCTCGTGCAACTCGGGGAAAAGCAATGGGATGTCGATTTCATTGAGACTGTGGTGCAGCTGGCTGGTCGCAACCTATCGGAAAAGACGGCGAAATCCATTGAGGAGGCCAAGAGCAGGCTTTCGTAAATATTGTACATATCAATGCCATAGTATTATGGATGCTAATTTGTCCCAAACCGATGCGTCTCGTTGCGGAGCATACTCGTCTTGAGGTGGTATTATGGGTGTTGCGGACTGGTTAAATAGAGGGCGGGCCGTATTATTAGTGGGGATTAGTCTTTCATTGCTTTTCGTTTCGAATCGTGGGAAATTAGAATGACAGCTCGGCGAGCGCGCACTTTTCCTGATGTGTCTGCACCTTGAAGTATGCAACCCGTAATCTGGCTTTGAGCTTCTCGGCGTGGTCGTGGAACTCTCGCCGGGAGATGTGTTTACGGGCCAAAGGAGCCATGGGTAAAAGCGGAGGTGGTGGTGCCAATGCTTTCAGCTTGGAGTGTGCGCTCAACTTACCGAAGATGTTTTCTTTATTGCGGATCTGTACTGGAGACCCCAACACGCGAGCACTTGCGCGGACGGTAGGTCTTTCTGTGGTAACTGGGCGTTTTGCAGGAGTCCACCGCAGGGTCGGCGTTTGAGGCTCATCCATCTTGCGTTCTTCTGGGTCCCTAAATCGCAGCGTATATATAGTTCTGCACTCCGAGATGGCATGCATATACCTGCAGCCTTGACGCGTCTGTTCCCAATTTTGGGACTGGGAATGTATGACCTTCGGGGCAATAAAGTGGGCATATTTTGCAAAATTTCACTAAAATGCCCAAGTGCTTTTTTGGTCTGAATAAATGTATCGTACTTGTCTATAATCTCGCCGAGTCTCCTCGGAGGACCACATTTCTGTTTACTTTTCCAAGGGGGTGCTCCTTGCCAATATAAACAAACGCCAACTCAGCCGAGCAAGAAAAGTGGTCAATTCCGTCGCGAACGGATTGAACAAAGTGCTACCTTTAATCCTCGCTATGCCAGACTGACTCAATAGAGGACTGCCTCGAGGGCTAGGCCTGCTCGCGGTCTGTGCATAGACGCTGCAGTATTAGGCGTGCTCTGCCGGCAAAACGTGGCAAAGCGAGCATTCCCCGGTGAATGTGGGCTAAATGTCCTCTGTGATAGTTCTAGTGTTGTTATGCACGTAGAGCCAAAATTTCGAAACGAATATCTATGCACGACACCCCCTTAGACGCGACACAAAACTGCAGATCGCTGTGCTGTGACGCATCTCTGCTCGATCTAGACAAATGTCTCACGTCATAGAGCTTACCCCAGATAAATTAAGGACAGTAGCGTGTGGACAAGCGTTCGAGTGACGATTGGCTCTGCGGAAATTCGCCAACTGCGCAAGCCCGCTACAGTGATACGGCGGGGGAGATTCACTCTATAGGTACCCTGATATCTCACAAAATGCAAGTTGTCGCCTTTCTAGGCAGCAGTCAGAATTTCTTGGTTCGCTGCAGATCGACGGTAGATTCCTTGCATACGCTGTCGTGACCGTTGATGATAGAGAATACGATTTATAAAATCAGTACCCGAGATTGCAAGGACTGCTTGCGCATTAGCTCTCGATTTAGCTTGACGTGCATGAGCCTTGGCAAATCTAACGCGAAACTGCACTCGGAATAGCGAGGCGCATCAATCCGACAGCACAACCCAACCAAGCACCGAAATGCATATCCGAGTTATATTGAATTTTTCCGATCTCCAACGTCTCGAGCCGCATCACCCGTGACTCGCAGTCATATCGATTACGTAACAGCACGCCCGAGTCGGCTGCCCGCGACAGTAGTGGAATTGGCTCTAGAAATTGCCCATCAACTGCCAGAGTGCTCAGATCAGCTCCACCGGCCACAGCAATTCGCGAATCTTACTCATCAACAACTCACCATATCACGTCGATGAGTCAACGAATGATCTCATGTCTTTCGGATTGAAGGCTGCTGAGCGTTTAGCGAACAAAACCGTACTCATTACCGGTGCCTCCTCGGGAATTGGTGCTGCCACAGCCCTGGAGCTTGCCTCGGCCGCGAAAGGCCAACTTCGGCTGATCCTTGCTGCTCGACGCACCGAACGGCTCACCGAGCTCCAGAGCAAGCTTGAATCGACATACGACAACATCAAAGTGTACCCAGCTACGCTGGACATCTCAAAGTACACCGAGATCCCCAACTGGGTGTCGCAATTGCCAAAGGACTTTGCCGATATCGATGTACTGATCAACAACGCTGGTATGGTTTACGGCCGTGAGGACGTCGGCCAGCTCAAGGTCAGCGACATCGAGATCATGTTCCAGACCAATGTCCTGGGAATGTTCATCCTGACGAACTCCATCGTACCCCTGTTCCGCAAGAAAGGACGAGGTGATGTAGTAATGCTCGGTTCAATTGCTGGCAGAGACCCATACCCTCAAGGCAGTATTTACTGTGCTACCAAGGCGTCTCTGCGCTCCTTCAGCCACTCGTTGCGCAAGGAAACTGTCGACACCGGAATCAGGGTTATCGAGGTTGATCCCGGTGCAGTTGAGACCGAATTTTCTCTTGTGAGATTCAGGGGTGACAAGGCCGCCGCTGACAAGGTTTATGAGGGCACTCAACCGCTCGTTGCTGAGGACATTGCTGAAATCATTACATTTGCCCTGTCCCGCAGGGATAACACCGTGATCGCGGAGACGCTTGTTTTCCCCAACCACCAGGCGTCAGCCCGGGATGTCTACCGCAAAACTAAATAGTTATCTACGTCTAGAGAGCTCATCCGGATAACGCCGCTGCCCGTCGTTTATCATGCAGGGTTAGGAGTATTACCAATGCGGCACTGCATTGCAATGTGCAAACTTTCAGATATACCCCGGGTCTCCTAATGCGGCTCGTATGATGACACTATTTGATTACACCAGACTCATGTATAGACAAACCCATCCGTACCTACGAGCGAACAGCACAATTGCGGGCACATCTCCGGACTGAAACACTATAAAAAAAGTTAGCATGCAGCCAAGTAATGTAGATTACTGAAATTGTGGTGACGTCATGCAGTCTTTGCAGACTTTTTCTCATAATACCTCGAATTCTCCTCTTCGTTTTCTTGGCGACGGCCTACCAAGAAACCGTGGGCGGTACTCGTATGCATCAGTAATCTTCTTTACTCGCATCACAATCGAGCTCTAGAACGGGGGTCAGTGGTTCATGCACGATTAGTTTCCCACGGATTAGTCGATTCAGCACCGCAAAAAGACCCATCGAGCACTCAATGAGCATGTACACGCACACGCATGCAGTGCGTCAAGTCACATGAGCAAGTGCGCACCGTATAAGACTGATCTAAGTGGTTGATTGCCACCGCAATTATGACGCTCGAGTCCTCTGCTACATTCAAGGATGACCCTGAGAAAAAAGCAGATGATATCACCCGCAGTAACACCGTAGTGGAGGAGAAGGCCACATCTGACTCGCTCAGTTTCAATTCAGATGACGTGAATATTCACTAAACTCAAGGTGATATTATTTACAGATCGCTTTCATGGCAGAAATGTGCCGGTTTGCTGTTTGGAGAATACGTCTGCTTGGCCATTCTCAGTTTTCCCTGGGCCTACAGCGTTTTAGGTTTAGCTGGTGGCATTATCACCACGATGATTCTCGGAATTGCCGCGTATTACACCGGAATTATCCTTTGGAAGTTCTGCATGCTGAACCCGAACTTGTTGAATATCTGCGATATCGGCTACAAAATCTTTGGAAACTCCAAGACTGCCTATATCATCACTATTATCACTTTGGTTGTGAATAATATCTTCATCCAAGGTCTCCACACTCTGACCGGTGCCACAATTTTGAATACTCTAAGCGAGCACGGGACCTGCACCCTGGTGTTCAGCATCATTATCTGCGTGGTCTGCCTGGTTCTCACTCTACCCCGCAAGCTTGATCAAATTGCCACTATGGGAATTGTATCTGCTGTTTGTATGGGTGTGGCCCTTTTGTTGGGTATGATTTTCCATGGTATCCAAGGCCGCGAGGGAACAATTTACAAAGGTGAGGACCACCTTGACATTAAGATCACTGCGTTCGCTCCCAAGGGAACGACCTTCGTCGATGGTTTCAATGCCTTTTTGAACATTACCTTTACTTTTATTGGACACATCTGCTACCCTACTTTCATCGCCGAGATGAAACACCCCGAGGAGTTCCCCAAGGCATTGATGGCGGTGACAGTCATGGAAATTGTCGTCTTCAACGTCGTTGGTATCGTTATTTATTACTATGTCGGCCCCTACGCAACTACACCGGCCGTTGGCAACCTGAAACCCGTGTTCAAGAAAATTGCTTTCGCTTTTGTGCTCCCTCCAACCATTATTATCGGTGTCATTTATGGCTCTGTGGTTGCCAAGTTCATTTTTGGTAGAATTTTCATTGGGACAAAGCATTACAATCATCACACTACTGTCGGCTGGGTCTCCTGGGTCGCCATTGTTTCGGGAACCTGGTTTGCGGGCTGGGCCATTGGAGAGGCAATTCCATTCTTCTCCGCTCTACTAAGTTTGATGAGTGCACTCTTTGACTCATATATTGGCTACTTCTTCTGGCCATTCGCTTGGTACGATATCAAGAAGACGATGAAAGAGCCTATTTGGAGAGGCCAGAGTTGGTGGAGGAAGGGAGAGACCCTGTTCCAGCCAATTCTATTAATTACTGGCGTCTTCCTGTTCGGTCCAGGTACCTACGCCAGTGTCCAGGGCATCATCGATTCCTACCACACTGGTTCCATCAAATCGCCCTTCACATGTGCTGATAATAGCATGTGAATAATCACCTCTGTATCGTATATATTTTGCCGATATTTCACCTTTCTGTTTCGTTGTACAGCACGCTGAGCGGAACATCGTCCTTCTCCTTTGGGTTGGTATGATCCACTTTGAGGGTTCGACCGAGGAGGCGTGAGCCGTCCAAATTATCCACTGCGAGGATTGTCGACCGCTGATCCTCGAACTCTATAAACGCAAACCCTTTGCTTTTGCCAAATTTATCCCGAATGATCTTCACGAATGTCGGCACGCCGAATTGCGAGAACACAATCACCAAATCGCCCTCTGTAAGCCCTTCATGCAAATTCCCTACGTATATAAATGACGAATGTGCATAATCTTGGTGCCACGAGGACTCTGCTGGGACTCCCAGCTCCAGCTCTTTCCTACTCAGGGCCAGTTGAGACATTACGTAACGAGGGATAAGTTGGGGTGAAGCTGACGTACTTAATATAGCCAAGTGCCAAGCGCAGACGCCCAGGCTTGGAAAATACCGGTTATGCACTACTCCAATTTATCTACTTAATTGTTCAGGCGACCGACATGATGGTTGAACAGCTCCCTGGCTTTGACCCAAGTGGGATTGGTGTCACGATTAGGGATTTCAAGCAATGTGGGAAGCAGATCACTTGAGAAGGCCTCAGATGCCTCACGGGGCAACAATGAAGGCAAGTGATCAATAGAGATGACGTTGAGGCTCTTGCCATCGACATCGACAGGAACAGTGGGCTTGTCGAAAGTCGTGGCAATAGTGTACACGGGAATTGGGTTGTGGGGATTAGTGGTGTCTGCAGAGACATCGACAATCACCCGCAGGTTG
This sequence comes from Wickerhamiella pararugosa, assembly GCA_023628975.1. Lineage (NCBI taxonomy): Eukaryota > Fungi > Ascomycota > Dipodascomycetes > Dipodascales > Trichomonascaceae > Wickerhamiella > Wickerhamiella pararugosa. The sequence continues at coordinate 1,232,101 of JAMAJQ010000001.1, read as the reverse complement.
CGACTCTTGTCGTTCAAGAGCTCCTTGTTGATAAAGGGAGCAATGGGCTTGGACAAGTAGATGCAGTTGACGAAGATATCGGCATCAGCGATCTCCTTGAAGGGGCCACCCTTGGCGGTCTCGGCCATGTCCCACTTGATGATGTTCTCATCAGGAATGCCAACCTTCTTGCACAGATCAACAGCACCAGAACCACAGCGGCCGAGGGCACCAATAACCAGGACCTTGGGCTTCTTGTCGCACTTGGACAGCTCCTCCTTGATTTCGTCCACAAGCTTGGCCTCGTTGGGGTAAGGCTCGAGCGAGTCAAGAGTAGAGTCCTCAGTGGTCTGCTTGATCCAGTCCTTGACACCGAGGGCAGCACCAGCGAAACCGGCATAGAACCCAAATGCGGCTACTCGACGGCCATTGTCATCCTCGAGGAATTCGAGATCGTAGAGGGTACCGTTTCCGGCAGGGAAGCGGCTCAGAACCTTCTGCCATCCTGCCTGGTCCTTGTAGCAGTGAGCGAACTGAATATGCTCGTGAACAAGCGGGAAGTCCTCGTCGTCCAGCTCCTTCAAGCCAATGATGATACGGTCATTAGGAGCAGTTTTCCACGAGTTGGTGGGAAGAAGGTCAAAGCCCAAATCAGAGAACTCAGAATCGTCAAATATACGGTTGGGGTCTCGCTCAACGACGATGTCAAAGCCTGCGTCTCTGAGCTTTTTGGCAGTTGTGGGAGTAAGAGCAGAGCGATGCTCCAGAGGCTTAGTTTCAGCACGAAGATGTAAAAGAACCATTTATTGGTGTAGTGTCGAGCAGTCGACCTTTATAAGGGTGCTGATGACTCTTTTGTCACGTGATTCTAAGAGTCACTACGCAGTTTGCAGCTTTTAATGAGTCTAAACGAATATATCCAGAGCAATAAACTAGAAAACTGCACATATGGGTGTGTTTTTGGCTTGGAGATCCAATGCCTGTGATGTAATTTTTGGAACACAGCTTACGATGCATTCGTGAAATATCGGTGGTAGAGCGCCACAGGCTTGCCGAAATAGTCGCTTTGCCATCGAGCTGCTTCAGAAGTGCCATAGACGACTATACGGCACCCTCAGCCTGGCTGACAAACATGTCTCGCAAGGGACTCTATAGACATGGTCGCACGCACAATGTTGTATACGGGCCCGACACAGACACTACTGTCACTTATTGGACACTTGGGACTGTGGTAGGGACCGCTACTTCAAACCCTGCGAATAGCGAGGAAGAGCAGAAGAGCTACAAGTTCAATACCGTTAATTGGTATCAGACTCAAACACACGAACCTGTGCGCCAGGACCCGATTGTGAAGGCGTCAATGACGCCCTGGCGCCAGACGGTGGCAACTAAAAAGTCTGATCAATCTGACGCTCTCACGGCTAGCGACATTCGTGGCGCGGTCGGAGGCGAGGCGATTCCCGGCATCGCGAGCGACACTTACAGCGGCGAGAAGCCTAAAGATGATGCCATGGATGTTGATCAGAACGGCAAGGTAAAGAATGAACCAGATATTGCGACCGAGCGACTAACAAGCAGCACCTCTCAAGTTAACTCACCAGCGTCCAACGGGGGCACATCTGAACAGGCAGACACAGATGCAAAGATGAGCGATAGCTGATCATTACGACAACTAACCTAAATAAATAAATGTGCATTAACTGGTAGTGTTCTCACTGTCCAGACCTAGTTTTGCCAGCTTTAGTGGCGGCTCATCATCAGAGGATAGCCCAGCCGTAGCGGCATCGTGTTTTTTGAGTAGTTCTCTAGGGAGGTCGCCTGGTACCACCTTGACGAAGCCCAGGCCAACTTTCGCGATGTCGGTAACGCCGCGTAATAGAGCTTCATCTTCTGATGTGAATGGATCAGTTGGCACCACATCAAGTTTCTTTTGCTCTCGATATAGATACTCCTTGGATTTTAACCGTCTGTACTCGGTCTTGTCCCCGTGCTCTGTCCACAGTATGACTAGAGTGCGAGGAGGCAACCCGCTCAGGATCGTTCCTAGGTTGCGGTTAGTTTCCTGGCGTGCAGCCTCGACATCAAGTCCATTCTGTACTGCCTTCTCCAATTCTTGAAGGCTTGCCCAGGTAAAGTCATGCTTTTTGCATTGCTTGAGGACATGGCTGGCCACTTCGCGGTCACTCGAGGTAGAAATCGTTGTGTGAGCGTGCTGTTTCTGGTCCCAAGCTGGTATGCCGTAGTCTATGATCGCGGTAGTCTTCTTCTCAGTAGCAAGTTTCTCTGCAATGGTGGAGTTTTGGGGCCAGTTTCCGTAGTCCATGCCTTTGCGCTGCTTCAAAAGTAAAAGCTCCATGCAAGTCGCCGCATCCTCGGTTGGATCATGCCCATTTGCTCCTGTCTGGATTTTCTTGTCGAGATAGCGCTCTGCAAGAAACTTGAGCGAGTTTCTCCATGGTAGACCTTTGGGATGCGGGAATAAGAGAGCAGTGTCAATAATATGGTGATGAAATAACTCGAGCACGTTCAAATCGCACTCCAGAGAATGGCCCACGAGGATATCTGATGGTTTCACGTTTTCTACAAACCAGTCCTGGACATCCTCGAGGGTAGTGGTGACACCTTCCAACAGTTCTTTGGTTATGCCAGAAAAAGGCGTTAGATAGTCAATAATCGGATATGCAGGCTGCACAAATGTCTCGTATATCGGCTTGTAATCGCGGTCTACCACGCTTATCTTGGCCAGAACCTTCCCTTTTGCAGTTTCACACATTTCGCAGTCGATGGCCAACAGTCTGCTATCACTAAGATCCTCGTCACCCTTGGAGTGTGTGGAGCGGAGCTTTGCCTTGCCAAAGTAGCCGCAAATGCGTAGCTGCTCTTTTGTTAGTACAAGTTGATCCAACGGTACCTTGGCATCAAACGACTCAGACTCGGCAGCCTGTCGAGCCTTTTTGAAGGCTTTTTTCTCCTGAGCTGTGAACGGGATGGTTGTAAATGTCGATATTCCAGGATCAATCCGCTCCTTGGAGCCGCTCGCTCTTACCGGCCATGCTTCGTCAAAAAACTGTAGGCTCTCGAGCCCCGCGGGCCCGATTTCTTGGGGAAGAGGGTCATTGTTATCAGGTATGTAGTCCTGAGTAGAAATTCCAGGCACTCTTAGTGCTACCACTCGCTCGATACCACCACGATTTTCAATACCGACCCATTTTGGCGCAGATACCACATCGGGACCGAGCAATGCGTAGAGTGCAAGCTTGCTGAGGTCTCCAATCTTGATGTGCCGCTGGATGCTCTCTTTATTTGTGCGTAACTGAGGCGATTTCAGATTATACTTTTTCATACAGTAGAGCTTTATTATGTAATACGGTGCTGCTTGAACGACTAGTAGTCTCAAACGTGCAGCCAGCGCGTCTTGAGAGGATGCGGCACCCTCATGCAACTGAGACCTGCGGCGGGACCACAGCTAGTGTAGGTGGGTCGTGCCCACATTAATAAGATTGTCGCATTACGCAACACGACTGTAGACAGTACCCAGCTCTTGCAATGGCCCTCGCAGCCTACATGATTACTAAGTGTGTTTACCACTTCGCGTGTGCCAAACATTCGTAATAGGCAAATGTCCCAAGTAGACGCCCTCAGGGACTGGCGCCAACAGGCCGAGGAAGACGGCAATAGTGCCACAGCCGAGCTGGTTGCCGACAAGATAATGGCTCTTACCGGGGATGTCGACGACGCACACGCTTTCGCACAAATTCTATTTAGATCTACTAATTATCTTCGAGCCGCGGATGTTTTGAGAAAAAATCCGAAATTCGCCGAGAATATCAAGTGTCGGCGGCTCATAGTTCGCGCTCTAATTGCTGCCGGGCAGTACGACGATGCTCTGACTTTTACTGAACGCGAGGATTCGCAGCTGTTGTACCTCAAAGGCGAGATATACACCCAGAAAACGCAATTTGACCAGGCCAAGCTGGCCTACATCAAAGCAGTGCGTGCTGATTCCAAAAATTTTGAGGCCTTTGAACGGCTCGTGAATAGGAGGCTGCTGAACCAGGAGGAGCAGCGCGATCTGATCGCTAGCCTCGACTTCCAGTCCATGGGCGACTCGGAGGATCTCGTCAAGAGCCTCTACTTGATGTATACCACCCCAATTGGCCCCAATGGTGACCTAGTGGCCGAGAGCCTCAGTCACCTTTCTGAAGAGCACGACCTTGGCTCCAACTCAGATGTTCTGGCATGCAAGGCGCAAGCATCGTTCGCGCAGGGGAACTTTACCAAGTGCAAAGAGCTATGCGAGCAAATAATTGCGCAAGACAAGTACAACCTTACGGTACATCCGACGTATGTGTGCGCTCTGTACGATATGAAGGATTCGAATGGTCTCTACAAGCTTGGCCACGAGCTCTCAGAGTATGCGGCCGATAAGGCGATCACCTGGGTGGTGGTTGGGTCGTATTATCTCGCTATCGAGAACAACGCAGAAGCCAGGCGCTACTTCAGCAAGGCAACCCTCATCGACCCCTACTGCGACACCGCGTGGATCGGATTCGGCCACACCTTTACGAACGAGGGCGAGCATGAGCAAGCGATCACAGCTTTCTCCACTGCTGCCAGGCTCTTTCCTGGAGCCCATCAGCCTAACTTATTTCTGGGGATGGAGTACCTGCAACTGAATAATCTACCTCTGGCGTACGAATATCTCACCACCGCTAATAATATTTGCCAAGGAGGCGATGCGCTGCTTCTCAACGAGATTGGTGTGCTTCACTATCATCGTGGCGAACTCAACAATGCGGTGACGGTGTTTTACAGTGGTCTCGAACTGGTAGACAAACTAGGATGTGACCGCTCTACAATTTTAACTATCAAAGCCAACCTCGCGTACGCGTTTCGCCGCATGGGTCGACTTCAAGATGCGCTCAAGCTGTTTGAAGAAGTCGCCAGATCTGCATCCCTCGATTCGAGTCTCCTCACCGCACTTGGCTTGGTCCATTTTGAGTTACACGATTATGACGACGCGATCACATGCCTGAACGAGGCGCTCAGCTTGTCTCGCGATGACCCAGTTGCTACAGGGCTGCTCAAGAGGGTGATGACGGCGTCATCGATGCAAAGAATCAAATTCGATTCAGATATGCAATAATTATTTATTACGACCACCCGTTTGCATTGCAGGAATAAAAATAAATAGAGTACTGTACAAGTGACGAGCCATACTGCAAACATAGTTAGCCCTGAAGTCTGTTCGAACGCCGAATCGGCTTGACATAGTTCTTACCAACAAGTGATGGCTGATCGGCTTCATCTTCAGACCCATAATCGACAAAAGAAGCAGAGTCATCCGTACTCAGAGTTTGTGTGTCACGCAGGCCACCCTTAGATGTCCCTTTCTTCAAATAAATAATGTGCTCAGGTAGGAACTCTAGCTTTTTCCCTTCTTTAGCACAATCCCAGATCCATTGCTCGCTCACTACTGGAACACCCCATGATTTCGCGTACTTGAACTTCTTACAATGGTCGGAAGAGGCGATCAAAAGATGGCGCTCTGCATTGAACGTCTGGCAGAGATCTGCACCCAGCATTTGCACCAATTTTTCCAGATGTACCAGCTCGGTGTTGCTGTATCCTGAAAGCGATATCTTCATCCCTGAAAAGCCTTCTATAGGGAACTTGGCAGGGGCACCCCAGAAGTCATCCAGTAAACAGGTTCCTTTGTTCAAAGAGCGCTCAATGGCCCATTCTGTGATTACTTTGATGGGCTCAGATGGAATCACGGGCTTTTTAGAGTTGATAATGTGATAATCGGGGCTGGTTGTGAATTTTCCATCGTGGGACGTAATGATTTTGCGTAGAATGGACCCCTCCTTTGAGTCGAACCCACTGAATGTGAAGGAGAGTCCTTTAAAGATTCCTACTGAGCCCTCTTGTTGTCGCTTGGGAATAAGAGGCTTTTTGGCAATATCAGGCTTAGCGATCTTGGGAACGAACAAGTCTGTGACATCCACCGGTTTTCTTTTCGGTCTAGATTCCGGTATCTTTACTGGGGCTGGCTCCGGTGGTTCTGGGCTCGGCGTTGATGTCTCCTTAGGCTCCTCTGAAACAAGATCAAAGCTCTCTGGAGATAAGGCGTATCCTCTTTTGATGCTCTCAAATAGCCAGCTTGATCTCACCGCCGGGATCTTCCATTTGCGGGCGAACTCGACCTTTTTCCCCACAACTGAGTTTGACACAACAGCGAGGCATTTTCGAGTAAGCTGGCTGGTAAAGCGGCCACCGTTATTGACAATTAGCGACTCCCATTCAGTTACCTCTTCTGGTGTGGCCTGAGAGAATGTCAGCTGGCATCCTTCAAAAGGTAGTAATGCTGCGTCTTTGAGGGCCCGTGAAACGTCCATGTCGACGCCCTCTACGTAGCTAGCATGGATTTCCAGGAACTTTGGCACGGAGATCATCGAGGAGATTTCCTTACGACGCACCCAGTACCAGTATTTCTCTGACCAGATCTTTCCGACAATTAGCAGGCTGACACTTTCATCGACTTTGTTGACAAAATCGCCGCCAAGCCCTCTGACAGCGTGTTTTATAGCGTCTAGATCCTCTACTTGGGTAGCCGCAACCTTCTTTCCGGTTAACGGTCTCATAAAAACCAGGCAGCGACGCGAAAACTTCGTGGATGCGTATTGGTGGCGTGAGGTGGCGTCAGAAAGTGAACCTCAATATATACATATATAGTATGAAATCTGTGCGTGCAGCTAGGCCCACTTGAAATAGTCGCATCTATGCTCAAGATTGCCATCTTCTCCTTTTGGTCGCTTGCAGCACCAGAAGGAGCGACCCTTGTTCATTCCCGGCTTTTTTGATTTGAGCAGCTTGCAATCCTCATTGTGATGGCACCGGGGGGCTTCGACGGTGAATAGTTTCTTCCACGCGTTTGCAGCTTCTTTCTTATTAGGTTGGCCGTTTCCAGGAGACACTGTTTCCGGTAGTTGTACTGTCTCGGGTAACTGTACAGTCTCTACTGGGCTAGCGTTTTCAGTCACTTCACGAGGCCGGACTGGTTGTTGGAAAAAGGAGGTGACTCTCTTCTGTGGAGGCTTCTTTGTTATTTTCGACGGACGGACGGGGTTACTGACTGCCTTAGTTGTAGTATCGACTGCCTTGGTTATAGTATCGAGGGTCGAGGTTTTGGACTCTGCAGTTGCTGGCTTGGGACAAGCACCGGGGCCTTTAGGCTTGGGGCTCCAGAACGACTGCAGAGTCGCAAACACTGCGTTCCGTCTTCGACTCAGAAGGGGCGGCCTGTAGCCTGCCGGGACGCTCTCCGTTGCTATGTCGAGGTCAGCATACACCGGGCAATGATCAGACCCGTATATATCTAGCATGACATCACTTCCCGAACAGTTGATCCCTGGGCTCGTCAGTATCAGGTCTATTCGAGTGCCAAAATTGGCTCCACGACCATCCACGCGAATGTCCCAACAAGTATACAGTTTTCTTCGATCGGGATGGCACGCCCGAGTCGTATCCACGAAATGTAGTTCTGTGAGCCATTTGTTCACAATTTCGCGGGGCAGAGTCGAGACTTTCCAGTCATCTTCGATGTCGGGAACATGCTTCTGCTCCTTCTTAGCCTCCTGAAGGCCATATGCAGAGTCATAAATCTCTCTGGCAACGTTGATGTCTCCAATAACGATGACTCGGCGGTTCGCGTCCAACAGAGCCCTAACTCGGGCATCCAGAACCCGAAAAAAGTTGTCTCGAAATTCCTCCTTGTCCCCCTGAGAGTTTGCAGGACAGTAGAGTCCGATCAAAACGAAAGAGCCGAAGTCTAAAACCAGGGATCTGCCTTCGGAGTCAATCTCCAAGCCTTCTGCCTCGGTGAGCTCGGGGTAGTCTCCCACACCATTGCTAGAGTTTCTATAAGGCACTCGCTCACGAGAAAGGTCAGGAACCCAGCCACTGAGGCCTTCCTCGGCTTTTAAAACGGCAATGGTGTCTTTCACGTATACAGCAACCCCAGAATACCCTTTGCGGGAGTTGCTGAACGTGTAAAAGGACTGGTAGCCTGGGACCAGGCCCAAATCTTTCGTGTAGTCACCTGTTTGTAGTTTAGTCTCCTGTAGGCAGATTATATCAACTCCGAGATCCGAAAATGTCTTGCCTAAAGACCTGTGCTCGTTCCATGGTTTGAAGTTGAGCAGGTTCTTGATCCCGCATACATTAAAAGTAACAATGTGCATATCCCGCTACACCATGTACTGTTGACTGTTTAGTGGGTTTTCCACAAGATAACCTCACCACGCACTTTTGACGAAATCACCATGGTTACATAATTTTTTTTCCATGACTCCCCCGAAGGAGAAAAATAATAAAGATGGAAGAAACGAATTATTCGTACGGTCCATCCCTTCAAGTGTAACGAATCAGGAGCTGGAGGACTTTTTTAGTGACATCGCACCGGTAAAGCATGCAATCGTAGTCAAAAATCCCGAAACCAATGCATCCAAGGGTTTTGGGTTCGTTAGTTTTGTGTCCGCCGATGATGCTAAACAAGCGCTCAAAGAGGCATCAAAGCAAAAGCTACAAGGAAGGAGCCTTCTAATTGAGTTTGCTCGGCCTCGTGCCCGCAAGGAGCAGGATAAGGCCCCAAAAGTCGAGGTTGAACGCCGTCGCCCTCGACTGATCATTCGCAATGTTCCCTGGTCGCTGCGAGACCCTGAGGAACTCAGGAAGATCTTTTCAAAATATGGTACTGTTGTGGATGCAATCATCCCCAGGGGTCCCAACAAACGCATGTCTGGCTTTGCATTCGTCTCGATGAGGAGGAAAGCTAGCGCTGAGAAGGCAGTAGAGGAATGCAAGGACCTAAAAATTCACGATCGACCCGTCGCTGTCGACTTTGCTGTCACAAAGGAGAAGTACTTGAATCAACAAGAAGACGAGAGCGCTGACGAGAGTGGTGAAAGCGAAGAAGAAGAGGAGGACGAGGACGATGAAGATGAGGAGAGCGATGATGAAGAGAAGTCCGATGATGAAGACGAGGAGGAAGACGAGGAGGAAGATGAAGAGAGCGATGAGCAGCCCCGAAAGCGTCGAGCAGTCTCGGATAATCAAACGATCTTTGTGCGCAATGTACCCTACGATGCCACTGGAGAAAGCCTGGCAGAGCACTTTGAGCAGTTTGGCCCTGTGGCCTATGCTCTACCTGTTATGGACAAGAAGCTGAACCAACCTAAAGGCACGGCATTTGTGGCATTCCGCTCAGCAGATGCGACCCGTAAGTGTGTGGGGAGCGCTCCAGCAGTCAGCAGCTCCTCGTTGTTGATTGCAGACGATGTCGACCCTCGCTATGTGTATGAAGGTCGAGTCCTGTCCATCAGCCAAGCGGTCAGCCACGATCGTGCAGAGTCACTGGCACAGAAGGGTGCAGAGGAGCGACTCAAAACTCTGGGAAAGGAACCTGACAAAAAGGATAAACGTAATCTCTTCCTCTTGAACGAAGGAAGGGTCACAGAAGGCTCCAAGTTATCCAAGCTGCTACCCGCGAATGAGATGCAACTTCGTGAGCAGTCCTTCCAGCTACGCAAAAAGCAACTCGCAAAGAACCCCAGCTTGCATTTGAGTTTAACACGGTTGGCCATTCGAAATCTTCCCAGGAGCATGAGCGAGAAAGCACTCAAACAGCTCGGACGCAAGGCCATTGTTGAATTCGCTACGGAGGTCAAAAATGGCACGCGTCATCCGTTGTCAAAAGAAGAGCTCATGAGGTCAAAACACTGGGAAGATTACATGGGAGGTGAGAAGAAGAAGCATGGTGTGGTGAAACAGGCAAAGATTGTTCAAGAGCTCAAGGGCTCTGGCGAGACTGGACGCAGTCGCGGATACGGTTTCTTGGAGATGAAGACTCACAAGCTTGCCCTGATGGCTCTGCGGTGGTTGAACGGGCATTTGGTAACCAAAGAGGAGCAGGAGAGCGAAGAGGCCACCGAGAAGCGTCGGCTGGTAGTCGAGTTTGCGATTGAGAATGCCCAAGTGGTCAAGCGTCAGAAAGAGCGTCACTTCCGGGACAAGCAGATGGGCGCCAAGCGGAAAGCAGACCAGGAGGCCAAGGAGAAAGCCAGCAAGGAGGCAGCAGCAGAAGCTACAAAGAAGAAGTTCTCCGGAGGAAACTCGATGATTGGCAGGAAGCGACAAATGAAGAAACGCAAGCGCGGGGCCAACTGATAGTATTTATCTAATTATAACCATCTAGGTATGTATCTAATGAGACCTTTTTGAGGTCGCAAGTTTCTTGGTGAATTCTATCCATTGGTCGGCGCCGCCCTCGCGCTCGATGATTTGGGTCAGATCGACTCCTGGATGGGCGAGTGTTCTGCCGATGATTGCGGCGTTTCGGGTGGAGGGGATGCGTAGGAGTTCCAGCTCCGGTTTCCATCCTGCTTGTTTGGTGATTTGCATCACCTTTTCGGTGAGCGCTTGGTAGGTGGACTTTTGGCCCTTGCCTGTGAAGCGCATTTTCTGGCCAGACAGCCCATGGGAGCAGCATGGGATGACCATGAACGGGAGGCCAAATAGCGGCAGCCACAGCGTCAGCTCGTCGCTGTGGTTGCCGATGAGAAAGAGTTTCGATTGATCGTCGGGGGTGGTCTTGCCGAGATAGAAAAAGTCCTCGTCGTCGGAGAGCCCTGCTGCTGCCGGCACGATGAGCTGGGCCTTGAGGCAGCTCTGGGTCTGGGGAGGGTAGGTGGCCCAGGACTTGCGCTCGCGAGCGTCGATGCCGCGGCCGTGGTATCCCTCCTGGATGAGGATGTGGGTGAGGAGGCCGTTGCCGCAGCCGAGGTCGAGGAACTCAAAGTCTGACGGCGACTTGTACAGCTGCTTCCACAGCTCGATGAGGAACGCGGCGATCCCGAGGTCCTCGAACACGTGCTTCCTGGGGTCGGTCTTCTCGGCCCAGTTCGCGACCAGCTCGGCTGCGTACTTTTGCTTGAGGCAGATGTAGGTGTCCTGGAACGTCTTGCGGCCCACGACGACGTCGTGCTCGACCCGCTTTTTGTAGCCGTTCTGCACGCCCTTGGAGTGCTTGACGGCGGTGTTCAATAAATTAAGGGCGATTCTGAGCAGCCGTTCGTCGGGGGACCGCTCGATCAGCGGCACGGAATTAGGATACAATAAATAGTGCACCGACACGGTGTGGGGCTGGAACAGGATGCCCACGGCCTGGGCCTCGGGGAGATAGAACGGGATCTCGTGCTGCTCGCAGTGGGGGACGTATATCACGAGCCTCGAGTCGCCCGGGCCCCGATAGAACACGCACGTCTGGTTGATGATGCGGTCGCGGTGGGGGTTGCGGGGGACGTTTCGCCGCACGAGCCACGACTCGGGCTCGAAGCCAGCGATCTCAAGCACCCGCGGCTTGGTGTCTGCGAGGTTTGTGCGTAGCCACGACGGATCGAGGTCGCAGTCAGGCGTGACCTGGTGGGTGTGGAGGCCCTGGAGCTCGTTGAACTCGAAATAAATATCGGCCCGCAGCAGAATCGTCGAGTTCACGCCGGGGTTGCGCACGATGTTGTCGAGGGCGGCGTCGAAGTGGACCTTGAGGACCGACACCGGCTGCGAGAACACGCTCTGCCACCCCGGAACGATCTCGTGCCCGCGAATGTCCAGGGGGGTGATCATCTGACTAGGCGGGAATCTGTGGAAATTTCAGTATTTCCACTGCTTATTAGGTGCGACCCACGTTGTGCTTACTCATCATGGGACCGTCGTCGCAGTTCCAGCAGCTGGAGAAGCTCGGTGAGGGCACGTACGCCACCGTGTACAAGGGCCGCAACCGGGCGACTGGCCAGCTCGTGGCGCTCAAGGAGATCAACCTGGACTCCGAGGAGGGCACGCCCTCGACCGCGATCCGCGAGATCAGCTTAATGAAGGAGCTCAAGCACGAGAACGTCGTGACGCTGTACGATGTGATCCACACCGAAAACAAGCTCAACCTGGTGTTTGAGTACATGGACAAGGACCTCAAGCGGTATATGGACACGCACGGCCAGAAGGGGGCGTTGGAATTGCCCAAAGTCAAGGCATTCATGTACCAATTGCTGCGGGGAGTGATGTTTTGCCACGATAATCGGGTCCTGCACCGCGACCTCAAGCCGCAGAACCTGCTCATCAACTCCAAGGGGGTGCTCAAGCTGGCAGATTTTGGGCTCGCGAGGGCGTTCGGCATCCCCGTCAACACCTTCAGCAACGAGGTCGTCACCCTGTGGTACCGGGCCCCCGACGTGCTGCTGGGGTCTCGCACCTACAACACCTCGATCGATATCTGGAGCACGGGCTGCATAATGGCCGAGATGATCTCGGGGCGGCCGCTGTTCCCCGGCAGCTCGAACGAGGACCAGCTCCAGCGCATATTCAAGTACATGGGCACGCCCCACGAGCAGACCTGGCCCGGAGTGTCGACCCTGCCCAACTACAGCACAAACTTCTACGTCTATCCTCCCCAGGACCTCCGCCAGATCATCCCCCAGCTCGACAACGTGGGGCACGACTTGCTGGCGAAGCTGCTGCAAATGAACCCTGACGTGCGTATCACCGCCCGCGATGCGTTGCAACACCCGTGGTTCGCAGAGTACAATGGCTACTACCAGTAGATCTATATTATTATAAATAATGCGCACCGCAGCTATTTAAGCAGTTTTTTGACCAACGCTTTTTGGGCCTTCCGGTTACTGACCTCCCGTGCTCGAGTGAGGGCCAGCTCCTGGTCGTTCTTGTCCATGAACACCGTCAGCTTCACCAGTCGGTGAGCCTTGACGTACTTGAGCTCGAGTGCCCGCACGAGGACGTCGAGCGAGCACGGGATCTTGTGCTCCACCAGCACGTTGACCTCGTCGAGCCTGCCATTGTCGAGCAGTCGCTTGTACAGCTGCTCAGACTCCTCGAGGCTGCACCCATTGCCGACCATGTACACCGTTAACGCCGTAGCCCGGTCCGACGTCGCCTGGAGCAGCTTCGTGGGGATGTAGTTGTGCTCGACGCCAGTTACCCCGAGCTCCTGCACGAGTTCCTTGGTCGTGAACGGCCATGTGAGGGCGACGCTGCTAATCTCGGTACTCGACAGCATCTGGTGCTTGAGAAGCTGCTTTTCTCGGTACTTTCGGCGCCGCAGCTTGCGAGCAAGCACGAGTGATGTACTGGGGAGCTCCAGATTGCCGCTTTCGAAGAAAATCATGTCTAAAATGTCTATGGGCAGATCCTCGAGCCCGATATTACTAGCGGGGGACGACTCGAACTTGGCCCGTTTCACGCGAGGTTTTGGCCCATACAAGGAGAGAAATTCTCTGGTATCAACGCCCTTTTCCAGCTTGCGGTTGTAGGAGAAGAACGTCATATACCCATGCTCGGTGAGTTTGTGACCCCAGGAACTTTGTACCCCGTCGAGATCAAGTAAAAAATTCACATGCTGATGTAATTTTTTTGTGGAAATATCATGAGAGTCAAGAAGCCTCAATCCAAGCGCAAAAGCACCCGTTTAGAGAAGGGTATCCAGAAGAAAGTTGCTGCACACAACCGCAAGCAAAGAAAGCTTGCCAAAAAGGACCCAACATGGAAGTCCAAGCACAAGAAGGATCCTGGTATCCCCAACTCGTTCCCGTTCAAGCAGCAGCTGCTCGAAGAAATTGAAATGAAAAAACAGCAGGAACTCCAGCGCCGCGAGCAGCGTCGCCAGGAGGCCCGCCTGGCTGCCTTGTCGCAAGGAGCTACCGAGGCTGACCTGGCCAATATCGAACAGGGTCTGGACGTACAAGATAATCAGGACCGTCTAAGTGCGTTGATGGAGAGTGCGCAAGCAGCAGCAGAATCCTTCGACGGCTTCAGCGACGAAGACATGAGTGACGACGACGACGACGACAGCGAGGAGGACGAACAATTGCAGCAGTTCCAGTCTGAATTCGAACAGATTAAGAGCGACACCTCCAGGAAAGCCTTTGACAAGCACTTCAAGAGCGTTGTCGAGAACTGCGACATCATCCTCTACGTGCTCGACGCTCGCAATCCCAATGGCTATAGATCCAAGCATGTGGAGAGACTGGTACTGTCTCACCCCAACAAGAAGCTGGTGTTTGTTCTCAACAAGGTCGACCTGGTTCCTACCGAGACCCTCAAGGGGTGGATTAAACACCTCCAGCTGAGTTTTCCCACTATCCCCATGATTGGCGGCGCAGCTGCTCCTAATGCACACAAGTGGACGCATAAAGGTTTCTCAGACACCCCAGAGAAGCTGCTGGAAGCACTCAAGAAGTATGCCAACAACACGCAACTCAAACGTGCCGTCACAGTGGGTGTAGTTGGGTACCCAAACACTGGCAAGTCTAGCATCATCAACTCCCTCTTGGGCACTCGCGGAGGCAACAAGTCCATGGCCGTAGGTGCGAACGCTGGCGTCACGACACAGGTTTCCAAGGTCAAGATCGACAACAAGTTGTCGCTGCTTGACTGCCCTGGTATAGTATTCCCCACTTCGTCAACTAAGGGCAAATCGTCAGAAGATGAGAACGCTCGTCTGATCCTGCTCAACTCCCTGCCTCTGAAATTCATGGTCGACTGCCGCCCGGCCGTCAAGAAGCTTGTCAAGAGACTCATGAAGGATCCTGAGCAGATGAAGCTCTTCGAGGACTATTACGACATCCCCGCCATTCCTCGGGATCCCCTAGACCAGTACGTTACCAACATGTTAGTCCACGTTGCTCGCAAGCTCGGTCGCATGGGAAAACACGGTATTCCTAATTTGGATAGTGCGGCCCAAGCAGTCGTGATGGATTGGCGCGACGGCCGAGTGTCCGGGTGGATTGAGCCTCCTGTAGAGAAGCCAGCAGACACCAACGTCGAGGTGGTTAATGAGTGGTCTAAGGAACTCAATTTGGACGATATCTTGAGCGGATTGTTATAATTTATAGATCGAGTAGCTATATGGAATTTCTAATTGCTGGCTGCGCATGCCTTTGAGAAAGACAAAGGAGATGATAGGCACTTAGAATTTAGAGGGAAGAAAACGATTCATAACAAAAGTTTTAAAATAAAAAAGAAAAAAAATATTCTAAAAAAAATACGGGGACCACAAAGTGCATCGAGTGTTGCTGCAATGTTGCAACCATTGCATACATACAAGGAAACATCCACAATTCCTGCTAGATCCCGGCCATGCCAAAGCTAAGTGTCTTGCATCCACCGTCTCCCTGGTTTGTCCCCATAGGTTATTGCGATGTTTTCGACCAGGCGCACGTTACCGTATCATCGAGTGCTCCCAATAAAGGTATCGAAAACCTGCGAGACAAAAAACTTGAGACCTTCTGGCAAAGCCACGGACAGGGTCCGCATAAAATAAGTATCACACTAAGTCGAAGATCTAAAGTAGTTGGCATCCGCATATTCCTTGCATTGGATAAAGACGCCTCGTATACGCCAAGGTTTGTTACCATCATGGCTGGCACGGGGCTGCACGATCAGTCTCAACTCAAGACGGCAGTGCTGGCGAACAACGAAGGCTGGAATAACATCCTCGATCAAATGTATC
This sequence comes from Wickerhamiella pararugosa, assembly GCA_023628975.1. NCBI lineage: Eukaryota > Fungi > Ascomycota > Dipodascomycetes > Dipodascales > Trichomonascaceae > Wickerhamiella > Wickerhamiella pararugosa. The sequence goes on along the minus strand of JAMAJQ010000001.1, from coordinate 1,216,545 downwards.
AACCACTTGACTGCGCACAGCTAGCCTTGACGGTCGAGGAGAACCACGATTACGGCCGAGATACGAGAATTCGAGGACTTCAGATCCTTACTTTGAAGGATAAGCGTTGTGTCTAGTCTGAAGGTAAACAGAACGAGATGCTCAGGTAATTCTAGGTTAAGGAGTAGATATTAGTTCGCAGAAGTGATAAGGGTCGTCGTCGTGAGCATCTGCGTATGTTGAACCGAGCCACTGTCTTTGGACGAGAACAGCGCTCTGCACGGATTCTGTTCTGTGTGGTATTGGAACGCTTGAATTTGTTGACCCGAACGGTTGCGTCGCCGAGGGTCATGTTGAGGACTTGTTCTGGATCACTTTATTTATACCTCAACTATTTCTAATCATGCAGTTCCTGCAGATGTTGTAAGTACCATGCGTGACTATGATTCATGTGATTGCAGCTAAGCCTGGTACTTGCAAATGTTAGAAAATTTTCAGACTTTTCGCCTCCCGTTTCGGTATTTGTGCTTATAGTAAGTGATATCTGAGGTAACAAGGAGGGATCTCAGTGCCGCGTCGCATATTCTGGTGCCGTACAAGGACTGAGTTGCTTAGCTCAGGGTGCAGAAAAAAGCAATTTCAATGAGAGATTTCTCATCTAGGCCAAGATGTGAGTGGTAGTGTTCTTTGTGGATTCCTGAGGTTTTCTCAGCTGTCAATAATGTTACTTTTTTTGGGCCCTGTATGCCAAGCCTGCAAACAATATCACGCAGACGTAGACGGATGTATAGGGCGGAAGTTCCAAAGTAGTCCAGAACCACTCACGAAATACCAGCAGGATTTGGAACCACTCTTTGATACCATCCGGAGTGCAGAAAACATCTCTACCCAAGATTGAATTTGATAATTCGAACAGGTTAATGATAGATGTATGTTTCTTTCTATTCAATGAGTATGATTAGCCTTGGCGAGGTGGAGTACCTCGATACTAACAGGGTTCTCCATCTAAACCCTAACCGTATGCTATATGGCTCCAGGTGGCATGCATATCACGCTATTCAGACGACACACAAAGTATGTTGAGAATTCCAAAAAATTATACACAAGGTTAGATGGGCTGGTTCCCACCACGTACCTCGAACAAGCGTTCTGCGCGGTTACAGGCTAGTATGCAACCTTTGACGCTCCAGCACGTGCATGAGGCTCGGTGGTACAAGCCCCTGAATAGCATTATATCCACATCATGTCATAATATCACTGCACCCTCTCAAATCTGCATTGGCTACTGCAAGTCGGCGTGACTTCTCGAAATAGCTTGGCTACGGCATTCGGACACACGTCGTATATGCCTCATGCAACGGGTGTCCTAGGCAGCTTCATGCAAGGAGTTGCCGCTTGATAAGACTGCTGCAAAGTCCGGAACAATAGCGGAAACTTTGTAAATTTGGCAGCGGAAGTCGAAATCTCACTAATAACGCATGTTCCAACTTTGCAGCATCGTGCGTGGCAGCATGACTAGAAGCGACATCTTATCTCCCCTAACGTTTCATCTTGAGCACCGTCACTGCGGAATGTGGCAGATCACACGTGCGGCGGCCTAGAACTATAATATGTACATTCGAATCGCATTTCAGAAATTTATGTGCATAAATACGGTGTCTAGCAGAAATACAAAACTAGCAGCTAAATACCCTTTCAACCAGTAACCATTGTGCTTGTATATTAGTTCATTCAAAGTTCTGGCCGTCAAACCAAACCTGGCCAAAATCGAACCGTTCCATCATCCCCACCTGTGACAATTACTTTATCATACCAGTCAACTGTATTAATCTCGTGCACGCCATGAGCTTGGGGGGTAGTAGAGGCTACCACCCATTCGCCATTGTCGTCCTCCTTGTACACCGCTAATGTACCGTCGGCCCCGACAGATGCGATGCCATACTTGCTCCATCTCACGGCATATATAGGGTATTTGTGGACAGCTGGGAGTACATGTTCCTCCTCCCACTCCTCGGCTAGCGACTCCCAACGTGCAGTAGACGGCAGAGCCGAGGGATCTCGCTGACCAGTTTGAGCCAGTCGTTTCCAGATGCGTACAGACAAGTCATCACTGCAGCTCACTAGACGACAGGTGCTTGTGTCGGGCGAGAAGTCACACCCCCAAACGGTGGAGTCGTGCCCCTTGAGATCAGCGACCGACACCCACTCATCATCGTCCTTACGCCACAGTCGAACAGTGTCATCGTACGACGCAGAGGCGAGCAGCTCCTCGTGGGGATGCCAGCACACATGCTTGACGTCCTGAGTGTGCTCGGTGAGAACTGCGACGCACTCAAAGTCTTCACAGTCCTCATCGACCTCCCACACCCACACACTTTTGTCCCTAGAGCAGCTGGCAAGGTACCTGCCGTCAGAGCTCCAGGCAACGCTCTTGATTTCGTTCTCGTGGCCCTCCAGTTGAGCCAAGAATTCCCATCGGCCATCCTCGAGTGCCCACACCCCAATTGTGGCATCAAATGAGCCGCTAGCTAATACGGGGGTGCCGACTGGTCGCCAGGCCACGCTACGGATGCTGCGAGTATGGCCCTCCCTGATCTCTTTGATCAGGTCCAGTGACTTCAGGTCATAGATGTAGATAGTTTTGTTCGATGAGCACGATGCCAAGTAAGGGAAATGAGCAGCAACTTGCCAGACCCTTCCCTCTTGCTTTAGCACTGTGGTCATGTCTGTCAAACTGCTTGCACCAACTTCCAACGTTTTTAGCTGATATAGATGTGAAGACTCTATTATTAATGCGACGGCCTCATCCACCCTGAGCGCTGTATTATATAATACGGTGAGCCTGGCGGTGAAAAACATGCTTCGACGATATTTTGCTCGGGCGTACTCAAAAGTCCCCAGCAAGCGGCCGTCTGCGGTGCTGAAGAAGAACGAGCGAATTCCCCCAACGCCTGTGCACAGGGTGAGCTACGAATACCCTCCCCCACCGAAACGCCCTCAGATTCCCAAGGAAAGCAGCGCCTGGCGTCGTCATATTCCACTATTAGCCGGCCTTGGTGGAGCTGCGTGGGCCCTTTACGCCTATAACTACATTTTCAGTGAACAGTCGAACGAGCAGAGCATTCTGACTCCAAGCAAGTTCACCCCGTTCAGGATCACATACAAACAAGAGCTCACGGATAACCTTGTGCTTATTGAGGTCTGCCCAAAGTACGCCCAGCACCTTGATCTGCTCAAGAGTGGCGGTAGTCTCTGGAATGGCAAGAAATTGTGGAGCGTCGAGATCAAGCACCCAGATATCCAGATTTCCCGAAGATACACCCCGTTGCCCATGTATTTCATGCAGTCAGGCGAGGGCCCCGCACTCTTGCGGCTGGTCGGCCCAACTCAGGACGAGGGCAGAATGTGCTTCTTGGTGAAGAGGTATGATGACGGAGAAATGTCCCGCTATTTGCATGGCCTCCGCGTCGGCAGTGATGTCGAACTGCGTGGGCCCCATATTGAATACAAATTTCCTTACACTCAAGCAGACATGGCTCCCCCTCGTGAAGCCATGAGCGATGTGCCGAGTCGCATCAAGCCTGACGCCATTTTGGACCCCAAGCCTGACAACATTGCCTTCTTTGGAGCTGGAACAGGCATTGCACCAGCGTTTCAAATGCTCTTGAGCCCCAATCCCCCCAAGGGCCTCACGCAGGTGTTCTACAGCGTCAGGCAACGTAAAGACGTCGCATTCCAACGCTGGATCCTGTTTCTAGAGAAAGCAGGAAGAGCCAAGTTCCATGTATTTGTGGACGAAGAGCAGAACTTTCTGAAATCAGTGCCCAAACCTGTCGAGCGTCAGCCCCGAAAGAGCGGCGACGTAGTCGTTCTCCCGCAAACGACTGCATTCAGAAGTGCCATCCAGCAGCATTTCAATGATAAAACCTATCCATATGCGACTGGAGTGGCGAATGCGGTGGTGTGTGGTCCACCAGGATATGTTCGCTATGTTGCAGGAGATCCCGGCTACGACAACAAGCAGCCCATTGGGGGACTGTTGGGTGAAAAGGGGTGGTCCAGCGCGAACTGCTTCCGAATGTCTGAGTACTAGCCTGCAGTGAAATTTGCCTCATGCGCCACGTACGCCGCATTTTCTCTAGCTGATCAGCCACAAATGTTTTCCTCCCCGTAAGTCGAATGTCAGTGCTAGCGGCCAAGGGTATCGAGCTTGCCGGTAAAACGGTCATGAGTGGTATCCAGCCAACGGGAGTGTTCCATATTGGCAACCTGCTCGGGGCCGTGCAGTCTTGGGTGAATATGAACAACACAGCTCCTGAATCCACCAAGATTGTGTATATGGTAGCCGATCTCCACGCTTTGACGGTGGCCAAGCCGCCTGAGCAACTTCGCGATTATCGTTGGAAGGCCATAGCGTCGATACTGGCGTCAGGAATCAGTCCTGAACGGTCTACTGTCTATTTCCAGTCGCAGGTACCTGGCCATGCGGAGCTGCATTGGGTGCTCAGCAGCGTCAGTAGTATGGGCTATCTCAACCGCATGGTGCAGTGGAAATCCAAGTCCTCTCTTGATAACTCTGCGTCCATCAACAACATGTCGAATACTCAGATCTCGAACCTGAACCTAGCATTGTTTTCCTACCCCACACTCCAGGCGGCTGATATACTCATTCACAGAGCCAATTTTGTTCCAGTCGGCGATGACCAAAGCCAGCATCTGGAGTTGGCTCGGCACGTCACTCAGAGCTTCAATCACAGATACGGACACACATTTGATCAGCCAGCTACTGTGCTGACCCCCCACAAGAAGATTCTCTCCCTACGTGACAGCACCAAGAAAATGTCCAAGAGCGATCCCGACCAGGCGTCGTGCGTGTATATCACTGACACCGCAGATTCGATCCGAAAGAAGTTACGCAAGGCTCTGACAGACTCAGTGCAAGGACCAATCACCTATGATCCTGAAAACAGACCTGCGGTTGCGAACCTTCTACTAATTGGTTCGGGTTTCGAGGGAACTGACCCTGAAGCCTATATCAGGGAACATAGACTGCAAGATCATGTGCAGCTGAAAGATGCCGTGACGCAGACAATTCAGGATGCCATCTCTCCTATACGGGAAAAGTATCTCGACTTTCTGGAGAATCGCGATTACCTGGAGAGCGTAGTTAAAAAGGGCGCCGAAAAAGCTAATGAAAGCGCCACCGTAACCCTTAAAAAGGTTTACGAGGCCATCGGCATGAACTAGTCGATAACTGTGTACATATAATCGATACAAAACTGCAAATAATACCATGAAAGAGTCATGCAACTATTAACCTATCGTTCGGCCTAGAAAGAATATACTTAGAGCAACATGGCAACGACACCAGCAAGACCAGCAAAGCCGGCGCTGAGACCGAGGGCGACGGCACCGCTATCAGCAGCAGCGGAGCCGCTAGAGCCACCAGAAGCAGCCGCGGAGCCACCAGAAGCAGAGCTACCAGCAGCGGAGCTACCAGCGGCAGAGCTACCAGCGGCGGAGCTACCAGCGGCAGAACCGCTAGCCTCCTCAGAGCCGCTGGCCTCGGCAGAACCGCTGGCCTCAGCAGAGCCACTGGCCTCCTCAGAGCCGCTGGCCTCAGCAGAGCCGCTAGCCTCAGCAGAGCCGCTGGCGGTCTCAGAGGACTCACCAGACTCGGTGGCAGAGGAGTCACCAGACTCCTCAGCAGAACCAGAGGCACCGCCAGCAGCACCACCAGCGCAGGTGAGCTCAGGGAAAGAAGGAGCAGTGGCGCTGTAGGCCCCAGCTGCGGAGGAGAATGCAGCAGACAAAGAGCCAACGGGCTCAGAGAGAGAGGAGATGGCGTCACAGTCGGATGAGCCCAAGGAGTAAATGTTGTTAATGATGTTACCAGAGGGGCCAGCGAGCTGGTTGATGTCGCCCTGGACAATGCTGTCGGCACCGACAGCCTGGAAGTCACCAGCCTTGGCGGTCAAGGCGTCAAGGAGACCAGCAACGGTGGTGGAAAGAGTTGAGAGAGCGCTGACGTTGTCGGAGGTAATGTCAGAGGCAGAGAGGGAGCCAGTGTCAGACTCGAGAGCGCTAACAGCGTCAGAGAGAGGGCCGTAGGTCTCCTGAATAGCAAGAGCACCAGTCAGGCCACTGCCAGAGGACCAGTTGGCAACCAAAGAAGAGAGGATGGAAGCGGTCTCGATAACAGCAGAGGCATCACCGGCCAAGTCGGCGGCGGCGAGGGAAGCAAGAGCAGCCAAGAGGAAGGTTCTAGAGTACATTCTATCAAACGTGCCCTGTTTTCTCTCTGTTGTTTTATACCTGTAATGCATGGCCAATTCCGGTTGAGACGCTTTGCATGTGCATGCGGCAGCCTGCGGTGGGGGTGCGTCTGAGGATTTTCCTTGAGAGGCGTGTGAGTTGCCAGGGAGTACGGCTGAATCCTGTGTGGCCCGTCGTGTTGGCCGCTTGTACTCGGAAGTTTCGGACGAATGCAGCAGCTGCTGTGTGCTTTCTTGGCGTAGCTGAACCACGACTGCTCGGGCCAAAAAATATCGTCGTATGGAGAAAACTCAGATGGAATACTGGGCGCCCACAAGAATTCCTCGGAACCACTTTGTCTCTCCGTCCACCGATTTTTTCGTTTGCCGAATCTGTTTTAATGCAAGCCGATCACTGCACATACCCCTCATGGGGATTAGGTAAATGAAGTGGAGGGCTGAAATTGTGCTGCGAGCTGTTGCCGTGCCTCGTCTGCCGGTGGGCCAGTGTTATTTCCGGTTAAGAGGAGCCACATTTACTGGAATCCCACCTTGGTGGGAGCATAACGCCCGACTAGGCGGCTGCGGAACGTTGGAGTCACCGCTCGACCGTGCATAAGTTACTGCAGGCGCGTCACAGTATCCAGACACAATCATTCGTTGTTCCCATTTTGGCGTTGCTTGGTCTCGGAAAGGCTGGAATACCCATCACTCCCATGATTATAGGGCCAGCGAGCAGCGCAGCATTATTATGATTTTATGTACCCAGGTGAAACCTTGTTATAATAGATAGAATTTAGCCGTGCATTGCTTATCTACCGAGTGTGACGCAAGCTGGCTAAGTGAGGTATGGCTAATGTGGGTTTGAGATAGGAAGGACAACCACGTGAGGTGGTCCTCGCCAGAATCGCACTGAAACACAGGAGTTAAACTACGCTTTACTTGCGGCCAGTTCTAGTCTACATTATTCAATCATCAGTTCCTCAGCAGGAGCTTCTTCTGGAGCGGTCTCAGGAGCGGGCACCTCAGCCGGCTGCTCGGGGGCTGGAGCAGCGGGGTCTTCCTTAGTATCGTCTTTCATGTAGGAATCAAGCTCAGCGTCCAGCTCTTCCTGGGTTTTGGGTTTCTTGCTTCGAGGCTTGTCGGCGGCCTTGCGGCCTTTGCCTCGGCCACCGATGCGGTCTTTGAGATTGTCCCGGCCGCCGGGGGCCAAGTCGCCAATTCGCTCAACCGCTCGCACCTTGATGACCTGACCAGCCGCTCGACGGTTGTCGAAGCGTCCCACGGCGACCTCGGCGTCAGCAGCGAACTGAAACAGGATCCACGCCATTCCAGGGCGTTTCCCACTTTCGTCGCGATCACTTTTCACTTTGAGGACGGGGCCAGCCTGTCTGAACAAATCGCGGAGGTCTTCGTCAGAAATGTCCTTATGGACGTTTAGAACCAGAACGCACGAGTTTCCTCGGGTCTTCTTGTCCCGAATCGGGCCCCGTCTGCTATTCTTGCCCCCCCGTCGCGAACGATTCTGGGGTTTGCCAGATGCAATGATTTCATCTAGGGACTTTTCCATGAGTAAGCGACGACGCCAACCTGCGATCTGATATACTTTGTTACGTAAGTAAATTTGGCTATGTAGACTTTGTTAACCGCGCGGCGTGGAACTTCTCAATGTCGGGCAGCACCTTCTTGTCAATGTCGTCGAGAATGTGCTTGCGGATGCCCAGCGCGTGCGACACCTCGAACACGGCAAAGAACGGCGCCAGCACCAGCGCCTGCACGAGGCTGTCGAGCAGCGCAGGCGCCCGGTGCTCGAATTTGCCGTGCCCGATGAATTGGGCGATCCAGCTGCCGGTCCAGATCCCAAACGCGACTTTGTTGCCGGTGGATCCGTACAGCGGCGCCAGCTCGGTGAACTTGATGGTGCTCCACACCAGAAACAGCCCGTACGGCAGGCCGTACAGCAAGTCGAGCCGGGCGTAGAACAGAGCGTAGCCGATTGCCGCCACGACGCTGGCATTGAGGTACTTGAGCCACACCGGGTCGATGCTGGGGATGATCTCGCTGATCCAGTACGGAAGATGGAGCCCCACACTCAGCCAGAGCGACGTCAGGAGGATCATGGGGATGCACACCACATGAATCGCCACGTTGACGTGGTTGTAGTGATATTTGCGGTAAAAGCAAAGTTCGTCCACTAGGTTCACCATTTACTAACCAAATCTACCGATGGGCTTAAATAAGGCAAAGTGGGGTGGTCTGTATGCAGGGCCAAGCTGCTCGGCTCGAGTGCAAAAACTCGTCGCCCATTCGCCAAACGGCCGAATTTGCGTCGGCCGGCTTGCGGCTGGTTGACGACGAGATTGCTGCGGAGATCAAACCGGGGCTCCCGCCACATCGCCACATGATTCACCTCGCGAGGCGATTTTATACCGCCCTGGCCGCCGAGTCGTTAGGAATCCAGCGCAGGGCATTCAAGAAGGTTGATCAATCCGACCTGGAGTTCTTCTCTAGGGTATTGGGCTCGAATGTCGTCCAGGACCCCGAGATCATCCAGCCTTACAACGAGGATTGGATCCATATGTACAAGGGCCAGTCGAAACTGCTTCTGAGGCCAACTGACACGCAGCAGATCTCAAAGGTTCTCTCGTACTGTCACGAAAACAACCTCGCAGTGGTCCCCGTTGGGGGCCGATCAGGACTGGTAGGAGGAACCTGCAGCGTATACGACGAGATCCTGCTTAGCTTGGAGAAAATGAACAAAATTCGCAGCTTCGATCCTTACTCGGGGATTCTGGTGGCAGATAGCGGCGTTATTCTCGGCAATGCCGACGAGTACCTGAACAAGCATGGGTACCTGTTTCCGCTCGATCTCGGTGCCAAGGGGTCGGCAATGCTCGGTGGAGTTATCTCCACAAACGCCGGCGGAGTTCGCCTGCTCAGGTACGGTAATCTCCATGGCAGCGTCGTTGGGCTCGAAGTGGTGCTCGCAGATGGCACTATAGTGGACGCTTTGAGCACAATGCGCAAGGACAATAGTGGGTTCGACGTGAAGCAACTGTTCATTGGCTCTGAAGGCACGCTGGGCGTGGTTACTGGCGTCAGTGTCCAGTGCCCTCCTCTGTCTTCTGCCATCAATGTAGCGTTCCTCGCGCTGGAGAACTATGAGCAAGTCCAGCAGGTATTCCGTCGAGCCAAAATGGAGCTCGGTGAAATTCTGGGCTCTTTTGAGTGTATTGACAATATCAGCTTGGAAGTCGTGAGAATGAAGCGCAACTTTAGAGAAATCCTGCAAACGACTACCCCGTACTATGTCCTGATTGAGACCCGAGGATCCAACAATGACCATGATGTCGAGAAACTACAAGCATTTATCGAAAACGCAATGGAGAGCTCTCTAGTTGTCGATGGTACCATCGCCGAAACCAAGGCAGACCAGGACAATATTTGGGCATGGAGGGAAGACATTCCTGTAGTGTGCGGAGAGCTCGGTGGTTTCTATACCTACGACCTGTCGCTACCTTTACCAGTTATGTACGACCTGATTGCGGAGGTCGACGCGCACCTCAAATCCAAGGATCTCGTTGGCGAGAATCAACCCGTGATTGCCGTCTGTGGGTTTGGCCATATTGGCGACGGCAATCTGCATATTTTGATCCCAGTTCGTCACTACGATGACCGAGTCAAGAACGCGCTTGAACCATTTGTGTTTGAGTGGGTTCAGAAACAAAAGGGCTCAATCTCCTCAGAACACGGAATCGGGCTTCAGAAGCGTACTGTCAAGCATTATAGCCGAAGTCCAGAGCAAATCTCCATCATGAAGATGCTCAAGAAAAACTTTGACCCCAAGGGAATCTTGAATCCATACAAGTATTTCAATGACGGGATCAAGGAGTAAAATGCACCTCGCTTTACGAGCCCTTCATAGACCACACAGGTTAGAAATTACATACATGCTGGCGCATCAGTGACTTGCGGAACAGTTGTGTCCGCCGAATTCTATGAAGAGCTCATTATATTAGATCTATCTCATAAAGAATAAATAAGCTGGCACTGTCACGAAAGATTCTAATAAACTCTCGAGTTACCAAATGTATCGAGACTGAGGATTGCGTAGGGTATCATTGGCATACTTTCAAGAGGCGGAGTGGGAGGATTCTCCCAAGTGGCTTTCTGTAAACGGTCGTGCCAGTCTTTCGCTGTGTGTGCACTCTCGAATACGACCTGATGATAGTTTGCAGAGCAGTTTGCCTTATCAAACTCTGTAATCGTCAAGGAGTTCTTCTGCTTCGAGTCACCGTGTTGTACTGAGCATAAATAGAGTGCAACTTCTTTGACCAACTTGCCACCGGGATGAGTGTAAAATTTGAGGGTCTGTCCATCTTGAACAACGAAGTGTAGCTTCCAGCCCATTTTTGACTTTACAATCGTCCAGCAACTGTAATCGTAAATGGCTGAGCCCCGGATAACATCGGTGGAAATAAAGTGCCCAACATTTTCGAGCATTGACGAAAACACCTCGCGAAGTCCAAACGTGAGTGAAAGAAAGTACTGCTGCAGTGCTTGGGTATGTGAATGAACAGCATTAGGGTTTGTGGAGTTTAAACTACTAGGTAGCTTAGGAATACACACTCCGAGGTGCGTAAAGGGATCTCTAATCTTGGCATCGAAATCTTTGAGTTGAACCCAGTTCTTGGTGACTCGCCACTTGAGATTCTTAAACGTGCAAAGCAGTACCACAGCTGGTTGCTGACACTTGGGCTTCATCTCGTTTGTAGTTTTACCAAACAGACATTTTTCTGCCACAATTGAGACGTGGTTCATGTTTGATGGGTTATACTGCAAATACTCAATGTCCCGAGCCGAGGCCTCTTTGAGCTTGTAACGGGGTGCCATAAGAGTGCGGTATTGTGAGCTAAGGGATGCAGTGTCTAGTTCTGTGTTACTGGTGTTTGGGCTGGGTGGGATATCTCGTGGACACGAACCAATCATTGAGCAGTCCCTAGGAGTAGCATAGGAAGTACAGGACGTGCGAGCAGACTCCGACTTGCTTGTGCGTCTGGACGAGCAGTAGCTCAAATTTTCCGGGGTGGTAAACTCATAATCTGGTTTGTGGTGTAGCAGATCCATCTCCACATCTGCCAGCAAGGAATCCATACTCCTCTGTACATCCTCAAAATCCAGATATCCTGACGGTTTTTTGACGACCATTCGCCGTCGATTTAGATTTGCAAGTAAATATATAGGACCATCTCGCATCTAAATGCAGGTCAGCTCGCATGAGGCACCATGCCCCCTACCATGTAGCCGTATATGCAGTTGCTGCGGCAACGTCGTATAGTGAAGCATAGCATCCGCCTGTTTGAGCCGAAATGAACAACAATTCAGCGGGTGTAAAGTTACCTTATCACCTGTGCTTTTGCAAACCTAATTATGCAAGTACTGGGAGAAACTACGGCGCCAGATGAGTGCCTGCATAAACGATATAGAGGTGCGTCATTGTATGTAATCATGGTGGTGTGTTGTGTTGCCTAGGGACAATCGCACAAATTGATTTGCCAAACACAGCGAAAAGAGCATAGCTGAACGCATACGGCCTGTCACCGAAAAGAACGCATATGATACAGGGGTGTGGAAGAATTCTGGTGCGGCATAGACGGGATGCAGCCTTCGCGGTGACTTAGTCACTGCTACCGTGATGTAAAACTCCGCCCTGCAATTCAGGGCGAGTCAATAAACGTCACGCGTTGAGAGTACCACTGGTGTGCATATCCACAATACGAGCAGACTGAATAACAGAAGCTACCAATCGGCTCTAATATTGCGGGCTATGCAATGCTGCAAAAGGATTTTAAAGCATGAGTGCATGCTTATCTTATGCCGTGCAATTGAAGGATACTCAGAACCAGCAGGAGTTACTCGCATTAAGGCGAGGCACCATGCAGCTGTGGAGCGTTCTATGGGTCAAACTATGGCTTAATAATGTATTACCGTTTCAAGCATCGGTAAGACCAGAAAAATAGGGACGAGGTAGGAGAAAATTAGAGCAAGCACATAGCGAGCAAGTCAACTTTTTTGTTGAGTTTTAAATAGATTGTATTGCTCAGGGCTGCGAGCTTTACCTCTGACGTGCAATTGAACCTAAAAACCTTTCAAATTTGGAAAACAGATCTTTCGTACAGTTAGCGCCAACAACAAGAGCCTCGGTAAAATATAATATCGCTTGTTGAGCTGGATTATACTAATGTGCAGTTCTATGGAATGTCTTGGCAATGATCCCTATACATGTAGTAAAAAAATCTCGGCAACGGGGAATTGAACCCCGGTCCCCCGCGTGCTACACAAGTGCTGACAGGCGGAAATTCTAGCCACTAAACTATTGCCGATTCGTACGGCCTTACGGAAACACAGGCTGACATACACCTGCTCCGGCAGGTAAAAACAAGCTTTGAACGCTCGAAGAAATAACGAGCTACCTTTCTCAAAGTCGAGATGTCTCGGGCCTGAAATACATGTCCCAATGAACGCACGTCGGTAAACAGGCTGCTGCCGAGCGCTCTGCAACAGACACGAATACGCTGTCACACACCTCTAGACATCCTGACTCAGACTAGTTCTTGAATTCTCTTATTACCTCAGCAGCCCCAGTCCCTAAGTAGTCGCGTTAAGTAATCGCCTGTTCATGTCACTCCCACTAGTAATTAAACACAGCGGAAGAAGCTTCCGGGTGGATGTGGATAGTAATAGCACTGGTTTGCAATTTAAGCAGCAGCTGGAGACTATAACTGGCGTTGTTCCCTCGCGCCAGAAGATCCTGGTCAAGGGCGGGCAGATTAAAGACGATCAAACAATCAGCTCGCTGGACCTCAAGCCCAACTCCACGCTTATGATGCTGGGGTCGGCGGGCGAATTGCCGAGGGCGCCGCCAAAACTGGACCTGACGCCCAAAATCGAGGACCTGCCTCCGCCCGATCCCAGCGGATTAGTGAATACCGGCAATACGTGTTACGCCAACTCGACAATTCAGGTTCTGAGGTCGGTCCCCGAGGTTGACAAGTCGCTAGTTAAGTACGAAGGGCCCGATTCGCTGCTCAAGAGCTTTGGCGATATGGTGAAGCTGCTCGACAAGAAGACCATGACCCCCATATACTTCCTGATGGCTTTGCGGGAGGAGTTCCCTCAATTCGCCGAGCGGGATCCTCAGACTGGGATGTACAAGCAGCAGGATGCCGAGGAAATGTGGACCCAGCTGATCGAGGGGTTCAGACGAAACGATGTCAAGGTCCCCCAGGCGGGCGAGCTGTACGACTATTTTGCCGGCACCTTTGAAGAGAAAATGGTCAACCTGGAAGCAGAGAATGAAGCGCCGCAGGAGAAAGTCGAGCAATTCTCAAAGCTCAGCTGTCATATCACCATACAGACCAACTTCCTGCGGGACGGTCTGCTCAACGGGTTGACGGAGGAGCTCGAGAAGCATAGCGAGGAACTCGGACGCGACGCCAAGTATCGCCTCACCAAGCGAATCTCGAGGCTGCCCAAGTATCTCACTGTGCAAATGGTGCGGTTCTTTTGGCGCAGGGATACCCGCGAAAAGTCCAAAATTCTTCGCAAGGTATCGTTCCCGTTCGTGCTCGATGTGTGCGACTTTTGCACCGACAGTTTGCGGGCCAAACTCCTCCCCGCCAGGGATGCCCTACGTGATATGGAAAATGAATTCGAGGACGCCCGCAGAGTCGCTCAGCGCCTGAGATACTCACAGATCGCCAACAAGAAAGATAAGATCGAGGATACGTTGCCATTGGAAAAACAAAAAGAGTTGCGCGAGAACGTCGAGTCCAAGATTGATCCCGACCTTGCACAAGATAAATCATGCAATCCATTCGGCGTGTATGATCTGCATGCAGTCATCACCCACAGAGGCCAGAGCGCTGACTCTGGCCACTACATTGCGTTTGTGCGGAGTGACCGTGATAGAACCAAGTGGTGGTGCTTCAATGACGAAAAGGTCTCTTTGGTTGAAGAGCAGAAAATTGAAAGTTTGGCCGGTGGCGGTGAAAGCGATAGTGCATTGATTCTTTTGTATTCTACGCCTAGTTTAGAACCCAGGAAGTAGTTATTTAATTAATATAGCTCCGCTGTTGCTACACAAGGAATAAGCCGGCACCGATATCAGGTTGGGAAGTAGCAAAACTTCGCAGCCTCTCTGCGGTGTCTTTGATTGAAGAGAGAAAATGCGTGCGAGTCTCCTTGACGGCGTCGTCTGCGATCAACAACAGCAGGTATCTACGGAAGAACGAAAGAGAGATTTCAAGCACCCGCCCTGGTGCCAGAATGGGATCCTTAATGCGCAATGCTGGTGGTGGGCTGTGGATATACACGTTTCCCTTCACGCTCAAGCTGACGATGAAGTCGAAAGTTGTTACTAAATCACAAATAGGCTCGATGAATGAAATAATAGAGTCCTCGTGAAAGAGCTCACCATTAAAGGTCAGGCCAATGAACCCGTCTTTCCATGCTACGACTTTCTTGAGCTGAGGAGTGGGCAATATGAGCCCGTCCAGTTGTTGCAAACTGCCGTCTTGGTTCAAGCACAGTAGGGAACTTGGGATCTTGAGAAGCTGCACTATGGGCTCGCGGCTCTGGGATATCATTATGGGTGCTCCGAGGTTCTCGGTTTGTGCAAGGTTTCTATGCGAGATTTTGAATATGCCTGAATCTTTGGTATACCCGTAGATGAACTCGGCATCAATTGCAGCCGCAGTCATGTCAAGGTCTATGCGTTTATCATGCCACAGAAAATCTGGATCTCGATACCATACTCTGTCTTTTGTCCAGGTTATTGCTGGGCTCGACGAGATTCTCGACGCAGTGCCGTCTATCTTCTTGAAGTTCCTTGTGGCGTACAATGAGCCATCGCAGTCGAGCAATACGCAGGTCCCTAGCTGTTTCACGGCAGTTTTTACCTTGGAGCTCGGCTTTATGCGCAGATCGAGGTCCTCCTTGAGATCAACTTTATATAACCGCCTCCAACGCTGGCTAAACAGCTTGAAATCGAGCCGCTGGCGGAAATGAGGGAATTTCTGGTGGTATATTTTAGTCCAGTCTGCTAAAGTATCGAGGAGCGGGCAGAACTGCGGGAATGCATCTGCAAATGCGATCAGGTCTGGGATCTCCAGGTTTCTGAAAATTTCAACCCAGACCGATTTCGGAAGTGCTGGCAGCGGCCGGGCAGTGCGAATCGTCCCGAAAGCACGAGCCACAGACCCTGATGGAGCTTTGGTTGTAGTCATACACTGATAAGGAAGAGTCACGGCTAGTACCAACTATCTAAATGTTGAGCTATCTAAGATAAATATGTGAATAAATATGCATTACTATAGTCCTCCACCCGATCTGTCGACGGTCACGAGCAAATCTGAGGAATCACGCGGAGTAGCGGGGCGGTAGAGGAAGCGTCGAGCCGCAAATACTGAGCCGCACATAATGCCTAGCGCAACAATGGTGATGGGAGTACCACGAGGGAGCGTTTGATGAGCAACCATTTGTGGGGAGCCCGTCAGGAGCTCGCCTGAGTTTATATATTCAAAGTGACCTGCATATGCATGCATTCCCAACACTGTTGGCCAGCATCTTGTTGAGATTCGCCGGGAGTTGTAGCGGGCAGAGGCTCAAGAAAAAGATATTTCGGATGGGCGCCCGCAATTGAGGACACTAAGAGCGCCTCGGGATTCCTGGCGGCTCCAAGTGCTTTCTCCAGACCCTTCCACCGGTCCATCTCGGCCACGTGACCCAATACGCGAGGTCCTTGCAGGTTCCAACGGAAATCTGGCGTCGCTGGCAGTTGCACTGGGCCCGAAGGCTCAATCAGATCCGGGTCGCGGAGAATATATACGGTGTTTCTGACTACGCTGAGGCATTTTTTCTTTTTCGGGCCCCGGGCCTGCCGTCGATACGGACTTGCCAGAGATTTGTTGGGCAGTTCGGGCGATCAGTGTGCCCCCACTTTCTTCCACGCCATAGCCTAGGTGTGGATGTTTCTTCGCAAACCGGTGATATTCGGGCAATTTGAGCACCGGAGCTGTTCCTCGCGTGACTTGTACTGGTATATCTGCCTGAGACTACAAATACGTATACATTAATTCTACAAAGTTCTGCTGCTCCGAACTCGTTCAGCAACTAAGTCATGTCTCGTGGCATTATTCCTATTATTCTTGCTTGGCCCCACTTAGCATAACCGATTAGCTAATCCCAGGTTCATGTTGCGGCATCTGACTTGACTCACCCGCGCTTCCCATCGCGTTCTTCTCGCTGCACTGATTCAGCAAGCATCCCCCCAGGCGACTGTTTGCGATGGCCCAACAGGCCCACACTGCCCGGAAACGAGCCCTCTGAAACGTGTGGCGCAAGCCTCACCCGCCACCGATACATGTGGGTCCATAAATTATTAGGTAAAACTTTTTTTCAGTCCCGATGAAATACGTTGTAGTATCGGGCGGTGTGATCAGCGGCATTGGCAAGGGCGTCATTGCCAGCTCCACTGGACTGCTGTTCAAGTCTCTGGGTTATCGTGTCACCTCTATCAAGATCGATCCTTACATGAATATCGACGCTGGAACCATGTCTCCACTGGAACATGGCGAAGTTTTCGTACTTAGCGACGGTGGTGAGGCCGATCTGGATCTCGGCAACTACGAGCGCTACCTGAGCGTCACGCTGACCAGAGATCACAACCTGACCACTGGAAAAATTTATCGCCATGTGATTGAGAAAGAGAGAAGAGGAGACTATCTGGGCAAGACTGTGCAGATTGTGCCTCATCTCACCAATGCCATCCAGGACTGGATCGAAACTGTGGCCCACGTGCCTGTCGACGGCACCGACAAGAGCCCCGAGGTGTGCATCATCGAGTTGGGTGGCACAGTTGGTGACATTGAGAGTGCCCCATTTGTGGAGGCGCTTCGGCAGTTCCAGTTCAGGGTTGGTGTGGAGAATTTTGCCCTGATTCACGTCAGTTTGGTGCCAGTAATTCACGGTGAGCTCAAGACAAAGCCCACTCAAGCCGCCATCAAGGATCTGAGATCCCTCGGCCTCACCCCTGATATCATCGCTTGTCGGTGTGCAGAGCCCCTTGGCAAGGCCACTGTCGATAAAATATCTATGTTCTGTCATGTTGGGCCCGACCAAGTGCTCGGTGTCCACGATGTCAACTCTACCTACCATGTTCCTATTATGCTGAGCCAGCACAAACTCATGAAATTCTTCACTAGAAGACTAAACCTCGAGTACATTCAGCCCTCTGACGCAGACCGCGAGAAAGGCCGTAAGCTTTTCCAAGAGTGGACAAAGCTCACGGTCGACCACGATCACAGCCATGAGTCCGTGACCATTGCGTTGGTAGGAAAGTACACGGACCTCCAGGACTCTTATATCAGTGTCATCAAGTCTCTCGAGCACAGTGCACTCCGTTGCAAGCGCCGTCTAGTAATCTCGTGGGTCGATTCGGAGAATCTCGAGTCCGCTAAAGAGGAGGTGAGCAAGGCTGAGTATCATACCGCTTGGGCACGCGTATGCGAGGCAGACGGTATCGTCGTTCCTGGTGGCTTTGGTACTCGTGGTGTCGAGGGTATGGTCAAGGCAGCTAACTATGCTCGCGAGCACGACATTCCCTACCTTGGCATCTGTCTCGGTTTCCAGGTCGGTGTTATCGAGTATGCCCGCCATGTGGTTGGTGAGCCCAAGGCTACTTCTCAGGAGTTTAACGAACACACTCCTGAACCTTATATTGTTTACATGCCCGAGGTGGACAAGACTCAGATGGGCGGGACAATGCGTTTAGGTGAACGTGCTGCTGTGTTCCAGCCTGGTACAGAGAAAACCTCTATTCTGCGTAAGCTTTATGGAGGCAAGGAGATCATCCACGAACGTCACCGTCATCGCTACGAAGTTAATCCTGAGAAGATCGCCACTATCGAGGAGAAAGGCCTTCGGTTTGTGTGCAAGGATGAGACTGGCACTCGTATGGAATGCTTTGAGTTGCCAGATCATAAGTATTATGTCGGTTGCCAGTATCACCCTGAGTATCTCAGCCGCGTTTTGCAGCCCTCCCGTCCGTTCTTGGGACTGGTTGCCGCGTCTTGCGGTGAGCTTGACAAGGTTCTGAATTCAGACCTAGTGTCGAAAGCTGATTTTTAAACTTTTTTTATAGGATAGAGCATATATAATAGTAATCTAATTCTGGCCTACTGAATATGTGCCATGGCTTTCGCCACCACCGCCACACAAATTTAAATAAGCTCGATCTGAAAAATTTCGACGATGAACAAAACACCACAAGTGGATAAGCCTATCCCTGTAACCTACGATTTGGGTAACTTGGCTGTTGCCGATCCAAATCCATTGGAATTGGGAGAAAATATTGAGCAGTCCCTCGAGAGCGTGACCAGAGATAATGTACAGCTATTGATCAACCAGATTCTTCAACTACCTGTCAAGAAGACTGCTGAAAGCATCAACTCTTCAGGTACTCAAGACTCCACCATGGTGCTCTTCCGTCTGCCTGATCCTGTTTGGAGACTCCCACGTGAGAAGCCCTTGCCGAAAGAAAAACCCAAATCTAAATGGGAGGCATTTGCCGAAAAGAAGGGCATTCAAAAGAAAGCTAAGGATGGAAAACTTGTCTACGATGAAGAAGAAAAGAGATGGGTACCCAAATGGGGATACGGCGGTATTAACAAAAAGTTGGACGATCAATGGTTGGTGGAGATGGATGATAAAAAACCTTCTAAAGATGGTGTTGACTTGGTTGACCCCCGAACACTTGCTCGTGCCGATCGCAAGAAGCTAGTCAAAAAGAACATGCTTCAGCAAAAGAGAAATGCGAAACGGGCAATGCTCAAATGAGCTATTGAAAAACAGCCATAATCTAATTCTTATTTTATTTAGTGCATGTAGCATCTTGAGTTTGTTTTACTTCGTTACCCACTGCCGCGTAACAATAGCAATTTTTAGGATTTTGCCACTCAACGTTACGCTACCCTTGTAGCAAAACACACTCTACAACCCTCCGTGTTGTACTTCAGCAGGCTGTATCTATCAGCTTTCCTCAGCAAACTATACCACAATCACAGCGTGCCGCATCGAACACTTCGCGACCGTACTGACGATATCTCTCATATAGAAAGATGGGCGAGCTCACCTAAATATCCGATATAGTCTAACGGCTAGGACACCGCGTTTTCACCGCGGAAGTCGGGGTTCGATTCCCCGTATCGGAGTATTTTTGATTTTTGAAGAAAAAGAAGCTTGGCGTCTGGGCAACTGCAGAGTTTTATCAGATGCGATATCCGATATCTTCCCAAATCGAGCGCAAAGAGTCCATCGATTGCAAGCAAAATTGACGATAATTTAGGTCCGTTTTTGCGGGCTTGAGTTTAGCGCTATGCTCCCAGCGATATGCAGTCGCCGCACGTTCCCCACTTCCACTTGGCGTACGGCATGAAACTAATTAGTAAGGTTATTTCGACTATTTCTGTGGAGTAGAGGTATAAAATGGTCGTACGATATTTCTGCCAGTACAATTAGAACACGAATTCTGATTTTCCAAACGTACTAGTTTATCTCTGAATCCATTGACTCAAGCTTCAACCACTTCTATATATTTCATTAAGACAGCCTTGACATGGTTGGAAAAGTGGAAAGTAGCTTTGAGGTTAAACAAACTGTAACCAGGGACACGAGCTTCGAGCGTGCTAGCCAAT
Organism: Wickerhamiella pararugosa; assembly: GCA_023628975.1. Taxonomy (NCBI): domain Eukaryota; kingdom Fungi; phylum Ascomycota; class Dipodascomycetes; order Dipodascales; family Trichomonascaceae; genus Wickerhamiella; species Wickerhamiella pararugosa. The sequence continues at coordinate 1,196,558 of JAMAJQ010000001.1, read as the reverse complement.
CTCAGTCCTATGACCCTGACAAACTCGAGGACGAACTCGAGCTATTTCCTCCAAAGCATAATACTGCAACCCATCGAAGACTGAAGCCTCGCCATATTCAGCTGATTGGTGTTGGAGGTTCCATCGGCACTGCTTTGTTTGTGCAGATGGGGGGTCTACTCTACAAGGGTGGTGCCGGTTCTATGTTCGTCGCTTTTACCTTTTGGGCTTTAGTTATAATATGCGTAACTAATTCCACAGCAGAGATGGTCACACGTTTTCCAATCAATTCTCCCTTTGTGAGATTGGCTGGGAGATGTGTTGATCCCGCTTTCGAGGTTATGAGCGGCTGGAATTTTTTCATTTTAGAAGCCACTTTGGTTCCTTTCGAGATCACAGCAGTGACTATGATCTTGTACTATTGGGCTCCAGGGTTCAATCCAGCTATCAGCGTCGTGCCTCAGTTGGTGCTGTATTTCTTGATCAATCTCTGTGTACCTGTCAATTGGTATGGAGAGCTAGAATTTTGGCTGGCTCTTTTCAAGGTCCTTTTGATCGTGGGTTTGCTGCTCTTCACCTTCATCACTATGGTGGGCGGAAACCCCACTGGCCACGCTTTTGGGTTCAGCAACTTCGACGACCCTGCACCATTCTTAGAATTTCTCAGTACAGGCAATGTTGGCAGGTTTTGCGGCTTTGCTGCTTGTATGAGTGGAGCTGCCTACTATGTAGTCGGTCCAGACTATGTGAGTATCACAGCCGGTGAGGCCATAGCCCCACGCAAGACCTTGCCTATTGCTTTCAGAGGCGTCTGCATCCGTCTCACCCTGTTCTTTTCTTTGGGTGCATTGGCAATGGGCATCATGTGCTCAGCTCGTGATCCATTGCTGGTTCAGGCATATCAAGATGGAGGCGGACCGGGAGCCAACGCAAGTCCTTATGTTGTGGCAATGATAAGGCTAGGAATTCATGGGTTGCCTAGTGTCGTGAATGCCGCAGTGCTTTCAGCTGCGTTTAGTGCGGGGAACTCCTACTTTTACTGCGCCAGTCGTACCCTTTATGGGTTGGCTGTCGAAGGACACGCCCCAAGCTGCTTCAAGTGGTGTACAAAGAATGGCGTGCCTTATATGTCTGCCTTACTTGTATGCGCTTTCGCACTGCTGGCCTTGATGCAGCTCGGTGCGGACTCTTATACAGTTTTGAACTGGATTGTGGCCCTGGGTACAGTATCTCAGCTGGTGAACTACGCCTTGATGCAGGTCACTTATCTGAAATTCTACTATGCTTGTAAAGCGCAGGGTGTCGATCGCAAAAAATTCAGCTATTGTGGGCCGTTTCAGCCATATTGTGCCTACATAGCCTTATTTTGGACTTCGACTATGGTTTTCCTTGCTGGATGGCAGGTGTTCCACAAAGGAAACTGGGATACACTCACGTTTATTTTCAACTACATCATGATCCCCATAAATGTCGTTATATTCGTTTTCTGGAAGTTGTGGAAGAAAACAAAGTGGCGTACGTCCGAGGAAATTGATCTAATCGGCGGAAATGAGGAGGTCGACAAGCATGAGGAATCCGTGCCCTACAAACCTCCCAAGAACTGGGTGGAGAAGTTGTGGCGTACTGCCATTGGTGACATTTAAGAGATAGGATTATGCTGATTTAGTGTTTATTTTTATATGCTTGAGTTTACCGCTATCCCCCAGCGATATGCAGTCGGCACGTTCTCCACTTGCAGGCGTATCGCATGAGATTAATTAGTCAGATTTTTTTCAACTATTTCTGTGGAGTAGAGGTATAAACTGATCGTACGAAATTTCTGCCAGTACAATTAGAACACGAATTCTAATTTTCCAAACGTACTAGTGTATCTCTAAATCCTTTGACTCAAGCTTCAACCACTTCTCAATACTGATATAAAAAACCTTGACATGGTTCAAAAAGTGGAAAGTAGCTTTGAGGTTAAACAAACTGTAACTAAGGAGACGGGCTTCGAGCATGCTAGCCAATCTCAATCCTATGACCCTGACAAACTCGAGGAAGAACTCGAGCCATTCCCTCCAAAGCATAATACTGCAACTCACCGAAGACTGAAGCCTCGCCATATTCAGCTGATTGGTGTTGGAGGTTCCATTGGCACTGCTTTGTTTGTGCAGATGGGGGGTCTACTCTACAAGGGTGGTGCCGGCTCTATGTTCGTCGCTTTTACCTTTTGGACTTTGGTTATTATATGCGTAACCAATTCCACAGCAGAGATGGTCACACGCTTTCCAATTAATTCTCCCTTTGTGAGACTGGCTGGGAGATGTGTTGATCCCGCTTTCGAGGTTATGAGCGGCTGGAATTTTTTTATCCTGGAAGCCACTTTAGTTCCTTTCGAGATCACAGCAGTGACTATGATCTTATACTATTGGGCTCCAGGGTTCAATCCAGCTATCAGCGTCGTGCCTCAGTTGGTGCTGTATTTCTTGATCAATCTCTGTGTACCTGTCAATTGGTATGGAGAGCTAGAATTTTGGCTGGCTCTTTTCAAGGTCCTTTTGATCGTGGGTTTGCTGCTCTTCACCTTCATCACTATGGTGGGCGGAAACCCCACTGGCCACGCTTTTGGGTTCAGCAACTTCGACGACCCTGCACCATTCTTAGAATTCCTCAGTACAGGCAATGTTGGCAGGTTTTGTGGCTTTGCGGCTTGTATGAGTGGAGCTGCATACTATGTAGCTGGTCCAGACTACGTGAGTATTACAGCCGGTGAGGCCATAGCCCCACGCAAGACCTTGCCTATTGCTTTCAGAGGCGTCTGCATCCGTCTCACCCTGTTCTTCTCCCTGGGTGCATTGGCAATGGGCATCATGTGTTCAGCTCGTGACCCATTACTTGTGCAGGCATATGAAGATGGAGGCGGACCAGGTGCCAACGCAAGTCCTTATGTTGTGGGAATGATAAGGCTAGGAATTCATGGGTTGCCTAGTGTCGTGAACGCCGCAGTGCTTTCAGCTGCGTTTAGTGCGGGGAACTCCTACTTTTACTGCGCCAGTCGTACTCTTTATGGGTTGGCTGTCGAAGGACACGCCCCAAGCTGCTTCAAGTGGTGTACAAAGAATGGCGTGCCTTATATGTCTGCCTTACTTGTATGCGCTTTCGCACTGCTGGCCTTGATGCAGCTCGGTGAAGACTCCTATACAGTGTTGAACTGGATTGTAGCCCTGGGTACAGTGTCTCAGCTGGTGAACTATGCTTTGATGCAGGTCACTTATCTGAAATTCTACTATGCTTGTAAAGCACAGGGTGTCGATCGCAAAAAATTCAGCTATTGTGGACCGTTTCAGCCATATTGTGCCTACATAGCCTTATTTTGGACTTCGGTTATGGTTTTCCTTGCTGGATGGCAGGTGTTTCACAAAGGGAACTGGGACACACTCACGTTTATCTTCAATTACATCATGATCCCTATAAATATTGCCATATTTCTTTTCTGGAAGATCTGGAAGAAAACAAAGTGGCGTACATCTGAGGACATTGATTTGTTCGGCGGAGTTGAGGAGGTCGACAAGCACGAGGAATCTATGCCTTACAGACCCCCCAAGAACTGGCTAGAGAAGTTGTGGCGTACTGCCATTGGTGACATTTAGAACGCTCAATTGAGCTACATATCAATTATTATTCGAACAATTAAGTACAAGATTGCAATATAACATCCTTATTAGACATCAGATCAGGTGCTGCTAGTAGTAGGGCCGATGGGTGACTCTTGACGGCTGCGAGTACGACTGGCTCATTAGCTTTCATGTCGACTGAAGCATATTTCAGCGCCTCTCCGTTGTGCTTGACCGCAGCTAGTACAACATCAATATGCGACTTGAACTTTTCTGGAACCGCTTCTAGTGCCAGGGGAAAGCGGGACACCACATCGAGTATTAGTGCTTCATCAAGCAGCGAATCTGGAGCATCAAATAGAGGCTCAAAAGAGTTTGAAAGAGCAGCTTTGAGAACCCGTTTCGTGTGCTTTAGGCGCTCCGAGGCGAATCTATATGCACTTCCAGCGACGAGTAGAACTTGGATGACTGCGTCCTCATCGTCATCACGGTCGTTGACTCCAGGAACCCATCCTGATTTGGGTCCGTACACATTTTTGTAGGCAATGTTTCCATTGTCGGCAACTTCCATTCTGCGGCCAAGCAACACTGGGATACTGTCCAAGGCACTCTGGACACCTGGAGATAAGGACTGAGGGTCAATGAAACCGAGCACCCTATCGTTTTGTCTAACGGCGGCCATTACGATGTCCTTATCAGCTAGCAAGTCCTGTGGAACGTTTCTCAGCATCATGCCAGACCGACTGACGGCCTCCAAAGCGATTTTCTTGTTTGCCTGCAGTCTTTTCGAGACGAACTTGTACGCCATTGCTGCTCGTGAGACCGCAATGGTCGCTATTTCCTCATTGTCTCTGATGGCTGCGGAGGCAAATCGTAGCATCATTCCATCACAATTTACTGCACGCTTAGCTGCGGTGTAGTTATCCTTTATCTGCGGACAAGACCACGCAAATGCAATGCCGTGTGCCTCTACGGCTTTTTCGTTGATTTCCAGGTCATCCTTGAGGTTTGGACCAACATATTTCAGGTTGTTTCCTGCGCGTGTCACCGCCCACAAGACAAACTCTCGATTAGATCGTAGTTCGGGCGACACAAACTGAAACGAGGTTGGATTACTTTTAATAGCCAGTTCAGTGAGTTTTCGGTCATTTTTCAGTTCGTCAGAGACGTCTTCGAGCGCATATCCATTAACCTTGACGGCCTCCTTGACCACATCGAGATCAGAATGAAACTTGGGGCAGCATTTCAATGACCATCCACCACCGTGAATAGCTGCCAATACAATTTGCTTGTTTGAGCGCCAATCCTCGGGTGCATCAAACAACAAAGAGGAGTGTCTTCCTCGAGCAAGAATCAGGGCTATTTTTGGTATGCCTCGTAAAGAATCGTCAAAATATTCAAAGTACTCTGAGTTTTTTTCAATACTCTCCAGGGCCAACTCCTGATCCAGTTTCAGGCTTGGCCACACCAGTGGAGCGGCTTCTCCTCCACCTACTTTGACAGCTGCCTTCAAGAGCGTAGACGACGGTACCTCAGTACCAAAGAGCTTTGATATCTGCTGCTTGATTTGTTCTCTGATGCTTATTTGATTTGTGGACTTGTACCCAAGCAGCAGAATGGATAAAGCCGGCAATCGCAGGTGAAGGCCATTGGTATCACCGACCAACCCTTTGATCACTGCAGCTGCAGCTTTCTGCAGACCGTTTTTTTCGCAAATCTCTCTGAATCTCCACAGATCCACAACTGCACTCTTTTCTGGGCCTGATAGAGTGCTGAGATTCTCAATGTACCGTGAGCCATCAAATACTGCCCACAGACTCTCAGCCAAGAAAGCCTGCCGAGCCTGTCGACTGACCCACGAACATTTTATCAGGGTAATTGGGTTTGCTGGCGTATACTCTGCGACTACAGTCCAGATATTGTTGCAAATAACCATAAATTAGCCACCGAAGTGTGGCGACTGGATACTACAAGAACTACTTTCTGAGCTTCTCTGCTAAATCATTATTGGAGGGCTCAACTAAGAAGGAGCCATCCTCGAAAACGACGACGGGAATATGCGTAGAGCCGCTGATGTCAATTGCGGTGCTCTTTTCTTGCGGATATTTCACAAGGTCGACATAGTCAAACGGCACGTTGGCATTGGTCAAGAACTTCTTTGTTCTGATGCAATCGCCGCACCAATCGGCTCCGTACACCTTCAAGGTCATGTTGTGGGTTCTGGACTCTGTGATCTTGATGACTAATGCGGAGGGTGGCTTCCTTTAGAGATGCATTGATCTGTAGAAGCAGCTGACTAACCGGTTACAGCATGCGTGAGGCATGTCAAGTGGGTCGAAATACAAGGTAGGTTCGTCGAGAACTTTTGTGCTTTTCTAGTGCGTTTCTGATAGACAAAGCCCTGTGTTGCTAATTAGGTATGCTGGCCGCTCGGGTTTCCGGGACAAGGGGCTTGCATCCCGCCCCAAGCTTTTGTAACCGAACAGGCATTCCAAAGTACGATCTTGCGGGTGGTTTGCAGAAAGCACCTCAGGCCTTTTTTTAGCTAACCTCACGTTATATATAGAATTGGGCAGCTGGTCGCCGAGGCAACCTCAGCTCCACAACAGTTATCAATTGATAGACAGCTGGAAAAAGATGCAACTAAAAGTGTTTGTAGGAATACCCAGGTGCGATTGCTGTGATGAAACTGCAGCTGAATCGGCATGATGTACGCCTTAGGGTTTGCCACAATCTTGGGACTTCTCACAAACAGACTGAACACCCCCTGCTCTAGTTGTAATCCTCACTGCCATGATCGAATCAGCGCAGCTGCTGCCGCAGTCGAGTGAAGACAGTAATGGGAGCAAGCCGCCAATTTACCTTCGATTGACTCCAGCGGCACTTGCCGCACTGCAGACGTCGAAAACAGCTGCTACTTTCACTCTGTCGAACAATGCGGCACAACTGCAGCTCGGCGAGCACACCTTTCACGGTTCAATAACTCCAGAGCCTGCGACCATTGAGTTGTTCGAGCCCGCGGGTGAGCATGTCTACACCAGTCGAGGCCGACTAGCCAAGCGGCTGATTCTTCGAGATGAGCCGATTCCAAAGCGACATGCGATGCGGGCGGAGTCCAAAGCTGAGGCAAAGTCGGCAGAGGCAAAGTCCGAAGTTTCGGCTAGGCATCCCCTCAAGTCGGCCAAGGCTAAGCCCAAGCTCAAGGTTGACCAAAAGCCAGATCGAGCGAGATCTGAGGAGCCGTCAGTAGCCTCGAGTGAAGTTGCGGCCCCGAAACCCAAAAGTGCCGAGAAACGATCGACCCCCAAGGTTGTCAAGACGCTGAAAGACCTCAGGGCGAAATCGGCGGCGATTGCGGCCAAGAGGACTAGCTCTGCCCCCGTAATTGAGCTAAACGACTCTCCGCGGCCCGCGAAAAAGCTCAAGGAATCCAAGGACGAACTGCAGACGCTGGCGAAAAAGTTCAGAACCACATACAAGGAGTACGCAAAGCTGTACGCGACGCTGGCAGACGTTGCCCAGCGGCCGTCGTCTCAGGTCGAAAAGCTCATGACCATGCACAAGGAACTTGCCGACTGGAAGGCTCGGCTGTGGTCCAGCGTTGGACAAAATACCTAGTCCTGGAATTATTTATATCGCATTCATTTAGCATTAAAAAAATCAGCTAGTATTTATTAGACAAGGAGTGATTAGTATTACTACAGGATTTACAGACAATAAATAGAGCGGTTTGACCGCATTAGTAGTTTTGGGTCACAGATGGTGGCCAGGAACAAATATGAATAGCACGCAGAAGGACGCGATCACAAACGCGGTGATGACAGCAACAAACAGCGCCCTCCGGCGCAATAACGAGCGCACGCTGAGGTTGACGACGGGGTCGAGCTTGAGGGGGCTGCGGCCGATGCTCTCGGATTTTCCGATTGCGCCGAGAATAACATCGACGTTGTACAAGCTGCTGAGGACGAAGTACCATCCAATGAAGAACGGGAGCACGACCCAGCACCGAGTGGGCCGAGACCAGTCAATCAAGATGCCGGCGAACCCGAGCCAGAAGGCGCCAAACAGGGCCAGCAGGCCGATCAGCAGCCGCACGACAGACAGGTCCGGTTGCACGTTGCACAGCGCCCGCTGCGTGAGGAACGCCGGGTACGCCTCGCGCTCTAGGGCCGTGTACACATAGATCCGGGCGTTGTCGAATATAGCGGGGTCGTCTTTGCCTCGACCCTGGGCCGCAGTGCGGATTGCGGCCTCCATGTTGCCGGGCAGGTGGATAGCGTCGGGCGAGCTCGGCATAAAGTACTTGGCGATCATCACGTCGACGTTGTTGTAGATATCCTGGCGAGTCACTACTCGTGAGCCTCGCCGTGAGTGTCCCAGCAGTGGCGGCGAGTCCTCTGTCCCGGTTCCCTTGGACGACCAGGTGTTGCGGTTCCCTGCGAGCTCGTCTAGATTGATTTCGCGGGGCGGGTTCTCGTTCAGGAACATCGATACTCGCGTGGGAGTGTCGAGGCGTGGTTGTGATGCGTTTGCCGGGGCGTTGGCCGCTGCGATGTTAAGATTATTGACTTGCGAGTTCGAGTACTGGGACGTCCGCTGCGACCACCGCGACCTCTGGCTACGCCGTCGCTCCTCCTCGCTGTCGTTGAGCCCGTCCCGCAGAACCTCGTAAAGCAGCGAGCTGTTTGGCGAGCTGTTCCGTTGCGGGCCGCTGGGATAACCTGATGTGTTGAAGCTGCCCATTCGAGCGGTGGCAGATCGCTCGCGCTGGAGCTCCTGCTCTGGGGGAAAGTTGTTGACGTATTCTTTACAGAGCCCCAAATGGCGATTAGCGTCAATCCAGAACGTGAGGTACTCGACGCCTTTATAATTTTCTGCCATGAACATATAGAATGATTGGAGATCAATGGGCGACTCAGTCTGGTCAGTTAGAATGTCCATCAGAGATGGCAAAGGCTGGCCGCTCATTTCAAGGCTTTTGTCGCTGCGCGAGTAGGGAAGGTACGAAGCCTGATTAATTATGATCACAAGCTTTACGACTCCAAACCACGATACCCTAACCTCACGTGGCAGGGCACGCCAAATTGGGTAATACAATAACAGATCGACGCACGCCCCGTGGTTATTCTCTAGCTCTAGTTTCACGGGAGAAATTGCTAGTTTCGAACCCAGCTGCCCCAGGCTCGAGCGAAGCGTACCGCGCTTGGCAACTCTGCAATCAGGATCAGCTTACTTTATCATTCCAGCCCCATGTCCCTGGGCCCCTGGCGACGCGTATATTGCGAGAAAAATTTTTCTACGCTATTTCCCCAGCACCGTAGCCTCAGCTCGGAATGTATCCTCTCAAATCGATATAGCTGCACGATGCACAGACCCTTGTACTACTCAATGTCTCAGGTATGCAGAAATTTAAGTTGGTACCCACAATTTGCTTTGCTCGCGCGGTTCAGGCACTTGTGAGGTAGTTCAGGCACTTGTGAGGCCTATTTCCTCGACCCAGCATGTATGGTTTTTGCTAACGCTGAGGACAGCAAGTTACTAAGCTCTGGCTCAGATCAATCTTGCCACTAGCGTCTCGCTTATGTCTGTGCCTACGTACTCATGTAAGCTGCCTTGAGGGTAGCTGCTACTAATGTAGCCATAATTCGCTGCGACGATCCAGCAACTTGTAGCGATAGCATCAGTTGGGTAGCAACCAGGCACCAAGTAGAATTATAGAGCGAATCAGTCTTCACTTACAGACCCAAATGTTACTGGGCACGTTTAGCCGTGGTGGCAAATGTTACTGAGTATTATTGTAGTGCTGTGAAGCCGTGTCTATCGACTGCAGGTGTGAGATGAGATCGACTCAAGCATGCACTAATAAAGAGTAAATGGAGATACGTCTCTAGCACTAATACGTGCTCTTGGCGTGCTTTGGGACGTCGCAGTGCGTGCCTTGGCTAGGCAATGCGGCAGTGTGCAGCTGCTTGGGACCAAGAGCCCAGCTTGGCTAGGCAAGGGATGTTATGGGTTGCTACGTCGTGTTAGTTACTGATTAGTGCCACTAGTTTCTCACGCCTGACAAAACTGCATGAGGGCGGTGCACTCGAGATGTGTAACAGCCGGGTGGCATCGACATCAGCTCAGCGCGAGACAACGTGCAATTGGATAGCGGAGGCAACATGCATGCCTGCCACACACGTTCGCTGCAGCTAGTCTATGAAGCTTTACTCTGTATAGTTGTCTACTTCTAGCGTCTAGTCCATGCTATCAGCCCGTCTATGTACTGTGCTATAAATAGATCTTAGCGAAGCAGCCTCAAAGTAAGCTTTGATTTAAATACGCCGGGTTGTGCAGTTGGGAAATAACCATGGAGGTGGAGCCCTTGCCTGGAGGAGATCTAGAGGGCCAAGGGAGGCTAAAGATCATCTCGGAAAAGCTACGGGCTCTGAAGGATTCCCTCTGGGTTGCAGAGTATGAAAAGCTTGTAGAGCAGGAGCGATTGTGCGTGCTGGACCTGATTAAACGCCGCAAGAAATCAGCACTAGCATACTGCGGGCCTGAGCTGCGCTCAGACAAACAGCTAGTGACTCGTGCTGTGCAGCAGCACTGGCAAGCTTTGGAGTATGCCACACCGGCACTCCAGGACGACCCAGACGTTGTTCTCAAGGCTATACAGTCTGGTGCCGACGCAATGCAGTACGCCTCCGAACGGCTTCGCACCGACCACGCATTTGTATCTCGAGCCGTCCAAATCGACGGCTGCGTGCTCAACTGGGTCCTCGATCAGAGCATCTGTGCTGATGTGGGTATCTGCTGCAATGCAGTGTCCTCCAATTGGAGGGCAATGGCTCTATTGGGCCCCGTGATGCGCAACAATGAGGCCGTCGTGCTCACATCAGTCAAGTTGACCGACAAGTGCCTTGCTCTGGCCTCGTCAAGGCTTATGCTGAACGAGTCGTTTGCAATTGAAGCGGTTTCAATCAACCAGCACGCCCTGAAATGGTTCCCACCCAGCATCAGAAATAATACCCGGGTCGTCAAGGCAGCTATCCTCAAAAACCCCTACTCCCTCAGCTACGCGTCTGAAGAGCTTCGCAGCAACGTGCGACTTGTCGAAAGTGCGGTGGTGCTGTGCCCGCAGGTCCTCCGCTATGCATCAGATGAATTGAGAAACGACTCGCGGTTAGTGGAACTGGCCATCCGCTCGCTACCGTCAGGCTTGAGATACGACCAGCTCTTGAACCTGAACATCCCAAACATCTACGGCAGTGCTGAGGTTGCTATTGCGCTCGTGCGCAAAGACAAGATGGCGATCCAGCTGTTGCCACTGGCGCTGCGAGACAACCCAGCCGTAGTTAAAGAGGCGGCACGAAGGAGTAACGAGCCTCTGAAGTACGCATCTCCTCGGCTCCTTGACGATGCTGAGTTCATTACCAGTGTGCTCAAACGGAGGTGCTCGATTTTGGGATACTGCTCCAGGAGACTGCGAGGCAATCGGGATCTGGTGATGCGTGTGTTGGAGCTCACTCCACGAGACTTGAGGTTTGCATCAACAAAGCTCAGGACCGACTCAGAATTGGTATTGAGGGCCTTGGCCAGAGACAGCAACGTGCTCAGCTTCGCCGACAGAAGCCTCCGTGGAGATCTGGAGTTTATGCGAGCAGCCGTGCAGGTCCAGCCGATCTCTATCTGTTATGGAACCCACCAGGTGCGTGACAACTACGAGATTGTGTCGTCTGCCATCAGCACGAATCCCCGCATGATCAAATTCGCATCTTACCGTCTGCGGGAGTACGAAGACATCGTATACAAAGTGGTGGCCAAAGACGGACAAGCATTGAGCCTCTGCCACCCATCTATGGCCGAGGATCCTGAAATTGCAATTGAGGCCATAAGGACGACTACCATGGCGGTAATGGCGGTATCCCTGCACCTGGTTGTGCAGCCACAGTTTTTGGGGACAGCCATGGATACCAACTCCCGAATTTACAAGTACCTGAATCCTCTTCTCCAAAAAAAAATCAACAATCTACTAGCATAGCCATTCTTTTATAATTTATCTGCATAAATGTCGACGTTGTGGCGTAGTGGCGTCATGGATAGTGACGACGATTTGCTCGCGTTGGCGGGAGCTGGAAGCGATACTGAGGACGAACAGCTCGTCAAGCAGGACACTCCAGCCCCAGACAGCGATGTGGAAATGACAGAGGCCGCAGAGGCTGTCGACGACAAGGCTGATAGCGACGATGAAAAAGAGCCAGAGCGACCGCCTTATCCGCTCGACGGAAAGTACAAAGACGAGGCTGACCGAGAATATTTGCTGGGACTGCCTGAACTGGAGCGAGAGTCGATTCTGTACGACCGTGGCCAGGAGACTCAGCGATATAACGAACGTCAGTACCTGAAGCGGAGAAGCGTGCAAACGGTTATTGCAGCGTCTTCGGAGCCCAAGGAGGTGCGGGCGAGCCGCAAAACCCGCACTGGTGCCGCCTCGAAGCTCGATCAGCTCCGCAAGCAGCGCCAGCAGCGTCGTCGGCGAGACGAGGACGAATACGAAGAGTCTGCCGAGGAGCTTAGCGAAGAGGACGAGGAGGTTCAAGAAGACAGTGAAGAGTACGAGGAGCCTGAGGAGGAGGAACGGGCCGACCTCAACGCCCGCGAGCCACACGAACTCACGCTCGGCGACGTTAATGCTGCAAAATGGGGCAAGACCCAGTTTGCGAGATACTGCCACTACCCCGACTTTGCCCAAGTACTACGGGGCTGCTTTGTGAGGGTGAGCATTGGCTTCGACTCGCGGCGGCAGCAAAACACCTATGTGCTTGCCCAAGTGGTTGATGTCGAGAAGTGCGACCCCTACACATTCGGCGATCGCCGTACCGTGGACGAGCTGCTGCACCTCACCCATGCTGGATCTGAGCGCAAGGTGGAGATGGGAATGTGCTCGGACGGCCCTGTGACGACTGACGAGTTTGAGAAGTGGAAGCAGGAGATGGAGGCAAAGGACATCTCCTTGCCACGACACAACCGCATCGTGAGCATCGCAAAGTCCGCCGAGGAACTGCGAAACCGGATCCTGAACGCCGACGAGATCACCGAGATGGTCGAGCGGCGCCAGAAGCTGGCAGGCTTCAGCGGCTCGAACATGCTGCTGCGACGCAGCGCTCTCGAGGAGCAAAAGCGGGTGTGCCTCGAGCAGGGAGACGAGGAGCAGGCCAGCAAAGTTCAGGAGGAGCTCGACCGGCTCTCGAGCAAGCGGCGGCGGTCCTCAGCACTTGGTCGCAAGAGTGCGCTCGAGGAGGTCAGCGAGCGCAATCGCAAGTCTAATCTGGCGTCTGTGCGCAAGGCGGAGATCCTGGCCCAGGCTGAGCGCCGCCGGTCGGGTTACGCTCTCAAGGCCGACCCGTTCTCGCGACTCCGCACCACTGCGAAGATTTTCTACGACAACAAGAGCGACGCTCCGGTGGCCCAGGTCGAGGCCCCAGACGAGCTGCCTGCTCAGCGAGTCAACATGAGTGCTCTGGATGATATGATTGCCTCGATCGACATTCCCATCCGCATCACGCTCTAGACACTAGCCCTGGGTTTCAATGCAGGCCCCTGTGCTCCCTGTGCTCCCTGTGCTCCCTGTGCTCCGACTATCCTGTCAAGCTCACTGCTGTGGTCCTATGGTCATCTAGACTTGTCCTGTTAAGCCATTACCAGGTCTTGTGGTCCTATCTAAATTTGCCCAATGTTAATTGCAGGTCACTGCTGTGATTCCCTGTGGTCTATCTAATTATCTTTATTTCCACCTAATCTGTTGCGAGTTGCAAACACCAGTACTCTGTCTAAGTATAGGTATTCTCCAGTCGAATCACCGTCAGCCGCAGTCAGCTGTTAAACTAGACACCAATATAGCAATTTATAGCAATTATCTGCTATTCTGATATTTCTCTAACCGTTTTATTCTCAACTACACTATAACTATATTTACTCTCCGTCAAAGCCTCGCTGACGCTGACATGGCATCGACCAACGAGCAGCTTATCGGAGCCGCACGGTCCAACAATGAGGAATTAGCTACGAGCCTTTTGGAGGGCAAAAGCCCCACTGTAATCTCCGCTACCATCAACACGATTCGGGATCCGGTCGGCAACACGCTGCTTCACATCGCCGCTAGCTCAGGGGCCCTCGATGTTCTGTACTTTTTGCTGGATCAGGAAGGGGTCGAGATTGACCCCATCAACAGACTCCAGGGCGACACTCCTCTGCATTGTGCCGTCCGCTACGGCTCCACCGACAAGGAGGCGGCCCAGGCCGTAATCGAGCTGCTGATCGAGTGCGGTGCCGACCCCCTGATCCGCAACAATGATAAAAAACTAGCTATTGACTATACAGAAGACCCGGATCTGGTCCAGGTGTTGCGGGGCGCCCAGTACGCGGCCGAGATGGCTCACGAAAAACCGGTGGCGTCACAGATGGCCGATATGGGCGTCGAGGAGGAGGAGCCCGACGAGGGCGAGAGCGACAATGAAATAGAATAGCTTTACATAGCCTCAGCATAGCACAATTTTCCAGACATGTCCTCAGCTCCCTGATCTGCTCAATTGTACCCCTACCCTTAATGGACTGGGCTCAGGTCGCGGAGCTGCTCCAGAGCCGCAACGTCTCGCTGCTGGACCTCAGAATCCGGCCGGTGCTGGATCTGGCCGAGAGACTGCACTGCTCGGCCGAAACCGTTGCCCGCTTCAGGCAGGTGTTCGCGTCCACCGCCCCGGCCTTCCTCACGGTGGATCAAGACGCCCCAAAGGTGTTTTCCTCGGGCATTCCGCATTTTGACCGCCTCCTCAACGGAGGATTCCACACTGGCGAGGTAACCGAGCTCGTGGGCGCCAGCGCCACAGGCAAGACCTGCACTGCGCTAACGTTCGCCCTGGCGGTGCAATTGCAGGATAGTAGAGACGTTTTGCTTATTTCACGGGAGTCCGACGTCTCACTGCGGCGACTGAGATCGCTGCAACCCGCATTCCCTGCTTCAGGATTGGACCGCATCCGCCTTCCCACCTCGTCAGTGAGCGATCCAGCAGTATTTTATGACCTCCTTCAGAGCTCTCTGGTGCTGGATGAAATCACCAACGATCGCATTAGCACTATCATACTGGACACGATCCCGTTCGTCAAAGATCGCATGAATGAGTTCCAAATCGCCCTTGATCATCTTCGTGCGCTCTGCATCAAACACAAGGTAGTGCTCATCATCATTAACGGCCTGGTGTCGTCCTTGGTGGAAAAAGGGTCCCTGCAAACCCCGCGAGTTACAGGAATTCTCCCCAAACGAGGAAGCGACTGGGTCGACCGACCTAGGCTAGGACTCTATCTGGCAAGAAGAGTAGATACACGGATTCTCCTAAGCCGGACACCCTACAATAGGCGCTTCCAAGTCGTCTACAGCCAGCATGCTCGACCAGGACTTACATTCTTTGATATCACTCAATCGGGTATCACCGACGCAACAGAGCAGGCTAGCGAGGATCAGTTTTGGGATGACTTTTTCAGCTCTACCAAGTAGCCACTCGTTCCACAAAACTCGAGCACGGCGAATAACCTTTAGAGACCGCTTTCAGACATTGAGCTAAACGCACGGTTGTGGGTGAGCTTGCATGTCCAGTATAACGTGAGTTTCGACTGCTTTCTGGTGACGATTTGAGTTCTCAAGTCAGCTAACTCACATGTCTACAACACTAGCTGGTTATATATTCGGCTTGAGTGCCTCATCACTAGGCTAGACACTTGTGTTACTGGCTATAAAACCTATAAGTGCTTGGCATTCAGAATATGTGATTTTGCCAACATATCTCATTCCTGCTTTATTTCTTGCGACGCATACTTAATAGCCTCCAAGCCATTTTGTGCCGCCAAGAACACGAGATCTGGATCAGCCCTGAGTGACTGGGGTGCGTACTTGAGAGCATCTCTGTACTTCCGTGCAGTCTCTGTCATCACACGTCTCGAGGCTCTCATTCGAGCAGACGCATACTCCAGGAAATCAGGTGTCTTGTACGCCTCAATAGCCCGCAGTAACACCTCCTCATCATCTTTTAACTGCTCGAAGGCACACTGAAAAATGGTTGTCTTTGGCTGCCCATCCTCGAGCGTTTTGGCATTTTCTAAGGCAATCATCAGTATCTCTTTACTCGCCCGAACGCTGTACTCGCTTTTGGGAAACATCAACGGATGGAATTTGACCACTTTTCTCATAACATCATGGTTAGCACGCACGATAAGTCTTGCATCAAATCTCACCACTGCTTTCACAAAATCACGGCTCCTCCAGCATGGCGGTGCACGGGATCTATTCTTGAGGACAGAAGACTTTCCAACTTTCTTGGCCTATAATCGCCCAAGAAAGTTGTAACTGCGTCAATATTTCTTTAAAAAATGGAGCGCGAATAGCCCCAGGTGACAGCCTACGGTAGACTGCTTTATCATCTACCACGAACTCTGCGACAAACCAGGTTTCCGCGAGCTCTCTCTTTCCGCGATCTGAGAGGTTATCCATCAGTTCCACGAATCGTAAATAACGCCTCTGGTCAACTCCCAGCACTAAATATTCCCACTGCGTGTCGCTGGTGAAGCCTACTCTGGCTGATCTCGATATGCGAGACAGTCTGGTATACACAAAAGGTTGTGGACGAATGTACGAGGCCACTACATCCCAAACTTCAGTAGGTACCAGTCCTTCGACAGACACCATCTAATCTCGATGTTCACTAGACGTCGTATCACTTGATCTCTTTAATTTATCACTATGTAGTTTGAGTAAGCCTTATATGCTGCATCAGTCGCTTATCTGGCCCTGCATGGTCTTCCAGTAGATGCTTATCGATGACTGCCTCAGCTGATCCAGCGGTCTGTAAGATCTCACAATGTTGTTGTTTCATGTCTCGCCGAACTTTAAAGCAACTACTGTTGCAGTGTATCTGATCTAAAATGCAGCAACGCGTGTCTCACTTCCCGACATGTACTTCTGGAGTTGCTCAATATAGATCTGACACTGTTAATTCGTGCATATCCCGGATCCACAAAGCTCTCAATCGCTTATGCTGTGTTCTATTGTTAATAGTTAGAATCTCAGGATATACGATTTCGCGAGCATAACCCAGCCCTGTTGTATCTCCGGCGACGCATACTCGATTGCGGTGGGGTGATATTGTGCGGCCATGAACACAAAGTCCCCGTCGGACCTAAGAGAGTCAGACGCGTACTTGAGACCATCCTTGAACTTGCGGACAGCGTCCGTCATCACCCGTCGCGAATATCCCATCCCTTCAGATGCATACTCTAGGAACTCAGGAGTTTCGTATGTCTGAATTGCCTGCAGTAATACTTCCTCATCATCTCTCAGGTCTTCGGATGCGGACTGAAAAATCAACGTCGTCAAGAATCCGCCTTCACGTACCCCTTTGATATTCTTCTAGGCGGTCATCAATATCCCTTTCTTCCCACGTATATGGTATTCGGCTTTCGTGAACTGTGATGGCTGAAACGCTATCACTTTCTCCATAACCTTTGAATCAGCGTATAATTCGGGTAGCCGACTGAGGATTCTATCAAAGTCCCAAACAATTCCGTAAGACCTCCTGTATTATCTTTGTGTATGTCTTGAAGGATTGACAGGATGCTTTGATCAGTACATTTAGGCAATTCTGCACGATTCCTCACTAGCCTCATGTTGAAATCCCATCCGAGATCGACTACTCCAACTCTTTGGATAATCTCTGGGTATGTTCTGAAGGCCGTTTTTACCCAAATCGGGTCGGATAGAGACTTGGTACTGGCCAGCAGGAGTACGTCTCCTCTTCGCTCAACTATTGGCAGTATGAAGTTGCGGTCGGAACGCATCTCCTCTGAAGCAAGTTTGAGCATCATAGGGTCCAGACTTACAGCGAGTGAGACGATTGCTCGGTCGTTTTTAACTCAGTCGAAGCAAACTCCAGTGTCGTGGGGTCAGGGGATACAATTTTTGGGTCATTCTTTAACTCGTATGAGGCAAATTGCAGTGTCGTGGGGTCCAAACTAATGGCGGTAGACACAACTGTTTGGTCGTTTCTCAACCCAGGTGATGCAAATTTCAGCGTCATGGGTTCTAGACTTATAGCCAGCGATACGACTGTTTCGTCATCCTTCAACTCATCTGAGGCATACTGTAGAGCCTCGGGGAAAGAACGGATGGCAGCAATCACCATCTTACGATTGCTTCTCACCTCATCTGGTGCTTTGCTCAACATCTTGGGCCTGATATATAATGCCCTAGTCATGAACGGACAATCCTCTATGATAGCTTGTCCAAAAGTGTCCAAGTCCGCATCATTATCGAATGCTATCTGTGCAATCTCCTTGACGTTTTGGAACGCTGGGGTATGCCTTAAGATGTTCCCATCAAATCGTACCATTGCTTTCACAAACTCGCGCTCCTTACAGTACATCTGGATCATCTGTGGACCCCAACTACTGTAGAAACTATAACCATACTCCTCAAGACAAATTGCTAATATTGCCCAAGGGAGTTGCAGCCGCGTCTCTGTGTCAACACTTGGGGGGAAAAGGTCTCTCGAGCCATACTTCTTACAGCAACGTGAATAACCTAGCACCTCCTCTACGTCGACCCAGGCTTTCCTGAGCGTCGCCTTACCCTCGTACGAGAGCTCGGCGACCAGTTCCACAAATACGGCATAACGCCCCTGAACAACTCCCGGCACTAGAAATTCCCATTGCTTATCGCTGGTAAAGCTTCCTCTAGCTGATCTTGAGACGCGAGACAATCTGGCGTACACTATCGGGCTTGGGCGAATGTAATGCGCCACCGTGTCCCACACTTCAGCAGGTACTAGCAGCCCTCCATTGGATACCATTAATCTTGATCAATGCTCGGCCCTTAGTCTTTTCTATCCAAGTAATTTAGTGCTGCAGAAGTTGCATATGCGGTATCAGTCGCTAATCTAGTGTATGCATGGCCCGCTATCAGCGTTGCTCGATAGGTACATCGATACGGCATTACAAAACGAGCCACAGGGGCTGCAAACTGTATAGAATAAATAACAAAAATTACGAAGCGATTACTCCTGTGGACGCTGGGACTCGACGTGCAGCGCATGTGACCAGCGTCAATCGCGCAGTGCGTACTGCTGGAGAACCTTGGACTTGGCCAGCAACTCCTCGGTGATGTCACATTCGTCAATATCTAGCCCCGACATTGCGGAAATCCGTTTCCAGCGGTGGTCCCAGTCTCGAACTATAGCACTCTCGATGTGTGACAAGTTGGCCACAAGTTTCGTGAATGACTTTGAAGGGGGCTCCTGCTGGTCCTCTTTTGGGCACAGGACCTCTGGTTCTTCAAAGGACAGCTTTTTCAGCACGCGCAGATATCGCATCTGAATCGCCTGCCAGGTATGAGACACGTTCAGCTGAGCCTGCAGACTGAGGGCGATTTCTTTCCAGGTGCATTTTTTATGACGAAGGGCTAGCACGAGGCGATCCTCTTCCTCGGTCCAGTAGTTATAGCGAGCGGTCTTCTTGCCGGTTTTCTTGTAATCTACTTGACTGAGATCGGGCACTGGAGAGGTTTTGAGAAATGATTGAATCCCGGGCAATTTCATTGCCTGTGAGATGTTGCAGTATTTTGCCTTGAGAGGACTTTCTTGGGGCCCCAGTAGTTCGGGATCAACGTTTGCGTCGGACACTCGAGGAGACCGTACATAGGCTTCCCAGGACGAGGGCGAGGATTGGCTGCCAATTGCGTACGGGCAGTCGTAGTCGTTCTCTTTATTAAAGATCCCCATCGTAGGGTAGCAAGAAGGCGAGCGCTGCTGTTTGACTTTGGGCATCGTGTACTGTCAGGTTGGATAATGCGACTCGCGCTCTGATGAATAGACTGTGCTGTTTGTTTTGATTCCGTTACTGGAAAGAGCTCAGTACATGGCTCGGTGCATGATGCCCCTATGACGTTGAGGCATAGTGAGACATGTCAACGCTTATTTCAAAGTGTCTCACGGCAACGATGCAGGTTATATTAGATGCTAAGATCACCATCGACGTTCTCGTAGGCGATCCGGCTATCAACTTGGGCGAGTCTATCAACCTAGGCGAGTCTTTACTAAAGCGCGACTTGCTAGCACGCGCCCTGGATTTGTTCTACTTAACGCTATGTGATGAGAATTGATACAAGCGGGAATAAATTATTAGTGGGTCCGCAAGGAAATGCTAACGTTTTTTGGGTTGTCTCACACTGCTGGGACGGTAGAGGAGACGGCGGGGACCGCCGCACCGGCAACGGTGCTTGTGGCTTGAGCGGCCGCGCCTACAACCCTGGAACTGGATGCGGCCGCGGCCGCGGCCACGACCGACGTGCTGGCGACGCCAGCGGCTGCACCGACAACTGACGAGCTCGCGCCCGGGACAGCGGCGCCGGCGACCGACGAGCTCGCGACGCCTGCCGCGCCCACGACAGTGCTGGACACGCCCGCGGCACCCACAACTGACGACACGCCGGTGGTGGCGACTGCGCCCAGCGCGGTGCTGGACACGCTTGGGACCACGGCGCCCACAAGTACAGAACTACTGCTGGGGAGCACGGCGCCCGCAACCACAGAGCTGCTGGAGAGCACGGCGCCCGCAACCAGCGAGCTCGAGCTCAGCGCCGCGCCAGGGAGCACGCTCGAGGAGGACAGCACCGCCCCCGCGGCCAGAGTCGACGACGACGCAACCACGCCCGGCGCCAAAGTACTCGTGAGGCTGCCGGTGGCGAGCTGAGAGGTGCTGGCAACCTTGGCCGTAGCCGCCTTGGAGGTCGACGCTTTCGCCGACGCGCTTGCCGATGCAGATGAGGATGATTGTGAAGATGCGCCGGACTGGTCGACAGTTGCGTTGTCCGTATCATTCAGTGGCGCCGCCCCCTCAGTCCGCACGGTGCCAACAGTGCCGGAAATGCTTCCCAGGCCAATAGTTCCAGCCTTGGGAGATGCTACGGTGGACCACATGGAGTAGAAGGTCTGTGTAAATGGGGACTCAAAAACCGAAGTCGCGCCGTTGGAAACTTGTGTGACCCAGACCATATACGTGGGCGAAACGTCGGGAGTACTGGACGTGGATGTGCTGGGGATTTCTGTTAACGACTGAACTGCAGCCAGAGCGTGTCCCGAAATCGCTAACAGCACCGTATACTTCATGATTTCCCGATGCAAAATAGGAGACTGGTACGTTTGAAAGGGAGACTTGCGAAAAAAGGGGTCAATATGTGCTGACTCAGACAATAGGCGCTGCGCACCAGAACAGAAATGCCAAGCACTGTTTTCGGAAACAGTACCCTCATTGTACGGCTATTGGAGATATTATTTACTAGCATTAAGTCCAAGTGTGTTGCAGACATCTGATGTATGCAATGGTCAGCATCGTCGCGATCATGCAGTGGGATAAGCCCCGTTGGAGGCCGTTTGCCGACGCCCACGGACGCACATTGGCCATAACGATCCAATTAACGCGACATACTCGGGGTTTTTGCCGCCTTTTTTTCTAGAAACCCAGACCAGAAACTCTGCAAAATGGGCTCTAGCCCGGCGATGACGTCAAACCGAAAATGCCAAGAGTCGCTTCCGAACGAGCGCTAACCCCTAACTGCTCTATAAATAGACAGCGAGCCAACGCGTCCCAAATCGCCTGGTGTTTTACGTAAATTATAGAGATACTGCTGATCCATCCAAGAATATAGGTTTGCTGCCCTGCCGGGTTCGTCTTTCTGCACGTATGATCACGATTTTTTTCATGATGCTGCAATGTATGTACTGCTGTCAGATCTGCATGCCCCTGAAAAGCAGTTGGAATTATGATAACAGCTGTTCACTAACCAGCGCCCTTGAGAATGTGCCACGCCTTGGCACGAGGACTCAAGGCTCAAGCCAGTGGCAATTGCTCAGCCTGCCAAGCGATACACCCGTAGCGGAGGGCGATACCTCTCGGTCGCTCAACGATCATCCAGCATATCAATTCCCAGATTCGGGGCTTTCATTCCCATAATTAAACTCTCGCAGAAGCGCCGTCTTGCGACGCCTGAGTATCACGTGCTCTCAGGTACTTCTTGTCCTCTGACGCCACACGTGCTGGAGGCTGCTGACGAGGTGCACACGCACATCACCAATTGAAAACAAACAGTTTGGTAATGGCAACTGGTACACGGATTATCAATTAAACCTTGGCAGGGCAATTGAATGAGGGAAAATCCCCTCGCAACTCGGCCTTGCTTTTTTTTTCATGTTTGTTAGCTGGGATGTGTGTATCACGCATGATCATGCAGCACCGCTTACTCGTGGGGATCATTACTCAAATCACGAATAATGAGTGACAACCCAGGCGGAGGCCAATACCAGCCCCAGATCCCGCAAAACTGGTCTCACATCAACACCACGAATGCTTCTGCCGATGCCAGCACGATGCAGTCCCCAAGTAGCTCTCGGAAACCAAATGCAAGCATGCGAGGCAGC
Source organism: Wickerhamiella pararugosa (assembly GCA_023628975.1). Taxonomy (NCBI): domain Eukaryota; kingdom Fungi; phylum Ascomycota; class Dipodascomycetes; order Dipodascales; family Trichomonascaceae; genus Wickerhamiella; species Wickerhamiella pararugosa. The sequence continues at coordinate 1,174,483 of JAMAJQ010000001.1, read as the reverse complement.
ATGAAACGCCGAAAGATCAAGTTCAGCTGCGACGACGGCGAGAGCGACAGCGAAGAGCGCAATTATAATCCCCAAGAGGAAATCGATGAAGAGACCAGCTCACAATTGTCAGACGAAAGTTTCACCCTCCGAGACCGCCAAGACGCTATCAACAGCTCCCATCCATTCGGTATCCGTATCTGGAAACCGGCCATTTACAAAAAGAGCCGAAGTGTCGTGCGAGATGCGGACCAGGACATCAGAGCTACAAGTGCCACGGGCTATCGGTACATTCCCCTGAGTGTCAAGATCGGCAACTTTCTGTACTCTGCAACGTTTGGGCTGATACTATGGGCCTCTTGCTTCCTTGCGGCCCTAATAATTCTCTTTATCGGAATCTGTGTCCCGTCATGCAAGGTTTATGGCAGATTCATCCGCGAGGTTGGCTGGTACTTCTTATGGCCGTTTGGAAAATACGTCAAGCTAGAGTTCAAGGACGACTACCGCTTTGAAGATGAGGGCCTCGGTCGCTCTATTGCGGACTACTTCGAGTGGCAGTCTAACCATCAAGGTGAGAGCCAGCCGTTGTTCTTCGCCCCACAAAGGCGTCGCCGTCTCTCGGAAAACTTCGATGTAGACCGAAGACGGAGACTATTTGGCAGAGGAAAGTGGACATTCGGCAGGGTCCTCTTCTACGCTTGGTTCTGGCTCTGCCTTACCCCGCTCGCTTATACCATTTCCGTGTTCTGCTGGTTTGGAGTTGTCACGGTGCCAATGGCTCGTGTGCTCGTCCATATCGTCAGGCACTTGCGAGCCCACCCGCTTGCTCTGAGTTTCAACCCAGTATCAGAGTTCAGCGAGCAAGAGCTGGAGAACGCAGACCGCTTCTCAATTATCCTTTGTACCTTCCGAGCAGGAGGTCTCAAGTACTACAAGTACACTGTAGACGGAACGAATGTCATAATTCTCAACATGATGGCGACAGTTGTTTTCACCATTGTGGATTTCTACTTCCTGCACATTACCTCGGAAACGTTCCGTTTCGTCCTATCTTTGGTGGCAGTTATCCCGCTGGCCCACTATATTGGGCAGGCAGTAGCCTCGATCTCTGCCCAGAGCTCAATGACCATGGGTGCTACCATCAACGCATTCTTCTCAACGATCGTCGAGGTGTTCTTGTATCTCATTGCCCTAAAACAAGGCAAGGGCCAATTGGTCGAGGGTTCCATTATAGGAAGTGTCATGGCAGGTACAATTCTGCTCCCGGGCCTTTCAATGTGTGCAGGTGCGCTAAAGCGTAAAACTCAACGGTTCAATCCCCAGAGTACTGGAGCTACGTCAACAATGCTCTTATTTAGCGTTGTCGGGGTATTCTCCCCTTCAATGTGGTACCTAGTATACGGTCCAAAAATCATAGAGTGCGATTCATCGTGTTTCGCACCCAAAGAAAGCATAAGCCCACCGTTATTAGGGTGTCGATGCTGGGAAGGCCAGGCTGCCCTGCATGCCAAGGACTCGATTTACACCGATCTTATACGTCCTTTTGCAATAGTGTGCGCTATAGGTCTAGCCGTTGGTTACATCATTGGCTTGCTGTTTACCTTACGAACTCACGCCTCGTTGATCTGGGCTACTGGCTCCGAGATCCACGATGACGATGAGGAAAGCGGCCATGATGTTCCTAACTGGGGCCGCAAGAAGTCATACGTTATCTTGCTCAGTGCAACCTGGATGTATGCGGTTATCGCTGAGGTTTTGGTCGATAGCGTGGATGTCGTTCTGCGCAACGTTAACATCACCCAGAAAATGGTTGGAATCACGATATTCGCCTTGGTACCGAACACGACTGAATTTCTCAATGCGATTTCATTTTCAATCAATGGGAACGTCAGCCTCAGTCTCGAGATCGGTTCTGCATACGCTCTGCAGGTATGCCTGCTACAGATTCCTGCCTTGGTACTCTGGTCGTTAAGGTACTCGAATCTGGCAACTGGCAATCTCAAGCACTATGTATTTACTCTCGTGTTCCCACAATGGGACCTATGGACCGCAATTATCTGTGTCTTTCTGTACACAAACGTTCATACAGAAGGCAAGTCTAATTACTTCAAAGGAGGGGTTCTTATCCTCTCCTATATCGTCCTGGTGTGCGGATTCTACTTCCTCAATGACGAGGTTGAATCAAATAAGCAAGACCCAGCAAGCATCAGTGGTGTAGCAGCACAGCTGGTGATGAACAATCTCCTCAAGCAAATATAATCTCATATTTAAGGCAAATTACTATATACATGTGACTCAAACAAGGCCAAGGTTACGCTTGCGTTCCAAGAACTTCTCGAATCGTTTACCCTTCTTCTCAAGAATCTTCGAGTCGGCTTTGGCGGTCGCTTCCTTGACCTCAACCTCTCGAGAAGGTGCAGCTCGCTCACCCTTACTGAGCTTGAAGAAGAGCTGGCCACGGACGGGTTTGGCGGTGGCGTATCGCTGCTCGTAGAAAGTCTTATTGTGCAAAAGATTGGGCAACAAATGCTCAATACCAAATCTGTATGCAGCTTTCCAGAGGTCCGCCTGTCGACGCATCGAATACCTCGGCTTGTGCCAGTTCTGAGTGATGGGGTGCTTGTTTGCTAAAAATGGATTGGCATCTGGTGCATTTGTTGCGGTTGGTTTGTCGCTGTAAGTGCGAAACGGTGCAGGCGGGTACTTTTTGAAGAAGTTCTGCAGAACCACAGGAAGCTCGGCAAAGTATGGGTTGGCACTGACGTTTCCTGCTTTTTCTACACTCTCGGCGCTCTTTAGCACGTCTTGAGCGAGCCGACGGGGCACTCTAAATAGCGCCAAACTTGGTTTCATCACTGGCGGTGGTTTTGTGGCAAAAGTGAAAAATATCGGTGGCTGACCGATATCGGTGGCCAACCACTGCAGCCGCCACGATTTTACCGCCTATGCCAAGTGACTCAAACAGTCGAGCATGAACGCCAGTCCACGCACACGTCCAGTATCGTTCTTCCAAATTGATTATGTTGTTTGCAGCTAAAGAGATTCCGGGTTTCTCCTTTTAAAGATTCATGAGACCACTTATCTCGCACACTCCTGCCGCATACGGCTTAGCTGCAATTATATAACTAACAGGTCGACCCCAGATTTCTGTATGGGAGACAAGAAACAAATTGTTGTATTAGGAACTGGCGGCGTTGGAGCAGTAGTGCTCTATGTACTCTCTGCTGTAGCTGACGTGACTGCCATCGTTCGCAGTGACTATGAAGAGGTCTCGAAGAATGGGTTCTCATATGACAGTGTCGACTATGGTAAGATTGACAACTTCAAACCACATGCAGTCGCCAAATCCATCGAGGACGCTGCTTCTCGAGGACCTTACGACTACGTTGTTGTTTGTACAAAGTTCATCCCCGAACTGCAAAAGACCGAGGACCTAATCAAGCCATTGGTCTCTAAGGGCACCGGCATTGTTTTGATCCAGAATGGAATTGGCAATGAGGAGCCCGTCGCTAAAGCTTTCCCAGACGCATACGTCATTGGAGGTGTCTCGATGGTGGGTTCTGCAAACTATGGTGGTAAGATCATCCATAGTGGGCCTGACAGCTGCACTTTCGGCACTTTCGATAAGCGTCCTGAAGCTGTGAAGGCAACTAAGGATCTAGTTGACATTTACAACAAGAGATCTATTGGTGAATACAGCGACGACCTGCAGTTCGTGCGCTGGAAGAAACTTATTTACAACTCTGCCTACAACACGATCTCTGCCCTGACTGGTGTCGATACTGGCAGAATGTTTTTTGCCGATATGGCCCAAACAGTGGTTCTGGATGCTATGAAGGAGGTTAGAGCCATTGCAGAGGCTGATCTAAAAGGCAAGAAGCTTCCTGAAGGGGTGGAGCAGTTCATGATTGACTCTGACGGTGGCATTTATTATGAACCATCTATGTTGGTGGACGTGAAAAAGGGTCAGCTCATGGAGCTCGACGGCATTCTTGGGAACCCACTCCGTTACGCAAAGAAAAACAATGTCGATGCTCCTGTTCTCAAGACTATCTACACTCTTCTACGTGGTGTCCAGTTCCGCATTATGGAATCCAAGGGCCTGGTGAAGTTGCCCCAACCTCGGTTCGATAGGCAATCTGACAAGCCTTACTGGAACACTTTGCCGTGGACAGAATAAATTTATGATTAGTTAATATAGTTGATATAGTTGAAGGTATGCTCTTTCATATGTCTCTATTTTGTGCAGCATTTGTGGCATGACGAGGGCTGATGTGGTCATCCTATGTAGGTAATTTAGTGTACTCAAGCACATGTACAGAAAAGAATAATTCTATGAATGGCTGATTTACGATAATTAACGTATAAAGAATTTAAGGCACTAAATTAGACCATGTACAAGAACCAGAACCTGTCATGCGGCATGCCTCAACATCAATAACGCATCAGTAACATCATGTACCATTTTATATTCTATACTGAACATAATAGAGCCCATCAAGCGCTTGAAAGCTCTCGGTGGGCAAAATAATATATATTATGAAAATCTATGAAAAAATAAACACAAAAATAAACCCGAGAAACTCGAAAAATTTTTTTGTAGCAGATACTGTATTACCTGCTGCTGACTGCAGTTCACCTGTTTCTTTGCATAAGTGCACGTGATATTTATACATCTTCCCCACGCGAGCCGAGCATGTTTTCCTCACACAATGGACTCGCTCCCAATAATTGACCTCTCTTTAGCGGACGACCCCGAGAAGAAACCAAAGCTGTTAGCTGATTTGCAAGATGCCCTGTTCAGAATTGGCTTTCTTTACATTGTTAACCATGGAGCTGAGGAACAGGCAAAACGAATCCTCGAAATTGCACCAAAAGCATTCGAAATTTCAAAAGAGGAGAAGCTAAAAGTCGCAATGACTAAAAACCCACATTTTGTTGGATACACCGAGCTTGGGGCAGAGAAAACAGCAAAGAAAACCGATCTCAGAGAGCAGTACGATTTTGGTAGTGCAACTTCAACTGATTATCGAGAAGGAGACCCGCAATGGAAGAAACTAGCAGGCCCAACAGCTTATATCAGTGAAGATGCCTTGCCCGGCTTCGAGTCGACGGTGACCTCGTATATTGCAGCGCTCCATGATGTGAGCGGAAGACTCTTGCACCTGGTCGCTGAATCTCTGTCTTTGAAACCTGATGAGTTCGATAAATTCATAGGCAGCATGGATCGGCTCAAGATCGTGAAGTACCCACCTCCTCCAACTGAGGATGATCAAGTTAGAGACGATCTCAAGACTCAACAAGGCGTGGGTCCCCACAAGGATAGCTCGGGTATGTTCACGTTTGTTCTCCAGGATTCAATTGGAGGCCTGGAAGTTTTGGGGCCTGATGGCGCATGGATTGAAGCCACCCCCTTGGATGGATCTTTAGTTGTAAACATTGCGCAAGGATTTGAGGCACTGACTGGTGGGAGGTGCTTGGCAACCACACATAGAGTACGTGCTCCTCCTGCTGGAAAGACAAGATATTCAATTCCCTTCTTCCAATCAGTTAAGCTCGACTTGACCCCCGAGGAGATTGATGAGAACAGAGAGCTGATCAATGGGTTGATCACGGAGGGCCCCAAAGATTTGCAGAGGAGACAAAATGCTACGTCAAGTGAGTTTTTGGACCCAAAGTATTCGTGCTTCGGAGAGGCACATCTACGAAATCGCATTATATCTCACCGAGACGTTTCAGAAATCTGGTATCCTGAGCTCAAAAAGAAATACCTGGCAGAATTAAACTAATATAAACTTAGCTAGCTTTGAAGTAGTCCTCGATTAGGTCGCGTATGAGCTTTCCACCGTAGAGCTCAGATTCGGAAGGACCCCCTAGTCCGGCCACATATGGCGTGATATACGAGTCTAGGAACGACAAGAAAATCACATCAACAGTCTCTGCAGAACCGTCAGTATTTTGAGCTGACTGGATAGCATTAGGGATGTCATAAAAGGTATAGCTATCGTGAGGAGTGTCATCCCCGTCACTACCAAAATCGTCGCTGGTGACATATCCCTTATACACAGGATTAGTGTCAGAGCTATGAGGAGGAACAAACGCAGGGGTTGTTGCCTCGGGTGCCGGTGCGATCAAGGATTTATCGCCATGATTTTCAGGATCTGTGTGCCACTTGCTCCAAGGGTTGAACTTAAAGTGTGGCCAGGGGTCAAAATTGAAGTCTCGCTTGCGAATATAGGAGTAATCATTGTTGAGATGGTCAAGGACTTGGTTGGCAATATCAATGGGTACATCTTTGAGATATAACCAGTCATTGTCGAATGGACTGACAATGAATTTGGAGTCTAATGTGTACGCACCGGCTAATAAGTCATAACGGAAAGCACCAGAATTGATGTACACGTAACGAGGAAGGGAGTCCCGGCCTACATCTCCCTGCAAAGAATGGAGGAAGCCTTCTTCGGCCAGGGTGAAAAGACTGTCGTTACTAGGATAAGGTGCGCGGTCAGTCCAATAGTCTTGTGGAATGGTCGCGAGCTCAGTGTTCAGGCTAAGTGATGATCTGTATTCGGCAATCATCTGAGTAACGGCATTCCCCTTCTTGGTATAGAAAGACTTGGGGCCAGAACTATCTAGCGTCTTCCCAGTGTGGTACGCGAAGTTCTGGACATTGAAGTCAATGTATCTGCGGCTGAAATGACAGTTCTTGTTTCGGAACCAGTTGAATTTTGGCAACTTGAGGCTGGCCCATCCAACAGTTTCCAAGTAACGTCCACTCTCCAGCGCTACCGCATTGTCGTCGAAGACACGATAATCGCGAAGATGAGTATGTCCACCAAATCCCTGGATTGGTACGTTGGGGTTGATCTCACGGATTGCGGACACAATGGCACCAATTTCATCGAAGTCACGAACTGGCATATGACCAGTTACCAAAACGACGTCGTAATCCTTAGCAGACACCACGTTCCGAAACCAGTCCTTTTTAATTTCCTCCTCTACGGTAATAACTCTCGTACCATTTGCAAAGCCTGCAAAGTCGAATAAGAAACCGAACGCCAAAATTCTGATCCCGAGATTTTTCGTCTCGAATTTACGATATTTCTTGCCTGCGGCAACCCAGTTGTCGTTAATGTAGATTTCAACATTAGAGGACAAATAGTGGTCGCCGTAATAGGGACGCAGCAGGTTGTACTCCTGAAGTGCAACTTGTTGCGTATAGAGCTCGTGATTTCCAATTGAGAGTACATCAAAATCCTGTTGGCCGAGAATAAGCTGCGAGACGCTACCATCGAGGTCTGTTGCGTCACTCAGCCCGGTACCATCATGTCGATCACCTGTTTCGATGACGAGATAGTCTACATTTCGCCGATCTGCCTCATGCTTGAGGTGCTCTGAGAATGCCACAAGATCACCCCAGTCGGCAGAATACTGACTGATGCCCGGACGGCCACTTTCCCAACCATGAGTGTCTGTTATATGAAGGAAGTTGAGGTGGCCCCATTCGAGTTCCCTCAGTTTCTGCTCTGGCGGAAGGGTTGCTCCCTCTTGAGAACGGATAGCCAATTGATTTCTGTTGAGTGCTTTAGCCAACCGACCATTATAGCGACCGTCGCCATCGTCTGCGCACACCGCCAATGCGGTTGCGAGTATAGTGAACGTATTGCACAAATGCATCGATGCGTCTCGGGAGTCGTAAGCCCTATCATATATGCGTATCTCTATTGGGAATGCAATGCAGTGTATGCATGCAGGTGCAGTGATGGTCGTTCTTGGCAAAGTACGACCCATTGATAACAACAAGGTATGGTACCAGAAAGCGCGAGGAGTGTAACGCTGCAGCATGCACTCAAGAAAAAGGCCGAGCCATTTGCGTATCCATGATCCTACTCACTGGACCCCATTATCATGTTGTTACCCCTGCAGCGCCGTGCAGTGCCGTGCCGATTACCAACCGCTAATGCAGACTGTTCAAGCCCAGCCCTAAGGAATTCGAGGTAACTAAGAAGCCGAGGCAGTCCTTGCTTAGATAAGTGGCTCGGTGGTGCAGCGATGAATCAAGCCTTGCCTGGCGTAGGTTCAATGGTGCTCAATTATATCGCTCGTGGAGTCGGCCGTCCAACATGCCTTGTCAGTGACTCAATAATGGAGGTATGACAGCACGGTGTGCCCTGAAATCGACCGACCATGTAGCACGTGTTGCACGTGCAACCCCACGTTTTGGTAGGGCAGCGCAGGCACAGTTTCAGGGACAACCTAGAGATGAAAGACAAAAAATTGGACGACACCGGAGTCGAACCGGGGACCTCGCACATGCTAAGCGCATGTGATAACCAACTACACCAGACGCCCTAATCTGAAATCTTGGAATGTGTTGGGTACATGGCAATAGACTGCTCGTCAAGTTGCAGTATCAAATTTCGTTAGCATCTACTGGTGCTTCTTCTGCCTAGTATGACTCGCTGACGGACTACCTACTCACGAATACGTGAGCCTACAAGTTGATAGAATTCAACCTATAAAACTACATAGATCTTTCCATACATTTTGCCAGCACGAGACTTGATACAAGTTCGGTAGCGAGTTTCATTCCGGGAAAATGTGTGAACGATTTGTGTGCGGACCCCAGTGCAGAGCTCAGTAGAAGTAGCAAATAATCAAGGAACTGCCGATGAGGCAGCTCGGAGAGATATTATAAACAACCACATTGGGACGTTGTTGTATTAGGTAATACAGCATCTAGCGAGCTAAAGAAATGTTCAAGAAACGCAATGTCCCACTGACGGGGTCAGTCAAGGAGGACAAGCCTGAAAAGCCCCCCAATGTGCACACAGGAGTTCGACCGTCTATAATCAACTCTAAACCCTGCATAAGCTCCGGGAGCAGGACGCTAGATCAATTATTAGGACATGGCGGGATACCTCTAGGCTCTATTCTGCTTTTATTAGAGCACGGAAGCACTGATTTCGCCTCCAGCATCATCAAGGCATTCGGAGCGTACGGTGTGGAGGAGCAACGGCAGAAGCAGAACACAAGAGTCATCGTAATTGGTGTTCCTGACTATCTCGCATCCTTGCCAGGGGTTTTGGGCCCAGAGGAGTCTAACAAGCGCAAGAACACCCAGCCACATGCGGGCCCGAAGATGAAAATCGCATGGAGATACCAGGCGTCGCCCGAGAGTGGAACAAAGCACAGCAAGTACGCACCAGACCTGAACTACAAATCTGCAATGATCCCTCGGCCGCGGGACAGCGAGATCGAGTACATTGTGGGGAGGACGCTCACCGATATCATTGGGGCATTGCGGGGATACCTCGACGAGAATGCTGGCTCGGTTTTCCGCATTGTGGTCCCGAGCGTGCTGCATCCTGCTGTTTATCCGCCATCTAGTGCGCTCCCTCGTGAGCTTGTTCCGTTCTACTTTTGCCTGAGGTCGTTGGTTCGGGAGCACAAAGCCGCATGCATAGTCTCGCTTCCGTTGCAGCTGTTCCCGCGACTGCACCCCAACACCGGTGAAATGGAGACATTGAGCGACTCAGTTTTAGAAATTGAGCCTTTTCCGTCGGACAAAGTGCAGGGATTCGTTCATGTGCACAAGATTGCCGACTTGAGTGCTCGAGGAGTGATGATCTCTCGAGTCCAAGAGTACGCATTTAAGCTCGGTCGGCATCAATTTGAGGTCGAGGACTGGGCAATTCCGGTTGAGGAGTCGGGGGCCAAGGACGATAAGGAACTATTCTAACTTTGTATTCGAGAGCTAACTCAGCATAGATTCCGCAGTTCATGCAGGAGATGTAGCTAGGAACGGCAAGCTTGCTCCAGTGGCACAGCAACGCCAAATCGAAGCGGGCCAAAACCGTGGCATCGCTGCGAGCTCAGCCGGAGAGCACGGTCATACCGCAACTAGCGGTCAGATGATATGCATATGCATCGGGCTCGAGGCAACCCAACCTGGGCGACAGCGCAGCGGGGATCAAACGTTTCTCTGGGGCTTTTGTTGGCAAAGATCGCTGAGCCGAATGGCAGAACCACCCCCTCGCCACAAAAACATCATCTTGCATGGCGCTGCGGACTCTCCACCGAACGCCACCGCCACACAGCCTTCTACGCATCATTCTTCTTGATTTCTTTTGCAAGCGCCCGGCACTAGTGTGGTCATATTAACCCAAGAGATCCGGAAGCTGACGTAGATGGCTAAAAAACTTAGTCGGCTATTCAAAAACGTGGCACAGGAGATGCTAGACCTTTCCCTGCAACTGCTGGTGGTTCCGCCCCCCAAAGGCTTAAACCTAACTCGAGTTCGTAGCCGAAGTTCGTTGGGTACGTACATGACTGCCCCGGAAAAGTCAAATCTCGACTGCGAGAGCGGTATCTGGATGGAGGATGCCGAGAGCGAGCCCAGGTCCACGGATTTCGTGATAGAGCTGCCGTCTGAACTATTATTCACAATTTTACAATACATTGACGCTGGTACGTTGATAAACTGCTTTCTGGTGTCGCGGAAGTGGCATCTCAAACTCGATACCCCGACCGTTTGGCGCCACCTATACAAGCAAGAGTTCCGCGAGCCGGTGCTGGAGCCGCCAGACCAGCTCAAGTGGAGCACGCTATATCGGAATCGGACAGTTTTGGAGGATAATTGGCGGCAGTACTCGATAATGGCCCGGACGCTCGACGGCCACGACGACAGTGTGTACTGCGTCGAGATGCTGTCGGCCCACACGATCGCCACGGGGTCCCGCGACAAGACCATCAGAATATGGGACCTCCGGACGTCCTCCTGCATCGGCGTGCTCACCGGCCACACGGGCTCTGTGCTCTGCCTCGCGTACGACCCCGAGAGCCAAGTGCTGGTGTCGGGGTCCAGCGACTGCACCTGCAAAATATGGGGCCTCAGGACCCTGAAGCATCTCAAGACGCTGGAGCCCGCGGCGTGGAGCATTCTCGACGTCCTCATCACTGAGGACAGCATATTCGCTAGTTCCAAGGACTCGATCATCACCTGCTGGGACCGCAAGGACCTGCGGGTGAAGTGGCACCGTAATGCAAACCAATCTGCCGTGAACTCCCTGGAGATTTTTGACGACATCCTGTTCACTGCTGGCGGTGACAGCGTCATTAAGCAGTGGGATATCCACACTGGAGCGCCCCGTGATCGTCTCAGGGGCCACACGCGCGGAATCGCCTGCATCACGGTTATGAAGAAAGAAAAACGACTCGTGTCTGGAGGGAACGATAGATCGATCCGAATATGGGACCTGCAGACAGGAGAATGCATTATGACACTGCAAGGGCACCGTCATCTAGTTAGATCGTTGCATGTCATCGGGTCCAAAATATTGAGCGCTTCGTATGATCGAACTATTCGTGTTTGGGACGCCTACACCGGGGCCCAAATTGCCGCCTATAAGGGCTGGCACGCATCTTGGATTTTTTGTGTCAAGTCCACCCCAAGCTATATTGTGTCTACGTCAGTGGGCCGTCGGCCGGTCGTGCTCGACTTCTCCACTGGTGTAGACCGTCTTCTCATTGATTGTCTAGACTTTTAAGCTGCATCTATATATTTAAGTACTAAAATGCACTATATTGATTATTACATAACGTAGCGATCTCGGATGGGGCTGAAAAAAATCATCTCCTCGAGGTTTCTCCAGAAACCGGGGGGGTTTCGAGGGAAAAGGCTCGAAATGGACCCCATACTAAGATCCCTGACTGATCGAAATGGTCAAGTGGTCCCCAAATGCCGACCACTGCTGGGGAAGCTCGACGCTCTGGCAAAACCACAGCATGTCGCTGTTATTAGAAGAGCGTTGGAAGAACTGCAACAGAAAAATCACGAGCCTGCGCTACGCAAGTGGAATAAGCTCGTGCATGTCTCCAATGACACCCAGATCACCAGCTTTCAAGAGCTGGCCGAGAAACATCACGCTTACGGGCCCCAAATCCTCGAGAACCTGATTGAAAAAATATCAGAGCTCGAACCAGATGCGGCAGCCTCGTTTTTCGTAAACTACCCAAACTACTTGGACATTTTTGCCGTACCCAAAGTCGTCAAGTACAAGCTCTCACGCGACCAGAAGGACGACTCAATATCGTTCATTCACGCTCTGGCGAAAAAAGCGAAAACCCCTTTGCATTTTCAGGCTGTCAGTCTTGCTATTAGCAAGTACTTTAGCATTGTGAAGCCGGTCTACAGCGAGTTGACACTCGTTCTTGATCCCCTCGACAGCCAGATCAAGCCAAAATTTACCCAGAACGTTTGCAGAGAACTCCACGTGCGTAACTCGCAGACCGATTTGATCTCCATTTACGAACTTTTCCTGCGAAAGAATGTGAACCTGTCAGCCAAGGGCATGAGCACGTATTTGCGGGCCCTGTTCACTCAAACTGATCAAGGCGCTGCCGACATCCTAAAATCGTTGCAGACTACCACCTTTTCGCTCGGATTTTACTACTTTTTGGTCAAGAGACTCTGCGACAGGAAAGACGAAGATAACGTCAACTGGATATTCACCAACCGCTTGATGCCACTCATGGAAAAAGATACGGGACAAATTCCACTTGTTCTAAATGCACTCATGATTCGTACTGTCGCATTTGAAGGTGTCCTAAAGACCAAACCTATTCTGGATGCAATGGGGTCGAATGTCACAGAATCGAGCTGGATGTGTTTATTCCAAGCGTTTAGACGATTGGGAACTGTGGAGAAATCTTTTGATACTCTGAATCGGGCCATCACGTCATTCGATATCAAGCTGAGCCTGCCGTTTGTTAATGAGTACTTGTGGATGATCTCTGAGAATTACACCTCGCGAACATTCCTGCAAGTATTGGAGGCGGTAATTCCTGAGATCACGCCTGTAATTGACAAGCTAAATCTAGCCAAGAACGCCCACTCGATGTACTCGCGGGAGCTTCCACCCGTCGTTTTGGGTCCGCACAGCAGGGCATTTGTCGTCAACAGAATTCACGAGAGCTGGCTGCACATTGCTTACCGTGCGGTGCTCAATGACATTGATGATCCAAAAGTGATGCTTGATCTCTACAAGCGGTTCCGGGAGTACGTGCTCGAGTCAAAGAGCCCAATTGGAATGTGCTGCATTGACGAGTTCGTCACGAAGCTGACCACGCTGCCCAAGCAGGAATCGGTAAACGCGGCAGTTTATGTATATACAGACGCATTGGAAAATTTGCGTTTCAGGTCCCCCAATGATGGCCGCTTTCATGGCCGTAGCCTGCATGCGTTAACCTCGAGGTTAGCGTCCGAGCATGATCTAGAAACTGCGCTGAAACTAGTTGAAAAGACCGCTTCGCACCGGTCACTGGCGCTGCGCGGCAAAAGTCTACGAAAATTGTACTATATGCTCAAGGAAGACGTTTCACCACAAAACGCGAAAATCTTCGAAGAGTGGACGAAAGCCCATGGCGCGCTGTTATGCCGTGCCTAGTATTTATTAGCCTATTTAATTAATGATATTACGAGACGTGTAGATTATGTCAGGAACGCGTCTTCAGCCGCCAATCTGTGGATAGCACTGACACCGCAGCTTCTGTTGCGCAATTATAGTAAGACAAAAGCTTTTTCTATTTTTTAAGATCGTGTCCATTACACATTGCCCGCTTGGGCGTCTTTCACCTGACCGAGTCTCATGCACCTAAATTAGATCCAGCCCAGTAGTCATCTTACACACATGGATTTTCCGAGCTCACCGGGGGTTCCTACGTCGAACAACCCACTGCGCAGTGATACATCCTTCGATTACAATCCACCGAATAATAATGAAACGGCACAGGCACCGCAGGCTCAGCAACGGCGAGTGGGGCGGGACCTCGACGCAGTTCAGAAAGTGATTGATCAAACCGCAGACAAAGTGCGGGAGAGCATGGAGAACTTCATTCAGAGCTACAAGGACCACAACGGCGATTTCTACTACATCAAGCAGATCCACGAAATGAGGCTGAACGAACTCTCGACTCTGTTTGTGGATTATGCCCATCTCGAGGCCCATAGCGAAGAGTCCAAGGTGATGGCTGAGGCTATCCGTGAGCAATACTACCGTTTTCTGCCGTTTCTACTCCAAGCTCTCCGCAACATGATCAGGAAGTACGAGCCGACTTTAGTTGGCCTTCCTTCTCGTAGAAAACCAGACGAGGCCTCTCAAGAGCTCCCCGGCAATGCCGTTGAGCAGGTGTTTCAAATCGCTTTCTATGGGCTGTCACTGACTCACAGAATTCGTGAGATGAGGACCGAGATGGTAGGCCACCTGACTTGCATTAATGGCACCGTAACGCGCACATCTGAAGTACGCCCCGAGCTGTACAAAGGCACATTCAAGTGTGATAATTGTGGAACTGTCATTGAAGGTGTTGAGCAGCACTTCCGCTACACTGAGCCGTACATGTGTTCTAATCCCACCTGCCAGAATCGGAGTGCATGGACCTTACTTATCCCGAAATCGCAATTCACTGACTGGCAGAGAGTTCGTATTCAGGAGAACCCCGGTGAGATTCCCGCGGGCTCCATGCCTCGAACTCTGGATGTGATTCTTCGTGGCGACGTTGTAGAAATGGCAAAAGCCGGTGACAAGTGCTCCTTCACTGGTGCTTTGACCGTCGTTCCCGATGTCTCTCAGTACAGACTCCCCGGTGTAAAACCAGTGGCACAGCGAGAAGACCGCAGTCAGGGTCGCGGTGAGGGCATGAATGGTGCTGTTCGTGGTCTGAAAGAACTGGGTGCGCGTGAACTATCTTACAAAATGTGTTTTATGGCTTGTATGGTTAAAGACGACACTAACCGAGATGATAATGGAGATGAGGATGACGCTGAGCTCACCCCCGAGTCCTTTTTAGCAACCCTCACAAATGAGGAAGTTAGCGAACTCAAAGAGATGGCAAATACAGAGTTGTTATACTCGAAGCTAGTTCAAAGCGTTGCGCCTACTGTGTTTGGGCATGAGATTATCAAGAAGGGTATTTTACTTCAGCTTATGGGTGGCGTCCACAAAGAGACCCCTGAGGGTATACAGCTCAGAGGCGACATTAATGTCTGCATAGTCGGTGACCCGTCTACGTCAAAATCTCAGTTTTTGAAGTATGTTTGTGGATTCTTGCCTCGTTCGGTATATACTTCAGGAAAGGCCTCGTCGGCTGCTGGTTTGACAGCTGCAGTAGTGAAAGACGAGGAATCTGGTGAATTCACCATCGAAGCTGGTGCACTAATGCTTGCTGATAATGGTGTCTGCGCTATCGATGAGTTTGATAAGATGGATATCCGGGACCAGGTTGCCATTCACGAGGCCATGGAACAACAAACGATCAGCATTGCGAAAGCTGGCATCCATGCTACGCTGAACGCGCGTACTTCCATTCTTGCAGCTGCGAACCCTGTGGGCGGTCGCTATAATCACAAGGTGAGCCTGCGACAGAACATCAATATGAGCGCCCCAATCATGTCTCGGTTCGATCTCTTTTTCGTTGTACTTGATGAGTGTAACGAAGCTGCTGATGAGCGACTAGCAGATCATATTGTTGCTCTACATATGGATGGCGACGAGGCCATCGATCCACCATTCAGTTCGGCTCAGCTACAGCGTTATATTCAGTATGCCCGCACATTCAAGCCTCAATTAACCCCAGAGGCTCAGGAGGTGCTGGTAGAACGCTACAAGCAACTCCGTAAAGAAGACACCCCGACCACCGGTGCTCGCAGCTATCGTATAACTGTCCGCCAGCTTGAATCGTTGATTCGATTATCTGAAGCCGTTGCGCGTGTTCACTGTGTCGATGAGGTTACACCCGAGTTTGTTCGCGAGGCATACAATCTGCTGAGACAAAGTACGATTCGTGTGGATTACGGTGATGTGGATGTCGATATCATTGACGACGACTTGACGAGTCGTCGCACAATTGAGCGCACTCAAGACCACTTTGCCAATGTTGAGTCTAATCAGCAGGGTAGACAGACTGATCAGGATGCTCCTGCTCGTAGTCGCATCAGCCGCGAGAAGTTCAATCAAATGGTCGACTATGTCATTGCTCGTTTGAATCCTGAATCGGATGATGGAGCTGCCAGTTATACCGAGTTGATGAATGGATGGCTCACAGACATGACCGAGCAAAATCTAATTTCCGACGAGGCGGCCTTATATGCCGAGAGAGATCTATTTGATAAAGTTTTACGTCGGATGGTCAAACAGAACATCATCATGGAGATACTTGGTCAGACGACCCTGGATGAAGATTATGAATTTGGCGATAAGCAGTATGTTCTTCATCCAAATTCCTCATATATCCCCGATCCCACGAACATAGATTAATGCTTATTTATTCCTAGCCTACTCCATAGATTATCTAGCCCACTTTTCAAACATGAGATCAACTATAGTCAAACTTCAAAATGATTGAGTGCATGCGCCTCCTCAAATTATACTATACATGCATATATCTACCCTACTGCTGCATGAACTGCATGGCAGCCTAGAGCCACATAGTCACGAACGAAGATCCCAATCTTGGCATGTTGTAGAAGCGAAATCTCGAGCAAAGTTGGCATTAAATGGTCGAACATGTTGACCAGGACGACTTGCGTTTGTCTAGGCATTTCCCTTGTGTGGCCGGATGATGTAATCGATATGTGCATATGGGAGTCCTTCCACGCAGTGTCTCTATATAGAGTTGTATCTCAAGACTAGTGTTTCTGAGTTGCAAATCTTACCAAACTTAGACTGGTGAGCACAAACCACTTAATAAGATAGTGCGAGTGCTGAACCTGGCCCAGAAAATGCCGCATCTGGAAACTTTACTGGCCAAGGTCCCAGTAATAAATGCGTTGCTTGATTTGAAACCCCAATATATTAATAGACTCCCCCGGGTAATCTATCACAACGTTCCAAAACCTGCGAACTACAAAGTTCCAAAGTACGAGACCAGCTATGTGCGCACTACCAAGTATACCGTGATAAATTTCCTCCCCAAGAATTTATTGCTACAATGTCGCATGGCTGCAAATTTGTTCTTCATCGCCATTGCGATATTGGTCTCATTTGAGATCTTTGACCAGAAGGACCCTGAACTTCAAATCGTTCCCATCGTTGCATTCGTGAGTATTATTGCTGTGAAAGATGGAATCGAGGATTTCTTGCGCTATAGGAAAGACCAAAGTGTCAACAATCGTTATACTCACACAATCAAGTCTACTGGCGAGGTGCAGCGAACTAAATGGAAAAACCTCAAGGTAGGAGATATTGTCGAGGTATTGATAGGAGAAATTGTTCCTGCTGATATCTTGTTATTAAATGAAAGCTGTGCCATTACCACCTCGCAGCTTGATGGAGAATCGGGTCTTAAGCCTAAGCGGCCTCCATGTGGGGGAATTAAGGAGCCGAGTAAAGCAGAGTTCATCGTTGACCTAGCAGGTGCGAATGCTAAATTGGACGATTTTGGCTGGAGCTTATTCTTGGGGGGCCGTACGTACCCCATCTCTTACGAAAACTTTCTTCCCCGGGGTAGCATACTGGCAACAGCAAACTCCTCCGCTATTGGCATAGCCTGTTACACTGGCGTAGGGACCAAAGCGGAGCTCAATACTAGAGGAGTGCCATCGAAGCGATCCAAGTTCAGTGTGGAGCTAAATTGGTACATGCTCTTTTGCTTTGCATTACTCTGTGGCCTGTGTATAATTTCAGCTGGGGTCAACTCGATAAATCTGAAAGAGCCAGGAACCAGCAGATCAGTCTTCGAATCTGGAGTTTACCACCAGAGTAGTTCGTATCTTGGCTTCATCTCCTTTCTTTGTGGGTTGATTCTGATGCAGAATATGGTACCAATTTCTCTGTACATTATGACGGAGATCTCCCGTTCTTTCCAGGTGTACTTCATTGCTAGTGACATTGAACTTTATGATCCCGTGCGTGAGCAGAGATGCATCCCTCATGCATGGGGTCTTTGCGACGAGCTGGGGATGATCGATAATATTTTCACTGACAAGACCGGGACCCTTACACAGAATAAGATGACAGTCTCAAAACTTTACTCTCGCGGAGTACTCGCATCACACGAAACAGGCTACATGCCAGATCTGAGAGAAAGCATTCTATGTCTCTCCGTATGCCACACAGTAATTCCGAGCTCTGCTGGCGTGTATGATAATGGTAATCCCGACGAACTTGCATTGGTTTCTTATGCAGCAAAGCATGGATTCGTAGTGAATGAATGTTCGCTCACTACTCGAAAACTCGATATCGCGGGAACTGAGATCACCTACGAGATAATTGCACAGGTGCCTTTTTCTTCCGAGCGGGGAATGATGTCAATCGTGATCAAGGATCCCGCATCAGGAGACGCAATACTCTATTGCAAAGGAGCGGACGATAAAATTCTCTCAAAACTCTCGCCCTCAAGTGAGTTCGTGCAAGAGACAGTAAACCATGTAGCGGATTTTGCTCGACAGGGACTTCGCACTTTGATGCTAGCATATCGACGACTGGATGCTGGATATGTTTGTGATTGGGAGAGGAGGTACATGGAGGCCAGCAAAGAAGGAACTCAGAGTACTATTGAGGCCGAGCTTGAATCAGACCTGGTCTTGCTTGGTGCAACTGGTGTACGTGATCTTATTCAGGAAGGGGCGTATGACACTGTCACCTCACTTATGAAGGCAGGAATCCGTTTTTGGATGTTGACAGGTGATAAAGCAGAGACCACAAAGTCTGTCGCACAAGAGTGTGGTCTTATTCCCATGTCATGCGAGCAATTGATTCTCAGTAGTACTGAAGATCTTGTTGATCTCGAAGAAAGAAAAAAATCGGACAATATCTCCCTCATAGTACAAGGTGAGGCAATATCCACATTGCTCGAGGACAGAAGGCTCATTGAGCGCTTCTTTGCACTCAGCGCAACTACAGCCTCCGTAATCTGTAGTCGGGCTTCGCCCAAGGAAAAGGCTGAAATCCTCAGATACTTCAAGGAATATAACAAGGATGCCACAACATTGGCGATTGGAGATGGAGGTAATGATGTGCCTATGCTCCACACTGCGCACGTTGGTGTAGGGATCATCGGACAAGAAGGTCTGGCAGCCGAGCAAAACTCAGACTTTGCAATCGCCAAGTTCCGCTACCTAAAACGACTACTTCTTGTACATGGTCGCTGGAATCATTATAGGCTGAGCAAGATGACCGCGTATCTTCTTTACCAAAATGTAATGTTTCCGCTTAATTTGTTTTGGTATGGAATTTTTGATCATTTTGACGGAACGTATTTTTGGGACGAAATATTCATGACACTTTTCAACCTATTCTACACCTCTTTACCATTGATTGCTATTGGTAGTTTCTCCCAAGATATCTCAGCAGTCACTGCTATGGCACATCCTAAATTATACCGAGACAGAAAATCTGTCTTTGATTGGCAAACCTTGATCTCATTCTTTGTGGATGCCACCTACCAATCCGGGGTAACCTTTGTGTTTGGAATCTTACCGTTCCTTGGAGGGAATTTTGTCTCTCCAACCGGCCGACCTGCAAACTTTAGAGAGTCCCTGGGAAATTTTGTAGTATTCCCAGTGGTTATTGTTTGCAATTTATTTATTCTTATTCAGGAATCCATCATTGATATCGTGTTGCTTGGTTGCGTGATTTTCAGTTTTCTGTTGTTGTTTTTAGTTTCATTGGGCGATTCCGAGGCGTCGGTCGCAGATGCAGAATCTTTCTACCATTCAGCAACAATTGACTATCAGAATCCTTCATTTTGGGCTGTGATGCTTTTGTCTTCGGTGGTGGCATTGCTCCCCCGATTCGTCTGGACTGCGAGTCGCAGAATCGCAGATAAGAGTACCACCAAGGAGTATAAACTGAGACAAATAATCACAAGCGAACAGTATTTCAACGAAGAGCCTTCTGCAAAGGTCATTGCGCAAGCTAATACGAATGTTGTCTAATGTTGTACTCGTGTTCATAAACGGATTTCAAACATAACAACACTACTTATCTACTAAAAAAAATGGCTAGCACAGATGATACTTGGCTTTCAGTAGGAAGATGGGTTGTCCTCTCTCTATGCATCGTCCTCATTATTGCTTTTGGAATTTCTATGTACTACGCTACCCAGAACGGATACTTTGACACTGTTTTGAGTAGGCGCCAAGTTAGCGCGCAACAGACTACCTTTGAGCGAAACTTTTCTAGCTTTCACGGCTCATCGCTTGCAAGCCGGCCCAGCAGAGCTCCCCCATCCTATACACCGATCAATGTTAGAGCACATATGTCAGTGCGCGATCATGTTTCTGAGCCTGAGCGTATAATGATGAGATCAGTACACTCACAGGCCCCGAGCTTCCACTCTCAAACTCCCAGTGCTCGTTCTAGTACACCTCTTGAATCCGAACGTGCATCACCCCGCCCTTCAACCACTCGATTCAAAGAAGCTGAGGATGAATTGAGCGTAGGAAAAATAGGGTCGACACGAGACGGACCTGTGCCGAGCGCTCAGTCGACCTTTTACGGTCGTGTGTCGAATCCTGCTCAGGAGAGGAGTACTCACTCAGAGCCCCCTACGAACTACCAGGGTGTTAACGCAACGGCAACACCAGCTACCAATATAGTCGCTGCCAGTAGTACCGCGGCATCGCCTGCATCTAAAGATGCTAGTGAGCTCGTATAACCTCATTATTATGTAGAACGTATCTAAGAAATTAGAAAGATTCAAGACCATCGCCCTTGAGGACGTCGGAGTCCCAGCCGTTCTTGAAGGCAAATCTGGGACCATACTGGCCCTGTAAGTACTCAAGCCTGTCACGCACACTGGTTATGCCCTGTGTGCGAATATACTGCAGAGGGCCACCGGTGAACGGCGCGAATCCAGCGCTAAGCACGAGGGCAGCATCGATGAAGTCAGGGTTCTCCACAAAGCCTTCACTAGCGACAGCCACAGCTTCATTGACCAAGCTGAGTACCAACCTATCCTGGATGTCTTGTGGGGCAACGTCAGATTCGGTTTCAGCCAGATCCGTTGGGCCCGGTATTTCGAGACTAGCTGCGATGTCCCCGAGTGCACTCAGCCAGTTATCCTCTCCAGATTGCAGGAACTTAATGGGACCAATAACCATGCCAAAATCCGTAGCGGCGCGGTCGATTTCAGCGTCAGGAACACCAGAAGCTTGAAGACGGAGTGCCTCAATGAGATAGGGAGTCAGGATTCGGTTGACCAAAAGACCAGGTGATTCTTTCAAGATCGGGAGAGGCGCCTTGCCGAGAGCGTTGACGAACTGATTTAGCGCGTAGCTTTGAGGGCCTGATGTCTCGACGATATCTGTAGTGGCTCCAAAGAAGTGCAACATGTTCTCAGCTGGGATGCTGGCGGAGGTGGAGGCGTAAATGGCTCCAGGCTTGAGCTGCGGGCGAACAAACTCGTAGAGCTCCTTCTTGACAACTGGGTTCTCTTGCGTGGCATCTATGACCAAATCGGCGTCAGTGAAGGCATCACGAAGGTGAAACTTTGGATCCACTTGCTTCTTTGCGAAAACAGCCTCGGCCTTCCTGAGACTAGTGTCCAGGACGTCTTGGCTGATATCAAACAGAGTCACGTCAAAGCCTTTGATAGCAGCTAGGGTTGCTAAATCACCGCCGAAGTTCGCACCAATGAAATGCACTCGCCGTATCTGGGTGGGTTCTTTGTTATGCTTGAGCAGTTCCTGCAACAAGAAAACACGGACAAGAGCTTTGGCAGTAGAAGTATTCACTAATGTAGACATAGATTTTGCCTCCTCGGCGAGTCGAGTCTCTATGTTGCCATAGCGTTTCCAGAGGTCGATGATTGCGAATGGGCCGGGGTAGTCCTGCTGCTTTACTTTCTGGCTAGTTTGCCAACGGAATAGTGGTGCCAATACTTGCCTAGCAATCCAGGAGTTCGAAGCCCAGATCGAGACGCTGTGAGCAAGAGATCGCTGCTTTGGAGTCTTGAGCAACGACTTGGCTACCTCAAGGGGATCCTCGGAATCGGCCAGTTCTTGAACAATACCCACCTCCAATGCTTGCTTTGCTGTCAGGGGCTTGCCAGCAAGTATGATAGGAAGAGCCAAAAGGGACCCGATAAGCTCGGGCAACCGGGCGGTACCGCCCCATGCCGGTTGGATCCCGAGTCTAACCTCGGGCAGGCCGATACTAGCATCTGGAAGGGCAATGCGTTGCCTACAAGCCAGTGCCAGCTCGCAGCCGCCCCCCAAGCAAGCCCCGTTGATAATTGCTACCGTGTTTGGCAACGCAGCAAGTCTTTGATAGACCTGCTGCCCCTTGACGATGCTGGAATCAAGCGTGCCTTTCTTGAAGCTTTTGATAAACTCCTTCAAGTTTGCCCCGGCAGAGAAATTGGATTTCGCCGACGACACAATCACCGGTTGGGTAGGGTCAGAAATGGTGTTGAGGATGTTGTCCAGTTCGGAAATTACAGAGTCGGAGATAGCATTAACGCTCGAATCTTTCACATCCAGTTCTAGGATAAGGCTGCCTTCCTCGTCACTGAGCACTTTCCAATTTTCTGCATCTTTGGCACTCATCTGTCAAATGATCCAATCTATGAGGCGATCTGCAAGATTAACGCGCCATTAGATTAGTCAGCTAGGGGCCTCGCTTAAGTGCAAAAAAACTTAGGTCATTGAACCTCGAAAAATGGGAAAACGCCGTGGTGGAGGATTGAGAAAATCCAGAGCACAAAATTGGCAGCTCATTCCTCGGGAGAATGCTGCGTGGGAAACTTATTATCGTGCGCAGAATCTTCTCTCTGACGAGGATTTTGATAAATTCAAGGCTGCAGCTCAGCAGGATTTGCCGTTAACATTCAGAGTCACTGGCTCCACTGCACATGCCCTTGAGATCAAGGAGATGATGGAGAAAACCTACCTGCCTCAGCTGCAGGGCGTCGTCTGGGACGGGGTAGAGGTGCCTGCTCCCCATGCACTACCATACTACCCCAAGAACCTGGCTTGGCAGGTCAAGCTTGGAAAACAGGTAATCCGCAGGAACCCACCATTTGCAAAATTTCAGAGATTCCTTGTCGTGGAAACCGAGGTTGGCAACATCAGCCGTCAAGAAGCTGTATCGATGATCCCGCCTTTGTTCTTGGACGTTCAGCCCCACCACACTGTGCTCGACACGTGTGCGTCCCCTGGATCCAAAACTGCCCAAATCATTGAGGCCCTTCATGCTAATAGCGCCGAGCCCACTGGAATAGTGATCGCCAACGACGCTGATGCCAAGCGAGCACATCTTTTGACCCATCAGATCAAGCGTCTGAACAGTCCCAATGTACTGGTAGTAAATCAGGATGCTCAGATGTTCCCCAACATCAAGATCAGAGGTAACCAGACATTAAGGTTCGACCGCATTTTGTGCGACGTTCCATGCTCTGGCGACGCTACAATGCGTAAGAATGTTGGAATCTGGCGCGACTGGAAAGTTGGCAATGGTATAGGACTCCACAGACTACAGGTCAACATCACCAGCCGTGGAATCCAGATGCTCAAGCCTGGAGGTAGAATGGTATACTCGACATGCTCACTCAACCCTATTGAGGACGAAGCTGTAGTCGCCCAAATTCTACGCCAGCATCCTGATGCGCACCTTGTCGACATGAGTGACGAAATTCCTGGCCTGGTTCGCTCTCCCGGTGTCAATACCTGGAAAGTGCAGGGCAAGGACAAAGAATGGCACACTGGCCCCGACGAGAATCTCGAGGCGTCATTGTTCCCACCAAAAGATGGGGAGGATTTCCATTTGGAGAGATGCATGCGTATCTACCCCCATCAGCAGGATACTGGAGGTTTCTTTATTGCCGTCATAGAGAAGGATGAGAACCCACGCAAGAAGGCCAGAGTGGAATCACCCGAGCCGGTGGCAGCACCCGTGTCTGAGGTGGTCACTGGAGACGGTACCACCAGGCCCGACAACGAGCCTACGAGGTTGCCACGCGACGCGACCGTGGACCCATTCTTTTTCTTGGGATCTGAAAACGAGACCCTTAAAAAGATCTGGGACTTTTACAAGATCAAAGATTTCCCCCAAGACAGCTTGGTTGTGCGCAACCAGACCGGCGAGGCAGTACGCACGATCTACTATGTCACGCCTGCCATCAAGCCCATTTTGGAGCTGAATGAGGAAAAGGTCAAGTTCATTTACACCGGGCTGAAAACGTTCAACATGCAAAAGAACGATGGAAAGTGTCTATGGAGGGTTCAGTCTGAGGCGGTAGAGCTTCTGTATCCTCACGTTGGCGATGACAGGGTCCTAAAATCCGAGAACGAGGAGCTTTTCAAGTTCCTGGTCGACCACGGTAACCCCACCTTCAGAAACATCAAGGAAGTCGACGCAAGCTTCGCTGAAGAGCTCGATGCCATGACCGAGGGATGCTGCTTCTTTTATATCAATGGATTTGTATGTCCGCTATGGAAGGGCAAGTCGTCGGTCAATGTGATGCTTCCCAAGGAGCACAAGGACGAGCTCCTACTTCGTAAGTTTGGCATTGACAAGAAAGCACTGGAAAAAGCAAAGTTGGCGGCTGCCAAGTCCGAGGAAGAAAGTGCTGCACAGACGGAGTCTGAGAATAAAACTATAGAGTGAGCTCGTAATGTCATAATGCTAATAAATACCGGGGTTCATCTGTTGTTGGCCTGCGGAGGTGGTCCCGGGGGTGCTTCGTAGGCGTCCATAGCCGGTATTTGGGTGGTATTGATTTGATGCTCGCCGTTCTGTGCCCGCTCCACTGGAGACTCTCCAGAACTGCGGGGAGGAGGAGAGCCCGGGGGTGGTGGGTAGTATGAACTGTGAATATTAGACGGTAGTGTGGAAGCAGGGCCTTGATCTGGTTCGCTTGGTCGGTAAGCGGCACTGGCAATTGATTCCTCGGCGTCTCGAGGGCGGGAGTGAAAGTTGCCGTCTTTGTCGTAAAAACCGGCATCCTCTTCGCCCAAGTACGGATTGTAAGCAGGAGCTGCCACTTGAGGAATACCGTCTCGATCATTCACCGCTGTATTGTAATCCGGCAAACCCATCCAGGTGGTTCCCGGAATTGGGCTGTGGCCGCGAGCTATCCGCCGCACACTCCACAATCGAACCGCAAAAAGTCCAAAAATAACTGCCGCGATTAAACACGCCAACGCGACCCACTTGCCCCATGAAATGCTGCTACTGTAGTCCCAGTCGCTCGCCATCGTTTGCTATTAAATGTTGGATTACTAACTAGATTAGACTAGACATGCAGGTTGGGGGTTTGATGTATGCACGGTGGTATGCAGGTTAAATGAACTCCAAAAGGAGCTTTTTGAGGGAGTCGTGGGATGCCATTGCAGTGATACCGTCCATTAGCTGAATCTGGGGGCTTACGCGTCGTAGCCCGTAGGAATCCTGGAGCCCTGCAGGGCTACGGTACGATGTGGCACCACCTCCTCCACGCGAGGACCTCGTTACGACGCCTCCCATTCCTCGTTTACCACACACTCCTGTGATAGTGATTAGGCTGTAACCCTCGAGAGTAATTAGTATCTGGGTGAGATCAGAGAAGTCAAGTGCGGTCCAAGTGTCGTGCATATCCACCATGGATTTGTAGGCTTTGTAGATATCGTTGACCTGCAAACTTTGCGACACGCCGAGCTTGCGGTCTTGAACCAAGATGACGCACAGCACGGCCTGCTGCACAAAGTTCAGCGCTCGAATCCTCTGCACAGTGTTGGCTCCTCCAAACGCCTCGTGGCACACCATGGCGATGTGCTGAACGGAAACCCTCGGAAGATGCAGAACGTCTTCTGATCTCCTCGAGTCCGGGTTGCTGATCAGGTACCCCTCCTCGACCAGTGCGATGCTGCGGCAGCAAATGTCAAAGACCTTTCGCAGGTCCCCCATTTGGGCAGCAACTTTTTTCGCGCACATTGTAATTGCTGCAGGCGTCATGAGGGGGATTTCGTCATCAGCAGGCCTCAGCGTACGCAGCCTGCCCTCAATTATCCTCGATATTTGCTCCTCGGAATAGGGCCGCACAGCTAGAACCTGAGGCGAGAGTTTGTGGGCCTGCAAACGAGGCAAAAACCGATCGGTCAAATCAAGTGTATTTGCAATTCCAAGCAAAACCAGGTTTGTGTTATGCTGGCAGCTCCACTCGAAAAATTTGAACAGCACCTCCTGGTCCCCTCGCATCAAATGATCAAGCTCGTCTAGCAAGAGGATATGTGTACACCCTTGAGCAGAAAACAGCTCATTGAGTTGCTGAGTGGCCCGGCTCCTGTTGACGG
Source organism: Wickerhamiella pararugosa (assembly GCA_023628975.1). NCBI lineage: Eukaryota > Fungi > Ascomycota > Dipodascomycetes > Dipodascales > Trichomonascaceae > Wickerhamiella > Wickerhamiella pararugosa. The sequence continues at coordinate 1,148,232 of JAMAJQ010000001.1, read as the reverse complement.
AGGAATTCTTGGTTCTGGAGGTCTGATGCCCAAACTCTCCTAGGACGATGCTAAAAGTCTCTTCGAGACGGGAGATTGTCATGCAATTTAACTGCACGATCTTGGTATCCTTTCGTGATTTGTATCCCTTCAAGACACTGTTAATTAATGCGGTTTTTCCAGTGCCTGGAAGTCCAGACAGGTACAGGGCGCCACCTGCCTGGCCGGTTATACGCTCATCAATGAAATTGCGAACAATCTTCTGCTCTTTTTCGCGACCTATTACTCTTGTGCACGCTGTGCCGCGTTGAAAGAGCGACTTTCCTAGCGAAAAGCCTGATGGAGTGGCCGGTGGTGTCAACATACCCAGTTCGTCGCTATCAATGACCACAGTTTTCTGCCTTTTAGATGGAGTCTGTGGAATCTCCATTTTCGGCTGAGCATCAGGATCCCGAATAGGCTCTCTTCTCTTCACCTTACGGATAGGTGTAGGCATAGTAATTAACATACATGAAGATGCACGTTAATTAGTACTGGGTCACGTGAGTGGCTGGTTTTGCGGCCCTCGGGCAACTAATAGATAGTAATGCGCCCTGAAATTCGTAGGTTTGCACACCGTTTTCGCAATCTTTATGATAAACTCCAAATCCATGTGACGGCGGGTGAATTAGAGCAAATTCTACGTCCAGGGTTAGGGCAAAACGCGTCAAGCTCGCGCCAGTCGCGACATGAGAAAAAAGCAGAACCAGCCTAATGCTAAGTACATAGATCTAGAGTATTGCCTACGTACAACTCGGAGTGGATTGCACAGCTTTATGGGTGGTCAGGAGCTTATGGGACATTTCACAAATCTCATGTAGTGGTGGCACCAGCTATGCTCACTACAGCAAGTTTGCTTCTATAATATAGATTGACAGCTCTAGGAACAACTCATGACCTACTTTGTTCTATATGCGCACACAGCTTTTGCATCTCGATAATACAAGTTGCCAAATCAGTAGTTGTGTGAGATTCTTTGTGATTGTTGCCAGGCTATAGTTGCCGCATTTGGTAGTATTGAGAGTATAAAAAGCTAGAATGTAGCGTCATTGTCATGAAAGCCATCAATACTAGGAAAAACGTCGCTAGCGTAGACAGCCTGTTTCTCGACAATGACGTTCCCGTTCCCAAGGTTGGTCCAAACCAGGCCTTGGTCAAAGTATACGCATTTGCGGTGAACAGAGCAGATATTCTTCAGCGGGAAACCCATCATAAGCTGCCAGAATCAGTTAGCCCCATACTGGGTCTCGAATTCAGCGGTGTGATCATCGATGTTGCCGACAACTCCACCTTCTCCAAGAAGGATCAAGTGTGTGGGCTTGTGTATGGAGGTGCCTACGCAGAGTACGTGGTCTGTGAACTAGATATGATGCTTCAAATCCCACACGGGGTGAGCTTCAACGAAGCAGCTGCGATTCCTCACAATTGGTTCAGTGCTCTCGAGGCCGTGAGCTACTTAGGGGAGTTCAAGAAACGAGACAAGGTGGTTATAAATGCGGCATCGACCGATTCTATGGCTGTTCTTGCTCAGCTTGTGCAAGTTTTGGGGTGCAGAAGAGTGTTTGTCCCTGCATCGACCGAGCGGCAGGTAAATTTCATCCGCCAAGACCTCACCTTACTGGGAGCTCTGCGAGACGAAGTAGTTGCCGTTGTCCCCAGCGAGAACTACGTCGATATTGTCAAGAAATGGGATCCAAAAGGGGTCCAGCTCCTCGTGAACGAGCGTGGCTTGACTAACCAAGATCTGCACATTCTGTCCCTAGACGGAAGACTCATTGTGGGTGGCTACGATCTGCATGATCGCCCTGATTTGCTGCAGCTAGTTCACAAACGACTGAGAATCCACGGAATGAACTTGCGGACACGGTCTCCGCAGTATCTGTACAAGCCTCGTGACTTTATCTCCGAGCATATCATGCCTAAATTTAGCAACGGCAGGCTGCGGATTTTCCTTGATTCAGTGTACAACTGGAAGGATATCGCCAGCGCTCACAAGAGGTACGAAAGTGGAGAGGCAATAGGTAAGATTGTGTGCACGGTGGTGGACGAGCCGTTTAGATAGACCGATAGCTAGGATAAAGATATACAATATGCATCTCAGGATCAAGCTACGCACGCTGGTGCGATAAGCAGGGCTCACGTGGTCTCGGATATGCAGGGGACTCGTAACGGAATAAGCAAGTACAGGTGGCTGCAGTCTGATCCCGCAGCAGAAAGCCGCGTCAATCCACGCGATGTGTGCCAAGAATGTATACTCGTGCATTTCTATTCGCTACCCGGACGTCGCGCAGGACCCACCAAGTCATACAAGGATCTTTAGATCAAAAGCCGCAGGCGTCGCTGGAATGCAATATCAGCTCAGATTCGTCAGCTATTGCGTATATAATTTAGGATGTATTCTAAACGTGTTCTTAACCGTCCCCGCTCTCTCGCTTACTAAACATGGACACTTACGGCTACGGCCATGGGCCTCATGATGAAGGGGACATTCTGAACTTTCTACATTGGGAGGGGCAGAGCATGGAACGCCATGGCGACGTGGAATTCAGCGAGACCTCATCTATCAAGAGCGAGCAGGTCAGTGCGCAGCACTCGCCTTTTTCTGTACCGTTTGAAGAGGACATGTTCGCACACCCAATTCAGCAGATTGCGCAGACTCCAATAGAGAACCAGCGGTGGGAACCGTCGCCTCAGTTCAACGAGGACTACCGTTTGGCTCAGCAGCACCTCAAAGATGCGGTTTTTGGACGCACTCACACCTCAGCTGGTCCAGCTCCGCCGCCTCCACACACTGACGACTATTCGAGCATTATTGCGATGGGACCTGGTCCTCAACCGTACAAATACATGATGCATTTGGGCGAGTTGCCTACTCGTTCTCGAGTTGAGACCCAGATCAAGTGCTCATTATTTCTTACTCCCCCTACTGAGGAGCACTTGCTGCACCTCCCGGCAGACACAATTGCTCGTCCACGGTTCCAATTGCGAGAGGAAATACCCAAGAACCCTCAAACGCTCTATCTGGACGTGGACGTGGTAGTTCCGAGTGCTCCCTCTAAGCCAGTCTACATGTGCTCAAAGTGCATCTGCCGCGAGAAGAAGCGGGCGTTCCGCAAAAAGACGCTCGACATCAACGAGGAATCGCACTGGAACGAGTCACGGAGCCGCCGCTTGGTGATTCTCAACTGTCGCGAGATTGTGGCCATCCCTATGCCGAAACGCACGACCCTACCCAATGACCAAAGCGTTACCTGCCGTCAGGTCGATCTGCCGCTCCGGCTCGCGTGCTACTGTCGCCACCATTCTGCCAAGAGCGGATACCAACTGGTGTTCACGCTCCGAGATTGGCAAGATAACGTTGTTGCCCGCACCGTGTCTGAGAACATCTTCATCACGGACAACCACAAGGAGCCGAGATCAAGTATGATGAACAGTACTGCTGCTAGCGAAACATCCGGCGTTGAGTCAGGATCGGACTCAAAGAGACGAGGAAGCGTCACGTCTATGAGCTCGAGCGCCTCAGGGTACCATCCCTACGCGCGTAGCAATGACCGACGCAACTCCAGTATCTCGAGCGTGTCCAGCTTGTCTATGCAGCCTCCCGTTCCCGCAAACACCGCCTCTGTGCCCCCCAGCAACGGACCATCAAGCGGTCGCAATATTGTGGTCCAGCGCGCAATTCCTGCCCAAGGAAGCTGCCGCGGAGGCGTCGAGGTCACGCTTTTGGGAACTGGATTTACACCAGGATTAGTGGCAATGTTTGGAGACACCCCATCGATCTCAACTCAATGCTGGAGCGACAATACCATCATTGCTCATCTACCTCCGTCGAACGTAGCCGGGCCAGTCTTGGTGTCGTTTCAAGGAATTCAAGCCCCCCCGCACAGCGCTATCTTCACCTATACAAATGACTCGGAGGTCAAATTGGTGGAGCTCGCACTGCAAGTGGTAGGCTTCAAGATGAACGGTCGGATTGAAGATGCCACAGACGTTGCTTCCCGCATCGTCAACCAAGAATATGATGAAAATGGACAACAGAACGGCTTTGACGCAACAATGCAACAGGGCCTCAACGGACATGTCAACGATACCCAGCGGGTAGCCTTACAGTGCCTTGACTTTGTGCAGAAGAAACCTGGATTCGTCAACTTGAATCTTCGCAATTCCGAGGGCCAAACGATGATGCACCTTTCCGCCATTCTCGGGTATCACGAGCTGTTGGTCGCACTCATAACACAGGGTGCCAGCGTCGACATCCAAGACGTTAGCGGCATGACTCCGCTGCACTTTGCCACACTCTTTGGTCAGAGGGCAGTAACGCGGCTGCTCCTTGGTGCGCAGGCGGACCCGTTCCATCGAAACTACACTGGTAAAACCGCTATCGAAATTGCCGATAGCACGGTAGCTGATCTCCTACCTACTGATCAGCGCTCGTATTACCGTCAATTAAACACCTCGTCCACTTCTACGCTTGCATCGATGCTCAGCACCGAAGATTTGGTCCGTTTCAACCGGTCTTACAGATCGTCACAAATGCCTTCGAATCTTCCCTCAGAAGGGGAAACAGACCGTACAGACGAGGACTCAATTGATGAGGACAGCGTTGTGAGTATTGTTGAAAGAGTTCAGAAGACTGCTGGGGCTGGGCCCACTCAGAAAGACAAAAAACACGAGTGGCTGCAGTTTGTTCAGCGCTTGATAGGTATCAAGCCCCAGGACTTTCCACCCCCGTACAATGCCTTGTATCCTGAGGATTCTGCTTCCGACAAGGTGGTACGTCGACGTGCGATCATCGAAATGCCGGTGGAGTCTGACTATGATGAATCGGCCGGCGATGAGGACGAGGATGAGTCTGAGGATGAGGACGAGGCAGTTCGGGACAAACGAGTAATTGAAAGCTGGGCTAGCAACCCTCTTAAGCAAATTCGTAATGATCACATGCTGTTCACGTTCTGGATCCCACTGTTTGTCATCGCGACGTCTTATCTGCTAAGCAAGGTAGTGAACACCAGCGAAGCTGTATACTCTCAATGGTCATCGGCCGGAAATCTTGTGAATCGTCAGCTCAACAAACTTACTCACCTGAAGAGTGACGCATAGAGTGTTTCCTATACGCCATATGTTTGTCACATTCTCTATTTATAGCTAAGTAATATAATTTGACACACTTACCACTCAATCTATCTATATATCTATTATTCGAGTTTACCAAATTTGGAGTTGAAGCGAAGCAGCCCGTTGATGTGATGCACCCAGTCGTCTTTGTTTCTTGTTACGCACCAGACTTGGCCGGTAGTGCTTTGAGCAACGTTGACTTTTTCGTTCATTTTCAGCTGACCCATGTCAAAGCCATCCATACTCATCTCGGTGGGTCCACGAGAGTTCTCGCCAAGCTGGATACTGATCTGAGCGTCTGGGGGGAAAATCAACGGCCTAAAACTAAGGCTCCGTGGACAAATTGGGGTTACGAGAATCGAATCGACACTTGGATGCACAATGGACCCACCAGCTGATAAGGAATACGCAGTGGACCCAGTGGGAGTGGCGATGGTTAAACCGTCGGCGATAGCAGTTGTGAGAAAGTCTCCGTTCACTCGTATATCAATTTGTGCCAGATGGGGTGACGAACCGCGGTGAAATGTAATGTCATTTAGAGCCTGGTATGTGGTTCCCATTCGCACTTCAAGCCGGCTTCGGGACATCACCAAACTACGGCCATTGTACACATCGTCGAAGGCTTCTCGAGCCTCGTTGAATGCAAAAGGCAGTAAAAATCCCAGAGTCCCCATACTAATGCTCAAAATGGGGGGCATTATTGATTTTTCATTCATGAATCTTGTGGCGGCGTGAAGGATAGTACCATCGCCCCCAAAGGTCACGATAAGGTCGATATACTTACCCAGCTGGGCATTATCTACAGTGTTGACTCCCACACCGCCAATCTGGTGGCTAGTGAGCTTGTCAACAAAAACATTGCAATTGTAGGTATCCTTCACATGCTGAATAAAATATCGAGTGGCATCCAGGACTCTGGGGTCATAGTCCTTCTTGGCAATGAAGATATTGCGAGGAGGAGTTGGCCATTTCAGGTTCTTAAGGCCATTGATGCCTTTTTGTAGAATTGGGCTGACTCGAGGGGGTAATGGCATGGCCCCTCTAGTGGGGTCTAGTGGTTATGAGGGTGAATAAATAGGTGCCTTGACAATGACATTAAGAATCTATATAATTATGCATCGTCAAAATCAAATGACATGGTGATTTTCGGCTCAGAGGCTCGAGACTCGGGGCGAGATTCGGGTTTGGGACTCGCCCGAGAGATTGGTTGTGAACTGTAAGGCCGAGTAGGGGTTTGAACTGGGCTAGGTGTACGGGTACCAGAACTGCTCGGTGGGACAATGACTGGTGGAGGAGCCTCTGGGAACCCTGGGGCTTTTCTGGGCGCTGGCATTTCCAGGTCATCTGGAGGCGGCTGCCACTGCACGGACTCCTTTCTGTCTTGTTCTTTTTCAGCATTCTTTTTCTCCTCCTCCTCAACATCGAATATCATCTCGGGACCCATATGTTCGAGTCTCGCTACTTCTTTGGCGATTGCGTCGAGGTTGTACTCACTGTCAGGGGAGCCCTCTTTTTCGTCGGTCTGTTTGGCGGCATCAATCCACTCTTTATTACTCTTTGATCCGCCGAAACCAAAGAATGAGAAGCGGTTCTTTTTCTTTGTTTTCGACGCTTCATCGTTCAGTTCGTGAATGAGTTTTCGCTGCTTCTCGCGCAGGCGACCGGGATCTGGGTCCTCGATTTCCTCAAACTCCTCACTGAGAACCTGCCACCCGCAGTGCGCTAGTAGCTTGGGCATTGCCTTACGGTAACCCATATGTCCCTCCACCATATCGGTGACATCCACGTTTTCGATCACGTCGGGGTTCTCCTCTTTGCCATCGAGCTTAACTGGGGCGAGTCCCAAGATTTGACTAAATCCTCCTGAAGTAGCTCTGAATAAATAACCCAGCACCCAGTCTTTGCGGCTATAGCCGCTAACAAGTCGACCTGACACCATGCTACGGGCAGCGCAGAACTCTTTTTTGTTAAAGGAGACTGGGGAGCCAAAAATAAATACGTCCTGGACGAGGCCACTAGCGTTTCGTTTGGCTAATTCCACTAGGCAGGAATAAATAACTCTGGCGCCCAAGCTGAACCCCACCAAGGTTACGGGGCGGTTGCCGAGATTTCGAGCAATAAGAGTGTCTGCGAGAATCTGTCCTGCCGACATGGCACGGTCCAAGCTGACGTTCCAGGGGTTGTCGAGCAGGTAGCTGAGTTTTGCCAGAGCCATTGGCAACTGGATGGAAGCCATCAAACCGGTGAGGATAGTGGCTCCGAGGATTTGCTGCAAGCTCTGGGTGAGGGCCTCGGTGGCGAGGATGTTGATTGTTTGACCGGTACTTTGCATCATTTCCGGCTCCCAGTACACACTCAAGAGGTCACCCATGAGGGGGTCGATTGTGGAGAAGGGGAGACGGACATCATCTTCCTTACCGTTCATCCAGCCTGAGATGGTGATAATAGCGTTGACACGGTTATTGTTGTGGACAGCTCTGAACTCGAAAGTCTTGACGTGCCCCATGCGTTTCGTCATGCCCTTGCCGCCGACTCTGGCGCCCACTGCGACGCCGGTGGAAGTGACGAGGGCGGCTCCTCCCGCTCCCGCGAGGAACGAGCCCGTGCCGCCGATGCCGATAGTTGTGAACCCCGCAGCGAGACCTGCTCCAATGACGGGCGCCAGCAGGCCAGCGCTGAGGCCAATGACGAGTCCTCCACCGAGGGTAGCGGCGCCGATGTAGGCGTACTTTTTCCTGAGGTTCCTCTTGCGTCGTTTCTCGATGATTTCCTCCTCCTTCCAGTCCTGCTGCTGGCCGTCGTCGATCTGCATCGCGTCGGTGACCTTTCGCTCAAACTGGCTCATCTCGATTGGGCTGACGGCGAGTTCCTGCCCGACTCGAATGAGCAGAGTGCGGGACCGCGAGTCGTAGGTCCCGTTGATTAGCAGGTTGAGGAACAGGTCGCACAAAACGGTCCAGCGGACGTCGATGGTGTGCGAGTTGATGGTGGTGGCCTCGGTGGCATGGAGGTCCTTTGCGTGCATGTGGGCTCTGGACTGGCGGGTGAGGCAGCCGCAGAGGTCGGACGGCACGACGCCGTGGACCGGGAGCTGCTCGATCATGACCTGCTCCTGGGCGCTGATGTCCATGTGGGCGTAGATGGTGCGCATGACGTCGCGCTCCCACAGCATGAAGCTGTCGATTGTGGCCTGGTTGGGGCTGTAGACGCGCATGAGGGTGAGCATTTTCGCGCTCACGACCCTGCAGAGCCCCACGTACGCTAGGCGCTGCTCCTCGTCGAGCATCTCCTTGGTGGCCATCATCTGCTGCTGGCTGTCCTCGGACTCGTCGAACAGGTGGTCGGTCCGCTCGTCGAGGGAGGTGATGGACTTGGCGTCGTCGTCGACGTAGACCCGCGTGTAGCCCTGGGCGGCCGCGTTGTTGAGGTCGTGGGTGCTGGTGTCGTGCTCGACCTGGACCAGCAGCTTGTTGGTCTTCTCGTCGTACTGCTCGCTCGACCCGACGGTTTCCATGTCCTGCCAGGGGATTTCCTCGTGCTCTTGCGCCGGTTCGGGTTTGTCGCGCTTGAGCTCGCCGGTTTCTGTTTGGTAGAGCGCGCCGCTGGGGTTGCGGGCGTGGCCGCTGGGGTTCACCGTGAGCTCGTCGGGCTTGCCGTCCTTGTGCTCGATGATTTTGGCCGGCATCGACCCGCTGCCGACCCTGAACTCGAGCATGTCGTCGTCCATGATGTAAGTCGCCAAATCGGGGGCTACTGATTAGATACTGATAAAACGCAAAACTGGTCGAACGCGACCGATTGCGCGCCGGGGCGCAGAGAAATGCGGATTCGCGCCAATTGGCGCTGGCAAGTCGCTTGTCGCACGATTGCTGCCGCGCCAGTTGTACCCCGTTGTGACCCCCGCTTGGCGTATACAAGTCGGGTCAACGTGCTTAGTGTCCACCCAATGCCTAGCCAACAGTTCACCCAAGCCGCTGAAGAAGTCACCAAGCTGTCTGGCACCCCCACCAACGACGAGAAGCTCAAGCTCTACGGCCTGTACAAGCAGGCGACCGTAGGCGACAACACCACCGACAAGCCCGGGCTCATGGACTTCACCGGCAAGGCCAAGTGGGGCGCGTGGGACGCTCTCAAGGGCACCAGCCAGGCGGACGCCGAGCAGCAATATATCAAGTTAGTTGAGGAGCTCAAGGCCAAGTATAATTAGCTCAAATAAGTTATATTACAAATAGCTTCCTCCTGAATGCTGTGGACCATCGAGCGATGGCTTCTGCACTTTTGCACGGGTTTTTGTCGAGGATTCCCTCGTGTCGCCTGTAATGTGCTGCTGCTGTGGGCGCTGTGGTCGTTTGTCGTCAGTTGTCGCAAGTTGGCGCAGCTACTGCAGGTCATTCTGCTGCCGGTGGGCCTCTACAGTGGCATTGCCGCGCTCGTGGCGTACAATTTGGCGTGGAAAATTGGCCCGGGGTCGCCCGTCGAGTACCCGGAGCTGATGGCGGACGGCGAGGGCGACGCGGTCCCGCTCGTGATCCGCAACTCGGTCACCGCCAAACGCGAGGGCGGCTACCGGCACTGTGCCAAGTGCCTGGTGTGGAAGCCCGACCGCACGCACCACTGCTCGTCGTGTCGCCAGTGTCGCTTGCGCATGGACCACCACTGCCCGTGGTTCGGCACCTGTATCGGGTTCCGCAACCACAAGTACTTTCTCCAGTCGCTGCTGTACGTGTTTGTATTCTGTTTTGCCGGAGTGATGGTCGGGTCGCTCGCGATCGTGGGGTGGTTCGTGCGACAGGAGTACCAGACGCGCTACATTGACGTGAACGAGCTGTTTTTCACCATTACTTGCGCGGCGTTCTCGGTGGCGATGCTGTTTTTTGCGGGGTACACGCTCTGGCTCGCGGCCAACAACACCACGACCATTGAGAGCCTCGAGAAAGGGGCGACTCAATGGCGGACGTCGCTGCCGTCGGCGGCGTTTCGGTACCGCGAGGCCCCGAGCATGTCGTCTCTCGGGAACCTTTTTGATCTCGGGGTCAAAAACAACCTAAACCAGATCCTCGGCTCGTCGTGGCTCGAGTGGCTGCTGCCGATCGCCCCGCGGCACCCGGCCAGCTTCAACGGCACCTGGTTCCCTGTGAACGAAGAGATGCACGAGCTGGCCGAGCAGCGGGCCCAGACCGAGCTCAATATGCTGTCGAGGCGGTAGTCTACTGTGCTGCAGGCAGACCAGCAGTCTGCCGTAGGACTCTACTGTGTTTTTTAGCATCTGCATGGCCTGAAAGTTCACAGACTGCATGTAAATTAGCATCAACCACAATTGTGTCAGTGCTGCTTGTGCTCGAAAGGTCACTCGACTGTCCACTCGTGTATTGGCGTCTGCAGCTCCTGACGGGATTTTGCGTGTAAATAGCATCAGCCAGACCAATTGTCAAAATACTCTACGTAGGATTCGTCGACTTGCAGGAGCAGAACGTCAGTGCATGTATAGCATCAAGCAGGTCGTCAAAAGGTAGTCTACTCTACTGCAACGTCTACTCTACTCAAACGTAGTACGTCTACTCTAACGTAGTGCGTCTACTCTAACGTAGTACGTCTAGTTTAGTGAACTTTAGTGTCTACTTGACGTGCGAGTATTGCATCTGCAGGAGGCCCTGAACGTTTTCACAGATGCAATCAGTACCAGGCGAACTTTCACAGTGTCAGCTCACGCTCGCCGTCCCCGTCGCGGCCGCCGCCCTCCTCGAGCCCGCTTGCTCACAGGCAGGTGGCTTCGAGGCTTGGGCCCGTCGTTGGCGATCAGAGCGTCGAGGGGCAGCTCGTCGGGCAAGATATAGTGCCGAATCGTGTTTCCTCGAATGTTTACCGTCTCCAAACCGACCGGCTCGCGATCGACCACCGTCATGCGGGCATTTTTCAGTGTCGTATTCATGGTGTTGCTGACCTGCACCACCGTGCCACTGATCACGGTGCCATTCTTGAGTTCTATTTGTACATATTCAGACTTCAATTTCTGCAGAAACCGCACCAGCTTCATGTGTCTTGCCACCTCTTACTCACCGGCTCTGATCTAAGCAACTGGACATGGCGATCTTCCTCCAGGCTCGCGGCAAACTGCCCGCCAAGATCGACGGCAAAGTGGACTCGCTCGTGGTCAGCGGGTCCGAGCTCGCCAAGTACGTAGCCACCAAGACGAAGCTCAACCCGAACCGCATCCGGCTCACCATCAGGGCCGACCGCGCCGCGGACCCCAAAGCCAAGGACTACGTGGTCAAAAGCACCGACAAGCTGGCCGAACTGGCCAAGGGTGGCGACCTCACCATCCACGCCAAGGACCTGGGGCCGCAATTGGGGTGGAGGACCGTGTACCTGATCGAGTACGCGGGGCCCATTGCGGCCCACCTCGGGCTCTACTTCTTCCAGAACGCGGTGTACGGCGAGACGTTCGCCCCGAGCTTCTTGCAAAAGGCGTTTTTCTACGCCAACCTCATCCACTACGTCAAGCGGGAGCTCGAGACGCTGTTTGTGCACCGGTTCTCGAACGGGACCATGCCGGCGTTCAACGTGTTCAAGAACAGCTTCCACTACTGGATCCTCGGGGGGCTGCTCCCCGCGTACTTTGTGTACGCCCCAGCGTCGTACGAGGCCGCCCACCCGTGGATCTTCAACACGTCGTGGCCGTTCGCGTGGACCCGCGGCCAGATCATCGCCCTGCTGCTGCTGTGGCTGTTCTCGGAGATCGCCAACGCCAACGCCCACCTGATCCTCCGCAACCTGCGCCCCGAGGGCAGCACGCGGCGAGCGATCCCGTACGGGTTCGGCTTCGACACCGTGTCGTGCCCCAATTACTACTTCGAGTCGCTGGGGTGGCTGATCCAGACCCTGATCGTGCAGAACTGGTCGCTGGTCCTGTTCTGGGTCGTCGGCACCGTGCAAATGGGCATCTGGGCCAAGCAGAAGCACGCCCGCTACAAACGAGACTTTCCAGACTACCCCAAGGACCGCAAAGCGTTTATCCCGGGGATCTTTTAACGTTCACACTACAATGATCTATAGCTAGCTATTCGACGTCCCGTGGTCGCCCCAGCACCTTTTGCTCGGCATATTGCCCGGAAAAACCCTAACCCGCATTGATCCCGAAATGTCTAGCCACATTATTGCGAACATATTCTCCTGATTCACATGGATTTCAACAACGCCAAGGACACTGCCCTCTCACTCTTCGAGCAGTCCCTCTGTAAGGACGAGGGCTTCACCCTCCAGCCCCATGGCTATTTCAGCGCATGCTTCATGAATACCTACATGCTTGCGTTACCACAGCTGCTGCTGCTACTGTATACTGCCCCGAAAATATCGTTCAATGAGCAAAATGGCAAGCAGCACACTGCGCTCAAGAACTTCAAGTTCCTCATGACCATCATTCAGGTCGTTGCTACCGTCAAGTTTGGCCCAGTCATCTTCAACGTTATTAGCCTCACCGTCTCGTTCGTGTGGCTGTTTCTGAGCTTCCTGTTCACGTTCGCGGAGCTCAAGGGTTTCCAGATACCCCGCAAGTCTCTGCTCGGGTACTACTTCATTTGCTCACTCATCTATGGATATTATTTCCTGTCGCTGGTCGCCCAGCGAGTGTGGCTGCCCACCGACGAGCGGGCCAAAGCGTCGGTCGCCCTGTGCATCATCTCGTTCATCAATGCCGCTCTGCGTGATATTGGCGACTCGATTGAGCAGATCCACTAATGTACATTACTAAATAGCCGCTGTAGCGTAAATTGTCACCCATCCGTTGACGATCTGCACCCTGCACGTGGGTTAGGGCCCTGACGATTGGGCTAATACCCCGCTTGCCTCCTGCTGGCCTGGCATCATGTATTTGACGTCGAGGGCATTCTCCACCTCGCTCTCGCCGCAGATCAAACGAATCCCATCCCTGGCAGCAATCAAGTCGGTCGACATCCAAAACTATGCCAAGCAGAAATCTGTTCAGGAAAAAGAAGCTGAGGGCATAGCCAAGCGAGTCACTGAGGCTGCGAATGCCCCGGTCGAGGAAGAGGGCCTCATCAAGTCGTTCCTCTGGGGCAGTGCTAAGGCCCGCTCCGTGGATATCCAGGCTGAGACGTCGTTTTCGCAAAAGCTCATGAGAGGCAAGTACGTGCATGAGGTCGTTTTCCACGACGTTCTGCCCCACAGGTCGCCCGACTACGTAGAATTAACCTCCAGCGTCTACCCAAAGCTCTCGGCAGACCCTGAGGTCCCCGCACAGCTCATTGGTAGCTGGAGAACAGTGATTGGCGACATGGACAGGTTCGTGCACATCTGGCAGTACGACGGCTACCCCGGCTTCCACAACGCCCACGTGGTCACCCACCAGCAGACCCCGTACCTCGAGTACCTCAACGAACTCCGCTCCTGCCTCCGCAGCCGCCACACCAGTATCATCCAGGAGTTTGGCTTCTGGGGCGGCACTGCTCGCCCCCACGAGCTCGGCGGCATCTTCGAGCTCAGAAACTACAGGCTCAAGCCAGGAAAGCTCGCAGACTGGGAGAGCCAGTGGAAGAAAGGCATTGAGGTCCGCCGAAAGGTCATGGAGCCCGTCGGAGCGTGGTTCTCCCAGATCGGCCCCCTCAACCACGTCTACCACCTGTGGCAGTTTGTTGATCTCGAGCAACGCAAGATCGCTCGGCAAAAGAGCTGGGAGCTCGAGGGCTGGGCAGAGACTACGCACAACACAGTTCAACTCATTGACAAGATGGAGAGTACCATCATGGTGCCTCTTCCATTCTCTCCCCTCAAGTAAATCTCTTGTTTATGGTCTTTTGTCCATTTTGAAAAATTTAGTTACATAATTTTTTCGCCAATATGGCTATGAATGCATTTCTCGCCCAAAAACAGCGCATTCTGGATAACCTGGGAGTCGTGGACTACTCTCCCAAGGGTTCAATAGACCACGAAATCGTCCCCCTCATCAACCTCGTCAACTCGCACCCAGAGCTCGTGACCACATCTTCATGCGCAGGACGCATCTCAATCTTTATCGAGGGCAAAAAATCAAGAATGGGCGGCAAGGGCGACGGTGGAGCCTGGCTATATTTCACCCACGACGTTAACAAGGTGCATTCAGGATGGATCCATGGGTTCCATGCCTACGAACACGATGAGTGCGTCTCTGGCACCGAACCCCGGCGTTATGTGCTATTCAAGTTTGAGCCGTTCATTCTCCATGTCAAGTGCGCAGACCTGGCCATGGCGAAAAAGCTGTTCAGTGCAGCAATGTCATGCGGGTTTCGCGAGAGCGGCATCGGCTCAAACAACGTCGTGGCCGTGCGCATCAGCCTCAGAATAGATGCCCCTATTGGGTACCTGCTCGAAAGAAGGATCGTTCCACTCGTAACGGACGATTACATCCAGACCCTGAACGACATGGCAGTGGAGCTGTTTGCCAAGAACCAGTCCAAAATTGCAACCTTTACAGCGAAAATTCAGGAGCTCATTGACGAGCGAAATAATCGCAAGTCTTTTGAAACTAAGGAGGAGCGTAGGGAGCGCAAGAGGCAGCAGGGCCTGCTCATCCAGCAAACGACAGCTCGTGAGACAGATGCCTCAGTTGAGGAAATTGACTATACCCCGTTTGGACCTGAGTAGACGTCTCCATTCTTGCCTTGCAGCTACCTGCTCGATGCCAGTCGCTGCAGGAGAGACGCTTCATGACGTCACTGTCAAAAGCAGGGCCTATTGGTTGTACATTAGTGTTCTCCAAGCCTGGCTATGTAGCGGCCCAATCGGGACGAGAAGACAGAAACTCATACGCAGTGATGCGCATTCCGACTCTCCTAGACTACACGAGGTCCACTCTCGTGTAGCACGGTGTAAGCCTGTTGCATCTTGTTTATCCGTGAATTCTCGCTATTGCATCGTTCGATCTACCAAATATAGATTAACCGAGCACCTGCTCAGCACACCTATTTGCGGCCTACAACTAATCGTACTATACAGCAACAATAAACTCTATTATTAACGTATAATCTGACTCAATATTCTCGTCCAACTCCGATCCGTTCAAGGTATGCGGATGTGGCGAACGCCTCATTGAACTAGTAAACATTAATGGGTTCGCACAACGATGTGGACGGGTTTCTCAGGGACGTGCACGAGCTGGAGGAACGCACTCGTAGAGAAGACGCACTAAGAGCCAAGAAGATCGAACGCGATATCTACGAGAACCGTCGTCGCCGCGATGCCGAGAAGCCAGCCCTAAAGAGAGCAACTGACCCAGACGAGGACAGATTTGCTCGTATGAATGCACGCGAGAAGCAACTTCAGCACTTGCGACAAGAAGAGCTCACCGAGATCGCCCTCAGCAAAGAGGCTCTCAAGACCGAGGACGATACACCCCCTCCGATGCCCAAGCGGCCAGGCTCTAATACCAGCAGCAACGCTAGTACTCCTCAGAGCAAGCCAAAGCCCAAGCCTGGTTTCATTAATAGCGCTCTGAGGCACCATGCTCATGACTCTACTCCCGAGCCTGTATCTCGCGAGAGCCCTGTTCCCCCGAGCCCTCGAGTCGACAGCTCTCGCGTAGCCAAATCCAGCCCCCAACCTCCATCCTCGCGGAGCAGCCGATCTGCGAGTCCCTCGACTGCCAATGGCTCTCGCCCCTCCTGGTTGTCGAGTGCCTTGAACAAACAGCATATTGGCCCTGCGTACCCGCCTCGGCCCAAGCAAACACCAGCTGGTGCCACTGCTAGTAAGCTGAGTTCCACGCATTCTGACAAGCCTAAGGAGCACGTCAAGCCAGTTCACAAGCCACACAAAGATTCGGTCGCTGCAGACGAGAAACCTGCTAACGAGAAACCTGCTAATGGGAAACCTGCTAATGCAAAGCCTGCTAATTCAAAGCCTGCTAATTCAAAGCCTGCTAAACCTCGGACGCCCTCTGAGCAGATTCGTAGTGCCAGGGCTAATCTGCATCGCTCTCCACAACGCTCTCCACAACGCTCCCCACAACCATCGCCAGAGCGGTCGCCAGCCAAAGAGGACCCTCTCAAAGAGTTCAGAGAGCAGCTCGTACTCAAGCCCATCCCGAAACCTGAGCATGAGACTGACTTGACTCCATCAAAGGTACGCACTGAAAAGACGCCTACTGTCCCTCCTCCCCGCAAAGTGCCATCGAAACCACTGCTGCAGAAGCGGGAGCCCTCTGTCCCCGAAGCCTTCAAGCATCTCAAGTCTCTCAAGCACGCCACTCCAATCAGCAAAGCGGAGCCCCCAAGCCCCGAAGCATTGGAACGCAGCAAAAGTCTCAGGGCACCCCAAAAGTTTGAGAAACTCCCTCCTCCTAGCCCAGAAGCACTAGAAGTGAGCAAAAAGCTAAGGGCTGCGCAGAAACCTCAGAAAGTAACTCCTCCAAGCCCTGAAGCGCTCGAGAAGAAGAAGTCACTGCGACCAGCTGAGAAACCCCAGAAGGAGACTCCCCCAAGCCCGGAAGCTCTAGAAAAGATGAAGAGCTTGCGTCGCGCCGAAAAGGTGGAGAAACCCAAGGCCGCTCCTCCAGAGGCGCTCGAGAGGTTCAAGAGCCTGCGGGCCAAGCCATCAAAGCCCTCGCTGAAGCCCTCTGCTACTCCTCAGCGCCCAGCGAGCACACCTCCAATGGATTTTGCTTCTAATCTCTCAAAAGTGCTATCTAGGGGACCACCTGCGCCAGCATCTCGCTCTGGAAGCGGGTCGAAACTTCGCAGAGCGGCCACTGTGGGCTCAACTGAAGTGTCCGACGACCACCATGTTTCTCTTACACACATAACTAAGAGTCGCCCCAGGGGACCGAAAAGAAAGCTTCCTACAGTGGCAAAAACTAGTTCTGGACGTAGCACCCTCAGGTCCAGTACCAGACCGGAGGCTGGGACACTCAGATCAAGCGAGGAGATCGCTCGCGAAGCTCGTCGACTTGAGGAGGCGTTCGTGCCGAGACATAGTAAGGTTGCAAATCTACGACAGGCTTTCTCAAGCGAGGACCATGATAGCGATACTCCAAAGAACGATACCAAGCCGGCCAAGCCGCCGACCGAGAAACGTTCAGTATCCAACCCCAAGCCTAATCTGTCCAACAAAGACATGAAACGCATTGCATCTACAAAGAAGCCCAACTTAATAGCAAATACCAATTAGACGGTTTGTATAAACAATCATGCATACACATCCTCCCAATCGAGCCTACCCCACAAACGTGCCGCGGATCAAGCTTGAGCTAATAAGCACTTTGGAACTATAAAAACTATAGATTATTCTACCCACGACACGTCACCAACCTTAATTGAGTGCGAATCATCTCCATGCATGCAGTCCAACTTGCAGATTTTAGAGTCCCAGGCGTGCATGCACGAAGATCTGTACCCAGTTGTACACGGTATCGACGATCGGTTCTGGATTTCTCTAGAATACAAAGTTAGCTATCAGTATAGACCAACCCGTGCCAGCATTGCGAGTTACACTGCATGCTCAATTTCAGCCGCCAAATGCTATAGGTTAGTCTGTCTGAACACGCTCCGCCACACGAACGCCTCATTCCGTACTTAAAGTTATCTCCCTCGCACACGGGGTTTGTCATCATGGACGAGAAGGCCTTTCGCCCTCGCCAGGCTACGTCGATGAAAACGCGAGTCCTGGGTGCGTTGGCAACCATATTTGTGCTGCTTTTCCTAACCATGCCGCGTCTGCGTGCTAATCTGCTCCCCTCGGGCTCTGGGCGCTACAATCTCCAGAACGATAAGGCAGTTCCGAGTTTACGGACATACGATCTCTCCTATTCTCAGGGGCACGGCAATGGTTGGCAAAGAGGAGAACGCATCCTTTTCTTGGTGCCACTACGTGATGCTGCACCTCACATGGAAATGTTCTTCTCCCATATGAAGAACGTGACCTATCCTCACAACCTGATAGATTTGGCGTTTTTGGTGAGCGATACCACTGATGATACCATGAAAATTCTGCAGCGGAACCTGATGGAACTGCAGACCGCCAAAGACCGCAGTTTACGATTCGGCACCATCGAGATCTTTGAGCGAGACTTTGGCCAGGCTATTGGCCAGGGTTTCAGCGACCGGCACGGATTCGAGGCCCAGGGACCTCGTCGAAAGCTCATGGCTCGGGCCCGTAACTGGCTTTTAGGTGTGTCTCTCAAGCCGTACCACTCGTGGGTGTACTGGCGTGATGCCGACGTCGAGACGGTTCCAACCACGATTCTGGAAGACCTCATGAAACACAACAAGGACGTCATTGTGCCGAATGTCTGGCGTCCGCTTCCAGACTGGCTGGGCTACGAGCAGCCGTACGACCTCAACTCGTGGCAAGAATCAGAGACGTCTTTGGCCTTGGCCGATTCATTATCCGAGGATGCAGTTATTGTTGAAGGCTACCCCGAGTATGCGACCTGGCGACCACACCTGGCATACTTGCGGGACCCCCACGGGGACCCCAATGTCGAAATGGACTTGGAGGGTATCGGCGGTGTATCTATTCTTTCCAAGGCTACAGTCTTCCGTAGAGGAGCAATGTTTCCCGCGTTCTCATACCAAAAGCATGCTGAGACGGAAGGCTTTGGTAAACTATGCAAGACCATGGGCTTCTCGGTCGTAGGCTTGCCTCACTACACTATCTGGCATATTTATGAGCCGTCCTCAGATGATCTCAAGCACATGGAGTGGATGGCTAGGGAAGAGGAGCGCCAGAAGGCAGAGAAGCTCATTGCTGAGGACCGCGATCGCGGCTTCAAGGCTGGTTTCCAGAGAGTATTTGACGAATGGTTCGAGGAACGCGACCGACTTT
This sequence comes from Wickerhamiella pararugosa, assembly GCA_023628975.1. NCBI lineage: Eukaryota > Fungi > Ascomycota > Dipodascomycetes > Dipodascales > Trichomonascaceae > Wickerhamiella > Wickerhamiella pararugosa. Next base: position 1,129,287 of record JAMAJQ010000001.1, on the reverse strand, counting down.
TCGCAAATGACTTTTAAAATATTGCATTAATTAATAGCTAACCTATAGAGTACTTCGTTGGGTGCCCTGGATGTTGTTGTTTATGACTAGTCTCTACAAGTTGCAACGGCTGCGCCAAATAGTAGATCAGCTTGAAATCAAGACACCGCTGCGCCAGTCCAGCAATGATAAAACTCTTTTTGTCGATACAGTGCCGTTCGCCCCTGTTGTGCCCGCGGAGGACACCAACACGTTTGCCCAGCAGATTCTCGATTTCTGCAACACGCAAAACCTCAAAGCCCAGGCTGATCGTGTGATATCTCTCATGAATCGATGAATATCTAGATAATTCAGTTATAAATATGCTACTCGCTAGTATCGATATATGGGATCGTAGGCACACTTCCAGAGCGGCGGTACTTATATGCCTCCCATTCGCTCAGCATTCCCGAGGCTTGAACTAAAACTGCTTCAAGATTTCTGCAGCGCGGCATGTGAGAGAGCATGTGTCTAGTTTCGCTCTGGTCAAGATCCATTAGTTTGTCGGAGGAAGCTCGCATGATGGAAAGACAATTGAAAATATGCAGCTTGCGTGGATCACACGGAGCGCTCTCAGTGAGGGCCAATGGGACCAACGTCTCATCGTCGCCTAGCTCAGGTATTGAGCGATATCCAAAGTACATATCCCACAGCCTAGAGAGGTCTTCACTCCTATAGACCTTCACTCCAAACCACTTAATCCACCATACTAGCCACTCTTCTCCGGCGAAGAAATTGAGCATGTTCTCGTGATCAAAATGTGCCGAGAGCTCGGGTAGGAACGCTCGGAAAGCCGCCATGAAGCGTGACAGTGCGGCAGTGACGGCAGTGTGCACGTTTTCCGGCTCGGCGTGGCAAAACACCAGCATGGCGTTATTGAAAACCAGTGGGTCCACCAGCGGGGTTTCCATGATATCTGCCAAGCTATAGGCGATCCAGACCAGTGCGGACTCGTAGCGCACTTTATCACCGTGTTTCTCGAGGAACACGGTGACGGCGTTGACGACCGAGTCCGCCATGGCACAATCTTTATCCATTTTTTGCTTCTGCATGAGCCGCTTGACGTCACCAGCGATACGCTTGTGAGGTACCTTAACACTGTTCTCTGAGTTCTCAGAGACCCATATTGATGGCTGGGTGACGTACGGGTGCGATGCAAGTAAAAGCGGCCAAGCTTTCGCTCTGCTCTGGGCGGGGAGGCCAGTCTTGATGGCCAGTCTAGCAAGTTGGTCAACGTTGCCTTCCCCAATAAACCGATCTACGGCTTCAACAAGGGCTGGGTGCTCTTTGGGAGCATAGTGCTGCTCAAACCCTTTGGATTTCTTGCTGTAGAGACTCAGCGAGTCGAATGTGCTGGTGGAAGAGGGAGATGCGGCGCTATCTCCACTGCCATACGAAGAAGTAAGCACATGCCCTATACGCGTAGGAGTCTCAGCGCGTGAAATCGCTGCAATATCCCCTGGAGAGTCGTTCATAAGAGTTCCATGTGGAATTCAAAAAAATCGGCTAAACAAATAAAAAACGAGAAAGGGGGTAGTTGCTTGAAGATAAGCAGGTAAGTTCGAATTTGGCAGAGTACTAACTCTAGCTCACCTCACAAAAGGGGAAGACTGACGGCCAGTACCGGGTTTGGAATATATATTTATGCGCTTACCAAGCTGTAGCGGTGATGACAAAGAAACAGGCGCACGATGACCAAAGTGAACCATGCGTGAAGGGGCAAAAATGAACACCTGCATGTTTACAGACACTGGCACGTTGCCCGCAATGTAGCAGCCATTGTTACGAGAGGGTCTAAAAAGTAGCAAATCTGCGAAAATGAGACACTTTTTCGAATAAACTTTGCAATCTGGTGACTTCGACACGTGACATCGGTAGACTCCATACGAGTGCCGAAACCTCGCGAGGGGCCGGTATTCATCCGATCTCGTTGCGGCTCGTAGCGTCTTGTGCACCCACACGACGTCATGCGAGGCCCTGGGGTGCTGTGTCTGCGATGGTGGATCGTGCCCTAACCCTGGCGATTCGCAAAAGTTTGGCACCGCTTCTTGTAATTAAACAGCGCGCGGATTACCGGAAACAGCCGTCTCGCGACAATTTCCGGCCCAGTGGCGCTTTGAGCTGGCTTAAAAACGGCTCTCGTCCGGCGAACCGAAGGGAGTCGATTATGCAAACTAAACAAGTAATAATACTAAGATTACCATCAATGTGTGTGATAAAACTCTAAAACCGTCCCGCGGTTGTTAGCACCAATGATGTGGACTGGGCGTCCCACGCGCTTGCATCACGTGTGGAGATCAAAAGGACGGCCGGACGATACTGAAGGCTTGCTTGCGCATAGTCACGTGCCGTGACGTTACCAGCAGGAGCCGTAGCTCGTCGCGGAAGTCCGCTCGACCGCGGGCTTTTTTGGCAGTTCCAGCTCAAAAAAAACTTCAATTCTCAGAATATCCGCACAGAAGCGCGCGGGATCCGCTCAATGGGCGTTCATGCAGAGTCACGTGTAATGCCGACATCCTTATATCATATCGACAGAGGCCCTGAGCGAGAGTTTTCGATATGAGCTCGAACTTCGATCGAATCAACAACCTGAATAGTATAGGGGAATTCGAGCTGAACAAAAAGCTCCCCAACGAGCACGGGAAAGCTGAGGATGAGCTTCGAGTGTTCACAGACACAAACTTTTATGACTTCGATATGGGACGGTCAACCGACATCGCCACGACGGTGGACGAGCTGTTGATGCAGCAGGAAAAGGAGATCCAGCAGCCCCAGAAGCGTCAGAGGCATGACGACTCGATTATCGGCCAGAGCAGCGACCCCACTCCCGTATCGGAGAATCCGTTTGATCTGGACCAGTTGCAAGCGTTTTCGCTGGCTGGAGACATCCCTGGGTACTCCTATTTCGGCAACGAGCAACAGGAGAGCACCCCCGCCGCTCTACACACGATGCAGCGTCACAACATGTATCAGCAGATGCAGCCATTCCAGCCATTGGATCACAGGTACCCCGTCAACGGACAGGTCCCCCACTCTGTGGAGGATCAGATCCAGTACGACTCGAACGACCAGTCCGCCGCCAGCACCCCTGGTCCTGAGGAGCCGAAATCAAAGCCTACTACTGTCCTCGCAGCAAGGAAACAAGCCGAGGAGGACAAGAGAAGACGAAACACAGCAGCCAGTGCACGGTTCAGAATAAAAAAGAAGCTCAAGGAGCAGGAAATGGAACGTAGTACAAAGCAAATGCAGAACCGCATTGAAGAGCTCGAAACCAAGGTTCGCCAGCTCGAGATGGAAAACAAGTGGCTCAAAAACCTTGCGATTGAGCGTAATGAAAAACAGGGTGTGTCGAGCTTAGAAGAGATGCGATCAAGAATTCTTGGCAAAGCCGAGTAACAATATAGGCTACTCAGTCTGCTGGTCGTGTCTATCTCTATTTATTTTGAAACCTAACGCTGCGAGTAGAGAAATACTAATAAACCCAGCAAAGTATCCATAAATCTTCCCCGGGTCCGTCTGCTTCTCACTGCGAGGACCCCACGGCCCAAAATATATATACCAGATAGCTCGCTTCTCCTCCGGTGTGATGTCTCTCCAGTCTCCTCGTTGTATGTCCTCCAGGTATGCAATTATATCGTCCTGCTGCCCGTGATCCATCGTGCCCCAGCGGTTTGGCAGCCCGAGCACGTTGGGCACTACCGGGTTCTTTTGGGTCCGGTAACGCAACTCCTCATCCTCATCAGCATCGTTGAGCTTGAATGCTGTTTGCAATGGAGAGCTGGACTTTGAATTTCGGAATATTGCCGCCTGGCTGAAAGCTCTAACCGTTCTCAACATGAGTAATCTTGTGTCAAGTGAGTGAAACAAATTCATCCATATACTATCTATAGCGTATTGATATAAAAATGTCTAAAAAAGAGTCAAGAGCAGATCGTGGAAGGAGGGCAGCTTCAAGTCAAACACAGAGTTGGTCTCCTCGTAGACCCTGGATCCAATCGACACAGCCTGCTTTCCCTGAGGATCGTTCTGGAGATCGTGAATCATTGCTTTAGCTTGCGACATCTGGCTCGGAGAGATCCTGTTTTCCAGCTGGGTTGCGTTGAAGGAGTTGACGTTCCTGCGAATGAAGTGCTGCAGAGAGCTGAAGTCGCTCGCAGCCTGCACTTGAGTCCACGCTGTAGCGTATTCTCCGGCCAAGCTTGCAATATCACTCTTGGGGATGTCGGTGAGCTGACCGCCAGCAACAAGACGCCGCTCAGCATAGTCGATGGCCTTGTCGAGGAAAGCCGAGATGGGGGGCTGATCAACGTAGTCTCCAATTGCGTGGTTCGCAATGGAAGAAGCCAAGCCTTCGACAACATTGGACTTGCGAGCTGATGCCAGGGTCTCCACGCCGGCGCTGACGGCCTGGTTGACGAGGTAATTGCGAGCTGCGACAACGCCCAGGAAAACTACAGATAACTTCATGTGTATATGCTAAAAGTACAGAGAATGATGTTTTTATAATGCACAAAATAGACCTCAAACTGTTTCCTGGTCACCAATCTTATTACAACCAGGCCGCAGACCTTAATTTTCGGGAGAGTGTTGTTCCGGATCGTCGTGTGTGGCATTCTCCGAGGCATTCTCCTTTTTGCCTCTTTTTCTTCTCTTTTTGCCTGGGCCGTCTTCTCGAGATTGATCTTTTCTCTTTACGCTAAGGGGGTTGGGCTCCTTGCGTTTGCGTTTTTTGGCTGCAGTGGCCTCATGATCTTCAGTCTTTTCGCTCACTCTATTCAGCCCTTGAGTAAGCTTTGACGACTCTATCTCCTTCCTTACCTCTAGCGTTGCCTGTGAAAGCGGCTCCATAACCATCACAGATTTCACAATGTGAATTAGCGGTATTGCGGGGATATGGCGGAACTTGGCTCGTAATTTGGGCTTCTGCGATGCCACAATGTATCTATGCTTATTTGTCGGGCCGACAACACTCTCGATACACTCAAATGCACTTATTGTTTGATCGTCCTTGGGGATGTGACCACATTTGCGACGCTCGAATGACTTCGCAAGATCAATTGCTGCGGTGTTCTTGCTACGGTACAGGTGCTCCATAGTGCACTGCGTTATTAGCACTTTCACCTCGCCTTGAAGAGTGCGTTCGAGCCCCGCGACCAGGTCATACCTGATGCGAGCAGCCTCAATAACTATCTCTTCATCGACAAGAACCTGGTACGGCTCTCTGAATTTAAAATTGATCTGCATGTAGCTCATGGCCTTGCGATACGCTTTTGCTCGTTTCAGCTTCATCTCAAAATGGCAAAACTTGAAAAAAGATTAGGTAATCAAATCGATTTGATCCTTTTAGCGAACTCGCCGCCGCCTAAACGCCACGCCAGCGTCCGCGTCTGCGTCCTCGGCCGCGTCCTCTACGACGAACGCCTCCACGACCCGAATAGTTCTGCGTTTGTGGAATCGTGAGTGGTTTCGTCAAAATTTTGCGCTCGGCCTCTAAAATGTTCCATTTGGACTGAATGCTGCGCAATCCCTCCACTACAAACCCAACAGTGCTGTCCCATTCTTCAGCATCCTCAGGGTCCACTTGTGACAGCTTTTCCACTGCCACCAACGACTCCTTCATGGTATCGTCCATAACAACCTTATTGACATTTGGCACCTGAGAACGCCTCGACGAAGTGTGGCGGGATGGGATGTGCGTAACGGTATTTTCAGAGCGTTGCGGGGGTACTTGCACAGGAGGAGTCACAACACTGGTTCCACTTGTCGACACGTTGTTCTGCCATTGTGCTAGTGGTTGCACGGGTGACGCCATTTTTGCGGGCTGCACAGAACCAGGCAGCGGATATGGCGGATTTTGTGGCGCTTGCTGAGAGCTGGAAGAGCCAATTGATTTATCTTGTGCGGCTGGTTGCGGCTGTCCTTGGTTGCGGTACACTACAGGAACAGGGCCAAACGATGCAGCGAAGGGCGTTTCAGTAAACTCATCTTGTCCGTTAGGCATTATACAATCCCCGGTACTTTTTCCAGGTAATGGGTTGAGGAGGTCAAGTGTGCTGACTCACCTTCGGTAAAGTACTGTTAATACTAAGGTTTAGGAAAACAAAATATATAGAGTGCATGCAATTATAAAGTAAATCAGAACACAGTTTGTTGGGCTGCCCGCTCACGCTGGAACTCACGCCACCGCTTCATGATAATGTGACTTGAATCAAATTCACCGCCAGCTTCATCGTGGCCAGCTTTGTCTCCACCTTCAAGCTTACGGGTATCACCCCAGGAGAAGTCATCGAACTTCCAGTATGCATACATTGGTAGAACAAAGTTCCAGATTGGCAGGGCCAGTAAATAGACAAGCATCCATAGTACGTAGGAGGGCCTGGTGGCAGTGACTACAATCAACACACCTGGCAAACCAAGAATCAGCGCAAGAAGAATCAGCGACATAGTAGGAGTGGGCTTGGACACAATTGCTTTCACGACAATATAGATTGTGAACGAGATAGCAGCAGGGAGCACCAACGTAGATACCAGGTCAATAAACACCACAAACTGCATAGAGATAATGAACACTCCGCACAGATCGCGAACGAGCACCAATTCCATAAGGTTATGAATAGTGGAGTTGATCCAACGACGACGCTGCGACAGCAGGATTTTGAACTTCTCTGGAACGATGGTCTTGCACGCCGCCTTGGGGACGAAAATCATCTTGCGGCGAGGGAACGTTCTCAGCATCAGTGTAGAAAGATAACGATCCTCACCTAAAAGAAGCAGGTTTTTCCGATGAAGGGTATCAACCACGTTCTCAGAGTAGCGCTCCACAATATCTGGATTCGCCAAAATAGGGACCCAATAGCCATCGCTTCCTTTCGGGGACTTGATACGGTACATACTGAAACAACCAGGCAAACATGTGACACCACCGAACACAGATTCGAAAGCTTTGGCTTGGTGGTGGGAGATGAAATATTCAAACACCTGGATGGCGGTGACCCAGGACTCGGTTTTGTTGGCGATCTTGGTTTCACCACAGAGACCCATGATTTCTGGATCACGAACCATCTCTGCGACCATATGTGTTAGACAGTCAGGGAAGACCTTCGTATCTGCATCAACCATGAGCATGACTTCGTAAAAGTCAGCCGCTATACCAGTTATGCTTCGAATGCCATTGTATATCTCGAAATCAAGCTCAGTCATACGCTCATCAAACATGATTCTCTGCAAAAAGGTCATCAAGATTACTTGAGAGTCGCGCTTACCACGATTACCAGGTTTGGCACTGCTAGCTTCCTCAGGGGTTCCGCACTTTACAATAGTAATAATGGGTACACGCTGCTGCTTTTCCTGGGCAATAGTTTCGTCGTCGTACTTGTAGAAGCCAGCATACACCTTGGCCATATTGTGACGCTTGGCGCCCGACACGACGGAAACGTAAGAAAACGGCTGGACTTCATCCTGGGGCACGGCGAAATCGGTCATCATGCTAAGACAAATTTCGGGGGTAGACATGTCGTTACCACTACCCTTGATGAGACCATCACAAATGATCACAATGAGTTTATGAGAGTTGGGATACTCAGTAGTTGCAACTGAGTCCAGCGTTGTGCGGAGACCATCTACTGACTCGGAGTAAGCGGTCACCAAACACATGCAGTGTGCCAACGGATATCCAAATGGTGTCCAATCAACAGGCGGTTGGGGAACCCAATATTCCTCTACACCACCCACTGGTCCCATTGGAGGACTCACTGAGGCCTCAGGGGTTTCGAATGGTGCAGACGAGTAGCTACGCATCGAGTTACGAGAGGAGGCTTGTTCAGGAGCTGGGCTTTCAGATTCCTCTTGCACAAGACCGTGGCCCTTATAGGCAGTGTCTGCCTGTAGTGGGTCGCTATACTCCTGGTACATTGTTGGTGGTCTGGATAGCGCCATTGATTGTCGGAAGATTGGTTGGTTAAATATAGAGCCACCTGGTGCCACCTTGGAAGTATTCATGCTAGGGTTCTGAGTTCCCATGGTAGTACTCTTATGCCTGCTTTTCTTGGTCTCAGTGGGCGCGATCTTTTCCAAGAACATGCTCCGGCGCTTGGGGTTCGATGCAGGTGCGCTGGCATCGGGAATGGGGGCCATTGTGTAGATGTTGTCTGTCCAGTTCTCGATGTTTTCTTCGTGCTTGTTATATTCACTGTTGGAGACTGGAAACGCACCCTGCTTGCGGGCCATAAAGAAGCGGAAGTAGCACGCTAGCAAAAACTTCACTGCTACCAATCCAATAATAAACACAAGAGATACATAGAGTACCACTGATGAAGCAATACAACCAATAGGCTCGGTGTCCATGACTCCAACTCTGGTGATCTCACGCAGGCACTGGACGATCTTGCGTTGATCGCCATAGCTCATGAGTTGAGTGATGTCTTTACCCCGGATGTTCTCGTCCGACCGGAGGTCGTCAAAGTCTGAGGGATAGTTCAAGTCATCGGTGAGCAAGTGATCCAAGTAGTTGAGGTTGAGCACGTCACCATTGTAGATGACGAGCTGGTCGTTGGACTTATCGACATCGTCCCATGTGTAATAGATGGTAGCAGTCCGGTTTTTGGAAGTATACAGCGTGTCTCTGGCTGAAGTTTGGGTGTGGCACCCCCACCCGTTGTAAAAGTCAAGCGAGGACTCCGAGATGTTGGAGTTTGGCACCAGGCTTCCGTCGCTGAGAATAACCTCGCATGGGAAATACCACGCGAGCTTGTTTCCGGAAGTTGGGATATTGGTATTGTCTTTGGGCGTGATCACGTTCAGGCAGTGGCCATTGACGTTCTGGAACATGAACGACGCATCACGACCACCAGCATTAACTGGCGGGTAGTTGATGTTGGAGGTGTTAAACCCCTCAACGGTGGGATGGAGGAACTGTCCAGTGTCGTACACGTAGCCGGAAACAATAATGTCATTATTGGGCAGATCTGACCGACGAATCCGGACCTCGGTATTGTCGCAAACGGTGATGGTGAATCCAAAGGTGAGGAAACCCACGATGGCACCGACAATCAGAATGACACTGATCAGGCCGATTTTCTCGCGCCACGCCATCTGACGATCCTTGGTCGCCATGCCAAACGGCCGCATCATTGCAGGGATAACTGGGAACGTGAGAAACCGGCAGTATAGACGCCATAGACTAATCCCGTCCTTCTTGGGTTCGATGGGGCGCACTGCCTCCTCGAGTGCTGCGTATTCTTCGCCCACATCAACGCCAGGGGGGACATCGACTTCGATGTTTTCAGGGGGCCTGATGTGAGGCTCGTGAACCAGCAAGCCCTCCTCATCAACTTCTGCCAGCTCATGCAAATTCGAGTTGCTGGGCACTGGCTCATTGCCCGTACTTGACGGTTGCACGAGCACACCTGCGTCTGGTTGAGATGCGGCCTGTGCGTAGTGGTATTGAGGGTGACTTTCATCGAGACGTTGTCGTTCGGGCCGTACAAGTGAGCGTTTTCGACCGATATCCGCACCGGATGTCTCGCCATGGCCGTCGAGGCTTCGCAAAGAACGGAAACTACCGCCTCTTTCCATGTAAGAAGGTAAGCGTAATGGCAGGTGGGAACATACAGTGAGCTGGCGGGGAACCGATCTGGAACTAGAACTATGAAAGTAACTGATTTATTTTAATGCTGAGAATATTTTCCGCAGTCGGTGGGCTGCTACTTTATGCGCTATATTTAGATGTTTACTTTTTTAGTGGCGGCTGCTGCGTGGCTGTGGCAAAAGTAATTAGTGGAACGTCGTAATTTTTCCAAGCCGCTGCCGATGCACAGAAACGCAAACATCATAGTAACTGGCACGCCGGGAACTGGGAAAAGCTCCCATGTTGCTGCGTTGGCCGAATCGCTGCCTGACTTCAACGTGCTCGACATCAACGCAATCGCTAAACAAAAAAAATTATATACCGAGTTTGACGAGGCGAGAAACTGCCATGTTGTCGACGATGAGCGTCTCAATGATGAGATCGAGGCCGATCTTGACAAGGGTGGCCAGATCATTGACTGGCACGTGTGCGATGTGTTCCCTGAGGATCTCGTGGACCTGGTAGTGGTGCTAAGAACCGACAACACAGTGCTCTACGACCGTCTCAAGGCCCGGGGCTATGACGACGCTAAGATCGAGGAGAACATTGATGCCGAGATCATGGAGGTAATACTGCAAGAGGCCCAGGAGTCGTACGACGGGAATATCGTGGTGCCCCTCGAGAGCAACAACATTGAGGATATTCAGGACAACGTCGACCGCATCGTCGACTGGTTCGCCAATTGGAAGAAGGACAACCCGCACGGGGTCAAAATGGTCGAGGCTGGAGTAGATAACTAGATAATAGGCTGAAACTAAGTAAACGCTACTTCACTCCCCCCGATCTTGAGCCTCCATTTCCTTTGCAAAGATCTCCTTCCACGCCTCAGGAACTGCCGTTTTCGCTGTGACCTTGGCCCGATAGTCCACAGTCACCTGGGTCTCGGTGATGCGGGCGGCCAGCCGCTGGGCTCGGTGACTTACCAAAATACCTTTGCAGGAAAACCGGTCTTTCTCAACGCTGTGGATCTTGTACAAGACCGATATCTCATCAGGAAAGCGAATTGGATACTTCCATGCCAGCTCGCATGACCGCATAATTGGGCCAATACCTTGTCCATCCAAGAACTCACTCTTCCCCAGGTACCTGTCTTCCAGTCCAATCAAGTAGTTCACCCTAGCGGCCTCGAATTTCTTGAGGTAGACGACGTTATTGACATGTCGCATTGCGTCCATGTCTCCCCAGTTGACAGTTTGATTCAATGAGGTTCTTGAAGGAAGAAAACCACCTCCTTCTTTCTCAATGATTTCTTTCAGCCATGATGCAGTCGAATAGCCTCTGCGCAAGCCTCTGTATGTCAGCATGAAGATGCAGATATCCAACCCCGATCTAACGTCAATGCACGATTCGGCGAGCGGTTATCGGTCGGGACTCGAGGGTCAAAACCCTAGTAAATTTGATGAGATCAACATTTTCTTGTGATCGTCTAAGTTATATCGATTTCTTTAGCCTACTGAGCTAGTTCTGGTGCAAAATTTTCCCGCATTGCTGTGTCTGATGAATCATAGGCACGACATGAGTCACAGTAAGAACAAATATATTAGCTGAGGGTGTGTCGCACCCGTAGCATACTAAAATGAGTCTGGACTGGTCACCTGCTCGTCCCCCATCGAAGAAAGAACTAAAAGGAAGATACGTACGTTTGGAGCCGTTAACCGTCGAAAAGCATACATCAGCCCTCTGGGAACAGCTCAACTCTGATCCTGGCATGTGGACTTATCTCCCTTATGGTCCTTTCGAATCGTTTGAAGAATTCAAGAAATGGCAAGCGACCATTGCAGAAGGCACCGAGCCAGTCTTTTACGCCATTGTGAACAATAACAATGAGATTCTCGGTCAAATCGCCCTAATGAGGTTTTTCCCTGAGCATGGCAGCGTGGAGATCGGCCATGTTTCGTTTGGAAGTCGCTTGCAAAAGTCTGTGGAGGCTACTGAAGTGTTCTACTTGCTGCTAAAAGAAGCATTCGCTCTGGGTAATCGAAGAGTGGAATGGAAATGTGACTCTCTGAACGAGCGTTCCCAGCGTGCTGCTCAGCGTCTCGGTTTCCAGTTCGAGGGTAAGTTCCGCCAGCACCTTGTAGTCAAGGGCAAAAATAGAGACACGTGCTGGTTTAGTATGCTTGACTCTGAATGGCCCCAGGTGTCCAAGGCTTTCCAGCAATGGCTGGACCCGTCCAACTTTGACGATAAAGGAAATCAGAGAACTCCTCTCAAGACCAGGTTATAGCACTATTTGTATAGACATAATTAATAAAACCTACTGCTCAAAGAATCATCTTCTCTATATACCACTGTGGTGCATGGACAGTCGCCAATGTCATGTAATTAGAAATCGTATCTATCAGTGAGTCACCCTATCACCAGATACAGATATACGACCTTAGCATGACTGAAAAGAAACTATCTGATTGGAAGCCTGCTCAATTCCCCAAAAGAGAAACGCTCAAAAACAGGCTCATAACATTAGAACCTTTAGATGCTGCCAAGCATGGTGATGATCTGTGGGCCGAACTGACCGTAGACCCTAATACCTGGGAAAATGTCACCTATGGCCCGTTCCACAGTGCGCAAGAGCTCCGTGCGTGGCTTGAAGAGTCGGAATCTGACCCTGAACAGGTGATCTATGCCATTGTGGACCAGCGCGGTCACGCACTGGGAACAGTGGCCCTCATGGAGATCAGAGCAGAACACGGTGATATAGAGATAGGCAGAGTGGCATTTGGGAAGAAAATGCAGAGAACTCCCGAGGGCACCGAGAGCATTTATCTACTGCTAGATTATGCGTTTCGACTTGGCAACCGTAGAGTGACTTGGAGAACGGACACCCTGAACGACCGGTCAATGAGAGCAGCTGAGAGACTGGGATTCAGCTACGAAGGACTGTTCCGCCAGCACTATGTGGTCAGGGGTCGCAACAGAGACTCTGCATTTTACAGTATTCTGGACTCCGAGTGGCCAGATATCAAGGAGGAGTACCGGAGGTGGCTGGATCCGTCGAATTTCGACCAAGACGGCAAGCAGAAAACTAAACTGAGCACCAAAAAGGAGGCTGCACCACCCTAAACGACTGCTTCCGTGCATGAGAGGTTAGGGTCTGGAACTGGTTATGCACTATCTTCATAGACAGAATCGCGAGATTTCAAACTTCTCTTATATGAAGTTGTTTAACTTTGGCTTGACCCTGCGACTTACTATTCTTAGACATTTTTGGATACGGTGAAATTTTCAAATGCAGCACTCATTACTTCATCCGAAAAAAATTTAGAAAGCTTGATCTAGATTAATGCCACCTAAAAGAAATAAGTTCCGGCCATTTGAGGCCGGAAAGACCTTTACTGGTCAAAGTTTCACGCCTGGTCAGACGCCATCTCCTGTGACATCACCGTTTGTGCCAGCAGGTGTACGGTCTGGCACTCCGTCAGCTATTGGCAGCGCTATTGGAAGCACTGCCGGCAGCGGCACTTCCACACCCAGGTCTACGTCTTCTTCAACTGTGAACTTGAATGCGTTGGCCAAAGCTCTCGAGCAAATCGGCGAATCTCCAATCACTGAAAACTTTGAGCAAATCAAAGATGCCAAAAATATGGGTGAGGTCAGAGCCGCCGTTCAAGCGGGTGCAAGTGTTCTCGAAAAGGATGGGCCGTCAAGCGTCGAGAAGTATCATTTTATCAAAGGAGTTTCCGCACTCTTGAAGGCAAAGGGCTCTGCATTGATCCGCGAGGGTGCTTATATGTTTATCTCCACGGTAGCACGCACATTCGGGCCCAAGAGTCTAGCACAAGCTTATCTTGTTGATTGTTTCGCTGTGTGCTTTGATGGATCCGTGGACAAGGATGCTGCCGTTAAGAAGGCTGCTCAGAATGCTATAAATGCACTCCAAGACATGTATAGTCCGGAAGCGCTTATCAGCTCTGTTCTAACTGTGATTCTCACCTACCTCAAGGGCAGCGCAAAATGGCAGTCGAAGATAACTGCTCTCCAGACCACTGCTCAAATTCTTGAGAAGGTTCCTCAAGATGAGATTGATGGGCGATTCATCGATGCTGTACCCGTTCTGACCACACTGATGACGGACTTCAAGCCCGAATTGGCCAAGGAAGGACATGCAGCCCTCAAATTACTTATGACCAAGTTGGATAACCAAGATGTGGCTCCTCGTATTGACGTTGTTATCACTGGTTTGGCCGACCCCAAGAAGGTGCAGGATACTGTTAAAACACTGAGCGCTGTAACATTCATTGCTGATGTTACTGAATCTACCTTGAGTGTCTTGGTTCCTATTCTCAGTCGCGCTCTCAGTGGTTTCAGTTCTCAAGAGTCTCTGCGCCAGACTGTCACCGTCACTGAGAACTTGACTCGTCTTGTTCATAACCCACACGAGATTGCACCTTTCATTTCGGAGCTCAAGCCTGGTGTTGAGCGTGTTGTCGAGTCAGCATCTCTCCCCGAGGTTCGTGAACTCGGATCCAAGGCCCTGGATGTGCTCAAGGCCGCAGAGGCTGAGGAGGGTGAACGGACAAAAGCAACCCTCCTGGAGGCTTCGGGCTCGCTGAGTGAGGTCAAGGACTCCACTATCGCTGAGTTCTTTGCACCTGTGGTCCAGATTTGCATCAACGTTCGTGAGTTTGACAAACTCAAAGAGGTCTATGAACTTCTCGGTGTCTCGAATATCGAAACCGTAGTTAATACATTCGAGAACATGTTCAGTGATTCCCGCCCTCCTGACGTGGTCGAAGATGGCATTGAGATTGTGAATGCCAAATTCTCTCTCGCATATGGTGGTCGCATGCTTCTCAACAAAACCGTGTTGAGACTTTATAAAGGGCGTAGATACGGTCTCTGTGGCAGAAATGGTGCCGGAAAGTCCACCTTGATGAGACAAATCGCAGAAGGTAAGCTTGAGGGATTCCCTGACAAGTCCGAGTTGCGTACCTGTTTTGTAGAGCACCGCTTGCAAGGATCTGAGGCTGATTTGGATTTAGTTGACTTCATTGCTCTCGACGAGGAGATCAACGCTTCCAAGGAAGAGATCGCCTCAGCTCTCGCAGAAGTAGGATTCGATGATGAGCGTCGTAAACAGAATGTCGGTGCGCTCTCAGGTGGTTGGAAGATGAAGCTCGAACTTGCTCGTGCCATGCTGATGAAAGCTGATATTCTTTTGCTCGACGAACCTACAAATCACTTGGATGTGGCTAATGTCAAGTGGCTCGAGGACTATCTTGTTGCTCACACTGACATCACATCTTTGATTGTTTCGCATGACTCTGGCTTCTTGGATGCGGTGTGCACTGATATCATCCATTACGAACAGAAGAAGTTGGTTTACTACAAAGGTAACCTCAGCGACTTCGTCAAAGTCAAGCCAGAAGGTAAAGCATATTATACACTCACTGATAGCAACGTGAAAATGGCATTCCCACCCCCTGGAATTCTCAGTGGCGTGCGCTCCAACACTCGTGCGATCGCTCGTATGAGTGATGTGAGCTTTGCTTATCCTGGAGCATCAAAGCCATCTCTTGAGCATGTTTCTTGTTCTGTTAGCTTGAGCTCGCGTGTTGCTGTGCTGGGTCCTAATGGTGCAGGCAAGTCTACGTTGATCAAACTGCTTACTGGCGAACTGATCCCTAATTCTGGTACAGTTGAGAAGCACCCGAACCTTCGTATTGGCTATATCGCTCAGCATGCATTCCAGCATGTCGAGAAGCACAAGGAAAAGACTGCCAACCAGTACCTGCAGTGGCGTTATCAAAATGGTGATGACCGTGAGGTACATTTGAAACAAACTCGTCAGTTCTCAGAAGAGGAAACGGCCGCGATGGAGAAGCCACAAGATTTGCACGATGGTGGACCTCCTCGCCGTCTACAGGCATTGATTGGGCGACAGAAGCTCAAGAAGAGTTTCCAGTATGAGGTGCAATGGGTCGGTTATCTCCCCAAGCACAATACATGGATGACCAAAGATGAGCTCGCTGAGCGCGGCTTTGCCAAACTTGTCCAAGCATTCGATGATCACGAGGCTAGCCGAGAGGGTCTAGGTTACCGTGAGCTCATTCCACCAGTTATTCGCAAGCATTTTGAGGATGTGGGCCTTGACGGTGATATTGCTGATCACACTCCCCTTGGGTCGTTGAGTGGTGGACAGCTGGTCAAGGTTGTCATTGCTGGTGCAACTTGGAATAACCCCCATCTGCTTGTGCTTGATGAGCCCACCAATTATCTTGATCGTGACTCGCTCGGCGGTCTCGCGGTTGCTATTCGAGACTGGTCCGGCGGTGTATTGTTGATTTCACACAACAATGAATTCACCGGAGCGCTCTGTCCTGAGCAGTGGATCATCAATAATGGTAAGATGGTCACCAAGAATAAATCAGATGTTAACGCTGAGAGCTTCGCAGATTCTGCGGATGGATCAGCTGTATCCAGTGCTCAGGCTTCTGCGGCAGCTAGCGCTAGTGCTAGTGCTGCGAACTCTGACTCCGAGTCACCATTGAACATCAAGATTCGCAAGAAGAAGAAGAAGCTCACCCGCAACGAGCAAAAAGAACGCGACACGCGGCGTCGTTTGCGCTATCTTGAATGGCTCGCCTCACCGAAAGGCACTCCCAAGCCAGAGGATTCTGATAGCGACTAGTTTTTTAGAAAGATAAGTATTTAATGTCCTGGAGAACCCAAGAATAGTATTACATCATTTAAAAATTACCTGGTTTACTTGACAATGCATGAATAAATTATGCCACCGTTATTATGGCTTAATCGTAGAACCATTCTCGAAGATCACTTCGCGGTGTTCCAGCACACGACATACATTTTGTCTCCATGAACGCCCTGAACAAGTTCTCGATAGCTTCGTCGCTGTTCCAATAGTGCAAAACTACTTTAGACCCTGATACTCGGAGATTATATTTCTTTGCATTTTCGCAGAACTTTTGCACATCGATTCCCGACCTGTGAGCGTCAAACGCAATGAAGTTCGTGTGAACAGGGAGTTCGAGCACCACGCCTTCGTCTACCAACCGCTCAGCGAGCTCCTTAGTTTTTGCATGAGTTATTGACAATGTTGGGAAGACCCTATCAATGGCAACGATGCCAGCCGCTGCGAGCCAAGTAGCCTTTCTGATGCCTCCGCCTTGTTGCTTTCGGAACCACTTTGCCTGGTCAATTGTTGTCTTGTCCCCTATTAGTAGGCTGCCTACGGGGGCACACAAACCCTTTGACAAACATACACTGATAGTGTCAAAATATTGACACCACTCGTGTAGTGGTATACCGGTGGCTGCACAAGCGTTCCATAGTCTTGCACCATCGAGGTGGAGGCGAATGCCTTTTTCCTTCGCCCACTGTGATATTAGCTCAATCTCCTCTATTGGCACGACTGTTCCCTGGATAGTGTTCTCCAATGCAATCAGTTTGGTTGGAGATCGGTAAATGTCAGGGGCGATATAATTTTCTTGGATATCCTCGAGGGTCAAATACATGCCATTGGCTGGTTTCACCGGCGTGGGCATCGCTTGACTCAGAGTCGCCATTCCTGAACCCTCAAAGAGGTACAAGTGAGCCCTCGAGTCGCAGATCACAGAATGTGGAGGCTGAAACAAATTCACTCTAATGCCAACTTGATTACTGAGAGTGCCACTGCACATAAATGCGGCCGCCTCCTTTCCTGCTAGACGAGCGACTTTTCTTTCTAGCTCGAGAACCACTTCGTCTTCCTCAGAGACTAAGTCATCAAAGTTGCACTGTTGAATAGCCTCCAGCATTTCTGGTAGGGGAGAAGAGAAGAGATCACTCCGAAAATCATTGCCAGATTTTGGAGCCCAGTTCATCGCCGAGCGAGACAGCTTAAAAGATTACTTGTTACTTTGAAGGAACTAGCTACAAGATGTACATGTATATGTAATCAAGCCGCACGTAGTAGATAAATCTGCTATCGTGCATCTAGCTCTGCATTCTTGGCGATTTATACGTCCTTTTGGAGATTCGTATTAAAAAACGCTTTCCCCAATTGGACCGCTAGTGCAGCATCGATGACAGTGTGATCTCGCCAGATCTATAGCTCGTGTCTCCATCCTAAGAAGGCCCCATAAATTGAATATTGTGTAATAGTCATAGAATTTCTGCAGTACGACCTGGGATCATGATGTGGTGTGCAGATTTCTAAAAATGGACCGCAATGACTCACAGGTTGTTTTAAGCTTGATTTCATTTGCTTTCACCGTGACTCATTTCATTCCTGAGGTAAGATCGTGCTCAACTAGCACCGATGAATAAAACCGAGCTGGTCCCAAACCCCAGAAAATGCGGGGATGGTGGGAGTATTAAGCTGCACCTCCCCTGAATCTGCGATCATGGAAACAATTGCGGGATTACAGCTCCCTGTGCAAGATCCTCCTGTAGTTACTAGTAATTCCTCCGTTCTTGATCTCTTTAGCCTCAAGGGCAAAGTTGCATCGATCACTGGGGCTTCTGTAGGTATAGGCTGGGCAGTCGCAGAGGCTTATGCTCAAGCTGGAGCCGAGGGACTCGCACTATGGTATAATAGCCATGATCCTCGCGAGAAAGCTGCTGATCTTGAGGCCAAGTATGGCATCAAAGTACGCACATACAAAGTCGAGGTGTCTGATTGCGACGCTGTCGAAAAAGCAATTGCACAGCAAGTGCAGGATTTTGGAAAGATCGACATCTTTATTGCTAATGCAGGTGTTGCGTGGACTAAAGGACCGCTGATCAACCAGCCCGATAACCAGGAGTGGGACAAAGTGGTACGAATCGACCTAGATGGAGCCTATTATTGTGCCAAATTTGCTGGAAGACAATTTAAAAAGCAGGGATTTGGGTCATTCATTTTTACCGCATCTGTGTCTGGATTCCTGGTGAATGTCCCTCAACTACAGGCCTGCTATAATGCGGCCAAAGCGGGGGTTATCCATCTCAGCAGATCTTTGGCAGTAGAATGGGCAGGATTCGCGCGTTGTAACACCATCAGCCCCGGATATATTCGCACTGAGATTAGCTCATTTGCTTCTGAGGACTATCGAAGGACCTGGCACACCCTAATTCCCATGGGCCGATTTGCGGAGCCCAAGGAGGTTGCTGGAGCCTACCTGTACCTGGGATCAGATGCGTCTACGTACACGACGGGTGCGGACATTAGAATTGATGGGGGATATACTGCTCCGTAGGATTTCGTAGACATCAGCACGTGTGAAATATATAATACATAATGATACAAAGAGCTCTTGATACTGCGTGACCTACAGTGTGCCACAACTCAGTTGCCCAGCTGCGAGCCCGAATATGACACTAATCTAGATTACGACCACATGCGGCTGGGGGGTATTATTGCATGGATACGTCTATCTATTCATCTGCTGGCGTTTGCTGCTTCCTCCTCTGCTGTAATCTCCTCGCCGTCGACGGCCTCGACGACCTGATGCACAATGCGCTCTAGTTCTGCGTCGGCGTCCTCTGGACAGATAATGCTAACAGTGTTTCTGGATAAATGCATATGAGGGTAGCTTCCGATTTTTACGCCAACGCTGCGGTATTCGTCCTGGATTTCGCCAAGGGCCTTGGCGATCTCGGACTCTGAGCGGGTGGTCGATACAAATCGCCGCTGGAGCACGGGGGTATCAATGCGGGGAAGGATCTGAGGCTTCATACACTCGAGGAGCTTCTCAAACAGTTGGGGGATACCTGGGAAGATGTACACTCTGTGATCAATCCCGACGATAGGGACCCAGACGTCGTCCATAACGTAGGATCGGGTCACATTGGGCCCCTTGGGAAGCGTGGCCATACGCAGCTGGGCAGCCCGCTGGTCAGGAGGGCACTCTGCTGGCTTACGCTTGGCCAGCAGGTTCATCTTGAGCTCAGTCTCCTTGTCGAGCTCCAAAGGAAGATTGTAGGCCTTGGCGACGGCCTCGTAAGTGATGTCATCATGAGTAGGGCCGATGCCACCAGTCGTTACCACGAAATCGTATTTGCTGAGGTCCCTGAGCGTCGACATGATATCCTGTTCCTCATCGGGAACGACGCAAACCCGTCTCATTTCGATGCCCAGCTCGAAGCAGTACTTGGCGAAGTAGTGGCTGTTGGAATCCCTGATTTTGCCATTGAGGACCTCGTCACCAATGATCAAGCACGCTGCGGTCCGTATCCTATGGGTGAACATATGGTAAAAAAGAGCAGTGGCTGTTAGAGGCGTCGATCCAGCTGGTATTTCTGATTACCAATCGGCCCTAATCGAGGAGTCGGACGGGCCAAAGTTCGGGATTGAGTCACCATTCCGGCAAAGGCATATGTAGATAGCTTCAACCGAGCATAGTCCGTTAATAAACCAGCTGACGCCCGAAACTGACGGGCGATTGCCTTTGACTTTTCATGCATGATTTTGGTGCATTACACTTGCAGCATCCCCACAGGTACCACGCGTAAGTCGGTAGACCAATACCTCTCCGCTACTGCACCAGCGAATTTGACCTAACAATATGATAGATTAACCACCAGAGCCAGTTCGGGCTCGGCGATTTCGTACTGGCACCATCATGTACTTTGCCCCGGGCCACTGCGAAAATTGCTAAACTCAGCAAACTTTAGTGAAATAATCATAGCGTTGCCGACTCCAATAAAATTAGGTTTGTAGTGCCTTCGCCTCCCTCGCCTCTTGCACCGCTCCAAGCCCCTGGTCCTGTTGTCAGCATCATCGAAAGTGGCATGAACTACGAGCACCAAACGCCGCCGCGGTGGCTCGGCTCGCCCATCCAAACCCCTACGTACGCAAATGGTACTCGTCACCGGCCATCACACAGCGACGCCGGCCGGCTTCTGTCCATCCCAACCACTCCTCTCAGTTGCTACCCTGCGTCGCCGCACTCCCCGCTCCAGCAGTCAGTCCCGGCCGTTCACCGAGGTGGCGGTGATTTTCCTGGCACTCGGACGAGTTCTCACTCCAAATATAGACGTGTTCTCCCGGAGGGAGGGTATTTATCGCCGCTGCTGGCCCTGACCACTCAACTTGCATCTACGTACCAGATATGTGATCCCAACTACAACTACAGCCTCAACCGCAATCCCCGACGAGTGCTCACCGATCCACACGAGGGCAAGCTCAACAATGGCTACGATAACGAGGAGAGTGACTACATTTTGTGGGTGAATGACGTACTTGGAACCGATGAGGGTAGAAGATACCTGGTGCTCAACGTCCTAGGCAAGGGAACCTTCGGCCAGGTGGTTAAATGCCAGAATATGGCTACCAAGGAGGTAGTCGCCGTCAAGGTCATCAAGAACAAGCCAGCTTATCTCAACCAGAGCATGATGGAGGTGTCAATTCTCGAGCACATCCAGCAGCACGTCGACCAACAAGACCGTCACAACCTGCTACGGCTCAAGGATAAATTTGTCCACAAGGAACATTTATGCATCGTCTTTGAGCTGCTGAGCTCCAACTTGTACGAAGTGATCAAGAAGAATCAGTTCAGGGGCCTCAATATCCGCTACGTCAGAGCTATCACTGCGCAGCTTTTGGATGCACTCTCTGTTCTAAAGGACGCTAGACTTATTCACTGTGATTTGAAACCAGAAAACATTCTACTTCGGAGAAATGACTCCACCGCGATCAAGGTTATCGATTTCGGGAGTGCGTGTCATGAGCGCCAGTCCGTCTATACCTATATTCAAAGTCGCTTTTATCGTTCCCCAGAGGTCATCCTGGGGTTACCCTATACTTCAAGCATTGACATGTGGTCCTTGGGGTGCATTGTCGCAGAGCTGTTCTTGGGGCTGCCGATCTTCCCAGGTACCAGCGAGTACAATCAGTGGTATCGAATCGTAGAGTCCCTAGGAGCGCCGCCAAATTGGATGCTAGAAATGGGCAAAAACACTGATCAATTCATGAAAAAGTATATAGACCAATTCGGAAACAAGCGTTATCGCCTGAGGTCCCTCGAAGAGCACGTGGCAGAGTTTGGCACGGACGAGAAGCCTATGAAAAAGTATTTCAACTCAACGGATATCAGAGAAATCATCATGTCCTATCCGCTCTTGCGCAATGACATGACGAAACAGGAGGTCGACGCGGAAATGCGAGAGCGAGAAGCGCTAGCTGATTTTGTTAAGGGTCTCCTGAACTTTAACCCGTTTGAACGTTGGACACCTCACCAGGCTCGTATGCACCCGTTCATCACAGGGAAGCAGTTCTCGCGACCATTTGTCCCGGAAACTACACCATCTGCCTCACATCCACCTGGATACCCGCAGAACCCACGCCAGAATCAGTACATTCCACAGCAGTCTCATTCTCGTCAAGTGTCTCAATCCCAGCAAGTCCCTCAACCCGGCCACATGCAGCCCCCTATGATGCAGCCTCAGCCTTTCCCCCAGGCAGCCCAAGGTCAAATGGCGTACCCGCAAGTTCCCCCCGCTCCACAATTGCAGATCCCACTCCACCAGAACCTTCAACCCCCTATGCCTTCGCACGCCGCAAACACTCGGTCTCGGCGTATGCGTGCAGCGACAATTGGTCAACCAGAGCCCATACCGCGGCAGCTTCAAAAGGCTGCTGCTAGAGTAGATCCAGCCGATGCCATACATGCACAGCCCAGCCCTGCATATGTGCCTCCTCCGGACCTATACAAGCGACGACCACCATAGTGGTTTTCCAGCTTGACTTTGAAAAAACAAAAACTTGCATTACCTATATTTATGTATCTATATCGATCAGTAGATATAAGCACTTCGCTTTGATACAGCGATGCACAAGCTCCAGAAATCAAAGAAAGCAAGTCATTGAAACATTATAAGTATTAGCTATCTATATCCTTATCTACACCAAGTGTTTCATGTCAACAGATCTGAAAGGGCCAGGTTCAAACTGCTCCAAGTGCTTGAAGGCATGGCGAATACGGGAGCGAACAGGTACGCCCTTGTAGAACTCAACAGTAGCCTCAGCACGCTTGGCAATACCCTCGGGGGTAAACTCAAGGGCTTTGTAGATATCGGTATACTTACCTGAGGCGCCAAAGTGGTCAAGGTTAAAGTGCTCATGAGTGTATGCATCCCATCCGAAAGCAGAAAGAACCTCAACGCTCATAGCGGGAACATGGTCAGGGAAGACGCTGAGTTTATACTCCTCATCCTGAAGGTTGAAAGTGAAGAAATCAGGAAGAGATACAACGGAAGCGCTAATACCCTTCTCCTTAAGAACCTTAGCAGCATCAACGGAGATGGAAACCTCGGAACCAGTAGAGGCGAGAATGACCTGAGGTTTTTCAGACTCGTACACGACGTAACCACCCTTCGAAGCCTTCTCGATGGAGGAACCCTCGAGCTGGGGCAAGTTTTGACGGGACAAAGCCATGACGGTAGGAGTGTCCTTGCGCTCAAGTGCAACCTTGTAAGCAGCGCTAGTCTCGTTACCATCGGCAGGACGCCAGACCATCAGGTTAGGAATGGCACGCAAGTGAGCCAGAGTCTCAATGGGCTGATGGGTAGGTCCGTCTTCACCAAGACCGATAGAATCATGGGTAGCAATCCAAATGACGTGGTGACCACTGAGGGCAGAGAGACGAACTGCGCCTGCAGCATAGGACACAAAGTTTAAAAAGGTACCACCGTAAGGAATAATTCCTCCGAATGCGGCCATGCCATTCATGACCGCACCCATGCCGTGCTCGCGGACACCATAACGAATGTATCTACCACCGTAGTTACCAAGCTTGGTGTTAGGGGGCTGGAGGTCAGTTGCACCCTCCCAGCGGGTCAAATTGGATCCAGTGAGATCGGCAGAACCGCCAACCAGCTCAGGAATGACATCGTGAATGTCGTTGAGCACGATCTCGCTGAGCTTGCGTGAAGCAACAGCCTTGTCGCTAGGCTTGTAGGTGGGGAGGGCTTTCTCCCAGTTGGCGGGAAGCTCGGCCTTAATGCGGCGCTCAAGCTCTGAAGCCTCCTTGGGATACTCCTTCTTGTAGGCGGCGAAGAGATCATCCCATTTGGCGTTTGCTTCCTCACCCTTCTTAACCTTCTCATTAACAAAGTCCTGGACCTCAGTAGGAACAACAAAAGTCTCGTCGGGATTGAAACCGAAAAGCTTCTTCAAGTGCTTAATATCTTCCTCTTTGAGAGGAGAGCCGTGGACGCTGTGAGTGCCCTGGATCAATGAGCCATAGCCGATAGTGGTGTGATTCTTGATGAATGAGGGCTTGCCCTTGACCTGCTTGGCCTTCTCAATGGCCTCGTTGATGCTCTTGAGGTCAGTATCGCCATCGGAAACAACAAAAGTCTCGAAACCGTAGGCCTTCATGCGCTCAAGTACATTTTCGGTGAAGGCAACGTCGACGTCACCATCAATAGAGATGTGGTTGTCGTCGTAGATGAAAATAAGTCTATCCAACTGGAGATGTCCAGCAAGGGACATGGCCTCGCTGGCAACGCCCTCCTGCAAGCAGCCGTCGCCCAAGAAGCAGTAGATGTAGTTGTCAATGATGTCAAAGTTGGGGCGGTTGAAGGTAGCAGCAAGGTGGTGGGCAGCAATTGCCATGCCAACAGCATTACCAACACCCTGACCAAGGGGACCAGTAGTGCACTCGACACCGGGGATCTCAAACTCGGGATGGCCAGGAGTCTTTGAGTCCAATTGGCGGAAATGCTTGAGGTCGTCCATGCTCATGTCGTAGCCATAGAGGTGGAGCAAGATGTACTGGAGGGCAACAGCATGTCCGTTACTCAACAGGAACCGATCACGGTTGAACCACTGGGGGTTCTTTGGGTTGAAATTCAGGTAATACTGCCACAGCACTTCTGCGACAGGAGCGAGGCCCATTGGGGCACCAGGGTGTCCTGATTGACTTTTGTAAGTGATATCAGCCGCAAGAGTACGGATGGTATTGATAAACTTCACGTCAGTTTGAGAGAACATGTTGGTTGATCTAGCGAGCCCAATCGCTTTATGTCACTACTGCGGCTTATGTAACACGCAATGCATAATGGCGGTCTCGGCAGGGTTTGCGGAGTTTGGCAGATCGTGAATAGGCAATTTGCGGGTCAGGTGGTGGCTATACACTCTACAAACTTAAATTTCCCCGACTGGTGACCCCTATGCTAGGAGTAGACTTTACAACTTGCGATTCTATGCGGGTCTATGCATGATTGTCCAACTGATCGATTCCAACCTTGATCTGGACCGTCAACTCAATAAGCGGTACGTCCGCGATGTGGATTGTCCTGGATACCAAGGGTAATATTTGGCGATGTGGACTGCTGCTTGTGAGTGCGTATCAAGGTGGGGAAATAGTTGGTGAATATTAAATTAATAAATCTGGGGTTCGGGAAACCGAGCTATCAGGACCGGCACCGGTGGATCTTTCCCATGTGCACTCAACAACACCTGGCCAATCTGTAATGAGTCACGCTGTGATCTAGTGGTAGAAAAAGCTGTACTGTATTAAATATGTGCAATAAATATTAGTTTTCATCCAGATTGTTATAATAAAGGTACGCCTCCTCCGGAAGGTACATATTATACTCGCGAGTGGACGAAGCCCGGCTGTAGCGTGAAGATCTGTCCTGACCGAAGTTTGGCTGCCGACCGCTTCTCATTGAGCTTTGGCGAGTTGGGTACATGCTATGACGGGGGTCGCTGTAGTTGCTGAACCGATCGCTTCCCCTCTCTCTCATTTTCGCATTGTCCAAACGAACTCTGGCTATAACTGGCTGCTGGTTCACCTGCACTGGCGTGGCGGTGCTGGTGGTAACGTGGTCGGTCTCCTCTGGGTCTTCTGGGATCGTCACCATAGATTTGCCCGAGTTGGCGCTGGTGTCAAGAGTGTCAAATGTGAAGGGCGTCATGTTTCCCCCGACCGAGCTGAACGCCTCGTCGACGCGCTGCCCGAGCTCCATGGACTCCTGAGAGAAGCTCGAGTCGTCGACGACTGACCCGACGGTGGCCAGGCTCTCAGAGCTGGCGCTGTCCGCGGACTTAGCCGCGCCGCTGCCAGTACGCTTGAACGACGTGGCTCGTGAGGCTCCCGACGGCATTCTCTGTGTGTACGATCGCTGCGAGTTTTGCCTCTCGGCATTGACGTCGTTGCGCCACTGCACCTGGCTGCCTCCGACCTCCACCAGCGACGGCTGGCCGTGAATAGCCATGACGAAATCGGGCAGACTGGCCCGATAGTCAGAAGTAGCGACGCTGGCTCGGATGGCGTCGTTCTGGCTCTGTCTCTGCTGCAGCATGTTGACACCGGGGATGTAGGCAATGGGAATGACGTTCGAGCCCCGGGCCTGGCTGGTGTTGACGCTGTCAATACTGATAGCTTTCGAGCCTCGGTGCACTCCGGACGGGTCCACGATGGGCCCGTTGTGGTCGCTGGCCATGTCGGGGCTGAGGGTGCCGTCCAGTCGCGTTTGGTGGCGGTATTTGCGGAACTTGAACCAGTAAAACAGCCCGATAATCAGGGCAAGACCCACTAACCCGCCAATTACACTACCAGCGATAGTGCCAGCGTGATTGTTGCCGTCACTGCCCCCCGAGCAGATGGCTTGAGCGCATTCAGAGCAGCTTTGGAGCGTGAGCGAGCACTGCTGGCCCGCTTTACAGTCGCAACTGGGCGGAGAAGACGGGCAAACGACGCAGTCACGTCTTTCTAATAACATTCCACTGGATCGATAAATTAGACGTCAGCTTTCAAGTGCCGCGTGGGATGTATTAATCTGTGACCCTAACCTGATTAGTCGAGCTGCAGACGCGCGCGCCAACCCATGTCTAGGAAGGTCGTAGCCGCAAGCAAATTGATGCAACTTGCTGTGGCTGATACAACCGGCTAGGTTGGTGGTGTTTGTTCTACCGCAGTAGAGTGTCTGTGGTGATTTCAGCCGCCGCTTCCCCATGCATGGCTCATGCAAGACCCCTCCAAATGCAGACACTGGTTTAAGTATAGATTAGTCTGCTGCGGCGCCTCTGGGCACCTCTGGCGTTCGCAGTCGAGTCTCGCGTGGTGCCGGCCTCATCATCAGCTGCGCCAATCATTTTTTCCAGTGTAGAGGCTCCAGTCGCGTCGTCATGCATGCGATTAATGCATCTCGTTGTTCTGAAACAAGCTGAACGAGGTGACTGTGGCAAATCGACCTGAGGGCTGAGGAGGCATCGAGTTTGCAGCCACAGTTAGTGAAACATTATAATTGCCCCGGCGAAAATTTTTTCAAGTGCATCTGATATCCATGCATGTTTCTAATACTCAAGCTTGGGCTCAGTCTGGGCTCCTCGCTAGTTTCGCATTGGACGATCTCCTCCTGAAAAGCACGTGACCCAGGACCGCCTGCTGTTTGAGACTCACGCTGTTCTCAAACACAATACGCTATATATTAATAAAAAATAGTCATTATATCCATGATTGCCAGCCCAATTAGCTTGCACGTATTTTAAATCACCTGGAGCTGGTGATACTGCTGAATGCACTTTGCAGTGACTTTGCGCACATCTCGGCGACTGTCGCTGAGAATATCGGGTAGCTTGGTCAAAACCTGATTCGCATACCCCATGGCTACGTTTCGGGGGAAATTCTGCGCTATTGAGAGCAGAGCCTCTACACTCTGTGCCCGCACCTGGGGCTCCACGGACTCGAGACTGAGCGTCAGCAGCCTGGAGATCAGCTCGGGCAGGTACGCCTCATACAAGCTCAGCGAATTCTTCTGCGGTACGGTGGCGAGGATCGTCGCTAGCGCCGCAGACCTGATCATAGGAGCCAACGAGGTATTGAGACAATCAATCATCACCGGGATCACGCTGTTCAGATGCTCACTGAGCACCTTGATCGGTGTGTACCTTATTAACGAGCTCAGCGCCGTCAAGGACACTAGCCTTAACTGCTGGTCCTTGCTGTTGAAGCCACTTAAGAGACCAGGTAGGCGTTCTACAAACAGACGCTGCTTATACAGAGATCGAACAATCACACCATTTTCCTTGACCAATACCCGATCATTCATTACCAGCACTCCAAACACCTTTGCTACGAATGGCCCTAGCTTGTGGTTGCCTAGCAAAGATGCAATATACTGAGCGGTCTCAAATCCTAGCGGATCCGCTTTTAATAACAGACCTTTTGTAATCCAGGCTAGAATCTCCAAGTTGCTCAGCACATCTTGCTCAGTCTCAATGCTGGTCTTCAGCCACTTGATTGCTAGCCCAGCATCCCCAAATCGAGCAGGCCACTTGTTCACCGCAATTGCTAGATATCTTAGGTACCCAGTGCGCTGGAAAATCAGATTTGACCGCTTGAGAATATCCGAGTACTTTACAAAACTCACCTGGAAGCGCGACGGGAGATTGCGTTCGCTGATCCCCGCCAAACAGCCAGTCAGTAAAAAGGACAGATTCGATGGTGAGTTGCCAAAGATGTTTTTGTTTTCCGGCCATATCAAGCTGCAGACGTTCTCAGCGTAGTCCACCTGCATGTTGTCTGGGATCGCCCTAACGGTGAGTTCCATGAGCAGAGACATCCGATCAACCAACACCTCAGTCTGGAACACTGAGCTGTTATCGGGGGTGAAGAAGTATTTCAGCAACGGAAGGACGTAGCGGTGGTATCCGACCAGGTCCTGCTGAGTGACATTCCCAACACTCGTGATGAGAGTCGACAAAATGAAGAACACATACTGCAAAATATCATTAGGGGAGCTCTGGCCCGTGGCCACGACGCCAACTCTCGAGACCAGCCGGATTGTGACAGTATTAACCAAGTCCTTTGTGACTGCGATCTGGGCCATAGCTAGTAGGATCTCCTTGTTTTGTGTACACCACTTGTCCTGAAGTCTTGCCAACAAAGAGCTGAGACACCGGTCTGCGATCGGTTCTGAATCGACTTTGGCAATGCTAGCCAGGCACTCGATCGTTTTGGCTCTGTGGATATCCAAGCAGGGGACCAGAGACTCTACAATGATTGGTGCGTATTCTCCTGACTGCATCGCGAGCTTTGATAGCCCTTCGATCGCCAAAATCTGATAATCCTCGGAACTGAGGCCAGTCATTAGTATCGACAGGGTAGCATCTTGAAGGGCCGTAAGTGGGTATCTGCCGCTCAACAGTATATTGACGAACTCGATATTACCGAGTTGCAGCGGCTCCTGCAGCAGGATCTCCAAGGCTTTTTTATTAAGGATGTCTGCCAGCTCTTGCGAGTTGGAGACCCCAACAATCAAATGGCACGTTTGCGTGGCCAAACCCTTTCTTTTCGGGTCCATCTGTTGCACTTGGGAGATCAGGGCCAGTTTGAAATCCTCAATATCTGTCAGTTGGTGCAGAATATCAAACACCAGTTCGTTTACCTCAGTATTCTCGGCAGAGCCGTGCAGGATCTCGTACTTCAAACCATCCCAAACGGGAGACCAGTACGCGTGGAGTACCTCTGGAGGATAGGACTTGACCATCTCCAACAAGGTGGTGAGCACGTCGAGCTTGACCTCAGGGTTGACGGCCCCCATTTTGGAAATCACTGCTGGGACTGCGTACTGGGCGAGCGACACATTTTTCAGGGTCTGCCGAAGCACCTTGCGGATGTCGTCGGCAGTAATTTTGTACGGCATGTTGCTGGGGGCCTTGAAGGTGACCGGAAAATAGCAAAAGGTGAGATCAAACAAGTCCTCTTTCTGGCTCGGCTCCAAGTTGCTGAGTTTAGCCAGCGAGTCTGCAATCCCCAGCGTCAGCATGAGATTCTGTGGATCCTTCTCGCCAGTAGCCAACTCTACAAACAGGTCCAGCAGCTCTGGACTAGGCTTGAAGGTTTGCAGAAGTTTGAACACAGCGTGCCTCGAGACTTGGGATTTGGCTCGGAAGTTCGTTTCCTTGAGCTTTTCAGACAGAACTGCCACACTGAGATTGTTGGCATCAGGTTTTGCCGAGAGCGCCGCCAAGCCATCGACGGCAGCTCTAAACGAAGCGTCGTCTTCTAGCCGGTCGGCAAAGAAGCCCCACAGGACCCCAAATTGACCAGTAGGCAGTCGGATTTTGTCAATAACCCGAGCAAGCAATCTGGTTGCTGTGGACCGAGCCTCGCCGTTGTCGCCCGTGAGCTGCAATTGAAGGGATTCCACCAGAGACAGCACGCCCTGCTGCTGTACCTGCTGGGCAACGCTGTCAATGACTTTCTCCTGCTCCTGCCCATCCACCAAGAAATACTCATTGATCAATGCCTGCATTCGAGCCTGATCCTGTGAACTGGGTGATTACTAATCCTCGTGCCTTTTCATGGGCAATGACGGCATCAGCGCTCAGAGGTGAATGGCATAGTAATACTATATAGTCTAGATTAGGAAGGATTAAACGCCAGATAGTCCATGTTCGAAAACGATCCAAATGCCCCATTGAGAAACACATCCTCGGGAGGTGGGGGAGGTGGAGTGCCCAACGAGTCGACCTGCTGAGGTCGAGGAGTCTCTGGCGCTGGAGTAATTGCGGGCTGGGTCGGATAAATATGCTGGTGTATCACGATCTTCTGTCCGGTTTTGGACGCAAAATCCAATACTTTTGTCAATTCAGCCTCCGCAATGGGATAATGCACAGTTTCGGGGGGTTGTGCGCGGTCATAGCCGCCGCTGCTGTCGAGCGTTAGTGTGTAGGTAGTTGGCCTATCCATAAGGGGCACATTTATAGAATCATTGATGCCCAAACTGGAGTCAACCATGCGGGTATGATTCGGCAGCTGTGGAGGAACTGGTGCGGGAACTGGGAGCTGCGGTTGTGAAGGTAGATTCATAGCTGGTGGAGCCGGGCCAGTGCGGCCCTCGGGGCTCTCTGGTCGCTCCTGCTGCTTCTGGAGCTTGCGCCACCGGTTCCTGCATACCAGCGGCGTACGACCCTCCATGTGACGACAAATGTCGCGCCATCTTGTGCCGTACTTATCTATCAATGCCAGTAATTTCGCATCTTCAGCCGGCTCCCAGTCACGAAGCCGGTCTTGGGCTTTAGGGTCGAGTACGTCATTGTATCGTTTTGAGCACTGGTCATCGGTTCTGCCAGGAATTAATTGAGCAATTCGTTGCCAGCTGGGCCCCAATCGAGCGTACGCGTCGATGAGGATCTTGTCTTCAGCTTCTGTCCACCGTCCCCGACGAAGCTTTGGATCAAGGCTATGGAACCACCGCTTGCGACAGTCTTTGGCGCTTCTATGTTCGAATTGGGCGCTTATCTTGTCCCAATGGCCATTTTTGCCACATTGATCGCCCCAGTACGACACTAGCAGCCGTAGTTGCTCGTCTTCAGCTGCTGTCCAAAGACGGCGAACCCGCCGGGACTCTGAGGGCGACGGTTCTAAAGACTGGTCTAGATTCAACGTAATGTCAACTAATAGCGAAGGACCGAAGTGTCTTCCAGTCGCCTACAACAACTGGGAAATTATAGAATAATAGTGGCGTAAGTGGCGCCTGAGCCGAAGTCGTGGGGACCCGAGCCAATCCCAGCTACGCAAAATATTATTCGGCTAGCGGGCGATCACACAGAGTCTAGGGACGAATCTGACTAAATCGGGAATAATACGAAAAAATGCCAACAATCGGGCAGGTCCGCGCGTGACTCATTGATAAATCCCTGAAATTTCCGTTAGTCATCGAAATTTCACCAAAGATCTAACTCATTAAAATGATCCCATTCTTGCCAGAGGCTCGCAACCTGCAAGAACTTGAGAAAGCTCTTGTTTTTCGGCAGGTTCTCATAAATACTAATGAAGCCCCTGTAGATCAGCTCTGTGTTTTGATCCAGGCTAATCCTCGCGTGAGATTTGATATTCAGTTTGGCAAATCTCCCACCGTAGACCAGGTTACTGAGCTCCTCAACTGTGGTGCAAACACAGTCATCGTTGACATTGAGCTGGCTGCAACGCTTATCAACTCAGGCCTTCCCGCAAACCGCCTGTCGATCTCTACTACTGTCGCTGAGGCACCGAGCATCATCGAGCAGGGAAAATATGACTCTGTCTGCGTAGACTTTTCACCTGATGTGAAGAAGCTTTGGGAATTGGCCGAATCACAGGTCCAAAAGACTGGATCTCTCACTAAAGTCTATGTTTTCAATGCAGACAAGACCTACAAAGATGCTAATCCTGCGATCCCTGTGCTGCCAGTCAGTGAGTTGACCAACGACCCAGAGGCTGAGCCCACCAAGGTCTCAACTGCTGATGTGATTATTTCTAGGCTGACTTCGGATCGCCCAGATGGCTATTACCTGACGGTTGTTACCGATTATGCTGGCAAGTTGTTGGGCACTGTGTTTAGCAGTGACGAGAGCATCAGAGAGGCTGTTCGTACGCGCACTGGAGTCTACCAGAGTCGTAAACGGGGCTTGTGGTACAAAGGTGCCAGCTCTGGGGCTACTCAGAAATTGCTTGGGATCTCTATTGATTGTGATGGAGATGCACTCCAGTTTTTGGTCGAGCAAGCAGAACCTGGTTTCTGCCACAACAACATTAAGTCCTGCTTTGGTCAAGCTGAGGGCGTTGACTTGTTGACTCAAACTCTCAAAGCACGCAAGGCTACCAGCGTCGAGGGCTCATACACTCAGAGGCTCTTCAACGACTCGAAGCTCTTGAGAGCAAAGATCATGGAGGAGGCCGAGGAGCTGTGTGACGCCGAGACTCCTTCCGAGATCGCGTGGGAGGCCGCGGACTTGCTGTACTTTATGGCCGTCAAACTGGCTGCAAATGACCTTACTATCGCTGATGTAGAGGCTAACCTAGACGCCAAGAGTCGCAAGGTCGTTCGTAGAAAGGGAGATGCCAAGCCCAAGTGGGAAAATCACACCAAGGCTCCCGCTCCTGCTCCCGCTGCCCCCAAGCCGGTTGAAGTGTCTTCAGGACCTATTCAAATGAATGTGGTTTCCAGCACTGACAAAGGTGGTGTTGAAAAGGCACTTCAACGCCCTGCTCAGTCGTCTAATGCGTTCGAGCTGGCTCGCCCTATTGTTGAACAAGTCAAGCAGCGCGGTGATGCAGCACTCTTGGAGCTCACTGCTAAATTCGAGAAATGCCAGCTCAGTTCTCCTGTCCTTGAGGCACCCTTCCCGGAGGAGCTTATGAAGCTGGAGCCAGAGATCAAAGATGCCATTGATCTTGCTTGCGCCAACGTAGAAAAGTTTCATGCTGCACAGCTCACCAAAGACACTAGCATCGAGACGGCCCCTGGAGTGGTGTGCTCCCGTTTTGCCAGGGCCATTCAGCGCGTAGGTCTCTACGTTCCTGGTGGCACTGCGGTTCTTCCCTCGACTGCGATCATGCTTGGTGTTCCTGCAAAGGTTGCAGGGTGTAAGGATATTGTGTTTGCATCTCCTCCTGGTTCTAATGGAAGAATAACTCCCGAAGTGGTGTACGTCGCCCACAAGGTTGGTGCCAAACAGATTGTGCTTGCAGGCGGCGCCCAAGCTATTGCGTCGATGGCATACGGTACTGAAAAGGTACTCAAAACCGACAAGATTCTGGGTCCTGGCAATCAGTTTGTGACTGCGGCCAAGATGATGGTCTCAAACGACCTCAATGCGCAAGTTAGCATCGATATGCCTGCGGGCCCGTCAGAGGTTCTAGTAGTGGCTGACCGCAAAGCCGACAAGAGTTTTGTTGTGAGCGACCTGCTGTCACAGGCTGAGCATGGCCCCGACTCGCAGGTGATCTTGATTGCTATTGACTGGCAGTCCGATGATATCAGCGCTCTCCAGGCCGAGTTAGACAAGCAGGCCACTGCTCTGCCCCGCGTTGATGTCATTCGCAAGTCGATTGCCCACTCTACTATCCTGACCGTGGCTACTCGCGAGGAGGCTATCTCGCTATCCAATCAGTACGCTCCCGAGCACCTTATTTTGCAGGTAGAGGACGCTCGTGAGCTGGTGCCGTCTGTAATTAATGCTGGGTCGGTGTTCATTGGTGCACTGTCGCCCGAATCGTGCGGCGACTACACCTCGGGCACCAACCACACTCTGCCGACGTACGGCTACGCCCACCAGTACTCCGGTGTCAACCTCTCGACGTTCCTCAAGCATATCACCGCCCAGGAGCTAACGCCCAAGGGTATCGCAAACATTGGTCCTGCTACAGTAGCACTGGCCCGCCGGGAGGGCCTCGACGGCCACGCTAATGCGGTGGTTGTACGGCTGGATGCACTCAAGGCGGCTAATCAACTATAGCGGTAACTATTGAAGCGGATATTTACATAGATACATTCATCCCTTTCTAACCTTGTCCCAGAAAGCGTCGGGTTGCTTCTTGAGCTGGTCGAATCCACCGACAAAGTTGTTGAAGGAAAATACATAGGGGACGGTCGTTTGCTCAGTCATGGCACTGAGCTCCCTGCGCAAGTCTGCACCTTCCTTGCGAACGTCGAGCTCAACGACCTCGGGCGTGACGCCCTTGGACTTGGCGAGAGAAATAGCGTTCTTGCAGAAAGGGCAGGTCGTAGTGACGGCCAGAAACAGAGGCTTGCGAACCAGCGCAGTTAGTAGATTCGAGGACATGTCAAGTTTCAAGCTCAAGGCTTACAAACAGGAGGTTGCCATCACCCGATGACAAACTCAGGCAACCCCGGACGTTGATATGCGAGAAATTTCCCGCACACATGGAATTGACCCCGGAGGAGTACCCTGACCCCGCTGATCTCCCACAGCCGGAGTATCGAGCCAATTGCGGCCGCCTCGTGTTAGGCGAAATTTCGGGAGCAAGCGATCTCGAGCTGACCGGCGATTTTTCGAGTCAATTCTACTCCGGCCATCTTTTTGGCCACGAATTGAGCTGCTCGGCCGCCAGTGGTCGTCCGGCCCACAAACTCCCAACTCTTAAAGATAGCCATTGAGGGCCTGCCCATTGCGTAAGCTTATCGATGGGGTTGTTTTCAGACAGCAAGCCGTATACGGCCATTAGCACGAGCATTGATCGGCTGACGTCTCGCAGCGACTCCAGCGAGGATGCAGGGGATATTATGGAGCTTTTGGAGGAGGTTTCCATCGACTTCGGAGCGGGGTCTGCAGAGGCTGGTCGGGCCCTCCGCAAGAAAATCAAGCACGGAACTACTCGTGAGCAGGTCAGGGCCCTTTATGTCACCGAAATGCTTATCGACAATGGCGGAGAGAGGATGTCTGGCATGCTGTCCCCCTCGGGTCTTGGTGATCAGATCGTGCTCTCGACCAAAAGCACTGATCCCAAGGTGAAGAAGGCGGCCAGGATCCTGCTTTCCAACTGGGCGACCCGGGACAACAGCCGCTTGAGAAGCTGGGCTGAACAGGCGGGCCTGCGGTCTCGTGCTAGCTCCAGTGCCCGTCCACCGCGGCAGGCGAGCCCTGAGCCGGTGCGTAGCCCCCATAGAGGCCGCCCCTCGCGCCGGTATGAAGAGGAGGAGGTCTCCAGGCCCCGCCAGAGGTCTCCATCTCGGTCTCCTTCGCCTATCAACATCAGGGGTGCCAGCATTGTCACTACAATTGCCACTGGCCACACAATCGCTACTCGGTTGTCAGAGTCGGTTATTACCCACACTTCTGATGTCACAGCCTCCCGCGAGTGCAAAGGGTACTTTCACCAGGCCAAGAGTATGCGAAAGCGGGTGCTCAATCTGATCCACAGTGAGAAACCCGAGATCCAGGAGTACTTGGATCAGCTTCTGGCCCTCAATGAGGAATTGGTGGCATCTTTGCAGGCTTTCGAAGGCGCCGCCAAAGGGTACTACGAGGACTCGGGCGACGACGACTGGGAGGAGCCCGCGCCACCACCCCAGCCGGCACGCCCAGCCCCGAGTGCGTCATCAAATGCCCCCGCGAGCCGGAGATCTCCATCACCAGCAGCTCCACCAGCGTCGTCTCGCTATGATCGCGAGCCCAGAACTCCCGAATCTCTGGAGGACCCCGCAGACCCGTTCGCAGACGCCAACGAGAGTAAGGATGCCCCGGTGCACACGCCATTGTGGTAGTTCTCCTAGTTTAATATAAATCTAAATATTTGTATACTATCTTACCTCACCCATCCACGACGGGTTTGTCATGCTCAAAACCCAAAGTGTGTTGGACCTGCTTCAGCAAATCGTCAAGGCCGAGCCATCACTCAACTCCTGCCTACTAGTTACCACCTCGGGCGTCTTGTTAGCAAGTCAACAAAGAGAAGATACCGTCGAAGCTGACGCTGATGATAAGCTCAGGGCAATGTACGCTGCAAAGGCCTGGGAGCTAACTAGCGAGCACGGTGACTCGTTGGGGCTTAGTTTTGAAGACTCAAAGATCTACGTAGTGCCTCTCGACGAGTACTTGCTAGTTGTGACTTCGTCGAGGAAAAGCCCATGGGGTGCCCTGAAAGAAGTGTGCCAGAAAGCTCAAAGTTCCGTGAAAAAGAGCATTAAAAATTGAGAGGGCGCACATGCACATGTGCTGGCTCGACCGATCGGCTTCACGGCTCGGTCCTCTGAATGGTATTTATATGTATAATAATGTTACACTACCCGACGACAGTTATGTGAAAAGCAGATGGCAGAAAAAACACACTCGTGTAGCACCTCAGGTGTCCCCATTCGGGCAGTTTGGGTCCCGAGAAAGATCGATGCAACTGCCCGTTTGGGTTGGGTGCCTTGGCCGTCCACCCCCCAAGCTGCCATTGGAGCTACTGTTTCAGGAATCCGATTGTGTATATAACTTTGCCGCACGAGTCACTGTGGTAAGAAATCATGTTTGCTGGAGCTTGGAATATTCTACTACTCCTTGCTACTGTTACAGCCCAAGACTGTAGATCTGATATCAAAGTCGAAAACCAAGCTGATCTTGACGCAATTGCCGCATGCCCTCAATTCTATGGTAACATTGACATCACTAGTCAAGGTGTCAAGCCTCTGGTATTGAATGGAGTGCAAAGCGTATCCTCAATTTCGGTTGTTGACTCGCGTATCAACTCATTTTCAGCACCTTCGCTTGCAGAGGTCAAGAATGGTCTAACGTTTGAGCGGCTGACCTACTTGTACTCGTTAAACATGCCCAACTTGACCAAAATCGGCTCACTTCGTCTGCAAACTCTCCCTGAATTGCGCAAGCTCGGGTTCGACAAAGGAATTGAGAGTTGCAACGAAATTGTTGTCGCAGACACTTATTTGCAAAGCCTTGATGGTCTCAATGCTTCGCAGGTCACTTCCTTCAACATCAACAACAACCGGAATATCAAGATCATCAACGTGGGTTTGAAGTCTGTGTCGAATATGCTGGATATCTCGTTCAATTCTGACAAGGTTAATGTCACTTTCCCTAATCTTGAGACCGTCAACAACGCTTCCTTCAGGTTTTGCGGTGCGGTAAACATGCCCCAGCTCAAGGCGGTGAAAGAACGTCTCGCCTTCGTGAACAATTCCATTCAGGAAATTAGTTGTCCATCCCTTCAGCAGATAGGTGGAGATATGAGCATTGTATCGAACAGCAAGTTGGAAACAGTTTCATTCCCAGAGCTCTCACAAATCAATGGTGCTCTTATTGTTGCAAACAACACTCAGCTCCATACAATTGACGGTTTCCCGAAAATAAGAGTGATCCGCGGAACACTCGACATGTTTGGATCATTCGATAGGGCGTCTATGGAAAACCTTGAAAGAGTCGAGGGTGATGTTACAATCGAGTCGACCGAGGAGTTTGACTGCCATGATTTTGACAACGCACATGGCCAGGGTGATTTCTATGGCAATCGTTATGTGTGTCGCGGTAAAATCTCCTCTGCCAAGAATGCGGTTTCCCAGTCGGCAGAAACTTCATCAACGGCGCCCAAGGAAGACAAGCAGTCAAAGCAAAAGAACCCGGCAACCCGTGTTGTCCCAAACCTTCTTGGTTTTGTCACAGTTTCAGCATTATGTTGGACTCTGTTCTTCCAGTAACAACGCATGAGGATCCCATGTTTTCTATAATTTATATATATAACTCTATTTCATAAAAGCCTAGTTGACAGGAAGGAGCTCATAAGAGACGCCGTTCTTTTTTAGCGACTCTTGAGCAACTTTCATGATAGCCAATGTCTTTTCCTCTTGCATACGACCACCAACAATCTCAACACCCACTGGTAGGCCTTCCATCTTTGTTGCATCATAATTATCGTATGCTCCACGCTCGAGCGTATTCATTGGTTTGAAATCTGCTGGAAGCTGATCAAGTTTGGCATCGACTTTCGTCACTGGAAAAATGCCAGCACTATAGTCTACGATGTTGAACATGAATGTGTAGAGGCAGGAGCTAAAGGATGAGACTAACCCTTTGTGCGGCAACGCTGGCGTTGCATTGGGCACGGTTATAAGGGCATCAATCCCACTCTTCTTCCAATGCTCAAACACCAAGGCACGATAATCCTCTCGACGCGCGGTAAGCTCCCATATCTCAACTGCAGTCTTCTCGCTATATCCTGAAAGCAGGTCGGCCCAGAGTGCATCACCACGAATATAGCGAACATACAGTTCAAACACCTTACGAATAATCCATGGAAGCCTCTGGTAGAATACTGATCCAGCAAATCCAGCATCGTTGTTTTCGAAGAAAGTGAGGTCGGTCAATGCGACTTTTCCGGCGTCTGCATTCAGCAACTGGGATCCGACCTTGAGTGCCTCAACTGGGTCTGGAATCTCAAAATCGACTACCTCGTGGCCTTGTTTGGCAAGAGCATCAGCAACCATTTTGAGAGCGCGGGTACATGCAGGAGAAGGGCGAATCATTCCATCAGACCACCATACTCCAATTTTCATCTTTTCGGGTGGAGTGTACTCTGTCCATGGAAGAGGAACCACCGAGCAATCGTAATTCCACGGTTTCATACCTATAATAGTCTTGAGGAAGAACGAAAGGTCTTCAAGAGTGCGACACATGGGAGAGTAAACAGAAGGAATACCTTCCTCTCCGGGCTGCGGAGTAGCGCTCCCAAACTCTGGAAAACGACGGGTAGAGCATTTTAGACTGTAGATGCCTGACGAGTGAGCTGGCATGCGCACACTACCAGCAACATCGGTGCCGATTCCAAAGCGACTGCCTCCAAAGGCGATAAGGGCGGCTTCTCCTCCAGTCGACCCGCCTGGGCCAAATCCTTTCTTGTGTGGATTCTCAGTAGTACCCCACATATCATTGTATGTCTCAAGAGAGAGAAGCGTCATGGGCACGTTTGTTTTCACAAGCGGAATACCTCCAGCATCCTTGAGAAGCCGCACTAATGGTGAATCTTTCGCCGCTGGCTTGAATGCATGCTTCGCATACCCCATTGTGGAATCATATCCCGCAACATTGTTGGTGTCTTTCAAAGAAATGGGAAACCCAGCTAAAGGGAGTGACTTATTGACATCCTTTGCTGTCTTTTCTGCCTCCTCAAACATCACTTCTGTAACGCAATTAATCTTTTCTTGAGCCTTGACGATTTCTTTTTCGTATGCTCTAACCACTTGTATTGGCTCCAGCTGGCCGTCTTTGATTTGGCTTATCGTAGTTTCAGCGAGCTGGTCGAGAATCTGTACTTCCTTCTCGGTCAATGGCTTGGAATATTCCGGGTTGGCAGTCAGAGCCGCATTCCGCTCTTTGAGCTTGGCTTCGAAAACCTTTGAGGCATGAAAAAAGGGCATTGGGCACTATGGAGATTGTGCGGGGATGTCATCTATATGTATGCCTCGGGACGGTATCTCGTTATCAGACATATGCAGGAGCTCTTATGCATGGCCTGCATTGCATTATCAAATAGGCGCTGAATGAAGGACCCCAAGAGCCGATATGGTGTTCGTCGACCTCGCGACTCAATTCAAGGCACAATTAACAGATATGTGGTAAAACTCGGGTCGTTTAGTCGTGAAGCGCTAGATAAAGGTATGCCGATGTTAAGCATGTACTGCAGCACCACTAACGCTGATACATGAACATGCACGATCACACCACGTTTACGCTCGCGGAGTGACAATATCGCAAATCGCAATTTACATATGGCAAAGGGGAGTGGAATTCTAATGCATTACTCGTTTTTGGAGGCATGGAGGAGGCACCTTCCCGTGAAAGATGTCATGATATATGACGCAGAAAGCTGCATCTACTGCGTTAACCCGGTAGCGGCATTGAACTGGCTGGACCACTTGGTCGCGAGTACGCCTCGAACGGTTTATCTTATCTGACTATGGAGCTTACTTTTCGCGTTTGCCAAGCGGAATTAAGAAATAATAGTTTACTAAGAAATACGCAGCACCTTCCCTATTGGGATCTAGTATCAAACTGTCGTTCTGGCTTGGAACTACTAGATTAGACCTAATGTAACTGCAGTCATCGATTATATAGTCAGTAAACTAATTTTCTGCAACAATGGCGTGGTTTCGTAAATCTGATGTGATCGTCGTGACCGGAGGCGCTAATGGACTAGGTGCCCAGCTGGTTCGCAAGTTTGCAGTTCAGGGATACTCAGTGGCAGCCCTTGATTTGAGGTTGCCTGATGAGGACGATAGATTTGATAATGCCCTGTATCTTGAGTGCGATATCACTTCCTATGACCAACTGAATGCCTGCAAAGAGCAAATTGAACAAGTTTTTGGTACACCTACTGTTCTTATTAACAACGCTGGTATTCGACTAAAAAAAGGGGCGGTGGTGGACACGCAAGTGCAGGATTTCGAACTCACACTAGACGTGAATCTTTCGGGCACCTTTAGATCAATCAAAGTGTTCGTACCAGGCATGGTGACCCGACAGCGTGGATACATTGTGAACATTGCATCGGCCTTGGGCTACGTAAGTCCCGCGGGGTTGTCTGGTTATGGTGCCTCCAAAGCAGGAATAATTGCCCTTCATGAGTCTCTGAAATACGAGATGCAGACAAGTCCATGCATCAAGATGTTGCTAGTTTGTCCTGGCCAAATCGATACTAATATGTTTGCAGATGTCAAGACGCCGTCACGGCTGCTCGCACCCATTCTGTCGCAGCTTGTGCTGGCGAAACGCATTGCAAACTCAATTGAGCGGGGGAAGATTGGAAAGCTTTACGCTCCTCAATACGTGTACTTTCTGCCAATCATGAGAGCACTGCCGGACAGCATTACCAAGAGGTTACGACAAGTATCTGGCGTGGACCAGGCTGCACTCAATTAGGATTATAACGACATACGCAACTAACCTATAATGAATCCATCCTAGATATGGCTACCCCTCTCCGAATTCTACGTCTAAGCCGGTGGAAGAACTGGCTTGGCTTGTGTCCCATGTTAGCGACACCATCAAGACGGTGAATTGAAGGGGGCGACTCGTCAGGCTGGGGCCGGCCCTCGTCTAGATTTGGCCTGTTATTCAGAATAGACAATACGAAAGCCTGGACATCGATGGCCTGGCTTGATCGTGGGTTGGATGCTGGCACTTGCGAGCCTCGACTGGGATAAAAGCTGCTAGTTACCGAGCGCCGCGTCTCGGGCTCGGTGGTGAAGTCGAATTCGTTGCTCTCCAACGACGTGTCGACTGTTA
The DNA here is from genome assembly GCA_023628975.1 of Wickerhamiella pararugosa. Taxonomy (NCBI): domain Eukaryota; kingdom Fungi; phylum Ascomycota; class Dipodascomycetes; order Dipodascales; family Trichomonascaceae; genus Wickerhamiella; species Wickerhamiella pararugosa. The sequence continues at coordinate 1,088,206 of JAMAJQ010000001.1, read as the reverse complement.
TCTCTTCAGGCGCGCCCAGGGTCGAGCAATCTGAATCTGAGTCTGACAGGAGTACGCTGGCAACCTCGTAGGCCATGGAGAGCTCGTCCAGCTCCGCATGATTCTCATCGTCGAAGGAAATACAGACATCAGGTGCGGGCTCGATTGTGTCGTCTTGCAGGTCGCTCGTAGCTTCGTGAGGGGAAACGACTCGGCGAGATTGTCGCTTCACTGCCGAGCAAGAGGCAAGAATACTGAAATCCTCGGATGTTTCGAATTCCCACAAGTTGTTTAAAATATCGCTGAAGTGCGTTGACGTGGGAGTTATATCATCCTTGACCTCGGGCGCCTTGTCTTTGGAAAGGTCAAGGCGCGAGGAGAACGGCGATTCCAGAAATCGGAGTGAGCGACTTGTCATGAAGGTGAAGCGCGTCCATCGAGATGTTGAGTTGGCGGTGCAAGAATATGATCGTCACATTCTTTTAATTAGCCAAGACTAGCGTAACGTCCAGAGTATTATTGCTTTTGTATTAAAAAGTGTATAGCATCAGTAGGGCTTGCACAGCACGTAGCGACTATAGTGGGGTCCAGTAGTAGTTGACCAGAGGCTTTCACGGGTCTTTTCCTGGAAAGCTCATTTTGCATGAAACGTTTGTGCGAAATTTACTCGCAAAATCTCTTTCGAGCGAGTCATGGCCGCGTGCATTCAGTTGTTTATGAGTAGTGGCGAATGGGGCGATCAGATCCGCATTGTCAAAGTTTCAGGTATGGGCATTCCTGGTCTAACATGGAAACTGCAATCATATCTTGCCACCAGAGACAGATCGTATTTCGAAGGGGGGGACTTTCACGTCGACGGTTGCAATTTCCTTCATATGAACGAGCAGACCTATGCCCACACAGGAGCTCGGGGCTTCATCCAAGCATTGAATCAGCATGTCGAATGGCTCAGGATGCTCAAGCCCAGATCCCTAACCTTCTATTTCGATGCTGCGATCCCTCTTTCGAAGATCCCCACTCGATTAAGGCGGCATCGCAGACTGATATTCTCGACGAACTTTGATGCCGGCATTCTACTGAGTGATCTGGGTATCGAGGAGCTCATGCCAAAGCTGCCGCATATAGATATGATAATGACGGGTTGCGAGACCGAAGATTTCATCATGTATACTCTCGCAAAGAACTCGCCTCTCGAACGGAAGAACTTTGTATTTAGCAGCGACTCGGACTGCTTCACTTTTACTCTTCCTGATCCTGAGAACGTGGACATCGTTCCCGTCAAGGATTGCGAACAATGGTCCATGCTTAACAGAAGTTACAGGATGTCTGAGGTGACTCGATCGGGCCATTTGACGCCATATATGCATGATCCACAACCACCAGAGGCAGAGACTTTTGTCAACCCCGCCAATGTGTCACGTAGAGGCATGGAATTTCTGAATACACTCAAGACGACGGGTGAGTGTAACATGTTTCTTCCTGTCCTCCCCTTCATCGTCTACGATCCCTATTTGATCGGCCAGACTTATCGGAGAGCTGCATACAAGGCAATGGCTCTGCGCTGTGGTGTGAAGGATGAACGTACTGTCGCGGAATATCGGCAGCAGGGCAACCTCTGCGTGAGCGTGGAGGTCCAGACTGCTGATCAGCAAGAGCTCGAGGAGGCTGAGAATCAGTTAGAGGAGCCTATTGTGGAATTGCTTATGCGTGATATCAAAGAATTTTCCGAGCTAGATTCAAGTGTAACCAAGCGTACAAGGTACGGACTTTCTGACCTTCCTCCTGAAGTGTATCCACGTATTGAGAGATATCTTGAGCGGATCGTATCATCAGATGATCTAGCAGTCGCTGGTGCTATAAAAGACCCATTGCCTACAGAAAAAGCTTTCGCTGATAAGCTCTGTGTCTATCTGCTGGCGCTAGTTGTATCCATTGACACCTTGAGCTTCGCGTTGCTGAAGAAAAACGTCACGCATATGCTTAAATGGAAATTGCACCCAAGGGATATCTATTTCTCAGTGTTCTGTCCTTCAGACTGAGCGGAGATTGCATTAAGATTACCCCATCGTTACAGAGAGCCTTTGTCAGAGTGCAATTTGATTGCTTATAATATTTCTCTCCATTATATTTAAGAATACGGTCTGTTTCGCGTTCACACGAGTTGGCCTTTCTAGAGAGGGTCACGACGACCAAGCACCAGCTGCAAAACGCGACGCCGCGCGCTTTATGCAATGAACAAAGTAGCTCTTTAGTTATTTATTTGATTTTATACGAATTCTAGGGACTACACTCGTGACTCGCATAGACTTCCGCACGTCCCGGTTAGCTGATTTTATACATTTTTAACTACCACAATTACACTATTTGACGAGTTCGCGCAGTCCAAATAATACTTTTTTTTTTCACCAAAGCACTCTGATTGGCCCAGTATGCATGACCGGGCCCATTTCAGAACGTATCCGGTGTTTGGGACTTAGCAACTTACATACAACTTCGCGCAGTCTCAGAGGATTTGCGATCGTTCACCTGGATCCACTCTAATTCCCAGTTACATTCCTCGCCCACCCTAACCCAGATCTGGAATATCGCGCCACGTTCGCCACACATTCACAGCCCAGTTAAGTTTAATTGAAAGCTCGCCTAAGACGCGTCGTCAGCTTCAAATTGCCGCCTCTCAAGACGCGTAAATATGAACGTTCAGGAGGTAAATGCGAAACTTCTCTACACTTTTGAAGGCGAAAAATCCCAACAGTTTGTTGCCAAACCAAATCACCCTCTTCGAGTAACCATTCATGACCACCAGTTGGGAACCATCAATTTAGGCGACTGCCTACATGGCCTCATGAGCAACTGCGCAGAGCTAACCGAGAATGATAACGATTTCTCGGTGTTCTCTGTCGATTTCTCCGAGCAAACGACCCCGTGGTTAGCCCATGGAAAACTGTCTCATCTCACCTTGATGGCTGAGACTGGCAAAGGAGGGCCAGTTATTACAGGAAAACTAGTATCCAATCTACTGAATCAGCTTCAATTTGAAGTGCACCTCAACTTCAAGTCGAATCCCAAACGCTTGTTGCAGTACCCACGATCGTCAGATGACCAGGAACTCTCATCCGGCGCCTTGCCGTCTGACATGATTGTACCCCCATCATCTCCTCCTTCACATGGTAGAGTAGCGTCTCGCTTCAATACCGCACCTGCTTTTTGTCGCCCAGATATACTCCACGCAGTCAAAATGGGCCTGCCGCTTCGTCCTCGTCCTGCTATGAAGGCCCCTGAATTGCGACAAAAGAATAATGAATTCGAGCATCAAAACGGGCCAATGGTCAGAAGCACCTTTCAAAGGAAAGAGCCTTATGGAGGCCGGCTATACAAGCTCAGAAAAGAAAGAGATGGCAAGGACACTATGAAATGTAATACCTGTGGAGTGCTGAGAACGACAGTATGGAGAGTGCACGAAAACAAGTCGTACTGCAACCCATGCGGTATATGGATGAAGAAAAATAAGAGCGAGCGTCCTGAAAACCTTTGGCTCGCAAAGAAGCGTAAGCATCCCGATCTATGGGGCTTGGAACAGTTTGATGAACCCGCTCATCTACCGGCACAACAGCAGCATGAATACGATTGCAGCCAGCAACAGTATACACAGCCAATGCAGGGCCACCTGGATAGGTCGTATCATGCAATGTCTACTGGAGCAGATACATTTGATGGAAACTCCACCCCAGCATCAGGCGAGACAGACCAGGATTCCCCAAATACCCCTTCTGCTAGCAGCTCGTCTCCTCGCGAAAACTCAAACTCCGCCCCCCAAACGCCTCCCGCTCGAAATAAACGCGAGATCTCCGAGAAATCTGTCCCCGTCACCCCAGAAGCCAAAAGGGCCTGCCCATCCACACCTCTGGATGCTTCGGTGGACAACAAGGAGAACTTACCACCAGACCTGGCTATCCTCTTTACTCCAAAGTCTAAGGATGCTCAAGAGGATGCAAGGGGAATCGAGTCCACGCGGAGGTTCCTTGCTCGCTACATTCACTCCCGCACAGAGGACGATATTTTTGACCAATTTATGCAGAGTCCTTCTAAGATAGCCATTCGCCAGATGGAGGGTGAATTGGACATTGAGTATGGGGATGCGAGTTCTGTGATACCATCATCGCCTCCCACTTCATCAACGAACTTCTTTGACGACGTCCAGAGCGACTTTGGATTTGACGCCACCTGGCTCCTCAAGGAAGGAAGTAGTCCTCTCAAGCGAGTTGCAAACTAATATTTATTCTTGCATAGTCTAGCTCATGTATTAAATCACAATTCTTATCCTTAGTAAGTATGTCAGTCGAAGAGGTTGGCGACTTTGCAACGGTTGCTTTCCACAACAGTATCGGTAAAGAGCTCTTCTTCATTGGCAGTGACTCAAGTGAAAGGCTAGGCAAGATCGCAGTCGAGTACAACACTCTCAACATGCTGGCCAAATCGCTAAAAATGGGACCCCTCGAGGAGCTAGTTTTGTTTTCCAAAGATTCCCACACGGTGAGCCAGGAGCACTCGGAATCGACTATCACAGCATCAGCTAAACGACTCGATGACGCCTTACTGGCCATGGATATTGCCATAAGCTCATTACCGAAGTAATAGGATATATATTTATTTACAGGTCTCAGAGAGAAAGAATAAATTACTCTATGCAATGTCGGGGTAGTACAAAACGTATTCCTTTTTCACCTTCTCCCACGATGACGGATCGAAGAAGACGTACACACCTGATTCTGCCTGCGAATTTTGTTGCACTGGCTCGCTGAGGGGATCCTTGGTGAGCCAGAGCTTGAGCTCCTTGTGATATCTCCAGTTACGGTTTGTGAGTTCGACCGCCACGGCCTCTTGCATTGCGTCTCGGGGCATGGTGTAGAAAATATAGAATAGTGTTTCTTCGGTTAGGTTCTGAAGCTTCTGCTGCTGAGGGACTACCGAAGGGACCACATAACAATCTGGCAAGCTGTATTTTGGAATCACGCAGTGTTTAGAAACCTCAACCCATGGCGAAGCGAACGTCTCACTCAAAACCTCATCAGGATCCCGCACGGTCATGCCGAGTGTACTCACGTCAACGCCCACTGCTGGTGAGAATGCCCCTGTAGAGTCTGCCCGCAAAACCTCAGATAAAGACTTGAGCCCGTAGCGCTCATTCTCGGGAATCTTTCTCGGTGGGGCTTGGTGAACAGGACCGCCCGAGCTGCGAGTGGCGTTTAGTAGTGACACTGGCTTATTAGGGGGTGCACTGAGATACGGCAGCTGCAAGGGAATCGAGGAATTAGCACTTGGCTGTGCCTGTCTCGACACCACTGCAGCCGTATTGGGGTCCAGCGACGGTAGAACACTGCGCAGGCATTCCTTCCCATGCAAGGGTGAAATCACGGGTGGAGGTATGGAAGTATCCAACCTTTGATCATTAGTTGGAGCCGATATAGCAGCTCTAGGAGGAGTAATGGCACCAGGTGTGGCGGTCCGGTGTCCCAATTGAGACTTTGCCCGAGGAGTGATGGTCCCAGGAGGGCCTGCCGGGGCACTACTGGTCCTCTGCTGTTGCTGCTGCAAATGAGATAGCTTTTTGTCCCCTTTAGGCGTCGATGGCCTCGAACTGGACTCTGGGTGCTGTGGCGGATGATGATTACGTGATCCCAACTTTGGGAGACTCGCCAGATTTACTGGAGCACCGTTAGGCCCAGAGGACGGTAAAACCCCACTAGATTGTGTAGGCGCGCTGCTGACACGGTGTTCATGGCCCCACCACGGGGATTGTGCCGGGACGCCTGGTTTCACGGGCGTTCGCGGTGCCTGGGGTCCTGCCCGACGAGGGGGTTGTCTGCTCATGATGACTAATTGGGGGTTTGGAGCCATTAAGTACCAGTCGCAGAATATTAGGGTAACTGAGTGACTAGATTAGGTTCGTATTAATTATATGCTAATAAACGCTTGAACCACTCAAAGGTTAAGAACGACGATGCCATGCTGGGCACGACTTTTAGCAGATTGGGTCCCAACCCCTTGTAGAGACCTTTGAACCCCTCGTTTTTCACAATGTGGGTGATCGCTCCCCACACGCTGTTGTAGTGGTATCCCAGTCGGCCCTGTCCCATGCTTTCAACCTGGAATCGTCGCCTCAGCACATCGAAAGGGTACGTGAACGTTTGCGCAATTGCACCACTCAGGGCACCAGCCACCAGAGTACTTACGGTACTCAGCTTTCTGGTGTCGTCCGCCAGCAGGTCACGCAGCCACTCGTAGGCAGCAAAGTTGATCCCTACGTAAGGAGCTACCCCGAGAGTGGTGGGGATAAGACCACGCCATAACGCTTTGAAACCTCCCTCATTACGATAAATATCCTTCATTGTGGCCCACATTCCGGGCGGTTTGGCCAGGTTCTCCTTTTGCAGCGAGCCAATGCTGGCTGTTTGAATGCTGAGGCGAGTACGGACGATGTCCATGGGGTACGTAGCACACACAGACGCAATACCCGCAAGTGCACCAGCGTACAATCGCTCGTAGGTGTCGAGATGGCCATTCTCCCGCTGGGATATTGAATTCTTGAGAATTGTGTAGGTGCAAAACTGTACGGCAGAATACGGTACAATACGTACACAGTTAATACCATTTCCACGCATGAACCCTCTCCAGCCCTCTTCTTTCCACATTTTGCCTAGAGTGGGTAGCATTCCTTCGTATGAGTGCGAATTCGGGCCCTGGATCTGGAAGATAATCTTCATACGTTCGAAAGGAGACACAACAGTACGCGAGACCGCACCAGCGCACCCTCCAGCGATGAAGCTAGACACCACCGGCTGCGCCAGCCATTTCCTTACCGAGTGAACGGTCGTTGTATCGGTGTTTATGCTCATGGCAGTTGTTGGCTGAGTAAGAAATTCCACTCATGCACAAAGCTGGGGTAGCCGAGGGAACTGTGCGGACCATTAGTGCGGCAGATTAGGATATTAATTATTACCTTTTAGCTATTTGGGGTACAAGGAATGCAGAGATGCTTGAGGGGCTTTATCGAATCTTAGTGCGAGTGATTAAAAAATATATTAATTATTACTTAGATCTATTTAGGATTTGCGGTGGAAAGAAGGAAGGAATTGCTTGAGCTTGGACTCTTTGCGCTCACCACCAAGGCTGAGGGGACTGGCCTCAGGACGGAGCTGGTTGGCAGCAGCTTGCTGAGGCGAGAGGCCGGGAGACGCATAACGATTAAGGCTAGGAGAGCCGGTATAGCCAGATGAGTGGGCAGGAGACAGATTAGGGAATTTGATATCGCCAGAAGCGATTTCAGCAGTGTATGACTCGAGGTCTTGCTTGGGATCAAAGTGGGCCAGGGAGTCATTGAGCTTTTCGCGAGACTCTGCAACAACAGCAGCACGCTGAGAACCAAGGGTAGCAGCAGAGCCAATGCCTTGTCTCAACAAGTTCAATCTGTTCTCTTCAATGTTTTCGATCTTGTCCATGGCGCTCAGAACGCTCTTCTTGTAAGTAGCCTTGGACAAAGTCTTCTCTTCGCCCTTGGCCTTCTCTAGAATGCGGTGCATGTCCTTTGTTGCGTTGCGGTTGCGGACAGAAGGAACAATGGTATTTGAGATTTCTCCAGACATGTTACGGGAAGCCTCAGCTTCGGTAGAGATGACCTTGAGGAATGAGTTGAACGATTCTGAAAAAGTGCCAAGATCGGCAACAGTAGGGTGTTGGCGTTTGATGAGCTTAGTGAGCTTCTGGGAATATTCATTCTGAATTTCAGCGTACTTATCCAGGAAATCAGCAATGTGATCAGAGGTTTGAGCACCCTTAACCGCTCTGTGCTGAACGTATTGGAGAGAGGCAGCTGGGTCTTCAGAGTCAGCGAATTGTTTAGAAAAGCTTCCGTTGTTGGTGTATTCGATAGACATTATACTTTGGGTTGATGATTGAAGGTTGTCCTGGACGCCTTTATATACATGTTCTGTGCATAGGATCTGCTGACTAAAGAGACGCAGCACACGGGCAGGCCCATTCGGTGTTCTCCGCAGAGATGAATAGAACAAATCTTGATACACAACTTCGGTTTTTTGGAAATCAAGTCTATAGCTCCCCCCTCTCACGGTTAGATCTGCACGAATGACTCGCGTAGACGCCTCAGAGAGAGCCTATATGCATGAAAATATGCAACGTCAAACATCACAAGAATATTGCCCTGGACCAGCGAATAATCAATTGTTTGTAAGATGTTTTTACACAAAGCAACTCCGCACTATTCCGGTAACTAGGAACTCGCGAATTTCCTGTGGCTTTACATTTATGACGTTATAACCCATGTTTCCTTCTTGACGCCACATTCTTTGGGATAAATCTGCAGGTTGTTGGGAGTAGCCACATAGCAACGTCTAGCAAACGGCCTTTCCCGCCCTTTCACAGCTACAGTAGCAAGCTTGACGATGAAACTTTTAAATCTTAACATGTAACTTGATTTATATAAATATCCCTATTTGTTAATATTGGGAGCTTGACCCCCGTTAGCGCCGGCACCTTCAGCAGATCAAGGCTTTGATGGTTGTATTTCCACATGCTCGACCATCTGAGCAAGGTTTGGTTTTTCATCGGCAACTGCCATAGATAGTGTCATGTTGGAGGTATCCGTAACAGTGCCCTGGGACTTCTTAATTTGAGTCTTGAGATCATCCAGCAGAGTGTCCAGCTTGGAGATCTCCTCAGCCTCAAGCCCTCTGTACACAAGAGCGGTGATTTCACGAATGAGCTTCGATTTGGGAGACCACACCGGCATCATTCGCTTCTCCTGCAACTCGAGCTTCTCCATCTTCTTTGCGTACTCGGCAGAGAGAGCTGCTTTGCGGGCCGCGAACTTGCGCTTGACACGCATGGACCGCTCGACCTGCTCATAGTGCTCACTCCACTCAACTTCGCTGATTCCCAACCCCATGGCCCAGCCTGGATAGGGTTCCTCCTCAACTTCTTCGGCGATCAATTCCCGCACAACTTCTTGGACCTCGTCATCGCGATCAAACTCTCGGGCAACGTCGTCGGCGTTGAGATCGCGACCGAGGATTTCCCTCACCTCGTCGGCCATTTCATCAGTGATAGAAACTCTACGTTTCTGAACGGGGGCAGTGCAGTAATCAACAATACGAGGCATCTTTCGATTTCTCTGAGTTAACTGGGATTTTCTTCGTGATTTATACTCGCTCATACGTGGGGGATCATGCGCCGTCTCATGCACCCCAGATTCGAGAGTGCAGAATGCAGTGATCTAGGTTGGTTGAGCGCGCGCATTCGAAGCTTGCTAGCTTTCACTAAACTTGTCTATATATCCTTGATAATATTGACGCTATACAATGTTGTTGAGTGCCATGTATCTCAAGATTCCAACGTACTTCGAGCTCTGGTTGCATACGCTGGTCACGAGGGTCTTCTAGAGCAGTGTCACGCGACGGATCCCCCACATGTGGAACAACGAATGCGCTGGCATTTACTCAGCCAAAATCTAAGATTGGTGGGAAACCATTGGTCATACTGTTTCGATGGGCCGGGCCAGATTCGTGTGAATTTTCTTGGTGCGACACCTTTGATGCTAGTAGCAGGAGGCTCTGTTACTAAGTTCGACCAATAAGATCAGTCAGCGGATCAGGCGGAGCAACGGGTGACTGCAGATGATCATGGTATGGTGCCAGATGGCGAGATGAATGTACGACATAAATAATTAATTATGAGTTTTGTTCACTGATCAAGTGGGTATTTCGAGGCCAATGTAACTGTCACCGCATCTTCTAGGCGGCACGAATTGGTTCCTTTGAATATCCCGTCGAACAGATCTGTGGCTTTAGCCTCCAGCTCACTATCCTGCTGAACTGCGTCCTCAATTTCCTGCCACTTTGCCAGTACAAAGAGTGCCCGAGCTTGTGCAGGTACTGCAGTGACTGGCTCTAATGCAGGATCTGACTTTCCAAAGAAAGACTGGCAAGGTACATAGTACGTATGCGTGTAACCATCTGGGACTGTGCATTCGGTGAAGATTTTGCTAAATGTGTCCACGGCACGCACTGCGTAGCCGCAGTTCACATCGTCAACCAGCTTCTTAGTCTCCAGATCGACTATCACTCTTGAATGCAATGGGATCTCTTGTTCGACCACGAATGCCCGATCAAAGCCAAAATTAACGTATGGTGTCAATTTAGCGTCCTGCTTTTCTTTTTTCGATTTCTTACCCTTCTTCTTGGTGGTGTGTTTTTTGATGGCAATCCCCTGTATGAGCCTTTCATTCACATTTTTATTCGGCAGTAAAACTCTAGGTAATTTTCTTGCGTATTTGAACGGCTTCTGGCTCACAAAAACCAGTTTATGCAGGTGGCGAGGAGTCAGAAAGTACTGAAGCATATTCGCCGCAGTGATGGTCTCCCACGACGGTTGCTTGACGTGGGGCTTTTCCTCCTCGTCAAAAGTAAGCTTCTTCATTTTCTGCTGCTTAAGTTGCTCGGCCTGGTCTGATGGCTCGGGGACCTGGAACACGATGATCTCGTCGACTTTGTACAATACGCAAGCCCTACATATTTGATAGAGAGCGAATGTGGCCTGCTCTAGTGAATAGCATGTATGTACCGAGATACACGAAGAGGGAATGGCCAGTGAGATCATTTTCTCGAAAAGTGAAAAATATCCAAGATCCTCGTGTGCTTTGTCATTATCCCTAATGGAACCAGATCAACTAAGTGTAGAGCAGTTGAACAACATTCGTCAAAACCTCGAGAAGGAACTCGAACACCTCACTGAATCCTTTGGTCAACTTCGCCAGGCTCAAGCAAAGTTTCAGGATTGTGCCCAGAGTGTAAAGCAAACGAGCCAGCAGGGCGAGACAGGAAAGGAAATTCTAGTGCCATTAACGTCGTCGCTGTACGTACCGGGGGTGATGGTCGAGCCCCACAAGTTCATTGTTGATGTAGGCACCGATTACTTTGTCGAGAAGACGGCCAACGATGCCGTCAAGTTCTTTGACACTAAAGTCGAGACTCTCAACAAGAATCTCGTAGACTTGGACAAGATTGTGAACGAAAAGATGCAGACTCTTCAGCAGGTTGAGAGCCTGTTCACTCAGAAGCTGCGCTCGTCAATGCAGCAGAAGAAACCCGAGGAAGCAAAATAGTTTATTATTTAATTTACATCTGTCTAGCCAGACCGGGAAACTTTGGTGTCGTATTGGATGGTGACGGGCCCGTCGTTGACGAGTGAGACGTCCATCATTGCCCCAAACACACCGTCCTGGACATCGGCCTCCCCATTGGGCATTTGGGCGGCGATCGCTCGTTTGACGTCGTCGTAGGTACTTCGGGCAAACTCCCCGCCAGCAGCACCATGAAAGTCTGGCTTAGTGCCTTTTTGGATCTTTCCATAGAGTGTGAATTGCGAGACGCACAGGATCTTGCCGCCAACATCGACGACTGAGTTCCTCCACTGTGAGCCCTTGTCGTCTGGCCATAGTCGCAGTTTAGTTAGCTTCAGGGACAATTTTTCAACATCGTCCTTGGTATCTTCGGGGCATATCCCTATTAGAACCAGTAAACCTTTTTCGATTTGGCCAGTGATCTGCGAATCTACTCTCACTGAAGCCTGCTTGACTCTCTGAATAACTGCCCTCATTGACGCCACACGCCACAACTACGCAGGTACCATAGGGGAAATGTCAATGATTTAATGCTACACAAAAATGGAGGACAGTGGTCTAACGTCTATCTATGCTGAGCTCCAGGTTGTCCCATTCACCAGCGTGGGGTTTCTCGGCCTGCTCGCCCCCGGCCAAGTTTGGAAGTCGCTGCGTGAATCTATCGATCTTTTCTTTAATGTTTTCGTTTTCGGTGCGCACTCTGTCGATTTCCTCCCGCATCTTTGCAATTTGCTCGTTCATTAAGAGTATTAGCCCTTCACGGCTCTGGTGAGGGCGATACAAGTTCAGCAGGTGATGCATGTTGACAAAAATGATGCGCAGATCCTCGACTTTGGGGGGAAACGACTCTGGGTCTACTGCCATCATCCCAATTAGAGCCAGGTAGTTGACCAGGGCCGACCTCAGGAGTTTTTTGAGCTCCTTCACCAATTGACTAAAGTCGCTGCCCAAATCTCCGTACAAACGCTTGACACCGGCCTCTTCCAAAGGAACTAGCTTTTCCTGGAAGTTCCACACACTCCCAAACCCTCGGTAAGTTGGGGTCGCTGGTGGTTCTGGAGGTATGAGGAACTCGAGTCGTTCTGGGACAGGCTCTCCCGTAGCCTCCAAGTCGGCGAGTTCTTGACGATTTTCTGGGGTAAACTCTTTGTAGTATGGTGGAGGAGGCGGGAACACCGACGTCAACCCATCCATCGTCAACTTGCAGGATTATCGCCACCGTTACGCCACTATGGCCAAGAAGAAGAAATCAAAGGTCAACGGCTCGCACACGGCAGATATCCAGCTGCTGCTCAACCTTCCATTAGAAACGCAACTGCAGGGTGATGATGACCGCCTCAGGGAGCTGCTGGGCCCGCAGAGCTACGCCCTGTACCAGGGGTGCACGAACCCGTCGAAACTGGCCGCGTTCGACTCTGAAAAGGATCTCGATCTGCTTATATCTAATCTACAAGAGTATTCCGACTCGCTTCCCGAGGAGGCCCCGGCAGTTCCGGTGTTTTCGCAGCCCGAGGCTACGAGCTGGACCACCGACCTGCTCACGCAGGAGCTCGGGTACATTGCCACTATTTTCAAACCCCAGGAGCTACGAACGCTCTGTGCAGATATCTACTATCATTTGCAGACTCGCACACCAATGTCTCATCTCGATATCAGCGACATGATCACAGACTGCCTGCTGCCGTCGCCCGTGCGCACTGCGTTGGTGACAGCCGACGCTGGGCACAAGTACAGCACGACGCAGTATTTGCAGGGATACCTTTGCCTAAGAATAGCCTACGGTCAGTATGCGTTGATTCTCGCTCGAGCGATTCTGGACGGGCTCAAAGCGGGTACAGATTCTATTTATTGGTCAGGAAGACGGCCTGTGACCTGATGCAGTGTATATAACAAATAATTTATGTCTCTTGTTGCGAGCGCTCGATTGCGAGAAGAAGTTGTTCCTCCTCAGATATCTCGAGCTGGGACATTTCGAGGGCGAGCTTGAGCTGCTCCTCCTCCGTGAGCTCGCGAGAGTCCTGGGTCGATTCTTGCAGGGCCCGTTCGAGGTCTGGGTCCTGTGGTGAGGCCTGAGTTTCGCTGATTAGCATCGCGTACTCGACCTGCTCCTGGTCTGTCATGTTCTCAGTAGCGCGTCTCAGGGCCAGCACGTTGTCTCGACGGTCCATGTACTCGAGGTAGTCATGATTAGTATCGTCATCGGCAATCTCGACTGTGCCGTCTTCGCGGGCAGATTTTGGCGTCCGGCCGCTTTTTGTGGGTTTCTTGTGTTTTTGCTGAAGCTCCTTGCGGTCTTGAAGCAACACCAGGCAGTTCTCCTCTGCCACGACCGCCCTGGGCTCCATCGGGTTGAAGTAGTCGACTTCGGCTGTTAGTGGCACGTTTGCGGGCCGCTGTTGGGATTGGGCCCTGAACTTTGAGATGATGCGGCCATTGAGAATGTCGAGCACAGCTTTCGACCCGTCGACCGCCACGCACAGCACCACTACTTGGTTGTGGGAGAAGGCGGTGACGGCACCCTGCTTTAAAGGTGATTCCTTCACCCATAGCGGGGCCACCTGGCCGGCCTGGGAGTCGCCGTTAACCTGCCAGCAAACGATCCAGCAGGTATTGAGGTCGTCCGGGCCGGGGACCCAGTAGGCTACCAAGAGGTAGCCGAAGTTTGCGTTCTCAACGCACTGCGAGTAGGCGGCCGACACGGGGTTGCCGTCAAACTCTGACGAAAACCTGTCGATCTCGCCAGACGTGAGGTCCGCCCGCAGATATTCCCGCGAGGAGTTCAGGTACACGGCATATCCGTAGTTGTAGGATGCAACAAGGGGGGCGTCCTTGACGACGACTTTCTCCATCTTGGTGGCGATGTCAAAGTCGATGAGGCCCGACGATGTGAGCATTAGGGCCTTGTCTGGGCCGTAGATCTCGATATTACTGACTGGTGACGAGAACGTGTGCTCGGTGATGCTGCGGTCGATGCCCCTGATGAACGCCACCTTTCCGTGATAGTCTGCGACGGCAAAGGCGGTGGTTTTGCACCGCATTGGGGGCGAGTGGTCGATGATGGCGACCTCGGCGGGCGTGGACTCGAAGTCGGCGTAGATCTTGACCGCGGGCTTGCGAAAGTTCTTGTACCACACCGAGCCGTCTGTGCGGGCCACCACAGCCCCGTGAACAGAGCCAACGACGGTGCGGACGCCGGCGAGGTTGTGGTCTCGCCATGTCCGGTCGGGCTTGCCCGTCTTGAGGTCGAGCACGGCGGGCTCCCCGGCGATTTCCGAGTAGCAGATGACTTTCTTCGACCCAAACGAGCACCAGATGTCGGTGATGTTGTGGTGGCCCATGACCTTGGTGACGGTGTAGCAGTTTCGACGACGCCAGGCGGCCACGGCCTGATCCCGCAGCACCGTTTCCTTTCTCCAGCTGAACTTGCCCTGGCAGACGGGGTTTATCTCGAGGGTCCCGTATTTCTCCCGAAACACCTTCATCCAGATCACATCTCCGCACGCTGCGTGCCAGCTGCGGCACACCAGCGGCACGATGTCGAGCTCCTTGGGCTGGAGATACAGGAAAACCCTGATGTAGATCTCCAGCGGAAGGTGTACCGGGTCCATGTAGTAAGGAGTCTAGTAAGAGTCTTAGCAGAGAGAGGTGCTAGTAATCCGGATCGGTTCGCCACGAATTTCAATTAACTAAGGCTAAATTGGCTATTACACATTTCGAAATACTGGCCTCGATTTGGCGGCTTGCTTCGGGGCGGCCTGGGTGCGGTCAATTGCGGCTGCCCCCAGGTTGTTTGCCAAAACTTTGGTGTTCTTGGTCGATCGAAACTCAAACCCCGGGGTTTTGTCGTATGCTTGGCTAATATCAATTTTGCACATGCCCACTCCGCTACAGGTAATCAACCAAGTTCCGGGGTTCACCGAGTCCCGCAAGCGGTCTCTTTATTCGAATTTCGCTAGGCTACGGGAAGACAACCCCGACGGGTTCGAAGCAAACGTCCGGGTGTGGCGGCAGGCTCTGGACGAGTGCGTCAAAAAGCATTGCTTTGCCGACTCCACGGTGGTTCCAGCCGGTCCGGGGCTGCTGCTCGAGCTCGCCGACCCCAAAAACGGCAAGCCCGAGGACCTGTTTTGCGTCTTCGACGAGGAGATCGCCCAGGGCCGCATCTACCCGCTGTCGCAGTACCTCAAGTCGTCTGGCCCGGTGTTTCGCCAGGACTGGTCGCCCCCAGGGATCCTGCGGGGGATCGGGTCGTGGGCCCTGTCCAAGGTGGTCAACCTGAGCTTCAAGAGCGGGGCGTCGGGGTCCCTCAAGCCGGAAAAGTACGTCGTGGGCGAGATCGCTCGGGCCCGGTCGCAGGAGCTGCTGGCGGCCCTCAAAGCGCAGTCGGCCAAGCTGGGGTCGACGTTCTCGTCGCAGGTGTTTGATTTCGACTTGGTTACCGAGCTAGTACCCTACATGAGCGCTACAGATGTCGAGGTGTGCGTGCTATATCTGGCCCGCGAGCTGCGCGAGAAGATCGCGTACGACCCCGCCGAGCGGATCCTCGTCATTGGCAGTGCCATCTCGGAGCAGCAGCGGACGATCGTGGGGCTCCGGCGCCAGATCAGGGTCCTCGAGACTCGCGGCGAGCGGCTGACCCAGGAGATCGCCGACCTGCACGCCAAAGCCAAAAGCGTGGTGCGGACCAACGCCCACCTCGCCAAGCACTGCCTCATGTCCAAGGCCCGCGCCGAGAAGTCGCTGAGCCAGACGCTGCAGACCCAGGCCCAGCTCGAGGTGGTGCTGGCCAAGGTCGACGAGGCGTCCGACCAGCAGGCGACGATCGCGGCTCTGGAGCAGAGCGCCAAGCTGCTGGAGCAGGCGAACAGCCAGGTCGGGGGCATCGACCGGGTGTCGGATCTCATGGAGAAGCTGCAGGACGGCATCCAGGACACCGACGACATCGCCCAGCAGCTCAGCGGCATGTCGCTCGACGAGGTCGACGACCACGAGATCGACCAGGAGCTCGAGGAGCTCGAGGCCCAGGTCACGGCCGATCGCCTCGGCTCTGTCCCCACAGGGGCTCGCCCACAGCCGCAAGAGCAGCCGCAAGAGCAGACGCACGAGCAGCCGCACGAGAAGGAGGAGCAGGCCTTGGCAAACTAGCAGAACCAGCTCCTGAGCCACGCAGCCCAGCTCAAAGCCGGGCGTTGCGCAATCTCGTTGATAATTAACGTCGCCGACGGGGTCAGCCCCAGCTCCTGCAGCGTCTTCTTCTCGTCGCCGTCCTCTAGCTCCCGCTTCGGCCACGCTGCACAGAACTTGAACGCCCCCACACTCGGGTCGCTGCTTCTGACCATCTCCCGCACAGTGTCGAGGCTGTCACTAGAATTGAATGTATGCCGTAATGTAGATCCATCTATTAATCTCACTGCTAGCGAGCACTGGTTCTTGCCTGTTCTCTTGATCGGTTTCGGCTGGTCATCGGCCGCGGACGCCCGCACGAGCCGCGTCCCGGTTTCGCGGCGGTCAGCCTCAACTAATCGCATAATTCGATCCCGCTCCTGCTTGTCGAACGAGCTGGTGCCGCCGCTCTCGACCGACCGGGTCCTGGGCGCCACCGGCCCCCGCATGGGCATCAGTGGCGTGCAGTGCGGCCGGGAGCTGGCGCTGGGGCGACGCTCAGGCTCGGCATGTGATCGCCGACCCACTGCGGCGTGCCACCGCTGCAAAAACTCGTCTCGCGACACCGCCTCACCCAGATTGAGCGCCACTTTCGACTCATAGATCACCAAAATAGATGGAACCGCCGCCTGAACAACCTGGGCTAATTGGTAATAATCCGGTGTCTCGGACCTGATTTGCAGCAAAACCGCCGAATTATCCACCGCAGACCTCACCTCTGGGTCCCCCATTAGTTTGGACGGCCACTCCTCCTCCGAACCGCTACTTATGGTTATCAGCAGCGGCTTGTTCAGCTCAACTGCTCGCTGGATGGCAGCGGTTGTCTCCATGACTAACTTCCAGGCGAGCCCCAGGTTATCCTCGAGTCCACTGTTATGTAATAAAGGGTTTTACTGCTATATGGGCAAACTCCAGGAGTCGTCCAGTCAGCATGAAGCTGGTCCGGTTTCTCCATGTTCAGCCCAGTGCCACTGGTTTCAGCGGCCGCAACGTAGTTCGAGCTGCCGTGGCCTCGTCGTCGGCCCCCCAGTTCGAGTTTCGCGCCCTTGGCTCGGGCGTAGGCAACCTCGTGCAAGCAACCCTCCCCCCGAGCACGCCGCTGCTGCTGCGTAGGCGAGCTTTGGCGGGCATCATGGTCTCTCGAACAGACTCAATAATATCCAGAAGCACCATTGCCCCGCATTTCTTCTCCAGGATCTGGGCTCGACAGCCGCTCGTGCTGCAAAGAGTAGTGTCCTCAGAGCCGACCACTTTGCTGATTGGATCAAGCACCTCACAGACCCAGAGCGTGTTCGAGCTAGACGGCACCATGGACTGGGTTGTCAAGTCCCCGTCCTGCGTTCACGCCTACTCAGGCCGCGCTCTGTCGGTCACCACCCACAGTGGGTGGGCAATCCGCACGGCTGCTCCACCATTCGCTCACACATTGATCAGCGGCCGGGGCAACTTTGTGGCCGCATCCCCAGGACCTCTGTGCTCGATTGAGCTCGCAGCAAACGAGTCGGTGCTGGTGCAAAAGTCAAACCTCGCCGCATACTCGCTCAACCCCGATGTGTCGCTGCGCCCAAAATCACTAGAATTGCCATACCAGTTTGGCACCATTGTCGAGCGGCCCCGAGACGTGGTCAGCTCCAAAAACTGGCTCACTAGGACGCTGAACTCAGTATATATTGGTATCTCCGTTGCCATCACCTCGATCCGCAACGCCCTCAAAAGAGGAAATAATGAGTTTATCAAACTCTATGGTCCCAGCACCGTGCTGGTGACCTCCGGATTCGTGCCGCAAAAGGAGCTGGAAGTCGACTCCAAGGCCGCAGCGCTAACTAAACCGGATCAAAAGCTAGAGTAATGTGTAGACAATACGTGTGTTTATATCTCAAGATTAAGAGTGATATTTTGACTATTTACTATAGTTCTTTGCTTAAGCAGAGGCGGCCTTCTTCTGAGCAGCGTGAATCTCGGCCATGCGGTTAAGGGCGGAACCGGCCTTGAACCAAGCAATCTGCTCGTCATTGTAAGTATGAGTGAGCTGAGTCTCCCAGGACTTGCCCTCCTTGGGGTGAACAACCATGGTGACGGGCTTGCCAGGAGCAATGTCGGCAAGACCGACCAAGTCAATGCGGTCGCTGGGGTTGATCTTCTCGTAGTCCTCAGGGTGAGCAAAGTTGAGGGGCAAGAGACCCTGCTTCTTCAAGTTAGTCTCGTGGATACGGGCGAAGGACTTGGTGATGATGGCGAAACCACCGAGGTAACGGGGCTCGAGAGCAGCGTGCTCACGAGAAGAACCCTCACCGAAGTTATCACCACCGACAACAACCCAACGAATGCCAGCGTCACGGTAGGCAATGGCAGTCTCGGGAACACCGCCCCACTTGCCAGTGAACTGGTTCTGAACATTGTTGGCCTCACCATTCTGGGCGTTGATGGCACCAATCATGTAGTTGTTGGAGATGTTCTGCAAGTGACCACGGTACTTGAGCCAAGGACCAGCCTGAGAAATGTGATCAGTAGTAGTCTTACCGAGAGACTTGATAAGGATAGGCATATCGAGACCATCCTTGCCATCCCACTTCTTGAAGGGAGTAAGCTTCTGCAAACGGTCAGAGGTAGGAGAGATCTGGACGCTGACCTGGGAACGGTCCTTGGGAGGAGCCTTGTAGGTGTCCTTACCACGGTCGTAACCCTTGGGGGGGAGACCAACTCCGTGAGGCTTCTCGAGCATGAACTCGGAGCCATCAGCGGCCTTAAGAGAGTCGGTAGCGGGGTTGAAGCGCAAGTCACCAGAAATGGCGTAGGCGACAACCATCTCAGGGGAGGTAACGAATGCGTGGGTAGCAGGATTAGAGTCGTTACGACCAGTGAAGTTACGGTTGTAAGAAGAAACGATAGTGTTCTTCTCGCCCTTCTTGATGTCGCGACGATCCCACTGACCAATGCAAGGACCGCAAGCGTTGGCAAGAACCATACCGCCAAACTCGGTGAAGGTCTCGAGCTGACCGTCGCGCTCAATAGTAGCGCGAACCTGCTCGGAACCAGGAGTAACGGTGAAGATACTCTTGGCCTTGAGACCGTGGGCCATGGCATCCTTGGCGATGTTGGCGGCACGGGTCATGTCCTCATAGGAGGAGTTGGTGCAGGAGCCGATAAGACCGACCTTGACCTCAATAGGCCACTCATTCTCAATGGCAACGTCCTTCATCTTGGAGACGGGGGTAGCAAGATCGGGAGTGAAGGGACCGTTGATGTAGGGCTCGAGAGTATTAAGGTCGATCTCAATAACCTCATCGTACTCACAGCCAGGGTCAGCGCTGAGCAGATCCTTCTGGTAAACCTCAGCGAACTTGGCAATGTCGCCACGGCCAGTAGCATCAAGGTACTCAATCATAGACTTGTTGAAGGGGAAGGTGGAGGTGGTAGCACCGATCTCAGCACCCATATTACAGATGGTACCCATACCAGTGCATGAGAGGGAGTCAACACCTTCGCCGAAGTACTCGACGATCTTACCAGTACCACCCTTGACGGTAGTGATACCAGCGACCTTCAGAATGATATCCTTGGGAGAAGTCCAGCCGTTAAGGTGGCCAGTAAGCTTAACACCAAGGTACTTGGGAGCCTTAAGTTCCCAGGGCAGGTTAGCCATGACATCGACGGCATCGGCACCACCGACACCGATGGCAAGCTGACCAAGACCGCCAGCGTTGGGGGTGTGGGAATCGGTACCGATGAGCAAAGCACCGGGGAATGCGTAGTTCTCAAGGATGATCTGGTGGATAATACCAGAGCCAGGGCCCCAGAAACCCATGTTGTACTTGGCGGTGGCAGTGGCAAGGAAATCGTAAACCTCCTTGTTGATATCAATGGCACGGGCCAAATCGGCGGGGCCGCCAGTGCGAGCCTGAATCAAATGGTCGCAGTGGACGGTAGAAGGGGTGGCAACCTGGTCCATACCAGCGGACATGAACTGGAGAATGGCCATCTGGGCGGTGGCATCCTGGCATGCAACACGGTCGGGGCGGAGCTTCAAGTAAGAGACACCACGCTCAATCTCCTGGGACTCGGGCTTGTCCAAATGACCGTAAAGGATCTTCTCGGCGTAGGTCAGGGGGCGACCGAGACGCTCACGAACAATTTTCACGTTCTCAAGATTTTTCTTGTAGTTGATGAAGGTGTGGTCCTCCCAAACGTTCATATGGACCTTAGAATCTCTAGTAATACTCGAATAAGAGCGGGCGTAGCGCGCGGCGTTACGCATACCCTGAGATCTAGACAGCATTGTGATTTTGTCTTGAGGGAGGAGACCGGTGGCTGCTTATTTATATATCCTTCTTCCTCATGCATACAGATGCCTAATTTCGGCCTGCTCATTGGCCAGATGGCCTGCGCTTCCCCAGATCCTTACCCTAAGCCGACTCGGCCCGGCCCAGATTCCAGTTAAATGTAACGGTTTGCGTGATACTGGGGTCGCCGGATTTTTTGACATAGACTGGTGGTCCTAAACCCCAAATCTCTTGCCACCAATCTGAGATGGTGCCCCGTTGTACCCCTAGGTTTCCGCATATAAGGCAAGGGTTTCGCTTACTATGTGCATCCCGCTATTGGCCCGTATCCGACGGTGAAGCTCGCCTCAACGGGGTGACGCAGCCGCTCACCACCGGGTCTTGAAACCTCAGCCACCACCTAATTTCTATAAAAAAATTACTCTATACCCGTTTGGAGAAGTGGTCGGCGAAGGCCCGCCTGCATCGGTTGCAGCTACATTGCATAGATCTATAATCACCCCGCATTTATTCGTCCAAATCGCGGAAAAACTCCAGATCTGGAGTATTTCCGACATGTCCCAAGTTAGATAACCGAACCGCTCTGATGAAATTAGTTGACAAGTTTACATTACTTAGCTAATTTTATTTAGATGCAATCAGAAAGCGAGACTCTAGCGGAACTCGACTAGTATACATACAACTGGCAGACGAAGCTGGCCCCATCCGACCGTATAAAAAATATCCCCTGCAGCAAGAATGGCTCAACAATCATTGTTGTTATCAAATCAGGTCATTGCCATTATAGCTTGCAGAGTATTTGCTGACAATCTTGGTGAGAGCGTTCCCTAGCATACTCCAGGGGAACACCTTGACGTCTTTTTCAATATTGCGTGGTCGTGGAGCTTCGAATTTCATAATCAGCCGGAAGAAGGACGAAAGTTCGTTTTTACTCTTGGAGACCGTTAATGGCTTGCAGACCTCCAAGTTTCGTCTCACACGATTCTTCTCTTCAACTGTGAATTTTTGGTTGATGATCAGCTCTAGCAGCGTTATGCAGTCCACGCTAGTCACGTAATATTGCTCCCTTTCTTTCCAATAAATACAAGAAATAACTGTGGATTGTGGATCATAGTCCTGCCGGCTGATTGTGTGGAACTTGAGTCGAATCTGCGACCCATCCTGCACTCGCTCAAACAGGACCAACCGACGAGATGTCATGGTCTCATCCACGTCCCAGTCTTTTGCGATCAGATCCAGGTTGCCGTCAATGATTAGTTGGGCCTGTTCTCGGGGCCTTCCTTGAGATGTCATGCCGCTTCCAACCTGGCCTTCAAACTGAGTAGTGAATGCTCCAAAGTTCCAGCTGGTGCGTGCCTGCGTCAGTGCACTTGTGCGTACTAGCGCAGGGGACCTGGCAGAGCCAGAGTACTTGGGAGGGGTCATCTGCTGCTGCCCGGCAAGCATACCATGAAATCCAGCCCCGTAGGCCTGGGGCATCTGCTGTGCCAACTCTGGATCGGCTGGCCAGGTTTGCGACGCTCCATAGTACTCTGAGCCGTACGGCGGCTTCGCACCTGCCGCAGCAGCAGCAGCTGCTGCTGCCGCTGGAGCGTGGTAAGAGGGGCTCCCGAACGAGTGCGGGCGTGGCTCCATATTTGGATGACCACCAGGAACTGGGTACCCTTGGGCATACTGAGGGATCGAATACCCATGGTACCGGCCCTGGGAGTAACTATGACCACCAGACTGCTGTGCTTGCAGGGATTCTGCCTGCCCTGGTCTGTAGGCAGAAAAGTCCGACTGCGAACTTTGGATGCGAGGTCGTTGGTGGCGATATGGACTTTCTTGACCATATGCCTGACTGTGTCGCGGAGGGTGGTTCGAGCTCTGCTGCTCTTCGACCTCCATTGCGCGGCGTGGGTCATGTTGTAGTGATGCAGGAATATCGCCCATCAAATAGGCGTATTGGGGATAGCCTACCCCGGGGTCGAGGGGAGGCGGGAGGCTTGCTGAGCCCTGCATGGGGACTCGCTGCCCTTGTTCTATCGTGGTTTGTGGGACCGTATGCTTTTGCTGTAATTCAGGCTCGTAATATTCTGGTTTGTGTTGGCCTAGGTTTGGCGAGGTGGGCCGATGATAGTTTGAGCTCATAGACTTTCAGCCCAGACTGATGTGGAGGACTAGTTTGCAAAACCTTCTCTAATGAAAAATAAGCTGGCTTGCTTTTGGTTGTACTCGAAGATGGTGGTGGTTTCTCTATAATTGGATTCGAGTCTGCTTCTGCATTCAAAACAGTGAAGCCTCACCGTCTAGTTAGTTAGGTTGAAAGATATCCAAACTTTGAGCTCGGTAGACTTAAGCTTAATTTTCTTGCTATCAATAAAAAGGACTTGAGAGCTATACACGTCTCCAAAGTTGGCCCGGATCTTGGAAAAGGACTCTGATAGAAGTGAAGTGAAGCCTTGATTTATTCTCTTGAGTGTGCAGTTGACCGTGTTTCACCTGGATAAGTTTAGAGCTCTGGAAACGTTCACTCAACTACTGGTGTCGGAAGGTTACTTAAAAATTGGTTCCTGGATGGGCTACCTCTAATGATGCAATGTCTCAGAATTAAGCAGGTTGCGTCCGGCAGGGCGTATTATGAGTTTGGGAAACGTTACGAAGTCTCGAAAACCTATTGATATATACAGAAACTTCTGAGGCAAGAAATGCGAATGTTTTAAACACTGTAAGGGGCTGTTTCGTCTGATCTAATCGCATGCGCAAGTTTGCCTCAACATGAAACAACCAGCAAGACTATGTTAAACAGACTGAGCCTGTACAGCTTGCGATTACCGCAAAGATGGTTTAGCGGGTTTATGCATACTATCCGTTATTAAAATCGGTTGCGTTGTGAGTGTTTGTAGGCATATGCTTCACTCTTACCGCATTGTGGGCGTGGAGGTATCGTGATTCGCACCTACGTGAATGGCCGAGCCTGCATCCCGCATCCTCAGTGCATGTCTGAGACATGCATAGAATCGTCTATTCTGGAACAGGTGATTATGGCCAAACAGATTCGCTCCAAGGAATCAAAAACTTTCAGGTGATTGCATTTGACCATTGATCCGGTCTAATTAAAATTGGTACTATGAACACTAAAACGCTGGTGGTTCTTCCTGTTTACGACTACTGCACTCTGCAGGAACCAGGTATAGCGTCTATTTTCGACTCGCTGCAAGAGATATGCACCCTAGCTGCAAGAAAAACACCATGAGTTTCAACAATATACTGACATCAAACTTATACTTTGTTAGTTGGATGCAATGGAAAGCGCCATAACGCGACTGGATGATCTGGTTGTGTATTCAAGACGCTTCCGTAGGCCCCGGTTCGAGCGTATGACCTCCTCATCTGTTTAGGCGACTGGCTGAGCCGATGCAGGTCCGACCTAGCAGACCTGCGCGGAGGTACATAAATATGCACTTTGAAATAGATACAGTAGTATCCAGCAGTTCCTACCGAGACTAGCCACTACCGAGGCGCTACCGAGGGTTGCTGTTTGCAGTTTTTGTGGGATATAACCTACAGTAGTCCGCGAAGATTGATGGGTACATGTTGATTTCTATTCCAAAGCCAATAAATAGTCGATTCTAGTGGTACCTGGCGATTGCAGCAGAGACCCCTATATCTAGTACATGTTTTACATGGTTCCTGCCTTAATGCGTGGCACCAAAATCTTAAAGACCCTCGCAACTTCTGTTACGTAGGTGCATCATCCCATCGGCACCCTTGTTCATGCAGGGCATGCCTGCAGATTGCATGGCGTCGTGGGCAAGGGTACCTAGGTATGCAATTGTATTGCGCAGATTCCACACCATCCGAAGATCTACATTGTGTAATTGAAGTGTCATTATCGAGCTGCATTCAACTGCACACGGCTCTTCAGTGGCGAATAGTATTAACAACCGCTAGTTTATACAGTTAAATGATTAGTCAAATCTATTGGCCATTGCGG
The DNA here is from genome assembly GCA_023628975.1 of Wickerhamiella pararugosa. Taxonomy (NCBI): domain Eukaryota; kingdom Fungi; phylum Ascomycota; class Dipodascomycetes; order Dipodascales; family Trichomonascaceae; genus Wickerhamiella; species Wickerhamiella pararugosa. The sequence continues at coordinate 1,063,614 of JAMAJQ010000001.1, read as the reverse complement.
CGGAAATAGGCCTTGACGCTGAAGTATTCAGCAACGCTCAGAGCGGCAACGCCCAAAACAACTCCAGTGGCAAGAAGCCCAGACAAGGTGCCTTGCTTGTGCTGCTGACTCAAGTAGGTGGAGGCAGCCGAGGCAGTAACAACAGTAAACAAAACGGTGGTGGACACGGCAGGATCCCTGAGCTCGTCAACAATCTTGTCGGAGGCCTTCTCAAAGTTCTCACTGGCAAGCTCAGCGAACTTCTTGGCGTCCTTTGACAGCTCGTCGGCAGCCTTTTCGGTGGTCTCCTTGATGGTCTCAGCAGCCTGTTCGACTTTGGCCTCGACTCTTTCGTAGGCGGTCTTGTCCTCGCCGGTGGCTTTGTCAATCACTTTTTCGGTTTCCTTAGCGGCGGAGTCGACGGTGTTCTTTGCCTTCTTGCTGGCACTCTTGGCGGTCTTGTTAGCATCGGTCTCGGCCTTGTTGACCTTGTCGTCGACCTTCTTTCCTTCTTTCTCAAAATCAGTCATGCGTGCGGTTAAGAGTGAAGCAACCTTAGACTATGGCAGTTATGTAATGGCCAATTGGCCAGCGGTTGACCGGGCACCGGAGTAATCGTATCGAGGACGGATCGGCGGGGTTTATGTTCAATTTCCGTGTTGCAGATTCCCCGTAACGCGGCTTGCCGACCGAGTGGTTGGCGCCCACGCGGCGGCTCTCTAGGTGAGCGATTGCAGCGGTGCCCCATGCACGCCACATATCCCTAGTTTACTTGGGGCGGCCGTCATGAGTGTTGTGGGACCGGTGCTGGTGCGGTATTTTGTTTGATTGCAGGAACATACAGATTTTATGCACCCGCCATTCGCGATGCTCAAGCATGCCACGCATGCAATGAATCAATTCTCAGCTGCACGTTATGATTGTTTCACATTACCGAGCAGGGTGGCTAGAACGATCGGGCTCGCCGCAGCAGTTTGGTGTTGGTAGTTAATGATTTAAACCATAAATAAATAGAGCTAATAAATTTACCAAAAGTTCTAATCGGTGAGGCAGCACATCGTACATCTCTGCGGCTCAGCAACTCAATCGCCACCACGGCGCTCAGAGACCCATGTGCAGGGATAGTGTTTTATGAAACTCAAGCGATGTTTGTATTCAAGGGGTGTGTGTAAATCTTTACTGATGTGCGCCGGAACCACCTCTAACCGCTTTCTTGCCAGATTAGCAGCTCGCCTAGTTTGACCCGACATTGGCGATATGCCGTGTCTCAATTCTGACTTTGCTGGTGAATGTTGATTAACACACAGTTTTGATGCATGTCATTCCAATGTTTGCGTAACCGCAAAACACCCAGCGATAACCGATCAGCTTATGAGATGTAATTAGCGATCACATCATGACCCCAAACAAAGTGATACGAAAATATGTAACCAATAGATAACAAGAATAAATAAATTAACTGCCATTAGTGTGAGTGGACTCGGTATTTGGAACCATACCCCTCATGCTCTTTGGCAGGGGGGGCAATCCCCCTGGAGGAATATGCAAGGTTTCTGGGTCGGGAAGATTGAGTTTTGCTCTGACTTCTGCTTCCTTTTTGATTGGCGCCGCTTCAGCACCTGTGCTGCTGCCAGCAGTCGGGGTCGAGGCCGAGGTGGATGTGAGGGCCGGCGTGCTCGATGAGGCTGGTGGCGCGGCGGAGGCCGAGCTCGTTGGCTTTGGTAGAGTCCGAGGTTTATACGGTCTTTTGGGTGGGGGTACGGCGAAATACGGCGGCTGGAACTTGCGAATGTCCTCGTTGAGCAGCACGTCGGACTTTTCGATCTGGTACCACACATAGTGCTCCTCGGACCGAATGCCCTTGGCCATAGTCTCTGCCATCCACGCTTGCACCTTCTCCTTGGGCTCGAAACAGCGTTCAATGGAGGGGAACGCCCGCGATGAGATGCCTCGCATCGTGATGGTGGTAGGGGTGTACTCTACCTTGTTTGACTCGCCGATGGGCGGAGATAGGTGCAAAAAGGAGATGAGAATGTCCTCATTAGGGAGCTGTTGGAGGATCGACTTTCTCGGCAGCAAGAACCGCTCCATTTGGTTGTCAACAAACTCAAACGCCAGAGCAACGTGCTTCAGGACTCGGCGAGTTTGGGGGGCGTACGACGGCGCTGGCGGCCGGAAATGGGTGATTGGGGGGTCGAGCTCCTTGGCCTTTGTGATGTACTTTTGGAATTCTGCCACGGTCTGTGGCTTTGCCTTACCAGAGGCTACTTCGGCCATCAGGCTCTTGAGGGCAGGATCGGACTTGGCCATTTGCTGAAGCCGATACACGACCATCTGGTTCGCCTGCTGCGGGTCGGGCCCCTGCTGCTGCTGGTAGTGGCTCTGCTCACTAGCGGTGATGGGCTCCTCAGTTTCCTCTCGCACTGTGAACAGCTTTGCGGGCAGCACGTGGGGCCCCATAATGAAGATGCATTCGCACAGCTTGAGCATTCTGTCTCGCATATTTTGCTCTCCCTGCTCGTATTTCTTTCCCCTGGGCTTGCGAGTCCAAAACGTCTCAAACATCTGCCCCGACAACCAGTTGTTGCGGGACACGTGGAGGGAGTACCCGAGGCTCTTTGACTGCTCGAAGCTGAGGGGGTTCTCCAATTCCTCGTAATCGGGCAGTTGAGCTGACACGGGCACGTTATTTACGAGATTATAGGCATATTCGGGACGGGGGCGATCCCGGAGGGGAATGCGTTTGGGCTTGGCTTTCTTGGGGGGAGGCGGCGGAGGGGTTGGAGTCTCTTCCTGTTCAGACTGCTGGTCTGCCAGGTTCTTGTTGAGACGGGCACTCCTGCGCATGAAGAAGTCAGAGTTATTAATCTGGAGAAATTCGTTTTCACGCCACTGCGCCACAGCTCTATATGGCGAAACCGCGATCCAAGTTTTCTCGCCGGGCCCGGGCCCCCAGTGCGTCGAACCCTGAAATTCAGCGGGCACTGAGCATAAAAGCCCGCAAGAAGCGGTTTTCGTCCTGGGCGTTCGAGGACGCTCTCGACTGGAACGACCAGGACCTCGACCAGAGCTGCTCGTCGCTGGGCAAGAACGGGCAAATTTGCAACAGGACGTGCGGGAATATAGACTGCCCCAACTACAGCGTGCTGCTCGACCCGTACTACGAGCCGTCGCCCAACACGCTGCTGGTGCGGGGGCTGCCCAAGGACACGAGCGGCGAATCGAGCCAAATTGAGGATCTGCACAAGGTGCCGCTGGCCACGCCCACTGGGGTCAAGCTTGCGGCTGCCCAGGTGTACCCGATCAACGCCAGCGAGGCTCTGGTGACGTTTGGCGACTCGGAGAGCTTTCGAGTTGCGCTCGAGGCCCGCATCCTGCGGCGTGATACCTATTTATACAGCGTGCACGTACTCCCGGTCACGTCCAAGACGCTCTTCGACCGGCTCCAGGAGATGGACATGTGGGACGACATGGTCGAGGACTCTGACTCTGACAACCCGATAGTAGCGGCGGCGTTGATTCCTGGCCTGAGGAGGAGCGACTTCACCTGCAGCGTCGACGTTGGAGTGTCGCGGGCGTTCAAGGTCGACGACAGCACCGCGGCACGGATGCGGGCAATTTTGGACTGCTAATATTCTACCACTAATTTATTTATTTTAAATATAAACTTGAAGGAGCCCGCTCACTTCTAAGATGCAACCCCGGTCCATCTGAGCACTTGCAGTGCCAGTACGACGATTAATACAGAGGAGGGCGGGGTGAGCACCACGTATCCCCAGAACAGGACGCCAGCCATCTCTGCCTCGTAGACGCCATTAATCTGTGTGATCTGGGCCAGCTGGATTGCTGGTGGGGATACGGTTAAAATGAAGGACGACACCAAGAAGATGGGGTCGTCGAGGATCGAGATCCCGAGGTACTTGACCGCGAAGGTGATTGCGGGCAGGAGCACCAGGGCCGGGAGCACCATCCGGCTGAAGAGCGATGCAAACACGATCTTTTTGAAGTTGGGGCTGGGGGGCGTGTCGTCGGGCTGGGGGGCGAGGTTGGAGCCCAGCACCACCAGGATGAGCGGGATTGCGACGGCGCCGACGTTCTGGATGGCGCGGCCGAATGTCTGGTGCAGGAACGATGTCTGGTCGAGGAAGAGGGCGTTCTTTGCTGGCTCGATGGAGGCCACGACGAGGGCCGCGAGCATGGACCACAGGGGCATGTTCATGAACTGCCACACCTCGTGGGCGAGGGCGGTGAGGAAGCCGCGGGCGGTGGCCGGGGGGATCGGGGTCTCGGTGCCTGGGTCTGCCTCGCGGGGCGTGGCGGGGTCCGGGCTGGGGTAGGCGACGGCGACGTTTCTGGCGTGCGGGTAGCGGGCGCGGAGGCGGGCGGACTCGGTGGTGGTCTCGACCTCCTCCTCGGAGTCGAACATCTCCTCGAGCTCCTCGAGCTGCTCGCTGGCGGCCTGGTCGATGGGCTTGGCGAGCAGGGTGTTGTAGCCCCAGCTCCACCTGACCATCTGCCCGAGCTGCTGGAAGATCAGCAGGTACAGCAGGCCGCGGGACGTGACACCGTCGTTGGTGTCGCCGGGGATGTCGTCCCACTTGAGGAACGGCAGCGTCTGGGCCAGCGAGACCGTCAGCGACACTGGCAGCGAATTTGAGTTGCCAAACACCGCCATGGCGGTCACAAAATTGTTCTCGGCGCTCTTGAGGTGGAACCACCGCGAGAGCGTGCGCCCGCACACGTACGACACCCCTGTGGTGAGCACAAATAGCACTGGAATGATTGCGAGGTCGGGCAGCCGGCTCAGGCTCAGCGACGACCCCATTTTCGAGAAAATCAGGCACGGCGTGAACACCATAACGTTCAGCTGGCTCAAACACTTTTGTCCGGGTTTATCCAACCACCCTTTTCTGGCGGCCCCGTACCCCATGAGGCATATTAGCATCGTCTGAAAAGTTGCCTGCAACGTCAGGAATGCGAGCCGCCCGTACGACATATCTCCTTGGGCGCTGTACAGCTGGTGCTCGTACGCTCCGCTGCCTGAGATGACCTGCTCGGCAAAGGCCTCTTTGGACATCATGCTGGGAGGGCAAAAACTGATAGCGCAGGTGCTGCCAAATCAACGCTTATGCAAACATGAGGCGCTGCCTCAGCAATGCAGACGACGAATAAATAGCTAGCTAAATAAGATTAGGTTGATTGCCGAGTAAAGTTCGTAGTTTGGCGGCTGCGTGGCGTTGGTTGGCGGCTGCGGGCGCTGGCTAGCCGGACGGCAAAAAGTGCGCCCGGCCCATGCTGACCGCGAGCGCGCGATCAAAGTCCTGGCTGCCCTCGTCGCTCGGGGGCGCTGCCTCCTCGTCGTACGTGTACCCCGCGGACGTGAACTTGGGCAGCGCCTGGGCCACGTCGAGCGCCTCCCCGAGGTTCAGGCTCGTGGCGAGCAGCCGCGACGACACCACCCCGTACACGCTCGGGGCCTGGTAGATGTTCTCGCCGACCACAAAGTAGGTTGCGAGGATGTCGGCCTCGGTCGGGCTCTTGCGGTGCTGCCGCCGAATCACCCACAGATCGGGCTCGTGCGAGAACGCCAGCACGAACTCGAGGCCCCGCATCCCCAGCAGCTCCTTCGAGAGATCGCGGCCCTGGAGCTGGTCGTTGAAGTTCGACTGCATCTTGAGGACCTGGTTGTTGGACGACCGGTCGTAGAACGGGCTCAGGCTGAAGTACTCGAGCACGTTGTCGGTGCGCAGCCCGTATGCCTGGATCCACTCGGGGGCCCGCCACTGCACCTCGTCGAGCGCATCCATTTTGCCTGACTAAGCGCTGGGTGCCCCAGTATAACCTCACGTGCGATATGCACATTAATTGATAGATTCGTGATCCATGTCCGATAGCGACGACGACCTCGAGACGTTCGAGATGGCCCTGCTGCCGAACGACCAGGCCACCGCCGCGGAAGTCGAGGCCCAGATCGAAAAGGTCCCTCCGAGGCCCATCTTCGGCAAGGGCGTGGTGATCTACCTGATCGCAATGGTCATGAACTCGGTGATGCAGGCCACCGCCAAGCTCGTGCTCCAGGACGTCGACCTGTTTGTGGCGGTGGGGATCCGCATGGCCGTCACGGCTCTGCTGTCCACGGCGATAATGCGGCACCGCGGCATCGAGCACTCGTTCTGGGGGCCGCCCCAGCTGCGGCTGCTGCTGTTCTCGCGGGGGATCCTCGGGTTCTTCAACCTGTCTCTGAGCTTCTACGCCCTGCAGTGGCTGTCGCTGCCCGACCAGGCGTCGCTCGGGTTCCTGACCCCGCTCGTCACCATCATCATCGCCGCCCTGTGCCTCCACGAGCGGCTGCTGTGGCAGCAGGTCGTGTGCAGCTTCATCAGCCTCGCCGGCGTGCTCCTGATCGCCCGCCCCCCGGCCCTGTTTGGCGGCTCGACCCTCGAGGTCGACCTCCACCACAGCGTCGCCGTGATCGCGTGCCTGACGTCGGTCGTCGGCACCGGCGGGGTCATGGTGCTGCTGCGCACGCTCAAGACCGCAAACCCCATGGCGTCGGTCGGCAACTACGCCGTCATGAGCACCATCGGCTCGGTCGCGGCGGTGCTGGTGCTGCCGACCGCGGGGCCGCGAAAGTACCCCACCGACCTCCGCGCGTGGTCGCTCATCTTCGCAATGGGCACGTTCGGGTTCGTCCTCCAGTACATGCAGTCGTGGGCGTTCCAGCTCGAGGAGGCTACGGTGCTAGTCAACTTTAGATACACCCAGCTGATCTGGGCGACGCTATGTGAGTTTATTCTATGGCACGACTGGCCCGACGCGTGGTCGCTGCTGGGGTCAGCGATCGTGCTGACGTCGGTGCTGTACTCGGCGTCGCTCAACAACCGAAAGTGACCCTCACATTTCGCGACCTCCCGTTTCCCAGCATGAGCGAAGACAAGCAGCTGCTGTGCGCGCTGTTTGAGGCCCAGCGGCAGACCACCGAGCTCCAGCACGCGTACTTTTGCGGCACCCTCAAGAAGTCCGACGTCATGCAGGCCCAGAAGGTGTTCTCGGCGGTGTCCAACGCGTGCTTCGCGATGGTCGCGACCGACGCCCCCGCCGCCCCGACGCCGGCGGCCACCCCCAAGCGGTCGAACGATAATGTCGCTAGACTTGGCCCCGACAAGCGACATGTGTCGTCGCACATGGCATACTGCCCGCCGCCCGCGCCGCTGCCCGAGTTCGAGGTCGCACCCGCGTTCTCCGCCCCGCGGTGCGTCGCGCCCACCGCGCTCCACAGTCGCCCCGCCCACAAGCCGCCGCAGCTGTCGCCGAACTGGGACCACTTCAACCTCGCAGACTGGTCGCTTGGCTCGACCGTCCCGTCAGAAATCTACCGCATGTGGTACGCCGGCACCGAGTCGATGCCCTCGGTCGCGTGGATGGACTACAAGCACGGCTGCCGCAAGAACTGGGTCTCGGCCATCCCAGGCCTCAAGAAGAAGCTCGAACGGCGGTCGAAAATCATCCACACCATCGAGGGCGCCATCAAGGCCGGCAACCACCCGTCAGCAGTGCTGGCGATCGCGGACCGACTCCGTCTCGAGACCACGAGCATGGCTAATTTTGAGCAGATCTGCAAAGAAAACCCACTCGCTTTTCACCCTAATTAACTGCTCCCTCCCTGGGTCTCAATTAGACCCTTAATTTATAGAATTCGTATCAAGTTTATTTCACTTCCTAATTAGACTACAGAATGGGATAATCAGGTTCATCCCACTTACATCATCTAGTGAATTTTCTTAAAACCATGTTTGAACTGAGGGCAAAAGTGCGGCCCGACTACTGTCCATCAACGACTCTGTACAATTGGAAGAGTCCCCGCACTGGCCTCGAAATAGTTCTGATTCGCTGCAAAACCCCGGCCGTGTGCGGATATTTCACGGTCGCTACCGAGATTTGCAACGATTCCGGCTGCCCCCACACCCTAGAGCACCTGGTGTTCATGGGAAGCAAAAAATACGCCTACAAGGGATTCCTCGACGTCTTGGGAAACAAGCAGCTGAGCTCAACTAATGCCTGGACCGACCTCGACAGAACCGTTTACACCTTGCAAACCGCAGGCTGGGACGGCTTCAAAACCATGCTGCCAGTTTACCTGGACCACGTTCTCCATCCCCAGCTCAAAGACTCGGCTTTCGTCACCGAAGTGTTCCACATTGACGGCGAGGGCCAGGAAAGAGGAGTGGTGTTTAGCGAGATGCAGGCCATCGAGAACACCTCCGAGGCCCTGATCGAGCGAGAGCTCGGGAAGCAAATGTACCCCGAGAATCACCCGTACCGTTCAAACACCGGTGGCCTCCTCAGTGCGTTGCGCGTCCTCGACAACGACCAGATCAAGCAGTACCACAAAGCGCTCTACACGCCGCAGACATTGGGAGTCATCGTCACCGGTGATATCGAGCCCGAAGAGTTCCTCAGCACTCTCCAGGCCTACGACGACACCCTCCCAAGTTCGCAGCCTGGCCGCAGACCGTTCGATGGCGTCATCGACTCTTTAGTTCTCACGGAAAACAAGCTGGCTACTATCGAGTTCCCGGAGCGTGACGAGTCGTTCGGCGAGGCCGAGATCTGCTGGTTTGGACCTCCCATCACAGCCCTGCTCGAGTACGACGCCCTTCAGGCCCTCAGCTCTTACTTCACCATGTCTAACGTTGGCAAGTTGCAAACCACATTGGTCGAGGTCTCAGACCCTCTCGCTACCGACGTCTCGCTCGATACCCAGGACCGGTGCAAGGCAATCATCGACCTCGCTATCAGCGGTGTCCCAACTGGCAAGCTCAATGAGGTTGAACACGCCGTCATGAGCGTTCTGAAGGACGCAGCAAACGCCGACACCTTTGACTTGCAGTTCGCTAGGGATTGCGTCAAACGAGAGTGCAACAGGTTCATCTCCTCGGTTGAGAATGACCCAGCCGCTTTTGTGTATATGGCTGGAGACTGCTTTGTGTACGGAGCAGAGGATGGGTCCACTATTAAAGCCTGGGAACATGAGAACGAAGTCTTTGACAAACTGTTGGCCTGGACCGCTCAAGACTGGACAAGCTTTATCAAACGGTTCTTCATCGATAATCCACATGCAACCGTACTAGGAAAACCCTCCAAGAAATTGAGCAAACAAGTCAAACAAGCCAAAAAAGACCGTCAAAGAGAGATCAAGGAAAACTTTGACCTCGACTTATTGGCCAAGGAGCTCGCAGACGCCAAAGCGGAAAACGAGAAACCAATCCCCCCTCAAGACATCGCCCAGTTCCCACTACCCGACACTGGCAAGATCAAGCTTATCCAAACCGACAATGCTACTGTACCCAGCTGTAGCACCAACAACAAGCGCCTCCAAGAACTTATCGAGAAAGATATACCAGATGGCTTCCAGCTCAACATGTCGTTCGAATCTTACCAATCCCAGTTCGTCTCGGTAAAAGTGTTCCTCTCTTCACGACTCATTGAGGAATCCTTATTACCGTATGTGGACGTAATTTTGTGTGAGGCATTCTCTCTTCCCATGATCCTAGACGACGGGACCAAGCTCAGCTCCGAGGAAGTGGGACTTCAGATCAAACGCGATACGTTGGTAAATACTATCTCAACTAATGGAATGTTACAGGAGCTTGTCATGTTGGATATGAGGGTCAGAGTGGAGGACTACCCCAAGGCTATCATGTGGATCCAAAGAGCTATTTATAACGTTGTCTATGACGCCGAGCGGTTGTCCATGTTCATCACCAAGCATTTGGCAGAGCTCGCGGAGGAGAAGCGTGAAGGCGATGCAGTCTTGCACGCAGCCTTGTACGACCAAGTGCTCACGACCAGAAGTTTAAGGCGTATATCAGAAGGTTTGAATACTGAAGCTTTCTTCAAGAGCATTAAGGATGACATACCTCGCGTGCAGAGCGACATGAAAAAACTATGCGCAGAGCTCTTCAAACCAGACAACATGCGGATCCTCGTATATGGTGACATTTACAAGCTCCAGCACCCAGTCTCCAGCTGGAAGGAGTTCAATGATCGCCTCACCTCTAATAAAAACGTGGGAGCACTGCAGCCCGTTCCTTTCTCAGAAGAAGCACGCTCTGCTCTCGGATTGAATCCCGGTGGCAAGGCTATTGTTGCCATGTGCAACTCTGACTCTACCTATCTATCATTAGTAGGCAAGGCACCAGTCATCTTTGAGGATACTGACATCCCTGCGATTACGCTTCTGAACGCTTATTTGTGCGTCACTGAAGGACCACTCTGGCGCGAAGTTAGAGGAGCTGGTTTAGCATATGGAGCGCATGTATACCACAAGCCTGAGGTAGGGTTCATTATTTGTCACTTTTACCGGGCCTCTGACCCTGTCGATGCCTATAAAACTACCAAGAGGCTCGTAAACCGCCTCGCCGAGGGGCCATCCGCATTTGATAAAGATGAACTCGAGGGTGCTGTGTTGGGTCTTGCTAGTGCACTCGCGTTGGATCAAAGCACCCGAACGTCGGCCGTGATTCAAAAGTACTTTGATGGTGTGTTACGTGGACGAGGCCGTGATTATATCTCCGACCTGATGGAAAAAATCAAGCATATCTCGATAGAGCAATTGCACGAAACCCTGATCAAGTATGTTGTTCCGTTGTTCGAACCCTCGAAAAGTCTCGTGTTTGTCGCTTGCAATCCATCTGATTCAGACAACATTTGCGAGTTTTTGGAGAAAGAGCATTACGATGTCTCGATCAAGGAGTATTTGGATGATGAGGATGACAGCGATGAGGGTGACAGTGAAGATTTCGAGGACGACGAATCTGGTGAAGAGAGCTCTTCGGAAGAGGACGACTGAGTATAGAATGTAACTTAATATACACTTGACTTCTTGCATACTTAATGAGTCAAGTTAACTAAGAGCTATTTCGTTGCTGGCTCATCTACAATACGCAATTGCGAATTTGGATGGTTCTTCCAGTACTTGTGCCTGTTTTCATTGAAGAGCTTCTTCAGTGATGCAATGTATTTGTCCCGGTATTCTTGGACTAATTCGTTACTGGGGTCCTTAACTTCCGGACAGTCGATAGGCTCCCCAACAACCACGTTGATCGGGAGACGATAGGGCATAAGACCATACTGGTAATTGAAAATCCCACGAGCATGAAAAAGAGGAATGGTGAACTCAAACTTTGTGATCATAAAATGGTGGATTTTTTTTAGGAATGATCCTTTTGGCCGTGCTTGCTCATAAATGTCAGTTTCGCCGAACCCAATCACAGGTACCAAACTTGCACCAGTTTGTAGAGCGATCTTGGCAAAACCAAACCTGCTGGCAAGATATAGGTCCATTGTACCCGGTTCTGCCAACACAGACTCGGGTGCTCCACCGATTACAATACAGATGGGGATGTTGTTCCTAAGGTGGTTGAGACATGATTTCTTTGACACCGAGGAAATTCCCATGGAAAGGAGGTATTCGCGATACAAAGGCAACAAGAAGTTGTTTGGGATCGTCAGCAGTCGCACCGGGATACCTGGAAATAGCTTGGACCAGCCTGCACCATCTGTAGCAACCCCTCCTACTGCTCCCATGCTGATAATGCCATGTGGATGATATCCAAAAAGGTACCGTTTACCAGTAGGCTTTGCTAAATGGTCCTTTTTCCCGATCAGGTAGTAAAACCACCACTGAACGGTGACCAATGGTAGATGCAACAAGCGTTTCCAGAACGGCTTGCGACCATCCTGAAGGTTTGACGGAGTGTCAGTAATGCTTTTTGACGCAGCAAGCACTTTTGGGTCCACAGCGAAGCATGGCTCCAAGTTCACTGTCTTGTGAAGTGTGATGGGATAGTATGCTGCGAACCATCTCCACCACTGGGACTCTCTAAACCAGCGCTCGTAAGGACTCAATGGAGAGCCTCTGTTGGCTCTGCCGTCCAATGCCATAAACACTAGATAAAGCAGAAGCAGCGGCCAGAATAACGGGAATGCACAGAAACTAAAGAAGCACGATAGAGAAAGAGGAATCAAAATTGAGTGCATCACTACTGTGAGCATTTGCAACCGCCTTCGAAGGGGCGTATTTACTGCTAGCTTGATTTCCATGTTTGCGGTTACCTAGCTTAGTACAGGTCTGGTGATTGTGCGTATGAACCCAGCAACCATGCCAAGTGGGGTGGAGAGTTAGAGGAATGGATCAACGCAACGGTATGACTCGGATGTGCGGTAGTAGTTTATAGCTGAGAGCTTTATGAATTTTACAGTACAAAATTTAGATGCATTTTATCTGCATTGCTAACAGTTATTTCCTCTTTGAGTAGCCGCTTACTGACGCTGAATGGATTCGCGCCACTCTAGCTGAGGGATTTGCCACCATAATTTTTCATGCTAAGACGGTTCTATAGCGTCGCTCGCAACCTCAAGCCCACCGAGCAGGTTCCCGATGTACAAACGTTTCTCTCAAAGATTGGCCGCAACATGACCCAGTACGCCGAGGGTTTTGAGTCGTGGGATCAGTTCGTCTCGAGCTCCTCCAAGCAGCTGGCCGAGAAGGGCCTCGACACCAGGGATCGGCGGTATTTATTAAACTGGTTTGACAAGTACGGTCGAGGTGTCGAGCTCCACGAGTACAAGCGCGGCAAGAAGCAGTGGGGAGGCGAAAGGAAGAGGAACGGCGAGAGAGCAGCGTTCTACGGGCGTAAAGCGGCTGAAGCAAGAGAGAATGCATAGAAAAGGATTAATGTACATAGATTGTTTATTTAGCTTTCAGATATTAGGATCAGCAACCGTTGCCATGTACAGTCTGAGGCGGTCTGCCTCCTTGCGAACCTGCTCCGGGGTTCTTGCCTCGGCGGTGCTCTCGCCGAAACTTGAGTGCTTGCGCATCATTTTCTGGGCTTCCTCAATGTCATTTCTATTAAGCAACTCGTAGATCTCGTTGCTGTTTTTCAGGTCATGCACCCGGCGAGGGACAATGTGCACATGCACATGAGGCACACTCTGCCCCGCGAGCGGCCCATCTTGAATAGCAATGTTGAGACTGTCTGCCCCGTAGAATCGCTCGAGCGACTTCGCCACGGCCCGCGTCGCCATGAACAGGTCTGCAACCTCTTCGGTAGACAGCTGGTTGAAGCGAGCTACCTCGCGGTCGGGGCACACCAGGACATGACCGGGGAGTAATGGCTTCACATTAACAATAGCGAATGATAGACGAGATTTATAAAACACCTGGTTCGAGACATCATGCCCACCAAACAGCGTCTTCATTATCAATCTGGGCGGGCAATCAATCTGACTAAGCGTAATTGGATGGTGGGGAAGCTCCTGCAGGGCGAGGAAAAGCTCGAGCAACAACCGCGGTTTCAAGTTTCGCTAAATCCTGTTCAAACAGACTGGTGTGGGCGCTCCGCATGCGGATTAGCTAAGCGCTATCTACGCCGTCCGCATAGGATCGCATGACAAGATAGGAGGGCGCCCCACGGTGAAAAATAAACTCACGCTCAACTATTATATTTATGTCAGGCGATCCTCTTTTTTATCAGCGCCGTTTTCGCCAACGGCGCGGTCACCTGACCCAGTATACATAACAAGATATTCATGTACGAACTTGCATATTGTAATCAACTTTCCTCATGACAGCGTCGCTAAGGTATAATCCGTACATAGGTGACAATCCGTCTCTTCCTATACCAGTAATTGACCAGTTCAGTGACGATAAATGTAAGCTGGCCTCAGTTCAGTACCTCCCAGAAATGTCGTTTCGCTTGCACTCGCATCGAGTCGATTATGGATCGCCGATATTTGGTGAAATTGTGCTGTTGCCTCGACGTAAAATCAAGTCCAATACGCTCCGGGTAAGAATCGTGGCCGAGCAGTGCGCTACAACCGCAATCGCGGGGGTTACGTACCCTCGAAGCTTTCAAAAGAGGTATGCGGATACCGTGCTGAAAATTTGCGACGAGCCCGAGCTAGCCCAAAGCAAGCAGTACACTCTGCCTTTCTGTATCGAGTTTCCCACTCACAGCGACCATAAAACCTGTGCATGCGGCACAGAGCAAAATAGGGGCCCGGGAGCTGGGCCCTGCCACGAGGTGCTCCCCCCCTCGCTGGGCATCGTAGCGACGCCAGGAAGGGAGAGGGCTCGGACCAGCAGCTCGTCACACTCGCCGTCGGCCCGCTTGGGTGTGTTTCGGCAGTTACTGGTGAAAAACTCGGGAGCAAGTGTGTCGTACTTTATTGAAGGCGTCCTCGACCAGTCCGAGATCGTCGCTTATTCGCTCCTGTCATTCAGGCCCAGTGCCTTTCTCATGAATCTCAACCTCTATACCGACAAACACGGACAGTGCCTCGACCGAGTCTACTACTCAAAGCCCGTGTCAATATTTAAGCGGCGCCGCAGCGGCAGCATCAGTTTCTCGGTCAGCCCAGTTTACCATGACCTGGCAGCCCTCAAGGCGTCTGCCTATGTCACCTGCCACAACGAGAACGAGGGCGAGTCCATCGAGCGCATCATTCAGTATGTGCACAAGCGGTGCCACGCCCATCCCAATGGTACTCCCAGCGACCTGAGCTCGTCTGCAGTGGAAAAGTACCCCATCGCCTACGGACAGTCAACGGTGAACAAGGCTCTCCCCAAGGGCGACGTGAGCATGGAAGTCTCGTACGTGCTTGCCCGAAACCGCAACCTTATAATTATTCCCAGCTACGTTAGCTGTCTGACTGGTGTTACCTATGAATTGGAGCTGATTTTCAAGTGTACGTCGGGAAAGCACCGGCTCATCGTACCATTGGTATGTGCTTCAAGCCTAGACAGCTTCAGCGTCGCAGCAAAGCCCGACGAGGAATGTGACTTCACGTTCAGCCCCACAACCATGATGTGTCCCTCTTTGGTGGAAGACAGGGGTACACTGGATTCGTACTCTTCTGGAGACGAGAACGACTCCGAGGTGTTTACGTTGGAATCCTGATTTTATTTATCCTAGTATTTAATTATTTATCCATCCTTCAAACAGTACATATTCCCAGTAATAATCAGATTACTTATCCGTCATGTCGTCCAAGAGCCCATGCCAGCAAGCGGCCTGCGCAATCCAGACCTGCCTGGCTCAGCACAATCACGACGAGTCGAAATGCACGAGGATTATCGATAATTTATACGCTTGTTGCCAGTCATTCTACGAAAAGCAAGGGCAGGACTCGAGCAACCCCAACTGCCCCAAATTCAACGTACTCATGCGTAAGATTGATCAGCGAAGCCGGGAATCAATAGACGCAAAGCTGGTACGCTAAAGAAAAAAACAAAAGGAGTTAATCGTATATCATTAAACAATTAATTAGATTGCCTGTAAATCTATGCTGTCCAATCAATGGGCGATTTAAGGACTTTAATGAGCCTCTCCTCTTCCGACCCAGGTTCGGGATGGAAGTCGTAGCGCCACGACGCTTGGAGAGGCATGGAGACTAGAATAGACTCTATGCGTGAGTTCGGGGTGTGCAGACCAAAGGCAGTACCTCGGTCATGCACGAGGTTGAACTCGACATAGCGGCCTCTGCGGATTTGCTGCCAGAGCTTTTGATCCGGAGTGTAGGGCATGTCTTTTCTGCGATTTAAAATAGTCATATAGGTGGGCAAAAAACTCTCTAGGCATGACTTGACGAAACCATAGATCTTATCTGGATTTTCGTCCACCAGGTCGTCAAAGAAAATGCCTCCAATTCCACGAGACTCGCCGCGGTGAGTGTTGACGAAGTAGCGGTCGCACCAGGCTTTGAATTCAGGGTAGTACGATGGATCATGCTGATCACAGGCTTGCTTTAGCGATTGGTGGAAGAACTTGGCGTCCTCGTCAAACAAGTACGTGGGAGTAAGATCGGTTCCACCGCCAAACCACCACGCCTGGGGACTACCATCCTCGTTTTGTGTTTCAAAGTACCGGTAGTTGAGGTGCACAGTAGGAGCCATGGGATTTTTCGGGTGGAGGATGAGAGAAAGCCCACACACCCAGTATGGCAGCACCGTAGCGTCCTTCTGGCGGAGAGCAGCGTGGTTCTCCCGCATTTTCTTGATACCGGCTTCAGGCATTAGTCCGTGAACGATACTGATATTCACTCCGCCTCGCTCAAAAACATTTCCATCTTCAATCACCGAGGTGATACCCTCGCCAGTACCGTCGGGACGCACCCATTTATCGATGGTAAACTTTTTCCCATCGATTTTTTCAATAGCGTCAATAATTTCCTCCTGCTTCTCGCGTATGAGCGCTTCCATTTTGGCCCTCATTGTCAAGCTACGAGAAAAAGATTGAGCTGACGACGCCACATCTTCGTACATGCACTTTTTCATCAGTTTTGGTGGCGCGCGTGACGCTGGGGCTGGAAGTGTGGAGGATGTGGCAAAGTGCATATATCGGTCAGTCAACGGTGTTCCTTAATTCAGTTGTCAAGCTAAGTGAATTAATCGAGTTCTGATCTGTGAAGAATATACAAGTGTTTCCCAAAGACCGTAGAATGGATCACCGCTCCCCGTATCAGTGCGTTCCTATATACTAGTGATCACTCCACTAGTAGCGTGATACTTACGTAACTATCGTCCGAGCTAAGGTAAGCCATGAGTCCCTATGATGTAATGCGGCGTCTTACCTGTACTGATGGCGAAGAAAAACCTCAAAGCAGCGTTAAACCGTCATTTGGCGGCCAGGAGCCAGGAACTGCGAGAGAAAAAAAAGCTGGAGCACAGGAAAACCGTTGAGAAAAGTAAGGCTACGAAAAGGGCCAAAACAAACAGACCACACCTGCAGAATACAGGGTGGCTACCGTTTCTACACAACAGTCTCGTGATCCTAATCGGCGAGGCGGACTTTGGTTTCACAGTGAGCTGCTTGAACGAAAACTACATGGATGAGGTGATTCCTACTAATTACGACAGCAAAGATACAATTCTCTCAAAATATCCAAGTTCTGCCCAAGCCAATATCGATTACCTCGAAAGCGACCCCCGCGTATGCACGCTAATGTATGATGTAGACGCTACTGCGCTATGCAAGCACAAGCGGTTGAGAACACTGGTCGAGAATGCACAAGGGAAGACTATTGATTTTGTGTTCAACTTCCCTCATCTGGGCAAGTCCATTTCGGATAATGATCGGAATATTAGGGCTCATCAGGAGCTCATGCTCAAGTTCCTTCAGCAGACGAGACAATTATGTGCAAACTCACGCGTGTTGATAACGTTATTTGAGGGTGAGCCATACGCATCGTGGGAAATCAAACGACTGGCTCGCGAATGTGGGCTCAAACTAGAGCGTAGCTCGGCGTTCAACTGGGACCAATTCCCTGGTTATTCTCACTGTTTGACAGCTAAAGAAGGTAACACGGCTAAAAAACAAAAAGACCGTAAAGCACGCATCTACTTGTTTGTTCCTGCAGGTGCACAAGGTCAATTAACTCGATAATCTCCATCAGTGGCGTGCTTATGCGGTATCGTAGTGGTTCCTCAACCATGCATGCCGCAACATTTTCGCTCGATCCTCTTGAATTCGTGTAAAAAAAGAAAAAACATCTATAGCGTAGCTCTAGATGATGCGGAGCATGACTTTTCCAGCTAGCATACAAGCAAATTATTGGCCATGGTTTAGCTACATATGTACTAGCTCGCTTAAGCCAACCGCATGTAAACCCGAAATAATGAGAGATAAAGCACATTCCTTGTCGGACCCTGGTCCTATGAGGCCCCGCCTGTGTCAATACACCACTCACATCTGGCGACGCCAGATCAATACAATACGTAACTCATTACTCGCTAGGCTTTTCTAATTCATCCTCTGGCTTCGAGTTCTCAGTCTTTTGTAGCTTGAGAGGCTCACTGGAACCAGGCTTGGTGTCTTCACGTTTCCGTTTCACCAATCCACCAACATCTTTAGCAGTTTCCAGGACATCACTGACAAGCGACTGCGCGGGCTTGCCGCTACTAGACGGTGCTGCATTCTTAGCCCTAGTGTCATTGATCTCCCGTCGAAGATCGTGAACTTTTTGTCGCATCTCGGTCACCAGATTAGCTGGGGTTTTAGCCTTCTTTGCAGTTTGCACGGCACTGTCATAGTACTTGAGCGCTGATTTCAGGTCCTCTAAAGATTCATTCGTTAGCTCGTAAGCGAGGCCAGCAAAGTAGTAGGCACTAACCAAATCTTCCGAATCTTCAGGGAGGAACTTCTTTTTCAGCTCCAGTGCACTAGCATAATCGGGTGCTGCTTTGCCCGGCTCATCATCTTCAATTGAGATGTCACCGAGCAGCGTGTAAACATTGGCAAGCTTTTTCTCAATAGCACCTCGGTCTTCGGCAACTGGTAGCTTTTTTGTGTAAAGTACTCTGCAAGTATCAATTATCTTCCAGGCAGTGGTAAAGTCGTCATCTTCATCCTGTATATCTTGTGCCTCGTCTTCGTTCTCTTCTTCCCCGTCCTTTTCTGGACCCTCCTGTTCCGCTTTGTCCTTATGGTTGTCCAATTCCTCTGCTTTACTGGACCCTGGTTGAGGGTCCTCTTGTTCGTCCAATGGTTCCAATTGAACGTTATCCATGTTGATTGCCTTCTGTTGTTGCTTGCTGTCTACATTCTCGGTGTTAAACATCTGGACTTGTTCCTGAGCAAACCTGAAAATAGCATTGCCATAGAGATATAGCAGATCGGGATTGTCATCGCCATGCTTCTCCCAATACAACTTGCACGCGTCTGCAAAATGCTCCACTGCAGTCTCGTAGTATTTAGCTGCCATCGCGGCTTCGCCTTCGCCCACCAATTTCTTAATTTCAGACATGAACTCCCAGCGTGAACTTTACAGCTTAATAAGGTCAACCTCAAGAAATAGATATTTTAGTGTTGCTGTTGTAAAAGCCAAGAATATATATTGTTTTATCAATGATTTGAACAGGATGCTGTTAGCACGAGCATGCCATATTAGGCTCTACAGCACTATTACAAGTGGCGAACGCCACAAATAAATTTCATGGTTGACAAGCGTCGTCGTAGAAAGAAGATCCGTATTGAGGATCATTCGTCTTCTAGCGAAAGTGAGGATGCTGAATCCTCCCACTCTGATGTGTCTATGAAGGAGGATGAGGGGCCCCAAGACTCTGACAATAATCTGAGCGATCAGGAAAACTACCCTGACGACCTTCAGGACAATGCCCGAATTCTAGCCCACAAAAACCCCGCTCCTGAGAACGAGTTTGACCAGTATTTCCTGAAAATAGTGACCGAGCAGTTCGGCAATGACTTGGAAGCGTTACGAAGGGCCCCAGATTTCCACGAGGGCTCTCTAGAACTGCTCGTTTCCGGCCTCAAAGAGGGTGTGAACATCTTTGATCAAGAGCAGAAGAGACTCTTGCTCAAACAAGCGAACTAAACCTCACAGACGTCTCGATCTCCTTTTATTTATAGCTAGTTCTTCGCGTTGACGATCCTCTTAATGCTTTGTAGAAATTGCTTCTTCTGTTCCTCCTCTGCAGTCCCAGACCACACATTAATTAGCTTCTCGAGGGCTTCGTATTCTGACAGCGCTTCCTCCTGAGATAACTTCGAAAACTTCTCCGTTACGGCCGCCTCGTCAAAGTCTTGTGCCTGCTGCAAAAGTCCCTGGACCTTCTCAATACGCACCTTCTGCTCATTGAGCTCGACCAAAGTGAACAGAGCAGGACAATCTGCTTGCTTCTTCAAGCCTAGGGCGAGCTCTTGACCGACAGCTCTCTCTTTGGCAACCAAATTGACCATGTCGCTTGCGAGCAAATCGTACTGATATTTTACCCGTTTCTCGGATTTGTTTAGGTATTCTAGTGAGCTTTTTAGCTCTTCAGCGATACGCTGGCTGTAAGAATCAAGCAGAGCCATTAGGTGCACACTATCAGAGTAGATCTGATCAAGGTTACTCTTGTGTGTATAAGTCTCCACAGCTGCATCGATAGCACTGTGAGGAACGAAATTAGGGTTGCCGAACGTGTCTAGGAGCTGTTGTAGCGACGCATCTTCAGGTATTTGCAGCATGTTCGCCACGTGGCTGACCAGGCAAACCTTCAACGTCGAGGTGGTCCTACTGCAAGTGGACACTTTATCAATTATTTATATCTTTGCACGCAAATTATTAGCCTAGGTTTTATTTGGGTGAGAGCTGCCAAGATAGCACGCACACGGTGATCCATATTTTAGGTAGCAGATTTAACTTCAATCTACTAGATCCCTACAAAGTAATTTAGCAGCCGTCGCGACATCAGGTAGAGTGGCTCCTGACATACTTTTAGTACGATGATGGCTATCATGAGTATAAGAATACCAGCAGTGATGTCAGGAGTGCATAACTCGCTGCCGCTCCTAGAATTGGTTTAATTACAGAGCTCGGTGACACGTCCTCCCTGCGGCTTAGCTCTAGAGTGGTATGGCTCTGCTCATCAAAATCGTGCACTGGTCTGATATTCTTATCTTTGACAAGTGAGCCTTTGGAATCAGTAATTTCGAAATTGGTTTCGCGGAAACTGATGCCTTTGAGTATTTTACCTCTATTCGCCTTGACTCCATTCTGGATCATATTAGTTCCGGTACTCTTGACCAATTTCGCCAGCGCCGGACTCTTGAATTTAAGATTCTCGTAATTGGACTCACATGCCGGCCGAGGGAGCTCCAAGAGGGGCTGGGCTAAATCTATTGCTGTCTCGATTTCCTTAGTGCTGGTTACGGCTTTCTCGAACTGTGTTTTCAAGACCTCAAAATCTGGCAGCAGTCGAGCGTTTCCATGAGCATCCAGTTCTACTAGGCCGTAATCATTGGGCTCCTGCGTGAACTCATACACAAGCCCCCCGCAGAAAACGTTGGTCATTAACGGGGAATATATGGCTTCAATCTCCTGGAAAATCCGCGGTCTAACCAAGTTGCAGCCGAACTCTGAAAGGAATACGGGCACAGGGAGCTTGCTGTGATCTCGCACTAAGACATCGTAACCTGACGTGGTGAAGGTTTGTTTTCCACACCATTGATATGAGTTGACTCCGTAGAAATCGATCGCGGAATCAGAGTCGCCGCAAGTTAAGAAATGGGACAAGTCAGTACGATACCTTAGATCGTCGGCAGCTGAATACCCGACGGGGATGATTCGAGGTGCGTTAAATTTGATGTAGTCTTTCGCGTCCCTAGTAACTGCTCTGATGTAGTATGGAGATACCGAGGCAGAGATCTCATCATTGACTATCTCATTCCCAATAAAGTACCCAAGAGTATTGTTATACCATGAGAATTGCTCAATTACCTGAAACACATGTCGAAGATACTTGGAACTATACGTAGTCCAGGGTTCGTATCTGTTGATGTTTTCCCCAGACCTCGGCGTATTCACATCCAGAATGAGATAAATTCCTGCCGCTGCCAACATCGTCATACACTCATCGTGATTTAGCTTAGGGTTGACGCTGTACACACGAATCGTATTGATACCGAGTTGCTGAAAAAGATACACATCGCGCGCGCACGAATTAGGATCGCTCAGTGGATCAGAGTTTTCAAAGTCCCGAGAAGACCCTCCTGGTTGATAATCTACGCCGCGAATCAAGAAAGGCTTCCCTGAGACCGAATCAATGAACTGGCTTTCACTTACGATTATCGGGTGCACAAATGCCTGTACTCTGAGTGCGAAGGCTATAAGTAACGCTATGAGCGCTCGCATTCTGAATACTATGTTGGTGTGTTTATGCCTTGAAAGGAGCAAAGATTACAACATTGTGATACCAATCACTACGACACACCAATGTCATATCTTGATGAGAACTTCTAGATCTGACCGTCAGCACGCTCTATATGCTCTAAGTTCGGCATGGTGGTCATTAAGCTCTTCATATACTTCATGAAATCAGAACCAATCCAATATTCAATGCTAACATGGTGGTGCGACAATTGATAAATAGACTCTGTTAAATACTATGAAATTAGAAACCGCCAGCGGCTGCTCCAAGTGCAGCACCATCTGCCGCAGCCCATCCTCTTCCGCTCATGCGATACGTACCTGAAGATCCATACCTGCCTCCCGGAGTCTTGATCGGTGGCAAGTCCTCCTTCGTCTTGTATTTCCAGGAATCATCTTTGGGCTGCACATAAAGGTTATGCGTCTTTTCGTCGGCAGGGAAACTAAGATTGGTGTTCTCGGTTGAGGGTGTGCGTGCAGGTGTCATACCTGGGGTAGTATTGTGGGGTACTCTGGACGGCTTCTTGAACAAGCCCTTGATCTTCCGAGACAATTTCTTAGAGCTATTATCGGGATAACCATCAGCCGCAGGAACCTCGTTTAGAGACTTGTGAGTTGACATAGAGAGAAGCTACACATTTAGGCTAGTTGTAGTTCAAACCTAACCTTAGCAAAGAAGCACTGTGCCTCATTTTTCGTGCTGCGGTAGATTCTATACCTCAGTGCACTTTAAGGTTTGTCAGAATATCGAAGCGTTTGTTGCAGCAAAGTTAAGCGATCTTTGCTCTCAAGGAGCTCATGCTAAATATTACTCTAAATGTCAGCAAAAAAGTCCACATCCACGGCGGGACTCGAACCCGCAATCTTCGGATTAGAAGTCCGACGCCTTAACCATTAGGCCACGCGGACTTACGTATTCACGAAGCTGGGAGTCAGTGAAACGTCTACCACAAGCAAAGATGACGATTTTTGAGGTCCTAAAATTGCGGGTGTTAAAATGTCCGTTGATCTCTCCGTTACCAGCATTACAGTGCAATCACCGTATTCGAGGTGAGGTCTTATTGACCCTGGAGAGCTAGCAGAATGAACGATTAGATTAGAAAAAATCATATATAAGCAGTACCAACTATGGTATCGCAATAACTTAATTGAAGTGTGTAAGCTCACATGCTTTCACCAGCATCATAGACAGGAATCAAACCAATAGTCTCTGTGGTTTCAAATTTTACTTTGTTCTTCTTCTCCTCATACCAGGCACCAGTATTGTATGCATTAATATCAGATTTGCGCAGCTCAGTCATTTGCTTATCAGCCCAACCGTACTCATCTGCAGGGAACCAAACCACGGGGTTGCCGTTGTTGAATGCGGGGTCGTAGTAGGCGTCCTCCTCAAGCTCCTCGGGTATGGGCTCTGGTATAATGCTCCACACGGGATCGGTGAACAGATGTTGACGCAACACTTCGCACCTATAATAGATGTGAGGCTTGAAGAAGCGCTGCATCAGTGTTCCACGCTCATAATTAGTCGACACCTGGCGCTCAATTAGACCAGCAGAGTCAGAGTGTTTCTCGTACTTACCCACATCCAGGCTGTGACCCTCGACGTCAAGCGAGTGACCCTTCTCTGCATAAGGGTCGCTATTACGATGGATTGCAAGAGTGGGATTGTTCTTCTCAAGTAAAGCCCTGGGCAATGAGAAAAGCAGGGAATTGAACGCCCGCTCTAGATGGATTTGCACATAAATCACGAACAGGGCCAGAATAGCGCTGATTACCACAGGGCCCCAAGCCTTGGCGAAAACAAGCATGACAATCAGGCAGAAAAGAGCCACATAAATTCCAGTGAACATCTGGAACAGTGCACGACTGTAGTAAATACCGCGGCCATTTGAAACGCCATTCACATATGTCAAGTTGTTGAGGAACACGAAATAAACAAGGAAGTATAGGACAATCCCAAATGCAAACATCAACGGGGCAAGCATAGCGTAACTGAAGATAATGGTCGAGAACAGAGAGTACAGAGGGTAGACAACACCCCAGCCAGGTAGACCAAGAAGGTTGCGGCGTTCCCAACGCTTGCGCGGCGTGTTATCCAAAAGCATTCCCAAAGCATGAAAGAGGAGCACTGCACTAATTTGCAAAATCGCACCGCTTGGAATCGTCAGCGCCTGAAGAAGAATGTAGTTGAGGAAGAAGTTAGAGGCTTTGGGCAAATCTTTACTCAGAGTATTGAGGATGAGACTCTTCACGTCCGCACCATCTGCCAGCAAGGTGCTCAATGTAGAGAGAATACTGGACGACAAGGTTACGATGAAGAAGTTCTGGATTACCAAAAACGTGAAATAAACTTGCTGAAGGAAGAATTCCACATCGGTAGTGGTACCACATCCAGAAACACGCCCCATCCAGCGGATGAAAGGAGGCAACAGGGACATCAAAACTGCAAGTAAGATCGCGGGAAGCATCGAGCTAATCAGACCAAAAAGTGGCTTTGGCAGGTTATTTATCCAATTGAACGCCGGCTCTAAAATGTCGATAATGACGTTAATTTGGGAGATAAAACCAACAAATGCAACAGGAATACACCAGAAAACGCACAAAGCAAAGGAGATAGTATTGGCACCAAGCGACTGAACAAGTCGACGCCACCAAGAAAGATCCAAGTTCTCCCAAAGAACCTCGTCAGGAGTCATTCCAATGAAACGCGGGGCGAGATGGAAAGGCTGAGGATGCGCCAAAGACTGGTAGGCAACCTCTGCGTGGCGCTGGGAAGTGAAGGTGACGAAGGCAGCTCTGAGGGGCTTTGCCTCTTTGCGATTATTCTGCATAGTGGTGATTTCCTGGTTCAGTTCAGGCATCCGCTCCTTGGCAAAAGAGATTGTCCCCACCTTCTTACCAATTGGGAGGCCCCATTTCTTAAGACGGTGAGTGAGCGGCTTTTTAAGATAGTCCTCCAGATTATCGCCGGGCAGTTCCTTGTTCTTCTTAACAAGTTTGCAACGCGTCTTCAGTGACTTGGAGAGCATCTTATTCTCGCTGGCCTCAACCTTGCCAGCCAGAGCTGTACGTTCCTTGACGAGCTTGGTGAGCTCCTTGGCGTCCCTCGCCAACGCAACATTCTTGACACCATCATAGATGCTTCGGAAGTAGCTCTCACTCATTTGCTCTTCGCTAACACCATTCAACAGAACTGTTCGTGAGGAGATACGAGTGCGATACTGGTTCGAGGTCAGGAATGCTTGGCGGCAAGACACGTAGAACAGCAATTCGCGGTAAATACAGAAGAGGACGAAACCAAAAAAAATCCAAGCAGCAAATGCATGCGCATAAAATCTATTGTTATTCTCTGGGGTAAGCACGTTGCCAAATGTAAGAATGTTCAAACCAGTATTGCCACCCCCACCAGTTCCATGGATGGGCATGAGCAGAACACCAAGGAAAAGAATGCCAAAGATACAAATTAAGCCCATGGTGCGCAAAAAACGCAAGAAGAAGTAACCATCCATGCCTACGTCTCTGATAATCTCGGGATCTTTGCGAGATAAGAGGTCAGGAATCCACGCAAAATACCCTGTCGGAGGAGCACGCGGTTTGGCGTCGTCACGAGCTATATCGGTGGTAACACGTTTTTCGTATACAGGTCGGTTCCAGGGGCGCAACAGAACAAACGCTACAACGAATATGCCCGCAAAGGCACCGTTGTAAACGAATGATGTCACAATAGCTGTGACACTATTTGTCGAAGTGTCGTCAGAACTGGAACTGGACATGCAGAGTCAGCTTGAGGGTCTGCAGCAGTTATATATTCAGGCGATGGGTCGTGCCGTTTAGGACATCACATGGACCTGCATAAGTGTGCAGAACGTCTGCAATTCCAAGCCACGTTCTGCATTCCAACGAAGTGGGTGGCTCGTAACCAGGCGTCACATACGTCTCCAGAGTTACTTCTAACGATAGATAAATAGCTTGGTATGCTCTTAGCCGATTAGAGAGGGAAATATTACCATCTCCCTGATATTAACCACGCAAAATTCTATCAGGTGCATGATGTCATAAGTCATAGGGTTAGGAAGCGTGCACTTGCTGCTGGACTCGATTGCATCTGCGACAGCTCATTAACCACGCGTCTAAACGAGGATTTGCTATTAGTTAGATTAGGCACGCGCCTCTCTCTCCCGGTTCAAGTAACTGGCAGCGACATCTGTGTGGGACGATTGTGGCAACGCACCCCAGAAAAGCAAGGGAAACCGAAACACCAGCTGCACGAATTTAATGACTAAGACCTACTGCAAGCTTCATTCCAGTGTACATGTCCACCTAAAACATTTGCTAGAGGTTGAATGTAAAGTTCAGAAATTACATTGCCGCGTTGTACATTGCCGGGACTGAGTCTAAATCTCATATCGGGAGGGACCTGTCATGAATTAGGTGCGCTGAGGTTGGTGTCATTGCTTGCAGTTTCTCTATCTGGCGTTGCATGAAGAACGCCATCGAGCCCCACTGAGGAGTCATGTAAAGGATACCTCTATATACAACTCAGTTCTATCAGAAAACAGACACCCACCAACTCAAAAAATTTGAGTTTTACAAGCAATGTCAAGCTTAGCGATCTGCACCTATGAGAAATATGCATATGAGCGGCTGCACTTGTACGATGAGGCTTCAAATAGACTCTAGACGATTTCACTACTCCAGGTTAATCAGCCTCCCCAAAAACTGATAGTCTTAATGTTGATGTTATTGGAATCACTACATAACCATCATATCGTAAATCACACCAGTGCTGCCCCAGGCTGCTTAGTTAGCGAGAAGATCAGCAAATCTGCGTCATATGCAACCAACTCTTGAGGTTGCTTCTTTCTCCCAAGTAGATCGTCGAGATGCCTAATGCACATGCTAATTATAGTCTGTCAATCATTAAGCGGAATAAATAGTTAAATACGCGTTCTCTTTCGAACGCAATTACGACAGTTGCAATTGTGACAATATTCTTCATCACCAGCTTGCTTTTGAACCTGCTCATGCATTTCGCCAAGTAAACTTAGGTAGGGACGCCCCCAAGGATATTGCTTGAATTTTTGTGCAAGCAGCTCGAGTTGCTCTTGCGCTTCTGCTAAGCTCATCTCTTTTGTCTCGCTTGCATCGCCTGTAGCACTTGAGGGCTGTTCGCTCACCCCAGCTCGAGCAAAGAGTCCACCAGACATTCGTGCGATCGAGTTATCGGGAGCATGCACTTGGGGGGTGCTGCCAAGTTGCGTGCTGCTGGTCGTAGGGGACCTACTGAACGATGCTAACCTAGGAGGCGATGCAAATCGGGATGAGCGACTGTATGGAGATGCTGTGCGAGGAGACCTGCGAGTAGATAGAATTTTGAGTCGCTCTTGATTCCTTTTGGGAGTAAGAGGCGTACTTTGGGAGATAGATATCCTTGAACTTGATGGTGCAGATTTCTGGGTAGTCCATAATCGGGGAAGTCTGGGGAAGTCTGGTGGCTTTTTTGAAGCAGTGGGTAGGGAATTGCCCTGATGCGTATTCTGATCAAGTCCTTGTTCTAGTGTAGCAAAGTAGCCGTAGCCATTAACAGGCTCCTCAATAGGCCGAATTTCATCACCATTCGTTATCTCTGGACCTGCATCGTGGGGACTTTTCGCACTGGGGGATTCCACGGGTTCCTCTAGTTGCTCCTCAGGTGGAGGCGGGACATCACTGCTTGTGTCTGTGATCGGTGTTCGCTGAGACAGTTTTCGCTTAACTTGTGAGATAAAATCGTCATCAAATTTAGGAACAAAGTCCTCTGAGAGGCAGCTATCGCTTTTTAGCTGCATTACATATCTCCATGCCTGGTCAATGATCTCAGCAGTTAGCGATGTGCCATTGTAGTTTCCAATTCGATCAGCAATACTATCAATAAAATCATCTGGAAGCCTTGCCAACGACGCACCTGATGTTTTAGTATGCTTTGCAGTTCGCGACTTGCCCATTAATCTACTTAATGTAGAGGTGTGAACTCGAAGGTCATACTTGTTCTCTACCCATGCTTGTAAATCCTTGAGAGATAAATGACTATTATTGTGGTAGTAATTCAAGATGGACTCCTTCTGGACCTCAGATAGGACCTGACGCCTAGTCATCAGTAAGCGTGCAAGATTTGGAAAAAGCAGAGCTTTTCCAGACGATGGACGAACTGAATGAGTGGCCTGGCAGACAACCAGCAAAGGCCTCCTACGGGCATACAATGAACTTTGTTGCCGACAACAAACCTTATAATTTACGACAGAACGATCGTTCGTATAAACTGGGGTCAATTGACTTTAAGGAGCTGGTTGTCCAGGAGCAATCAAGATACCCTGGTCTACGGCCCATTAATGAGACATGGACCGAGGATCAGGCCTATTTGGACATGCATCAGTGTGCGTTTGTTCCCAGAAGTGTGTATCGCGGAAGCGCGATTAACTCACGAATTCTTAGTGACCCAGATGTATTTGATCCCTCGGTAGACCAAAAGATTTGCGGTTTGAACAATGATATCGTTTGGGCTGACCGTCTTTCGCTCAAGTATTTCAACTCTGACAATTCCTTGGTCAAAGAGTTCAATGTCGGTAGCCAGGTGTCGTGCATTTCAAGCGTCGGTGATCGCCTAGCGGCTAGAACGAAGCTAGGACTTGCGATGATCTCGCATGATACCGTAGACTACGTAGCAAAATGCGATGCAGTCCACAACGATATAAGTGCTGATGGATTATATGCCAGCATAATTTCTAACTGTAGGCTGCAGGTGTACGACTTACGGGCGTCCAAGAAAGTGTATTCTCGCCCGCTGCATGAAGGGGTTCTTGGATCGTGGTCCATGAGCAAATGGGCAACCGCTGATAGAAAACAAATGTGGACGAATGGAGTTGACCTCTCCATGATAGATATACGAGCACCACCACTCGAGAAACCAGCAGAAGTTATGAAAACTAAGGGCAGAAGAGAGTTAATTCGGTCCTTTGATGTGGTGGATGAGACCTTTGCATACGTGCTTGGCAACCGAGATCTGTCCTGGTACGATACCCGGATGCCTTCGAAAGCCATAGTGGCTGTGCCGCACTATTTCTCGCGTGGAGAGCCGTCCTTGCGGCTCACAACTTCTGAGGTGTCAGGAACCACATACTGCTTTGTTAGCGCATTTGCAGAGTCCTTTAATACAGTGTTTACGTTTGGAGTTGATGAAAAATTTCCAGTTCAAAGATACGACCCTTATCTAGCCCGGATTTGGCCCACAGTTTCGCCTCAAAGCCAGTACTTGCGACCTGCTGGGGAGAACATTGAGCTCTTTATAACAACACCATTTGGGGGATTGTACAAGGAGACATTCAAGGTCGGTGCCGACGAGAATGAAGAACCAGAAGTATTAGCCGAGGGGTTCTATCGAGAGCCTGAGATGCCACCTCCCGGAACCACCCCACAGGTTGATTTCATGTGGAAGCGACGCCCGGCGAATAGTCAGACTCTGAGGAACGACAATATGTTCAGGTTTGTCTACGAGACAAAGCAAGCTGAGCTCAAGCCACCTGAACTGCTCGAGAATGGGCAACCAGCGCTACACATGATGAACTTTTCATCCCCAGAAGACTTTGGGTACTACTTGCATAGGATTTGGCTTAAGGATGCCCCCGAGGAATTCCAAGAACAGCGCTCTGAGGCAGTTTACGAGATTTTCAGAGATGTTTCGGGCGTCGAATGGTCAATGGGGCAACCACTTGATTCCAAGCTGGTTGCGGAAGTTGCAGATGACGACGAATTCAATGAAGACTGGCCAGAAATCAAAGAGCCAGAAGAAAGGCTTGACGAGGAGCTAGGCAGAGAATCTGGCGTCGGTCTCTTTGCCGGCGAAGGTGAACACATCCATCTTGGTGAACCGCCGCAATCAGAGGACGGTGTTGCAGGCTCAAGCCAAGTGAGCTCGACTCAAGAAACACAAACCGAGAGCGAAATCTACTCTTCACAGCCAATACCCTCGTCTCAGACGGTACCGAGTCTCGGGACGTTGTCGTCGCAAAGTACCAAAAAGAAAAGAAAGTCAAAGAAACGTCGCAACCGAGACGGATTCAGTTGATCTATTTATTTATTCAAACATTACTTGCATTCGAATTTGCTACTACCATTAATGCGGGCCATGCAACAATCGCCGATTAGATAAAGTGCGCATGCAGGCTCATGCTGCCGTCCCCATATCGTGCATCTACAACGAGAAAAAGGCAAGCTCAGCCAGCAGCCAGCCCAATTAACTATCTAGTATGTAAACGCTACTCAAAAGTCACGTGGACCTATGTTTGCTAGTCGGCACAGGAGTGCAGGTCAGGTGCTTCCGGCTGATAAATATAGTATGGAATTAATAGCGGGACAAGCGACATATTTGTAAACTCTTGACATTGACACCAGGATGGGTGTTCCGTGTCTCACATACCTCGCTGAGGACAAGATATGGCGCTGCAAGCATTGCGGAGCGCACCTGGCGGTCGAATCGGATTTAATGTCGAACGATTTTGTGGGCAAATTCGGACAAGCAAAGTTATTTCACCATGTTTCTAATGTTTCTCAGTACGATCGACATAAGGCTACAATGCGCACCGGCACATTTTTGGTCGACCTGATAAAGTGCCAGAACTGCGAGTCGTATGTTGGGTGGACCTACATCAAGAGCTACACTAGAAATGAAACCTACAAAGAAGGCAAGTATATTTTAGAGGTGCGGCAGATCAGCAAGTACGATGACCCATCTGGGCTCAGCTGCTCATATGACCCATACGAGTCAGATATCGGCTGCTCCACCTTCAGTTTCTTTGCCCGTGCGTCAACAATCCCCCCCACGGTCATCCCACTATACCCCCAATATTTCATGGATGACTCCTCATCGACGCCCTAGACAAATGCGAACCTATATTTATCTACTTAATTTATTCATACTAGTTTGATCGAGTGTGACTCAGTCCATGAGCGAGAGGTTCACGTGACCCTCAGTTAAGAGTTTGTCACTTGGCTCTCTAGCCTAACATGTCTGATCTCGCCGAGCAAACCGCTAAAGTTAGCCTGGAGAATAAAGAGGAAGTTCCCCTCGGGGAAGATGGGAAACCTCTGTCCAAGAATGCCCTAAAAAAGTTGCAGAAAGAGAAGGAGAAAGCCGCTAAAAAGGCCGAGAACGAGCGTAAGCAGGCTGAACTCAAACAAGCTCGTGAAGCAGCTGAAGTTGACTACTCAAAGGGCAAGTACGGCAAGCTCCCGCTTATTCAGAGTCGTGAATCTGACAAGACTGGCGTCAAGCGTGTGCACATCAAGGACTTGAGTGCCGCTAATGCTGGAGAAGAGGTGCTTCTCAGAGCTCGTATTCACACCAGCCGTTTGCAGGGCAACAAAATGTGCTTCTTGTCTTTACGCCAGCAATCCAGCTTGGTGCAGGGTCTCCTGGTTGTCGATAAAGAGAACGTCAGCAAGCAGATGGTCAAGTGGGCAGGCTCGCTATCGCTCGAGAGCATCGTTTTGGTGAAGGGAAAGGTTGCAACTACCCCAGAGCCCGTGAAGAGTGCTACCGTCCAGGACGTAGAGATCCACATCTCCGAGATCCACTCTATTGTGGAGACTCCTGCCCAGTTGCCTATTCTCATTGAGGATGCCATGCGTAGCGAAGCCGAGGCCGAAGCCGCTGGACTTCCTGCCGTGAATCTCGACACTCGTCTCGACGCTCGTGTCATTGACCTGCGTACGCCCACCAACCAGGCCATTTTCCGCATTCAGGCCGCTGTTTGCCACTTGTTCCGCGAGTTCCTTAGCAGCAAGGGCTTTACTGAGATCCACACCCCCAAATTGATTGGTGCTCCTTCCGAGGGTGGTGCGAATGTTTTCAAAGTCACCTACTTCAAAGGCGATGCTTACCTTGCTCAGAGCCCTCAGCTCTACAAGCAGATGCTTATTGCTGGCGACTTTGAGAAAGTGTTTGAGATCGCGCCAGTTTTCCGCGCAGAGAACTCCAACACTCATCGCCATATGACCGAGTTCGTCGGGCTCGATCTGGAAATGGCCTTCGAGGAGCACTACGACGAGGTTGTCGACTTGTTGGGAGAAATGTTCATCTATATTTTCAGCCAGCTCAAAACCAGGTATGCTGATGACGTTGCTGTTGTCCGCAAGCAGTACCCCGTAGAGGAGTTTTTACTTCCTGCTGATGGCAAGATGGTCCGTTTGCACTATAAAAAGGGTATTGAGATGCTGCGGAACGCCGGCTATAAGGATATCAACGACTACGATGACTTGTCCACGGAGCAGGAGAAGGCACTTGGCAAATTGGTGCGTACTGAGTATAATACTGACTTTTACATTCTTGACAAGTTCCCGCTCGCTATTCGTCCTTTCTATACAATGCCTGATGCAGAGGATCCGAACTACTCTAATTCTTATGATTTCTTCATGCGTGGCGAGGAGATTTTGTCAGGCGCCCAGCGTATTCACGACCCTGAATTGCTCAGTGAGCGTATGAGGGCTCATGAAGTCGACCCTACGAGCGATGGTCTGCGCGACTATGTCGAAGCCTTCAAGTATGGAGCTCCTCCTCACGCTGGTGGTGGTATCGGCTTGGAACGCGTCGTCATGTTCTACCTAGGACTTGGAAACATCCGCCGTGCCTCCTTGTTCCCCCGCGACCCTCGTCGTATCAGACCCTGAAATCTGTAAATAGTACTGATATAAACAAAAAGGCATTAGGCTACTTGAGTTTCTTTTAACGAAGATCTAATAACATTTGATCCGGGTGCTCGAGAAGGCCCTTCCAACAAGCTACCATCGATGCCAGAGTCATGCCATCCAGTGCCCGGTGATCGCCAGACCAGCTCGTGCAGAGAATATTCCTAGGAACGATATTATTGTGCTCATCATAACGTGGGAGCTTTCTTATGCTGCCAATTCCGCCGATGCAGACCTGGCTGTCAACGATGACCGGTGCTACAAACATGCCACCTACGGTGCCGATATTGGATAGGGTAATGGTCCCCCCTTGAAGGTCTGAGGGCTGAAGCTTACCAGCAGCACCTGCATTCTGCAGCCTAACCAGTTCCTGGCCGATTTCTATGACCGACAAATCTTGCACATTCTTGATGACGGGAACTACTAGGCCTGCCGGTGTATCCATGGCGACCGCTATATTATGAGCAGCGCGTGTCTCGAGCGCCTCTTGCTCAACTAAGAGACGGCTGTTGACAGCAGGATACTTCAATATTGCGACTGACAACGCTTTGATCATGAACGGCATGAACGAGAGTTTCATGTTTTTCGTGCTCAGTGCCTTGTTGACCCGCCCACGGAGCGCCATTAGGTTGTCCATCTCAATCTCCTCTGTATACAAAAAGTGAGGTATCAATGCTGCTTTGCTCATAGACTTGAACATCTGTTTTGCTGCCCCTTTGAGGGGGATAGTCTCATTGGAGACTGCTGTGGATTGTGTCGATGTTGGATTTGCAATCTTTTTGAGAACGTCCTCCTTCATGACTCTGCCGTCTTTGCCTGTGCCATTGATTGAGTCCACTTCGAGCTGGTGCTCTCTGCATAGACGACGGACCGCAGGAGTGGCCAAAGATTTGATATGTGGACGAACAGTCGGGGTTTCTTTAGACGATTCTTGAGGGGGTGCCTCAGGCGTCGCAGGCTCTACTGGGGGCTGGGCTTGCGGCTCAGCAGAGCTTTTTACTGGAGCTGACGGCTCGTCTTCCTCGGTATCAATCTCCAACAGGGCTCTACCTACCTGGGCCATTTGACCAATGTCGTAGTGGAGCTTCTTGATGACGCCCGAATAGCGAGATGTAATCTCTACCGAGGCTTTGTCGCTTTGAACTTCACATATAGGATCGAATTCGTCCACACGAGCGCCCGGCTGGACGAACCATTGGATCATCTCGCACTCTTTGATGCCCTCTCCTACATCTGCTAGGAGAAACGGCTTTACTGCGAGTCTGCGGGACGCAATGGAGAAGTTCCGAGCAGCTGCAAATACCTGACGTCTCAACATGCCTGTCGTGGAGAAATTGTGGCCGCACTGGATCGAAATTATAGATACTGTGGGGTTACC
The DNA here is from genome assembly GCA_023628975.1 of Wickerhamiella pararugosa. Lineage (NCBI taxonomy): Eukaryota > Fungi > Ascomycota > Dipodascomycetes > Dipodascales > Trichomonascaceae > Wickerhamiella > Wickerhamiella pararugosa. Next base: position 1,029,824 of record JAMAJQ010000001.1, on the reverse strand, counting down.
CTTGACCACACGCATATGCAGGATTTACAGTGGGATCTGACCGAAAACTAGCACGAACGCTGCAATAGCTTCTATATTAGTACCGAATAGGGTGAATTAAGGAACACGTTTTTTCGGGAGCTAATTCGGAACACTGGAAGCCTGAATGGATCCTCAACAACAATCCCGTGAATCAAAAGCCGAGAGGGGCGAAAATATGCAATTGGTGCCAAGTTTTCTCGAGGTGAATCAGAGCAATATGACGGACAAAAATGATCCAATCTAGGTATAAATCAAGATATTCACCTGCTGCTTTACCGCCATCAGAGAGCATCAGGCGAAATGAGTGTAACACTTTGCTCTATCTTCTTATCCCAGTTCCAATTGATCCTGACTAGTTTATATGTAAATATTACACGAGCTCAGGAGGAGCCATCTGCCACAATCACTTCATCACCAGGCTTCTTCGCTGGTATTACTTAAGGAAGTCGTAACGAAGTAACCAGAAAGTAGCCACTCCGTGCGCCACCATTCTACGCATGTCAAATGGACTACAGTGAGATACAAGAAAATGAGGTGGAAGCATTACAAGCTATTTATATGGACGACTTTAGGGCGTTAGAGCGTAAGAAAGTTTGGAACAAAAAGTCAGCTCCGAGGTTTCGCATTACGCTACGCCCAACTAGTAAATCGCCAATGGAATTGACTCTTAAGGTAGAGATGACCAGCACATACCCTAAAACACTCCCTACAATCACAATTGAGCATTCAAATGACCTACATCCGAAGCAATTAGAAGTAATCCGTCAAAAAACCTCGCAAACAATGAAAGAACTTCTTGGATCAGAGATGATCTTTGAGGTTACATCGAACGTTCAAGATATGCTAGATGAGTATGCGCAAAAAGATGCTGAGGCACCGAGCCTAGACGAGGCTAGACTAATGAGAATAAAAGAAGAGGAGTTGGCAAGGAAACGGGAGTATGATCGCACAAGAAAGGAGTTACAAGACCAGGAACTGAGACAAGAAAAGCATCTTGAGCAGCTAGTCCTGGACGAATTGGATAATCAAAAACACAATGAGAGCTCTAGTAAACGGGAAGCTAAGGAAGATGAGTCTTCCCAACAACCAAGTTTGAATATCTTCACATTTGATAGGTATGTCACGGCTCGTAAACCGAATGGCGGCAACATTAAATTCCAGAGAGTGGTATTGGGGATGGAACTTCAACTAAATATATTTGGCGTTACACGTATTGTGTATCCTGTTGATTCTCCATCAATGCCGTTTCTAATGATTCAGATCCACCTCGAGGGTGAGTACTGGCACTCCCAGGATACACGCAAAGAGCTCCAAGATCTCGAGGCTGAGCTCGAGATAATCAAGGAGTTTCGCCATTCCAATGTACAAATCCTCTACGAATACCAGATCCACAATTCCTCAGATGGAAGCCATGATTGCATTACCTTACTCCTCCAATATGCAAATATGGGATACTTGTCTGATCTCATTGATACTGTTGAGACGGTAAGCCTGAAATCTGCAAAGTCCTGGGCTATACAGATGTTGGAAGGTATTGAAGCCCTGCACAAGGCAGGACTCGTGCACAAGACCCTGGGTTTAGATACAGTGGCAATTCATAAAAACGATACAGGTGAGTGCACGTTGTTACTATGTGTACCATCATTCTGGTTCAGACTCTGGGAAATGAACAACTCTCATCCTTTCAATCCCGAACGCAAGACAAGACTGGATGTTCGCTGGCAGCCTCCAGAATTTAAGGCTGTCAACGCCGTGCATCCTACCAGGAAGTCCGATATTTGGCAATTCGGAGTGATTATGGTTGAGGCTATATGCGGAAAGGACACACTGAATTATCCAGATCCCTTAAGATTCGTGAAAAGTCAAAGCAACTGGCCTGAGAGCTTGAAAAGCTTTCTATCCAAAATTTTCAACTCAAGTCCTCAAAAAAGGCCGTCTGCCTTTGATCTTTTGATGGCATCGTTTTTACGGCTCGGTGAGCAAGTCGAACTGAACATGACACCAGCATCTACTTTCGGGCGACCGCGGGCGCTGAGTATGTCATATTCAAGATATCTTAATGACTTTGACGAAGGAGTTGTCCTCGGAAAAGGTGGATTTGGGCAGGTGGTTAAGTCCAGAAACAAGTTAGATGGAAGGGTATATGCTATCAAGAAAATCCATGCGACCTCCACTACACTCTCTCATATTCTACAAGAAGTAGTCCTACTCTCGCGACTTAACAACCAATACGTGGTGCGCTATTACACGGTGTGGTTAGAAGACGAACCTGAGGAAGAGGGTGATGATAGTATCGTGGCTTCCACCGCGCTATTCAGCAGCTCGAATATGCCGCATTCCATGGACGGAAGCGCTTTAGAAGGTGAAAGTATTGAAGCTGATGGACTGTCTACTCCGAAGCTAACGTTCTCCATGTCCGACTTGGATCTTGCTAGTGCTTCTCAGGACTTTGTGTCAAGTTCATCAGATATGTTTCAGTTTGGTGATTCAAGCCACCAGTCTGCCGAAGGTGCATCTTCGACAGATTCTGGAAAGTCCATTACACAGTTGGCAAGAGTGCCCAAACCAGCAATGAAGAGTACCCTCTACATTCAGATGGAGTATTGTGAAAACCACACGCTTCGAGATCTGATCAAGAACAATCTCTCTCAAACGTCAAAGGAATATTGGCGCTTATTGCGACAAATTGTTGAAGCTCTGGCGTATATACATTCTCAAGGTATCATCCATCGGGATCTAAAGCCAGACAATGTCTTCATTGATGAGGCGCGTAATATCAAGATTGGAGACTTTGGCTTAGCGCGTAGCGTAGTCCAAAGAAAGCTCACAGGAGTTACGAGCGAGATAGACGGTGAGGGCGACGATTTGACTACTGAAGTGGGCACTTCTTTGTATGTGGCCAATGAAGTACTCAAGGGCGGGACTTACAACGAGAAAATTGACATGTATTCTCTCGGAATTATTTTCTTCGAGATGATATGCTCTTTTGAAACGGAAATGGAGCGGATCAATACTCTCAAGCGTCTGCGTAACTCGCCAACAGATTTCCCCAAGAAATTCAAGTCCAAGAAGTACGAGCGTGAGCGTAAGCTTGTGAGCTCTCTGCTCAACCACGACCCCGATCAGCGGCCTTCAGCTGCGAGCCTCCTTGAGAGCGGCGATATTCCGTCTACATCTGAAGATGTAACGATCAAAGAGGCGTTGAGAAATATCGTTGGCCCAAAGTACAGTTCATCCGTTCGTCAAGTGTGCAGTGCGTTATTCTCGCAACCGCTAGTATCCGCACAGCAGGTTTTATATGATAGGTCTATGAGCACGAATTTCAGCGTCCAGCTTTCATTAGCTCGAAATGAAACTATAAAGCGCCTGAAGAGTATATTTGAGCTTCATGGTGCTATTGAGGATCCAAAATCCAGATCCAAGATTTTTCCGAAATCTGCACTGTACAAGTCCAATACTGTATTTGAGCTCATGGATGTCACGGGTAACATATTACAGTTACCTTACGACCTAACACTTCCTTATGCACGTCGACTAGCTGAAAACACACCAAGGTACTCCAAAACTTTTACCATCGATAGTGTTTACAGACAGGACCCGGTAAACCCTGGTCATCATCCAAGTGTCTTTTGTGAAATAGACTTTGACATTGTGCTCAGAGAGGAAGCTGATACAGACTTTCACGATGCCGAAGCAATCAAAGTAATGGCGGATACAGTGTCTGCACTGCCCTGGTATGATCCTGAGAAGATTTGTATCTACATGAATCACTGTCACATACTATTGGCAATCCTGGACTATTGTGGGTTTACTCCTCCACAGCACTATGGTGCTCTAAGTTTGCTCGGAGAACATGGTATTGGACCTGCTCGTCAAGCTGTTCGCAGAGACCTGTTGGCGAGGTCTACAATTTCCTCGCATTCGTTGGATATTTTGGAGCAGATGGGTTTTCGGGGAGTTGTTGGCGACGCTGAGCAGAGACTGCTCAGCTTGCTGGATAAGACGGACCACGGTAAGATCACCCGATGTCTGGAGTACCTGAAGTCGGTTGAGTGTCTCGTGCGTAAATTTGGTGTCACATACCCTATATACCTGGCACCACTTTCGCATTCTCAAGCTATGTTCTACGAAAAAGGTATCATGTTTCAAATGGTCTACGAGGATTTGCCTCGCCGCTCAATGTTGGCCGCGGGTGGTAGATACGATAGTTTGATAAAATACCTTCAAACAAGTGTGCTTGACGGGCAAAAGACTAGTGTTACCCACGCTGTAGGATTCCGGCTTGGCCTCGATAATCTGCTTAGTGCAATGCCACTATCTAAGGAGCCAGGTCCACCTCGTTGTCTAGTGATTGTTACAAGTTTCAGTGAAAATAATATCAAGGGGGCATGCGTCAATGTGGCTCGTCAGTTGTGGAACAATGGTATCAGTGCCGACATTGTCAGACCCCCAATGTCTTCAGAAGACTTGATGAGATTCGCACAAAGCACGAATGTTCCTTTTGTCACGGTGGTCAAGCAGACCAACTCTCTGTCCGTCGCGAAGCCATTAAAAGTCAAGCACACCTTCGCCGATCGCGGAGACTTGGACATGACCGTAGTAGAGCTGGTCCACTACGTTATGAATGAGGTCCCATGCGAAAAACTCAAGTCCCGAGTAGTGGTTGAGCGAAAGAACTCAGAACCAGAAGAGAAGCACTTTGAAGATTTTAGCAAGAGCGAAGGATCAAAGATCATAGTGATTAATGAAAACAAAAACAAGAGCCGCAAAGGTCGATGGCTTTACGAGGAACGATGCCGAGAGGTCATGCATCAGTACCTAGCCGAGCTCGCGAGTGCAACAATAATATCTCTCGATCTACGGGACGATGTGTTACAAGCTATTTGCCATTGCTCCCCCTATAATGAAGACGAATGGAAGCGAAAAGTTGTGGGTGTCAATCCATCTCAGAAGGCCTACATCATGACGGTCCAGACCAAGCTAAGCCTAGAAGCCACCCGAGCCCAGAAGCTCATCCTGTTTTCGTCGAAAACTGAGAACATTTTTGTATATAACGTCGAGCACTATTGATAAATAGCATGCATTTATATTTATATCAAGCTCCATTAACTTGGATAGATCGGGTTGCGATTCGCCACAACATCTGCGTTAGATTGCATAACCAGTGGCGGATTAGTTGTCGTTATGCCAGTCCCGTCGGTACCATTCAAGGTACGAGCATTGTATGAAAATCACCTTGAACAAGAAGATGATCTGGATTTCAAACCCCAACAACAGATCACTGTCAGCGAAGTTTGCGATGAGGAGTGGTATTACGGATTCTACGAAGACTCACGTACCGGTCAGCGCAAGCAAGGGATGTTCCCGTCAAATTTAGTGACGGTCGACTCAATCGAGCAAACGAGCCCGCATGTTCAGGCCCGCGATGCCCATATTCCAATTGTTTCTGAGCGACCGGTGCAGGACGATGACGATTGGTCTGACAGCGGAGACGAACAACCATCCACGGGTGCTCCGGTGAAAGAATTCAGCGGGCTGAATCTGAAGCAAACCAATGTTGGAGCCACTCCATCGGCTACGCATCGCGAGGCTGCAGTAGTGTCACCCACTTTGACCAGTGATCCCGAGCCTGCACAGCTGGTAACAAAAGACGGTACCCAAGATATTCCAAAGACAGTCACAGACGAGTTGCATGAACCTACTTCCGTCGGTGAACCAGAACCGACGCACAAGTATGAGCCCCACAGTGCTGAGCCTTCTGCACACCGTCCACGCACCAAGTCGGACTCGAAGTCGGTCAAGCCTAGTCCACCTAAAATAGACCCGATTCGAGCCGATGCAGACTCAGTTCCTACTGCTGAGAATAGTGACGAGTCGTTGACGGCCAAATTCAAGGAGCGCATGGCGAGATTCAATCAGCCCCAGGCCGAGGAGTCCACTCCTGGTAAGCCTAAGCCGAAGCCTAAAACTCCCGGAAAACTTGCAGGGTTCGCACCGTTCAACGAGCAGCCAGAACACCGGGAGCCCAAACCTCGTCAAGAGTCAGAAGATGCTCCTCGCATTAGCATCAAGGAGAGACTTGCAGCAATGCGCAAGCAGGAAGAGGAAATGCGTAATCGCGAAGAAGAAGAGCATCGCCACCGCGCAGAGGCCGAGGAAGCTCGCAAACAGCGTGACGAGGCAAGGCGGCTAAAACAGCAGCAGAAACGCGAGGAAGAAGCACGTTTAGAGGCCCAGAGGCTCGAGGCCGCAGCACAGGCTCCTCAGGATCCAGAGGAGGAAACTATAGTGGAAAAGGCCGAAGAAGCTGAGGAAAGAGCTGTAGGCGTCGAGACGAAAGAAGCTGAACTATCTGAACCTGACGAGGAAGAGGAGGCCCGTAAAGTCGCCCTTAGGGAACGTATGGCTCGTATTGCCGGCGCAGGCGGTCCTGCTGGAGGTGTCCAGCTTGGTATGTTGTTTGGCGGCCCGCGCCAGGGTGGTCAAAGACGGAAAGATCTCAGCGCTATGTCCAACGAAGAGAGAGAGGCATATCTTGCCAGTATAGGATATGAGGAGAACCAGCCTGTTTCGGTTATTGGTATTCCTGGTGCGGGAGTTCCAGATGAGGAGACAATGAGAAAGCTGCGCCCCGCGACAGAGGAAGCTCAGGAAGGAGAAGTCCCAAATCCTGATGAGGAGAGTACATTAGTGGGACATGAGCATGCCCCTGACGTACCTCACCGTCATTCTTCTAAGGACATTACACCGGGATCTCCAAAAGTACCATTTGGAGCTTCTGAAGAACCGTTCTACAAGAATGAGGGAACTCCCATTGTACCTCCTGAAGAACTGCGGAAACGTGCATCACTTGACCGTGCTGGCTCCCAGAGGTTCCAAGATGACATTAACGCTACAGATCTGGGAATGGCCACGGAAGAAAAGAGTTCAGGAGAAGACGAAGACGACAATATTTATTCCGATGCTGCAACTAGTCCTGGTGACTCGAGACGTCTGGCCACTCCCAGACAAACCACGCTCGAAAGTGACTTAAGAAGAGATGCCGAAATCCCATTACCGCCTCAAGTCCCACGTGAAAGCGACACCGAGGCTTACGATGCGGACGTCGAGGAGGATGCCCGCTCTATCTCAAAGGTTCCGAGAACTCCAGAGCACGTATCGGATGATTTATCCAGGAGACCGACTGCCGAATTCGGTGTCTCTAAGGAACCGAAAGTGCCCAATGCACTAGGAATATCTGAGCAGGTGCAGAGTGCCCCTGAACAATCAATCCAGAGAGCGCCTATCCCCAGTATGACATCACCAACTTTGGAACACGAACCGGTGGAATCCCCTGGATATCGTACTCTTGACCCCAATGCAGGTATGGATATTCAGCCGAACGACACGGAGAAGACTAGTAATCCCCCGCTACCACCCCCTCACATCTCTACCAGCAGCCAACCGCATAGCATACCGCCAATCCCTAACATTGGTCACAAGGAGGCTGCTGATGTACCTGGAAGTCCTATCTCAGCTCACAGAAGTGCTCCTCCTATCCCGGACACTATTCATAGGTCTTCAGATAGCCGCCCACCTATACCCCACAGAGAGTCGGAGGATGTCCATGTCCCTGTTTCGAGGGCACCTCCAGTGCCGCTGAGTCCCAAGTCTGCTCCAAGAGCCGCCCCTCCAGTTCCTGGGCATGCGCCTCATCTGCCGAGTGTCTCGCGTGACAATTCTTTGAACAGAGCTGTTTCTCCGCCTATTCCTGGTAGTCCCATTAGAAAAGCCCCACCAGTCCCAATTGCAACTCCAGGGTCACCACCTCAGGGTCCTGCATCAGGGACTTCACCTCCCAAGACTCGTGATTTGGGTGCTACTGCCATTCATACATCTGCTCATGAACCCCCAGCGGTGCCAAAAAGTCCTCCTCCAGTACCTTCTGCTGTGAAGGCTGCTCCTCCTCCCATTCCTGGCCGCTCACACCCTCAACCACCCGCTATGCCTAAAAGTCCTCCCCCGCTACCTGGAGGTCTTGCAAGGTCTGCCTCGGTTAAAGCAGTCCCCCCAGCAGTCCCTCCTGCAGCACCTGCGGCGCCTGCACCTCAACCTCCTCCTCATACTGCTCCTTCAGCTTCAAGTGCACGCACTGGTCCAGCATTGACGAAAGCTCCTCCTCCTGTTCCCCACATGCAGAATCCGACATCCCCAGGCTCGCCAAAGCAGGGCTCAGGGTTCCCTTCAACGCCGCAGACAACCTCAAAGCGAGCACCTGTTGTGCCTGCACCTTCAACTCCAGTGGACAAGATTGTTCGAAGAACCACCACGCGTTCCTCTGTTGGAGGTGGAGATCCACGCATAGATCTAGCACTAGAGTCTCTGTGGTTCACTCGACCTAATGCTATTCCGCCTACAGTGGATACTAAGAATGTCGCTGTGGAGGTTGAACGCTCTCAATTCAATAAACGAGGCCGAGAAGTGGTAACTCATGACGTCTACTTCTTGTATCCCGACTTGTCGCAGATACAGGTCAATATATACTATGAGACTTCACATCCAGAGGGTGCCACTGGATCTCAAAACTATATTCCTCCGCCTAAACTCGACGAGAACAAGTTGGTGCAATATTCATCCACTATCGGTGCGAATATTGTCGGGGCCGTTACAGGGAAAAGCATCCAACCCACTTTCGATTTTGTTGCAGCTACGGTCTCACAGGTCAAAGGCGCGCTTCACCCTATAAATGGGAGTTTTGGTATTGTAATCTACGAAAATTTCAGCAACTCATCTGTCCACCAGATTGAATCTATCAGACCTGGCGATATTGCAGTTCTAAAAGATGCTGCTTTCCAAGGCCACAAGGGTCCATTACAGAAGTATCATAAGAACATTGATAACGGTGTCTATGTCGTCCAATCCTGGGATGGAAACAAGAAGAAGCTGCATGTTTTTGACAATAAGAAGGAGTCTTTCAAACTCAGTGACCTTCACAGTGGCGTTGTTCGCATCTTCCGAGTTATCGACCGTAGCTACGTTGGATGGTAGTTATATGTAGCGAGCGCCAATTCTTTTAATCCTCAAGCATACAAACCGCACGCTATTTATTGTGCATTCACCCTTACATACAAGAATGTAAAATTACCTGATCGCAGACACTACATGAAAAGTGATATGTAAACAAGCTACACGGAGTACTATCTACTGAATATGCCTCACAAGATGTCATCGCATGCAAAAAGTTGTAGTTATATGGTCGGCCAATGGGTCAATAAGTTAGGTTTATTGTACGCTTACCTTACTGGCATACTTTGGCACACAGATCTCTCGCAAACAAGACGCAATTGCACGATCTAATGAAGAAAGCCCTTCAAGAGTAACTCCACCCAACTCTACGGACTTGTGGAGGTAAACATCGTGCTGAGATAGTAGAAGAGCCAATTGAGTTCACCAAAATGTTGCTCTAGAGGACCGACTGGCAGAGTATTGTTGTTTGGGTGATTATGCAAAGTAAGAATTCATTAATTCGTTAACTAGCTAGGTTCAACAATTAACCAGTTGTATTGTTTGACATATGTATGCGAACTGCAATGGCTGCATCCACTAGAAGTCGTTCAAGTGCCTGACAATCAGTGAGCGTGGCAGTACTTAATGAGTCTTTGAGATTAGCCCTAGTTAGTGCGCTCCTCAGATTTTGGAGTTTCTCAAACTTTTCATGATGGTCAGGTACTGATGATGGAGGAGACGAACATATTTCATCGGAGTAATCGATAGTACTACTCGTGATTGGTGGGCTCATTGGACGCAGGTGCTGACGTTTGTTGGGTGAGGATGCGATGAAGTTTTCATAGGCTGGAGATGAGGTTGGCGGGGGAGATAAGGCACGTTTACGTTGGGGAGTCTGGGGCAGCTCGCAGCCAGCAGGTAACTCATTGATATCTCCATTCTGATGAAGATCTGCAAGTATTCTGACGGCGTAGGGTGACATGTTTCCATCGAGTACTTTCCCAGAGCAAAACTTCTCATAATATTCTGCGATTGCTGCTTTCTTGTTCTCAGGAACATAAGATTTCATTGCAATCGCAAGCACGTCAGCATTTTCAGGAAGACTTTCTGATAATAGATCCAATGATTTTCTTAAAATGGCAGGAAAGTCGTCACAAAATACCCCACAGTTCTTCAAAATAAGGCTTCTCCCAGCCAAGACTCTGAACATCAACGGGTATGTATTATCCACTTGCCACAGAAACGTGGGCGACTTTTTTTCGCATATTGACACAATTTGCTCATCTAGTTCGGTACATTCTGTCTTAGCACGACGTTTGAGCTGAAGCAGAAGATCGGGATTCTCGGTAAACTGAGAAATGATGGGGGGAACAGATAGCGATTGGATGCTCAATGAACTTTCAAATAACTGGGACCACTCATCAAAGCAGTCTTCATTGAAAGAACACAGAATAGCCTGGATATGCAGAGTATCTTCCTTGGTCAAGGACATCGTGTTCAATAGCTCCAGAACTCTTTTCGCTCCAGTTTTCCAAACCAGTGAGTCGGTGGGATCAACCGTAATCATAGCTGCTAAAATTGAGAGCTGTCGGCTAGGTAGAGCACTGCATCTTTGGAGGGCTTGATCAAACTTGTCCGATGATTTCAATTCGCGTAGAAGTAAGGTAGCTATACTGAAGTCGCCAGTCCTTACAAGCTCAATTTCATTAGCATCGTTCTTCTTGAACCTTGGGGAAGTAAGCAGGGTATAGCTCAGACACTCAAAAAGTCTAGTGACCATCTGTTCTCTTGTTTCTGGGTCGAATTTAATTCTGATGTCTGGATCGATCAGACAACGTACAAAGGCCAGGGTATGACTGAACGTTTCCTCCGACTCTCTGATTTCGCTATCAATGGTCCTTTTATGACTATCTAGGAGCAACTCCCAGAATTCAAAATTGGGTGAGAAGCTTAAAAGCTTTGACATATTCTCCTTGATCCAGGATTTTGGAAGATTTCCGACTTCATTGAACGGTAGTATCTCCAAGCATCTTTCCCTAGAGGACCTGCTCGACTTGCTCCCTGAACTGAATACGGCCCGTTGAAGCATTATGGCCTTTTCTTTCCCAAGGGGATGCTTCTGGAGAGTTTGTATGGATGGCCGGATGGCATAGTCCCAAACAAGATCAATGTGCTCTGTAGTAACGTCTGAGCATCTCAAGCCCAAATAAATAAGAGAAGCTATTGCAGCACAGAACCGCTCTAGGATGACTGGACTTGATGACTTGTTAGATTTGATTGGGTGAATCATAGCCGCTAGATTCTTCGTTATGGATGTGTTCATAGTGTAGCGGAAGGCAAATAGATAGATCGCAGTCCTCCAGGCACTGGCCGTTGCCTCCTTTGCACTTAGAAAAGGTGAGGAGAATCCAATGCGAGCGACATCTAGCCACTGGCTAAGAAGCTCCCAAGATTCTAACGGCCGAGATCCCTTATCAATGCACATCAAAATAGCGGTCCAAATTGCCATCGTGTGCTTGCCCTCACCAGGAATCTCCATAAACTGAGCTAGAAGCTCACAATGCCTTGCAGTCAGGCTGTTGTACAAATTGTCAAAAACGACAGTATTATTCAATTTCTTGATGTCATTCAACAGACTAACCCCTTGTTGACGAATATAGCTACTACCATCAAATAGGGTTGATAGTAATAGAGGAATCCACTCCTCGCAGTTATTAACCATAGATTCAAACTTGTATCGTAGAAGTATTCTGTAGGTAGTAAGGAACTCCGAGTTCAGAGCTGAGCTGGTCGGAAGTCGCGTTCTCATAGCATGCAATATTGTCAAAGAACCGTGAGAGTCAAGACACTGGACGATTGGAACATGATTGAGCAAATGTATGCAGACACCAATGAGTGCTTTGCTAGAGTTTTCATCAGTCAATCCCCTGATTGCTTGTTCTGCAAATGCCTTGATATATGCCCTCTCTATCTTAGGCTGCTTCTGCCTCAACTCGCTGTAAAAAAGAAAGTTCGCAACTTTCAGAACCTGAATCACCACGCGATAGTCTAGTATATTGGTGCTTTCACTGTAAAGAGACAAGTCTCTGTGAGCCCATCTGAGAAGTTGGTTGACATCGATGGCATTGTTCCTATCAGATCTGAGAAAGTTATTAAGAACACTGTACACTTCCAAACAGTTCGGATACTCGAAATCCTGGGAAGGAATAGTTGAGTTCTTCTCTCTTGAAAATGCCCCATCCTTCAAGACAGTAAATAACTCGTCCCTGAGCTGGGTCATGCAAGCCGGTGTGAGTTTTATCTCCCCATTGTACACCTGCGAAATGAAATGGGAGGAAGATAGTGCTTCATCTAGCTGAGTAGGGGGAAGTTTGAGCACTCCTTGCGGCCAACTCTTATGGTGATTCTGCTCGGGGCTAGACTCCTCGGTGAATCTAACGGATGCTCGAGATCTTGTGGTCATTGGACTTCTTCAACGAGGTGCACTAGGCAAATTTTCGATGGTTGAACGCGTAAACGCGTGTGAGAGAGCTGCTGTAATATTGGCCATTAGTGGTTAGGGTTATGCGCTATAATTAAAACCAGCCACAGGCTATACTAGAAAGAGAGATCTATATGAGAGCGCAACGCGACGCGTTGTAAACAGATCAGCCGCAAGGTTCGACAAATCTTTACTCTGCTTGGGCCAGTGAGTGAGATCATGGCTAGAACATGCATGTTACAACCATGTCCGCATCTCCAAGGATTTTACAACGAGGTGAGTGAATCTTTGCATTAGTATCTAACCACATTACGGGGAATTTCTTGACAAAAATGCATGACGAATTGGTGGGATTAATAGTACATATGTAGTCTGCAATAAATTAAAGCTTTTAATCTTCTCTCGGAGCCAAGGCGTACATTCTTATAGGGAATAACTCCCTAGGCATACCTTTATTGAGAGCAGTGAGTAGAAGGCGCAACCCAGCCTTCTCAAAAATCTCTCTAAACTTGAGGTCTGTGCGAGTCACACTTGAATCTGTCTCATCGTAAATATCTTCCATGGGTGCCTGGTTTTCTTTCACAATTATAACCCCTCCTTCTTGAAGGTTGGCTTTGGCAGTCTCCAGAAAATTTATGAGCTCATCGTCAGGAACTTGCCCTAAGCACCATTGACACCATATCACCCAGTACTTTGTGGGGAACTCAAAGTCTTGTAGCCCAACAGGATAGTAGTCACGAGCCTGTGGGGTATCTTTGAGTTGGTTCTTCGCTTCTTCAATCAGGGGCTTTGCAGGCTCGACGAGGTCAACAGCTTCTACATATTTCGAAATCAGGTCCTTCGTAACCCGCCCAACTCCGGCACCCACGTCTACCGCGGTTTTCTCCGTATTTTCACGAGCATTTGGGAATGTACCTGGACTCAAGGTCCTCAAACGACGAATAAATGCTTGGGAGCCGACAATATCTGCCTTAGGAACGATACCGTTACCGAATCCTCCAAGAACACCATCATAGTCAGCTGATACTGACGACCAATAATCGACAGCCTTCTTATAGTCGATGTTTTGATCAGCCATTGGAAAATTTCAATGCGGTGGCGAACTAGAGGCGTACTTAAAGATCCAAACTCCACCGATGACTCAGCACATGCAATAATTGGCTGTAATTCAGCGATAAGGAAGTGGTAATACCAGTGATTGCGAATTCCAGAAGTTCCCAATTTTTGAACTACTCGCATGAAAGTTAACAGAGTGGACGTATTTGCTACTGTTACTCTCCAACACCCGCCACATTTTATTTTCATCGGCGCCACGTTTACTCTTCAACCACATCATGGCTCGCCTTCGTGCTTTAGATCTGGCTAAGCCGTTCCAGGCCCTATTGCCCGAGATTCGCAAGCCTTACTATCAGTTGGAGCTCTATGATCGTATAGTATATGCTGTATGTTCAGGGGTTCTCTATTGCATGTTGTCTGAACTGCCTCTATATGGTGTAACCCACACCTTGGAGACTCCCGACTGCCAGGGATGGCTGCGGTATGTGCTTGGGTCCTCTAATGGTACTCCCATCGAGATTGGACTGGCACCTGTCATCTTAAGTGGTACCACTTTCCAGATTCTCGCTGGTCTTAGGTATCTGAACGTTAATCTCGAGACCAGAAGCGATCGTGCACTTTTCCAGTCTGCCCAGAAGCTGGTCGCCATTGCTCTAACCATTGCATTGTCTATCCTGGTCGTTCTCTCTGGTACTTATTCCCCAGTATCTACTTTGGGAGTCTCTGTCACTGTTGGATTGATTGCACAGTTGATCCTCGGCGGCCTTTCACTAATCTACATCGATGAAGTTCTCACTAAGGGCTATGGCATCGGGACCGGTTTGCTGCTCTTTACTGTAATCAGGGGAGCGCAGCGATTCACTTGGTCCTTGGCCGGCTTTGAAAACATCACTACCCTTCGGGGTACTGAGTTTTACGGTGCTCTTCCGAACCTGTTCCATCTTTTTACCAACCGTGACATTCGTTTCGCCGCTGTTGACGCAGCTTTCCGCCCATTACTACCTAATGTGAGCTCTCTGTTGGTAGCCTTGCTAACCTACTTTGCTTTCATTTACCTTACTAGCGTGCGTCTCAATGTACCTATCCAAGCGGTCCGCATGCGTAGCCAGCAGTCAACTTTCCCAATTCGTCTTTTGTACTCGAATGCACAGCCTCTGTTGTATGTTTGCTCCCTTCTGAGCATCCTTTTCACTGTGTCTTCTAGCCTTGATCTGATTAGCTCCAATCCTTTCATCCATTACCTTGGTCAATGGAGAGTCATTGCTGAGACTAAAATTCCAACTGGCGGCCTCGTCTACTGGCTCAGCACTCCGTCGTGCTTGCTTCGTAGCCCACTCCGTGCGCTTACTTCCACCATTTTTACTACAGTTGTGTGTGCCTTTGTATCTCGCGCTTGGGCGGAGTCATCTGGAAGCAATGCCACTGACCTTGCTAAGCAGTTCAAGGAGCAAGGTGTAGTTCTCCAGGGTCGTCGTGATACTTCCTTGCACAAGGAGCTTAAGAAAATCATTCAGCCTGCTGCCTTCCTCGGTGGTGTTATTACAGGACTCGCTGCCTGCTTCTTCAACATGCTTGGAGGCGATGGCTGGGGTTTTGTTATGGGAACCTCTGTTTTGAACATGCTGAACGTGTTTGAGATTCTCACCCAAGAAAACGTAACACCTGATACTCTCAGTCAAATGAAACAGAGCGTCTATTAGGTACATATGCCAAAATCAAAGTAATTTTGTAAGATACGCTTGAATAGTGAGAAAGACTCTCCTCGAAGTTCATTACAGAATAAATAGTTAGTTTTTTTGGGACAGTTTCCTAAGGGCTTCTTCAGGCGACTCTTTATTTATCTCAGATTCAAGCTGACGGTCTGAGGACGTGAGAGTCACCAGTATGCTCTCACCGCGAAACTGAATGCGTACAGAGCCAAACGTTGCCTTTAGGCGCAACGTGAATATTCCATCTTCAACACCAAATGAGTTAATGCCAAGCCTTCGTATATTGTTTACTAGCTTTGAAATTTTGACTCCCTTACGCCATATCGAGAGATTAGCCTTCAAGGTCTTGGAGGGAGAAAGCAATGTCGCAAAATATTTGAGGAGACCCGACTTGCTCAGGAGTTCGAAGGACATCGATTTGTTCGAAGGTTGTATTAAGATTTTAAGGCTGGGGCACAAAACACAGTACTCACCTGAGGGCAAAACTTTGAAGGAGCTGATACCCCAAAGCGTCCGGAGTAAATCCAGTTTTGCAGCGTAGCGACGACTTAGGAAGTCTCTATCATCATCTCTTTTCTCCGTGACACGGGCCAACAGAGTTTTGTTCTCTTGGTTCTGCTTTGCGAGCAGCAAATCGACTTTCTTTTGTAGTACGGAAACCTCTGCAAGCTTTCGATTGATATTTTCCGTCGTTTCTCTTATTTGCTCCTCAAAATCGTGCTTGTTTGTAATAAGAGCTTGGGCATCTAATACTTGAGCTTGCAGCTGCTCCTCTCTACTCGTCAAGTCTTTCCATTGGCTCCTTCTATGAGCAAAGTCCCTTTGAATATCCTGGTAAGCTCTATTGCATTCCCTCTCCACGGTGATGTCTTCCTCCATCCCACGCGTATTAGCATCTTTGATCAGGTTTTGTTGCAGAGTCCTGAGATCCTGCAAGTATTTGAATCGCTCAGTACGATTGTGAGGCATCTTTTCCATAAAGGTTTTCACTTCGGAGTGCTCGATGATCTCCTTCAAACCCTTTTCCTCGCGTACACCCTGCTCAATCAGTTTGACTATAGCTTTGTACCTCAGTATAGCTCTTTCCTTTTCGGCAGGATTTTCAATCTCATGGGACTCCAAACTTTGCAGGTCGATTTCTTTGAGTATACTATCAAGAGACTTTGCAGCAAAAATGAACCCTTTGTCGACCATCCAGTCTGCAATGGAGTTGAAATGCTCTTTCGTGATACTCTCGATACTGTCGTCTGGACCTAGGGGCTCCAAAATCTCTTGAATGGATCTGGGTGAGCTCAACAAATCAGGCGATAGAAACCGAGTTGCATGTGGAGTTTGAGGTAATTGGGGGAATCTCTCTAGATGTGCATGCGATGGTGAGGTTAAGTACGTGTTTACCCTTGGAGATCCGGATTGTCGACCTACTGGGGACTGTGGGTTTGATCCGGTAATCGACTCTGTATGCATCGATATCGAGCTATCCTTTGCTTCGTTAACATCTTCGTGAGACATCTCATGTATGGCCGGAAGAAAATCTGCAGTTTCCTCTACGGATCGATCGTGCATCGAGTGATACTTGCGAACTGGGCTAATGCTAGGCATCCGAATTGGCTCAGATGATGCGTACTTTGAAACGGGTGTAGACGCCGTGTGATTGGGGATAGCTGGGTTGGCTGTGTGCGCACTTGAAGATGGAACTGGCCCCATTGGCGTTTCAGCTTCCATTGACGCGTCAAACCTCTCACTAACCTCGATAATTTGTTGCTTGAATGACGCAGGGCCTATGGAGATATTATCGACAAAAACACTAGAGTTTGCAATTGGCTCCAGCACGCGTATTCGTTTCGCGAATGGCTCCAGCTCTATGGATGGGGCTGGCAAAGCAGGGATAGTCAGTGAATCAAGAGGCTCCGATCTTTTGCGCTGATTTAACCCATCTTTCTCAGGAGATTGCGATCTTGATCTGGCACGAAGCCGCGGAGATCTTCGTGGACTTCGTGGACTGGACTCCATGTGCCTCGATAACGCGTCGTAGTGGCAAAGTGGCGTAAGCCCTCAAGGTGAAAATTAGCGCCTTCAGATGTGAGCGAGGACCACAAAAAGTGTAAATGAAACTTGAAAATTTTCTGGGGCCGGTGACAGCACTCCACTTTGATAATGGGGTGCTGTATGCCGGAAACGGTAGCTTTATCAAGGTTTTTGACTGGAAAAATTCCCGTTTAGCGAAATCAATACGAGCTTTTGACGTCAATAAAGTACACGGGATTTTGACACACGGTGAAAAAGTGGTTTTCTGGGGTGCTCGTTCGCTAGGAATAGCGCCGAAGGATCTCTCTCACACAAAGGAATTCGCTACAAACGATTGGATCATTACTGCAAATTGGTCTAACAATCAGATTCTGATTCTCACTGCTCACAACAAGTTAATTGCTATTGATCCAGACACTCAGCGAATTATACGGACCTCTACGTGTCATGAAGAATCTATTTTATATTCTGGAACTATTTTTCCCGACAAAAACTTGGTAGCGGCAGGAACAGTCCTGAACGGTGTTGTGGTCTGGAATTCGGAAACCAATAACATTACTCACAATTTCACTGGTCACGAAGGTTCGATTTTCTGGGTGGAATTTAGCTCTGATGGCGCCTATTTGGCTTCATGTAGTGATGACCGTTGCATCATGATCTGGAATTTGGGGACCTCTGAGTTGGTAGCCAAGGCTTGGGGCCATACTTCAAGAATTTGGAAGCTCAAGTTTTTTGCGGATGATACCAAGCTTGCATCAATATCTGAAGATCTCACATGCAGAGTGTGGGATTTTTCTCCTGCAAACCGTAAGCTAGTCTGTACTTCCGTGTTTCAGGGCCATAATGGGCGAAATATATGGGGGCTTGATGTGCTCGGCGACGTTATTGCCACAGGTGGTCAAGATGGCCGTATCAAACTATGGAATGATACCAAAATAATACGGGCTCAAGCACCAGTGTCGCCGGGCGAGTTTTACAAAAGCTTCGCGGAGTTCAATGGCAACATCTATGCTACGACTACCAAGGGCAGGGTATTCTTTAATGACATTGAGATCCCTGAAAATGTGGGTAACCCCTCCTTTGTGAGAAAATCACGCACGCAGCTCGTCATTGGAGCACATGATGGCCGTATTCTTGTCTTCTCAACAGCAATGGAATACAGAGTTGTTCATACTTCTCTGTCTAACCTCGCATTTCTGGGCGCTGATGATAATTATGTGATTGCACAATCTCATGAGCCCAAGGACCCTATTGTGGGCTTCAGCTATGGTTCAAATGATCCGCTAAGTTTAGGCAGGTCTGATCACTTGATCACTAGCTTTTGTTTTGTCAATGGCAAGCCAGTTTTTGGGCTCCGCAATGGCAGTATTCTCCATGATGGCAATTTGTTCGAACAAGTGCTTGATACCAAGGATGCAATCACTTCCATTGTGCACTTGAAGGGTCACCTGCTCATCACGTCAAAATCTGGACATTATGGTTTCTTTGATTGTCGCAACATTGAAGCGATGTATAAGACCAGGCTAAAAAGAGGAAGTATCGAGGGCGCGGTCTTGATTGATAACTCTATTCTGTTTTATGGTTTTTTCAAAGACCAATTATTTATTTGGAACGCTAATGACGATTATGAAGTTGCTAGTGAGAATTGTGGAGGAGGCCATAGATGTTGGGACATTTGTTTGACAAGTCACGGTTTCAGCATGTTGTTCACGAAAACAGGATCACTTCAAAGAATATCCCGACATGTGGGTATGAGTCTTCTCCTACAGGGCACTCACGGTAGAGAGATACGTGGAATCGAGTTTCATCCTCTAGAATCCGGCTTGTTCGCTACTGCTTGTGAAGATACCACGGTCAGGTTGTCTCGGTTAGAAGGTGGTGAGATATCTACGCTCTGCTACCTACGACAGCATACCACACCTCCTCAGACTCTTCATTGGACTCGTGACGGTGCATACCTCCTTACTGCTGGTGCCAAAGAGGAGCTTTTCGTATGGAAGCTACTCGATAAATCGTTTGCAATGCTACGTCTCAAGTTTCCCACAGTTACTGCGAGCCCCGATCTTCGTGTTATGAATTTTGACACTTGCAAAACTGAACTAGGATATATTGTTGCATGTGTGTATTCCGACTCTACCGTCAGGCTTTGGAGTTCGTCCTTTGATAACGAGGAAGTTAGTCTGATGTGTACCCGAAGGTACAGTGATCGTTGTCTTCTAGGGGTTCATCTTTGCGACTCAAAGCTTATCGCAACTGCCACAGATGGGAATATCATTGTGTGGAGTCTGGAAAAGGGCTCCATGCTCTCTGAGACATTTTCCTCCCACAAGGTGCATCAATCAGGTATCAGAGGTTCTGCAGTAAACGAAGTGAAGCAGGGAGTAGTTGTGTATACTGGTGGTGACGACAACAAGCTATCAGGAACGCTACTGCGTGACTCTGGCTTTGAGCAGGTGTTCTCGAACCCTAATGCCCATGCTGCGACAATAACTGACGTTCTTCTGCATAAGAACCACATCTTGAGTACAGGTCCGGATCAACAGCTGAAAAAATGGGATTTCGCTGGGAATCTTGTGAACTCCTCGAGAAGCTGTGTTAGCGACGCGGCGTGCATTGGTACCAATGGAGACTTTGTCGCGCTAGCTGGACTTGGAATTGGTATTTATAATCTGTAGTTTCCTGATCTATTCGCAGTATGAAATGTGATAAGCCGGTGGCTCAGTGTAATTTTCAAGTGTCTTAGGCTAGAAACTATTTCTTGAGCTATGATTCATCACAAGAGAAGCATAACTCGGTACATATCATATTTTTACGTCCCACATGATAGAAGTATAGTTATACCGTCATGTATATGGGTACCTTCGCGCAAATTGGGGCATTAAGAATAAGTAGTAGAAAGTATTAGGCATATAACGTACTAGGAGAACAACAGTGTGCGCTGCGCGATGATACCATTCGACGAGTAAATCTAGATTAGATGTATGTATCATCAATGCTCTTGTACTTTCAAGAGTTCCCAATGGCCCAATGGCAAGGCGTTCGGCTACGAACCGAAAGATTCCAGGTTCGACCCCTGGTTGGGAAGTTAGAGTGGATTATACCCACTATACTTTTTGCCTCGGATTTCCAAGTGGGGCCAATTGCATACCGTTACAAATCCGGGAATAATCCCCGAACGGTTTTTGGCATTGTGGGTAATTGATTCTGATTTGGGCTTGTCATATCCGTTTACGCTTCTATGATTTTGGACTCTTAGCGGAGGGTGCATGCAGCCCCCACCTTAGAAATTGACGTTACCTCAAAATACGTTCTGCGAACAAGGCTCAAGAACAACAAATTTGGCTACACTCTATAGTAGATCTTCAGGCTATTTAGTTAGTTGGATCTAGCCGTTACTGACTAATGTACCTATTATTAGGCATCTGAGGAGGCTCATGCAGCTATGCAGTAGGATTGTTATATAACAAGGCCCATTGGCCCAAGTCAGGAGCTGCGATGTTGTTTCTATTGATAGTAGGTGGGCTGATAGCCTTTCTATTCTTCACAGTTGGTGCAGGATATGCCTTGGTCTACAAGGTCAGGACCCTGTTCAAGGGATTTAAGATGCCTCCTGTACGCCTGGCTCCGCCTTTGGGTATTCCGATGGTTATTCGTCTTGTTAGGAACTTGAAGAAGGACCAATTGCTGGAAAAATGGTATGTCGATATGATGGCACAGCCTCCAACATTCATGGACCAGCGTTTGTTGGCGTGGAACATCCAAACTCGTGATCCTGAGAACGTTAAGGCGATTCTCTCCACTCAGTTTAAGGATTACACTCTAGGACGTAGAGAGCCGCAACTAGAGGCGTTTGGTAAGGGGATTTTCACTCTCAGTAGTGAGCCTTGGAAGCACTCCAGAGCCATGCTTCGCCCTCAGTTCTCACGCGACAAGATATCTCAACTGGGAAGCGTAACAGAGCATGTTAGCAAGCTTATTACTGCTATCGATAAGCTCGAGAGCACTCAGGAGTTTGTCGATATTCAGCCGCTTTTCCACGAGTTGACCATTGATACAGCAACGGAGTTCTTGTTTGGAGAATCCCTCGACTGTCTGGACATTTATTCTGGAGGCAATGGTGCACAGGTCACGCACAAGGGCAAGACAGTGACTGCTCCTGAATTCGTGGAGAGTTATATGGAAATGCTCAACATGAGTGCCTTGCGTACGATTCTCGGTATTCTTTATCCACTTGGTGACTCGAAGAATTTCAGGAATCATATTACCAGAGCACGCATTATGGTGGACCATTATGTTGACCTTGCACTGAAGAGAGCGGAATCCGAGAAAACCGATGACTCCTATGTATTCAGCTGGGAACTAGCAAAGGTGGTGAAAGATCCTGTGGTTATCCGCGACCAAATCTTCAACATTCTGATTGCAGGTCGTGACACGACTGCGTCTACGCTGAGCTACATGACCTTCTATCTTGCTCATAACCCTGAGATATTTGACAAGCTGAGGCAGGAGGTAATCGAGAACTTTGGAACTAGGGAAGAAAATCGACCAGTGACATTCGAGATGCTTCGTGCATCAAAATATCTCAATGCTGTTATCAACGAGACCCTCCGTCTGGCTCCGGTGGTCCCATTGAATTTCCGTCATGCCATGCGAGACACCGTGCTGCCTCATGGGGGTGGGCCCAATGGTGATGAACCCATTTTTGTACCTGCTGGGACCGAAGTGGCATATTCTGTGTACGTGATGCATCGTGACCCCAAGTTCTGGGGCCCTGATGCTGAGCAGTTTAATCCAGACCGTTTCTTGGCCAAACTGAATATACCGGCATGGGCGTATATCCCCTTCAATGGAGGTCCCAGAATCTGTCTGGGCCAGCAGTTTGCCTTGACTGAGCTGGCATTAACTTATGTTCGCCTCTTGCAGCGGTACTCGAAGCTGACTCCGTCGCCAAGTTTACCAGAGGACCCTGTTAACGCGTTTTCTTTAACACTCAAATACGGCAAGGAGCTGCAAGTGCGCTTTGCGTAATATGTATCATTTATTGCTATTAAGGCTTGTTCGAAATACTTAGAAGTCCTCGTCCCAATCGTCCTTCTTTGTGGATTTGGAGGCGGGCTCTTGCTTGCCATCTTGAGTAGTCTCTGGGGCAGTCTCGGGCTTGGAGCCTCCGGCGAAACCTGGTAGGTTGGACTTTTCCTTCGGCTTCTCGATGCCAAATGCAGGTTCAACTACTGGCTCTGTACCTACATCGTCAAACAGTTTGCCGTATTTCCCACCTTCAGGCTCCTGCCGCAGGTCTTGGGCAAACTTGGAGACTTGTTCAGCCCCGTAAACCGAAGTTTCGTGCACTTTCTTTCCAAACTGGAGCACAGCGCTGCGAGCGTTGTTTCCAAGGTCGCTCTCCGCGAACTGCCGCATGCCAGGGCGAATGTATTGTTCAGTGGTTGAATTAACTGTACTGCTCACAGCTTTGGAGAACCAGCCCCACCCCGAAGATAACGCACTGATAGCTTCGGTTGCAATGTCTTGTTCCTGCTGAGGGTTTTTCTCCACTGGACCAGATCCAAAACCTGAATACTTTCCACCCTGCGAAGGAGGAAGCCCATCAGGACGAGTCTCGTTCTCGCGACCCAGTTTGCCAAAATACTGCTCGTTTTGGGACTTTGATGGGAGGTTTGAAGGAGTACCAGAGCGACTGGGGTTGGCACTGGTAGACGCAGATGAAGGTTTAGTCGCAGCAGGGTGAGGATCCTCATCTTTGGGGATTACTACGGGCCTATCGCGGCGAACCCAGGTCTCACCCATCACCTCAGCTGCGAGCTTCTCTCTGTAATCTTCAGCAACTGTGGAGGAATACTTGGCCTTGATGCCAAGGGTAGATGGGATACCGTTCTCCTCAAAGAAGATGCGAGCCTTCTCGTTACCTCCCAGTTCCATGCTCTTAACCTCATTTGGTTTAAACTGGTCCATAGTAACGCTACGCACGAAGCTGAGGTGGACTCCCAATCCACGGTGCACGCCAGCACAGTCCAGGCAGATGAAGATACCATATTTTGGGGATGCCCATTGAGGATTAGCGGCGTGGCACTCAAAGCAGCGCTTGTTCTCGCCTTGCTTTTGTAAATTAAGCAGCTTCTTCCGCACTGCTGGATCCACCGACCAGTTGGACATGATTATGTCACTAGATTGGCAGCATGGATCAAATTAGCTACATAACGTGAATAAAAAAACAGAATAAATAACACTCTACAAATATACTTCTGGAGCGATCACGCATTCTTGAAAGAGATAAGTCGCTTTGGCGATTGGCCAGTTGAGAACCGATTCTGCAGCCGCTTGGGCTTGGGACGGGGAGTTCCTGGGCCAGGAGTCTCTCTGTCTTCGTCGTCGAGTCTCTGTCGACGAGGGGACCGGCTCTCGTTGGCGCTGGCCGACAATCGCTTATTATTCGAGTTAGACTTGACGGGCTCCTCTTCTTCCAAAATATGTTCAATGCTGGGTATATAGGTGATGCGCTCCAGTTGGGAGAGTCGATTAGCACGCATCCATTTTCGCAGGGATGCGTACTTTGACTCACGATCGAGGCTCTTGAGGAAATCCAGACAGGCCGATTGGACCAACGTATTAACGTTTCCCATTTGTTCGGTCATATCGAGGAAGTTCTCCAATACATGAGACTCGATCATATTTGAGAGGTCCTCATCATAGGCGCCTTTCATCATGAATTTCAGGCACCTCACACACGCCAAAAGAGCTGCCGTGCTGAGCTTTGCTCTACGCTCCTTGGTCAAAAGTCCGGAAACAACGTTCCACATACCGAGCTCGCTGAGGAGCTTATCACTATAGGGTCTGTGGTGGCGAATACAAAAGCTGAAAAAATCCAACAGCACCTCGGGGTCATAGTCGAGAGAAGTTGACGACGACGGGAGGTCACAGAATATCTTAGCTGCACAAGAGTCGTAGAAGCTGCTTTCGATATGCTTCACAGTGGGGGGCTCCAGCATCGCCTTGAGCACTTCGCAGGCCTGGATCTGGAGAATAAGGGTATCATGCTTGATAATGTCCATAAGCGCGCTCATCAGGGGGGTTTGCGACATTTCGATACAGTGCAGTTCGGTATCCAATATAGTCTTGAGACACTCTAGAGCCGCACTTTTGAGATCGTGGCTATTACGGCGCAATCCATAGGTAACCACTCGCAGCAAGCCGCTATCGATCATAGACATGTACAGGGATGGTCTGGTCTGATTTTGGAAAGCTTTGCAGTTTGCCAGGATATTATGGATAAATCTGAGTCCGTCGTCTTTGTTTTGTGTTTGGTCGAGGTCGTCATCGTACATGCCAAACAGCTCGCTAGTGATCTGCTGGTTGGACTGGAACCACACGATGACCTCGTAATGGCTCATTGCTATCATCGACGCCAGGATATTAAATAGGTGATCATCCAAACTGCGGGCCAGTACCACATCCTTGAGCAGCTGCAGCCTGAATGTCTTGCGGATTTTTTCGACGACATTTCGATCTGGGATGCGCACCACCTGCTTGAAGGCGGTGCTGGTATTGAAGTACGTTCGGTAGTTTGCCTTTTTGCGGCCAAAGCTTTTATCGTACTCGAGCATCCCCAAGAACGGCATGAAGAACATGTCTTCGAGTAGGGTATCTATGAATGCGGCCTCCCCGAGGGAGAACATGTCCTTAGCGATCTCGCACAAGACGTGGAGCGCCTCGAGCCTCTGGTGACTCGAGAGATCATCGCTGCCGGTCTCCAGGGTCTCAAACACTGCCGCCAGCAGCAGGAAGAAGTCAGTCTGGTTAAAGTAGACCGTGAGGGAGTCGCGGCCGTACAGGGACTCGCCGGTCTCCTCGAGCACCTCGAGCACGGTGCTGAGGTTGTGCTTGGTCGGCAGTGGCGGCAGCGGCGAGCTTTTTGTGATCACCTCGGTGGTGTCGTGGGGGCCGGCCGCCACGATGCTGATCTGATTGTCGAGATTTGTGAGGATGTGAATCAGGAACTCGCAGAGGTGGACGCAGCCTGCTGCATCCTGGAAACTGAGGGCCAGATCGACAGTTTCGCCGTTGATATCCTGACTCCAGATAATGAGCGTATCCTGCTTTTGGTAGCTACCCGGGCCCTTGACCCGCAATTGCAGGATCCACTGGTCGGGCTCGACCTCGTCCTGCACGACTATCCATGGGCAACCGTCTGAAATGTAACCCCAGCAGTACCCGGTTCCCGAATCCTTCCAGGTGGTCTTGTTCTGGAATTTATAGACTTTGACGCGCCATTTTGAGGTGGGCAAAGTAATGAGAGTGGGAGGATTCGCGTTCTCCTCCTGTTTATTCCCGCTCATAAGCCTCTTTCCTGGCACAACAAGTGGCGATGCAAGGTGATAAAGCGCGCATACACCAGCATTACCTAAGGGCCGGGTAACCTGGGGTGTGGAGCGGTCTGGGGCGGACAGGGGCCAGGGGGGCCGAGATCAACTAGTAGCTCGCAGTTGCGGAGCAGTTTGGTCTGCTAAACAAGGTTCTGGCCTGCGGCGCTGGTCTGGGCGGGGCGAAGATCGCTGACGTCGAAGCATGTTCCTGCATTGTCGGTACGATGGTGTCATTGAGCAGAACTGGGGAGGATTTAATTATGGCTACTCGCGTGTTTTGGTAGTTTGCATACATAGTTGTGCGTGTCGCAGCTTATCATTACGTCGTACCTACTAGTTTTTTGAGTCGCCGATCACTGCAGGCCTGCCAACGCTCTTGCAACGGCCGGCCGTCGCATCATGTGACGAGTCCACTTGTAGACCTCTGGGAACTCGTGGTTCAAGCTGATGCCTAATCGGTCCACGACGTGGTTCCAGGTGACGAAGCTGAGGTCGGCGATGGTGATATGATCCCCTACTAGCCACACCGGCTCGTCAAAGAACTTGGACTCGCTGAGGGGGGTGGTGCCGAGAATGAAGGTATCTTCGTCCATTTCAATGATCAGCTGCTCTCGTTTTTCGGCTAGCCGCATCTCCACCACGCTGTACAGGCGGCGAACCTCGGTGTTGTAGCGGTCCACTGCGCTCTCGATGTGCTCGTTGTGAAAGTAGCGGAAATGGAGCGCTTGCCCGATCATGGGGGCTACTCCAGACGCTTGGAAGAACACCCAGGAGTTGATCTGGCTTTGGACCCGGAAATCGTCGCTCCACAGGCGGCATCCTGGGCCCTGACGCTGGCACAGGTAGATGAGGATCGCCCCTGACTCCCACACCGACAGGTCGTTGTTATCGTGGTCTATAATAGCGGGGATGCGGGCGTTTGGATTCAGTTCGACATAGTACGGCGACCGCTGCTCGTTTGCCTTGAGATCGATGTAAAAAGTTTTCCAGGCGATCCCCAGCTCTGCCAGCACCACTGCGATCTTGAACCCGTTGGGGGCTGAATGATGGCTAAACAGAGTGATGCCCGAGTCTGGCAAATTCTGTCGATATTGGCCGATGCGGTCTAGCGGTGGGGCTGGCGACGCACTGTCATCCTCCATGGTATCCTCGGGTGAGGGTTTTTCTATTTTCGTTGCTTGTTGTTGTAAATTCACATTGGCCAGTGCTGTACTCAACTTTGACACCGACTTGGCCATGGCGAAAATAAGTTAGTAAGATGAGATAAGGCTGTTAACGCTCGTTGAGGCGAAATAGCTCAGTTGATGAGGATGTATTTGCGGGGGCACCGAGCGAGATGCGGGGCGATATACGGGAGGTTGTGGCGAGTCGGTTGTGGGTGTAGCCTTATATATACCACCAGAGCATCCTATCACGTAAGGGTGCAGGACTAGCTGCATGGGGATTCGGTCGGGGCGGCTAAGTCTGGGGTTTAAAAAGTATATAGCTGCGTAGTGGGGGAAAAATAGTAGTTTATGGTATTTTTGGTTGCCGGGTTTTTCTTGTCGGGGCCGAGATAGCCCTGCACCGAGCACGCAACGGGTGGTGCGCTGCACTGTGGCGATTGCTACCGCTGCAAAACCCGACCAGGAGCCTGAGGGTCGAGCTAGTCCCGGCAATCGCCCGACTTACTCATACGTGAAAAATCTGCGCGATCTGCATGGATCTGCGAGCGGGCAAAGTCGCTTGAATTTGCGGCATCGCGGCTAGCTCTGGCGCTCGCGGGCCCCAACGTGGTGCAGGGGTTTGGCCCTGATTGTGCGAGTGCCCGCACGACAAGCCTCGCTTAGCGAGATAATGCACATATCCCACGATCCATCTCCCAAGCGGGGCCAGGTGCAGCGGTCGTCGCCACCAGAGTCACTATTACCTAAGCAAACCCTTTAAGGGTTAATAATTGCCAGCGAACTAGTGGCAAATGGCGCAAGACAGGACGAGCGAGTTCCGCGCCGCTGTGCAGTCGCAGGTGCGGATCCACGGCCGCCCCTCCGCCGCGGGATCCGCGCCGGTGTCCAAGAGCGAGTTCAGCGCCCGCGCCGCCGCGATTGCCAAGGATATCGCCGAAACGACTGAGATGCTCGGCCACCTCACCCAGCTCGCGCGCCGCAAGCCGATGCTGGACGACCGGCCGCAGGAGGTCGCGGAGCTGACGGCGGTGATCAAGCAGCGGCTGTCGCGCGTCAACGACGCGATTCGCGGGCTGCAGCGGGTCCCCGAGGACCCTGGGTCCAAATGGGCGTCGACGAACTCGAAAACGCAGCTGCAGGACCACACGCGCAACGTGGTGATGGTGCTGCAGGGCAAGCTCGGGGACGTGACCGCGAACTTCACCCAGGTGCTCGAGGACCGCACCAAGACGATGCAGCAGGTCCAGCGCCCCATCAGCGCCCCGCGAGCCAAGCCAGACAATCCCCTGTACAAAAGCCGCGCTGGCTACAGCGAGAACCCATACGGGTCCGGGGCAGAGCCCCGCGAGGGCCCGCCCGACCTGCTGGACCTGCCGCAGGAGCAGTCGCTGACGCTGCTCGAGGACCAGCAGTCGTCGTACCTGCAGAGCCGCAGCACCGCGGTCGACACGATAGAAAAGACAATCAACGAGCTGGGGGGCATCTTCGCCCAGCTGTCACAGATGGTCGCCGAGCAGCGCGAGACGGTGCAGCGCATCGACGCCAACACCGACGACATCGCCCTCAACGTGAGCGGGGCCCACCGCGAGCTGCTCAAGTTCTACTCGCGGGTGAGCTCGAACCGGTGGCTGATGCTCAAGAGCTTCGGCATCATCCTGGTGTTCTTCTTTCTTTGGGTTCTGATTAGCTAGCCTTGCATAAATAATTAATCATAGATCAGTCCCAATGCTGTCTACTAAATAGTGCCTCACACGGCCATCTCGGCCTTGAGCTGCTCTAGAATGGCGTCCTCGTCTTCCTCCTCGGCGGTCGCCGGCACCTCGGGCAGCTGCGCCGCCGGCGTCTTGCCGACGTTGATCATCTTGTCGTCGAGAGCCTCCTGCTCCAGCTGGTCCAGCTCGTCCTCGAGCTCCACGTCGTCGGTCTCGTGCAGCGGCCGTGAGATCGCCTCCGACACCTCGTCCCCGAGCTGGAACTGATCGCGGATATCGTCCATGGTCTGATCGACCTTGTCGATGTCGAGGTTCCCGTAGATCCCCTTCATCGTCGCGGCGCCCCGCTCCATCACCTTGACCGTCTCCTTGTTGAGGTTCGCCGATTCGATCGCCGCCAGCTGCTGCTCCAGCGAGCTGATCTGCCCCCACAGCCGGTCGAGCTCTGTCTCGCGCCGCTTTTTCCGCTTGAGGGCGTCGCGGGCCTTCTCTCGCTTGCCGGCGGCCAGCATCGTGCGGGCGTCTTTCTCAGCTTTGTCGACCTCGGCGCTGAGGAACGTCTCGCGCTTGCCGAGGGTTTCGAGGTGCTCCCGCATGCTCACAATTGACTCTTTGGCGGTGTCCTTTTTGGCGGCCCCGCCGCCGAAAAACTTCATGAATCCGCTCATTGCGATGGGGAGTAGGTGGCGAGCCGGCGGCGTCGATAAAGAGTCACGTGTGGCACACCTCAGCCCCGGCCGCAGTGGCGCCCCGCACGTGACCACTATATCCCAGCGCGACGTGTCAGCACTCGTATGCTTTGGCTCTATTTTGCGCTCGCGTCGTACGTGCTCGCGTTCAACGCGCTTTTGCCCCCCAAAGGAAAGGTCTGCTTCCACGAGGACCTCAAATACGGCGATACCCTCTCAATTACCTTCCAGGTCGGCACCAGAGACCCGTCGTCCTCAGAGCAGCTCGACGTGAACTTCTGGCTCAGCAGCCCCAGCGGCAGCCGCGTCGTGAACCTCGACCGCGTCACCGACGGCAAGCCCAGCTTCAAGGTCACCGAAAACGGCCGCTACGAGTACTGCTTCAGCAACGAGTACTCCAACACAAAATCAAAGGACGTCACGTTCCACTTGACCGGCATTAATAACGAGGCGATGCGCGACATCAACACAGACAATCTGCAGGGCCAGATCAGGCTCATGAACCGGCTAATCCAGGACATCCAGCACGAGCAGAGCTACATCGTCATTCGCGAGCGCGTGCACCGCAACACCGCCGAGTCCACCAACGCCAGAGTAAAGTGGTGGAGCCTGTTCCAGATTCTCGTGGTCGTCGGAAACACCATCTTCCAGATCGTCTACCTCAAGCGATTCTTTGAGGTCAAAACAAACGTGTAGGCTACCTAGACTAAAGTATATACTCATACCAGCTGCTCGAGTGCCCGGTTGATGGCGTCCACGCACACCCACACGTCTACGTGGGTGTTGTACAGCGCCGTGGGAGCGATGCGAAGCACGTCGGGCTTGCGCTCGTCGCCAATGATCGCCTGGCGCTGCAGCGCATTGAACACCGGCTCCATGAGCCCCGGCGTGAACAAAATCGAGATCTGCGACCCGCGCTCCTCAGGGTCGAGCGGAGTGATGATCGAGAACCCCCGAGCCTGGTTGTAGAACGGCGACGACACCAGCAGCTCCTGCAGGAAGTCCCCAAGACTGCGTGATCGCGGGGCCAGGCCCTCGAGCCACCCTGCCCGCTCAAACAGCTTGAGCGACTCCTTCAGCGACGGTGCCGCGGTCCAGTTCGTGCACGACTGGTTCCAGGACCGTGCCCCGATGATCGGCTTGAACTGGTACTCCATATCGAACCGCGTGTCCATGCTGACGCCGAACCACCCCGCTGGGCGAGGCCGGTTATCGTGGTGGAACCGCTCGTGCACAAACAGACCCCCAAGCTGGCCTGGTCCGCAGTTCAGGTACTTGTAGCTGCAGAACGCAGCAAAGTCCACGTCCCAGTCGTGCAGCCGCAGCACCACGTTTCCCACCGCGTGTGCAAGGTCCCAGCCCACTATGCAGCCCTTGGAGTGGGCGTGAGCCGTGATGCGGGCCATGTCGAACTTTTGCCCAGTGTAGTACTGGATCCCACTGAAGATTACCACCGCAACCTCGTCCCCGTGCTCGTCAATGAGTGCCAAAATGTCCTCAGTCCGCAGAGTGTGCTCGCCCTCGCGAGGGAATGCCCGAATCAGCTCTCGCTCGGGGTCGAGGTCGTGGAACCTCACCTGGCTCTGGAAGCAGTAGTTGTCGCTGGGAAACGCCTTTGCCTCGAACAGCAGCTTCGTGCGTTTGCCGTGCGGCCGGTAGAACGTTGTGAGCAGATTATTGAGATTGCCAGTGAGGGTGCCCGTCAACGCTACCTCGGTGTCCTTGCCTCCGACGATCTTGGCCAGCTTGGGCATCAGCGGGTCGTCCTGGTCAACCCACCCATTGGAGCCGTCTGGCCGAGTAAAGTGCCCTTCAACGCCTTTGCCAGCCCAAATGTCCATCTCGTGGTTCAGGGCCTCGCGGGTCCCCTTGGGCATCAGGCCCAAAGAGTTCCCGCACAGATATGTGCCCTGCTTTTCTTCACTGGATAGCCCGAGCGATTTGTGTGTGGGGTGACAGAACTCGTCTCGCAAGCTCGGGAACCGCTCGTCGAGCTCCTGAGCTTTGGTCTTGTAATCAGTCATTGACCGAAAATGCCGCCCCACCCAAGATAATCCCTTCAATTGGCACCAGTGGTGGTGAAATAGAATTACATATCTGCCTCCACTAATTACCATTAGCTAGCTGCTTGCGATCTCACTGCTTACAATAGTCATGAAATGTGCCTTGTCGCAGGAGCCAGTGATTGATCCAGTGGTCAGCCCCAAGAGCGGCCAGATCTTTGAGCGCAGCGTTATCCTCAAGTACCTCGACCGGTACCACAAGGATCCTGCCACAAACGAGCCGCTCGAGCCTCATGAACTGATTCGGCTCTGCTACAAGCCCGAGTCGTCGAGCCCGCTAGAGTCGATTCCACAGCTACTGGAGAGTTTGAAAGACGCCTACAACACCCTGGTGCTGTCCCAGTACGAGCGGAGTGTCGAGCTCAAGGAGACCAAGGATTACGCCGACGACCTCGAGAGCACCATTAATGAATTGAGGGATAAGCTGACCGAAAACGACAAGCTGCTGGCCTCCCTCAAGACGCAGGTGCAACTCAGCTGCGGATCAGCCGAGCTGAACTCGACCGAGAAGCGAGAGGCCCCAAGCGACATGCCTCACCCACCCGAGCGTCGGCAGAGAAACGACTCTGAACAGTCGTCAATGATTCCAGAGTCACAGGACGGATCAGTCTCCTCGGACCCTCGCCTCAATCTGACCTCCACCCCGAGACGACCGCCGGTGCCTCCCCAACCACCAGTGCCGCGGGGCCCTCGCGACGACAGTTCCTTAGCTGCTCACGATGGTGCCACAGTGATTCCTGAAACGCCAGTGCGTCCTGACAATCAGGCCCAGAAAAGATCAAAACCCCCGTCTCGCTCCCCAGACTCTGAACCCGCGTCTAAACGCCATGAGGGCACGTTCACCGACACTGTCAGTGCGTATGCGGAGGAATTCAAGGCAAAGGTCCAGCAGGACAAGAAGAACACCCGGTATACCTTCAACGTAAAGAATGTCCCGTTCGAGCACATGATCGCCAATAAAAACAGCATCATCCACCACGACACCCGAGCTGGGGTATGGGTGCTCTCATCGACGTACCCAAATATCTTCAGAAAGCGTTTTGACGTCAATTATCCGCATGCACTCCTCATTGACGGCGAGCCGCTATTCTGGAAAGCAGAACACGGCAGGCTCGAAACCCAGTTCCGCAACAAAGTCTACAGCACCGAACTGAACGAGCCCATCGTGTCAGTGTCGTCCTATCCTCCCAACTTCATCGCAGTGGCCACTGCGAAAAAAGTGCTGGTGTTCAGCACTGCGCTGGAGTTCCAGAAACGGTATCTACTCCACAAGAAGATGGCGGGGAAAATCGACAACTTTGTAGTCTACCCCAATGGCAAGGCCATGATCTACTCATCGGGCAACGAGGCAGCCATCCAGAAGCTCGAGGGTCCGCCATTCGCATTCAAAAGTGAGCCAATGGGGCTCTTAACTGTCAACCCTCGCGGAGAGTGCTTCGCAGCAGTGGTCAACCATACGCTGACAATCTATGGTTTCGACAGCAAATCCAAGGCATCAGTCGATCTCCACGCTTTGCCAGTGAAATTAGTGTGGGACTGCAGTGGAAAGTATCTGGCAGCGCTTCTACCTCACCAGGTGATTATTTATGAACTCGGCACTAAAGGGCTATCTAAAAAGTACAGCGATGAGTCGCAGGATGAGCTGACCGATGCAGCTTGGGTCAAGTCCAAAGAGCATACTTCTACGCTATTTATCCATACTCTGCATCAGAATAATTCCTAATAGCCAATATATGATGATACTATATTATGTAATGGAGTTTACTATGAAAACAAAGATTGTCCTGGATCAGACAGAGGAAAAAATTCGGCAGACACTCGTGAGCTTTGCTTCCGAATACACGAAAACAAGTGGCAAGGAGATTACCCTTCGAATCACCGGCGGGTGGGTGCGCGACAAGCTCCTGGAACGCCCGTCGCATGATATAGACATCGCCATAGACTCCACTACTGGCGAGGAGTTTGCGTCTGCTTTACAGACATGGCTCAAGAATAGCGGCTGCAAAACGCACAGCGTTCACACAATTGCACGGAATCCCGAAAAGTCTAAGCACTTGGAAACTGCGACCACAAAGCTTTACGGCCTCGACATTGATTTCGTTAATCTCCGGTCAGAAAAGTACACAGCAGATTCTAGAATCCCATCGATCGAGTTTGGTACTCCTGTTGAAGACGCATTGCGTCGAGATGCCACTCTCAATGCACTTTTCTACAATTTGGAAAAGCAAAGCGTGGAGGACTTTACAGGGAGAGGCTTGGAGGACCTGAAAAACCGAATTTTGCGGACGCCGCTTGATCCTGTAGAGACTTTTCGTGACGACCCTCTTCGCATCTTGCGGCTGATTCGGTTTGTGGCCCAGCTCGATTTTGATCTAGCCCCTGAAGTTTACGAAGCAATGGGGTTAGCTGAAGTGGCTGCAGACCTGTCAAGAAAAGTTAGCAGAGAGCGGGTTGGGGTCGAACTGGACAAGCTTGTGCGAGGCGACTATGCTCCCAAAGCCTTGCACTACCTTGCCAACCTTGGGCTAACCAAAGCGATATTCACTGTACCTGAGCCCTACAAGATCGCGAGTGGCGTGCTGCGATTTGAAAACCTCGACCACAAAATACACATCGCACAAAAAGTTCTGCCAGAGTTCCATCTTCCAAGGGACGACTCGAGTGTAGTTTGGATGACAGTGCTCCTTGACGACAACGGGGATGTAAAGTGCGTAGATGTCAAGAACAAGGAAGTGTCCGCGTGCTTTGTTATAATCAAGGAAGGAGTCAAGCTACCAACAAGCAAAGCGAACCTCGTGAAAAAATTGCTCGACACAAGTAGCGATATCTGGGAACTACGCAACTCTCACGATAGATCTGACCTCGGATTCCTCATTCGCAATTGCGGAGCAGACTGGCAGACCTGTTTCGCCTACACCGCATGTAGATATGACGACGCACCCGCTATCCTAGCGCTTCAGGCCAGGATCTTTACGATGGAGCTGGATAAAGCATACGAGCTAAAGCCAATTTTGAGGGGAAAGCAGGTCATGGACCTGTTTCCCGGCCGGGCTCCAGGAAGCTGGTTAAATCGCTCTACTGCTCTGCAGCTCAAAGCTCAGATGGAGAACCCGGCTATCTCTGAGAAGGAAATCACTGATTTGCTAAAGTCTGAGCTGGCTATCAGATAATGTATATACAGACAGTTATCTTCACGTGCTGGAGATGAAGTCAAGGGTAGCAAAGCGCTATATTTAATTTGCTCAGTTTTAGATAGCTATATAGCCATCATTCTGAATTCAGGCGATCAAATTGTACATGTGCATTGTTTAGGGGTCCCAGTGAATTCTCGTGGTGCGGCATACAGGAAGAGGTGCGAGACGTGGGTGAGATCAATAGTAGGGTCCATAAAGGTAAAATAAGAGGCCTTGGCGAATACAGGTCACTAGGACGACCAGGCATTATGCATGCCAGTTTACACAACGCATAATATGTGCCCTTTGCAAGTAAGTATCTCTCCCCAGTATTTATGAAATTTTTATCGAGGATACAGATTGAAGATTTGTTGTCGCATGAGCATGCTTCCGCGTGTAGATCATGTCAGTGGTCCAAGGACCACTTTATGTTTCCTAACTAGGCAACACAATTTGAACTTGGATGCATGCGGCACCACGTGCGGATAGTTAGGATGATAGCGTATCAAGAGACAAACCTGTTGAACTATATACATATTTATTGTCTTATAGGGTGGTGTGGTTATTTCTCCTCTATCCGAGGAGCTTGATCACGATCGAGTCGACGAAACCTAAATGACGAGGCCGAGTCTATGCATCAAGTTGAAGAGGTCGAATTCCCAGTGTATATTAGTTGGCTGCTGGCAATTGTAGGCGAGCTTGGTCTATTGCTGGGTGATTCATACGCAAGAAAGTCTGGTCACACGTCATAGTCTTCATGCTCTACATTCCCCCAAATGCAGTGATCAAACAATTCAGCAGATGAGATTATCGAATGCATCAGTCACTGTGAAAATGCAAATTCCCGATACATCAGTAGTGCGTAACGACAGATCTTTGAGTCTACGCCATCTGAGAGACTATCGTTCGGCGAATGGAGCTGCACCTAGCATGCACGACCCATGTCAGGGGTGTGGGGACCAGAGGGATAACTCGGACTAGGGTAAGCGAATCCTACAACGCAATGGTTCTTTAGTCTTTAACAGCATCGGTGTAGGCGTCTACAATATCATTAGTTCAAAGTTCGATTGCCCGACGCGAGAAGTTAATAAATTCCACGATAGGTTGGAATTCCGACGCAGCTCGGAATCATCTTCGCTGAAATGTTTCAAATTTAGCTAGGCGAGCCAACGGCGACTCCCAGAGATACCAAGTAATTGGCGATCCTGGTGACTATTGGCGGGGCTACGAGTCGCTAGAGCAACAAATAATGCTATTATCTTTGTAGAACGTTGCAGCCAGCGCTCGCTGCCGCTTGCGTTAGCGGTTCGTCAAATGATCTACGCCACAGAAAGTTGCCCCCTGCATGCATATAAACATTGGAATGTACAGACAACTAACGTGCATCTTAGTTGAATTTGAGCTAAAACCAACCCATCTTCTAAAATAAAAGTGTGAGCCAACCCCTCGCCAAAACACACTCGGATATACCTACCAAAGCCCATTCTTTGTATTAAACAGAATGGTCACTCAACACAGAAGGTTCCGAGACTCCAACCATAGTCCGAACCTCAGTATGGCCCGAAAAATGTCTGCCTCTTTTGGATTTTTACGCAAGACACACAGCACCGAGGAAGAGCCCCCACCCCCCAAGAGAACCTATAAAATCTCCCGGCCTCGTCTGGAGTCGAGCACCGCCGCATTTGTGTGTGTCGATGATTCGAGCAAAGGATTTTATCGACCAAAGATGATGGCGAAAAATCCAAAGCAGGCTGCGCCCCCGTCAGTCAAGGTCACTCCTTTACTGCCAGACCTGGAGATGAGTGACGATTTTGCGGAAATTCTTGCTACTGCTCTCGACGAGGGAACCCCGACCACCGCACCAGCCCCGAAGCAAGAGGGCGACACCGACTACGGGTCCAGTAATGACGACGAGATATTCGATGCGATCGACCCCGCCGATTTTGAGAGCCATTTCAACGGGGTTGGCAAGCAGGTGCAGCGTCTTCCCACTCCAGAACCCAGCCCGACCACCAGCCCCAAGACCATGGACCCTGACTCCCAGCCCTCGACTGCGGACCCTCGTCCCAATACGTCTGAAACCCTGGTGGACTCGGGAGACCTAGGGAAAAACTGGTCACCGGCTTCAGTTGTTGAAGACCCTGCATTCCAACCCCAAACTCCGGTGCGAACGAGCTCCAAGCGATTCAGCTCCAAAATGGAGGACTTGCAGCGAAGGTTGTCGAACTCGCAACAGCTATCATTGGCCAAGTTGATGGATTTGGAGAGGCAGCTGAGGGAAACCCAGACCCAGCTCAAAAGGGAGAAGGAGAATGTGCTGCTGCTCAAGAAGGAGCTATCGGACGCTAAGTGCAACTCGGCCGCCAACGAGTACAAGGAGGCGCTCGCGAGACTCAACGAGGTGCGTCTATTGCAGATCCAGCAGCGAGATGCCCGCATCGCTCAACTAGAAACATTCTACCAGGGCCTGCCGGCGATTCCTGGCATGCCTACCTTCCCTGGCCTCAATGGCCACATCTCACATGCTCCTAGTCAGTCAATACCAAAGCTTCCTAGTCCCGTGGAATCCCCTCCAACGTCTCCAGTGCCAGCGTCGCCTGGGCAAGAGCCGGTGGGACGGGGCCCTGCAAGAATACAAAGCTTACGGTTAGTATTCCCCATTGGATACTAATATGTTATTTATAATGTACCTTGTACGTAAATCTGCATAATTATTATTTTATTCGCGACAGTGAACTGCATCCACGTTTTCTTATGTAAACAAGACGGCAGTGGCGTGTTCATCCGTCCTGTCAAAATGTGGAGGAAATTTCACATGCAAAGAACGACACTCGAGATCACTCGTTTCGCAATCTGCATCACTTCCCCGGTGCTTCTGATGTTTTACATCGGTCACTACACCCACGATAAACTAAACGTGCCCGACTTTTGGCCCGATCCAAACCGACTGAACCAGATCCCCAAGGACCGAGTAGAGCTCAAGAAAGAAATCGAGAGACTTCGCCAGGAGCGCCTTGCTCGTAAGCAGGCCAAGCTCGAGGCCGCCAAGGCCGAATCCGAATAGGTTTTGCCTTTTATACTGTACATAGCCAGCTTTATTTATTCACTGTTCACATTTCTGTTACTAAGCAGATGTCTGACGTCGAGGCAAGACGTACTGGTTCGGTTGATCCCCGGGACTGGACGTTATTCCAAAGACTCAAAGAGTCCTCGCACCCGGTGGCGGTGGTATTCTACGTCTTTTACAGGCTAGCCCCCATTGCGTTGTATATCTTTGGCATGTTTTTCACCTCTAACTTTGTCCTTGTTTTCATTCTTCTAGCTCTTTTGCTGGCAGCAGATTTCTGGAATGTCAAGAATATATCAGGAAGACTATTAGTGGGCCTAAGATGGTGGAACGAAACCTCTCCTTCCGGTGAAAGCATTTGGGTTTTCGAGACTGCAGACCCAGAGCGATACATCAACCCTATAGATTCCAGAGTGTTTTGGTTCTTGCTATACATATGCCCTGTGAGCTGGGGTGTGCTAGGATTTTTGGCCCTCATCAAGCTGCACGTGCTGTGGCTACTGCTCGTTATTCTGGCACTGGTGCTCACTACTACCAATACATTGGCATTCAGCAAGTGCGACAAGTTCTCCAAAGCGAATAATATATTCGGCTCGGTGAATAGCGGTATACTCTCCAGAGCATGGGGATTCGCAGCTGGTAGACTGTTTGGATGATGCCTAATTTATAGTTCGGAATAGAATCAACAAAATCTTATGTACAAATAAATATTCGCTCAATGACGATTCTTGAAGCGTTTCTCATTAAACTCGGTAAGCTCCCTTTCCCGTTCATAGTACCGTCGTAGCAGGCCCTTAGCTTTGAGGATGGTGTCATAGTCTTCCTGTTTCGCGGCCACCTCCAACAGAGGTTCCAGGTGATGCCGGCGCCACCTGAATTGTTTGCTGGTGGACTCTACCAGCCGCAAGGCATCCTCAGTTTGGCCACAAACAGCAAAGAGCTCCACCATCTTGCGAGCAAACGCAATGTCGGTTTTCTTCTTCCAGTCTGCAGGACGGGATTTGAATGCTTCACTGTGACGCCATTTCCCGCGCTCACTCCAAATGGTGCGGGCAAAATCAAGATTCCGGAACTTGATGCAAGCTTCTAGGCCCAGACGATAGAGATTGTGATTTCGTGTCAGAGCCATCGCGTGAGGCTGTTCAGCATCATCCACAACTTCAACAGAATCGCCTAGGTCGGGGCGTTTGGTAAAGGTATACCAACGCTGCTGGAAATTCTCAAACGTACCTTTCTCAATGGCTATTTTCAAATGATTGAAGATAACCGGACTAGACGAGGAGGCAGACGATTTAGACTTCACCTGTAATAGATCCCTGGCTTTCTCGTAACAGAACTGGATCATGGCACCTGATTCAGCTATCACGAGCCCATTAGACAACTCCTCAGATACCGGCAAGAATGGTGGAATCCACTCATCCGATGCAGGAGGCGTTGGACTCGTGTTCATAATTTGGTCTCTGATGCGCGGACCAAGAGATGTAGCCAAGACCACAGATGGTTTTGAGGGATCGTAGTTAACGTACCCCAAGAAAAGACAGTTTAGTGCGAAATCGTCCGGATACGTCTCGGGGTTCGCACAAAGCTGCGCAATAAGCTTGCGAAGTAGCATCAGCTCTCCAGTCTCACCACAGAGATACAGAAGAGCTCTCATGCTGTTGTGGTCTGCGGAAAAGTTTCGCTGCAGTTGCAAGAAAAGCTCCCACGCACGAACGTGAGTTTTTGGGTCGCGTGCGCACGCATAAATAAGAGTGTTTAGAGTTTCTTGATTGGGCTCCAGTGGGTCTATGGGCCGTGTAGACATCTCCTCGTAGAGGTCCAATGCTTTATTCACATTATGCTGTTTCGAAGCCGCTAAAATTAGCGAATTATACAGCTTTGCATCGGGCTGAGTCGAGGTACTCAAATACTTGAGGTTGTCAAAAACCGAGAAAGCAGATGCAACGTCCTTATGCTGGATAAAAGACTGAATAACAGTCGTATAAATAGGGAGAGATGGCTCCAGACCTGCAGCCTTCATTCTCGGGATAATCTGTGTAACGCTGCTAAGATCTTTAGCCTTGAAGTACGCTTTGACCAAATGACCAAACACAACCTCATTCTGAGGAACAGTTAAAGAGAGTTCCTCTACCTCATTGGGCATGCCTAAGGTTGCATACCCAGCCATCAAGTTGTGATTTATGGTAGCTGGTAGTTTCCCATAGCCCGCTCCTTGAAGCAGTTCGTGAACTCTGGGAGTAGCGTGTGCATTCTGCGGCATTTTGAGGTCAAGTAATTGTACAAATTTTGCCGCGTCTGCCACTGGAACATCTTTGAGGTCATGTAGTTGGCTCAGATGAGATATCCAATTGAGTGACTTGTGGCCGAAATACATATCCAAAGATTTTTGCTCTGGCAATTTTTTCAGTATTGACTCTGGGAGCTGGGTGCTTGTTGAGGGCATTGACTTTTCGAGGCTCTCTCCAAGATTGAGCCCTTCTTCTAGTGCGGCAATATCGTCTTTAGTGGCATGCACATCTAATATGCTTGCATCATGGCGGGCAATTTCTTTTACTGTCTCCTCTTCTCGCTTCTGCCTCAAGAATCTTCGTAGCTCTAACTCCTGGTCTTTTAATTCCTTCAGTTTTGCGTCAAGCTCCGAGCTTTCGTGCAATAGTTCTTCTT
Source organism: Wickerhamiella pararugosa (assembly GCA_023628975.1). Lineage (NCBI taxonomy): Eukaryota > Fungi > Ascomycota > Dipodascomycetes > Dipodascales > Trichomonascaceae > Wickerhamiella > Wickerhamiella pararugosa. The sequence continues at coordinate 989,635 of JAMAJQ010000001.1, read as the reverse complement.
TGTGACTTCTGGCTCTCACCTTTGTCGGCACATAGACCCGACGTACTATTGTGGCTCGTGGCTTCAATAAAGTCCTGTGGAATCTCCACATGAAAAATTAAATATTCTTTTGAAATTTTGGATCAAACTCGACTACGTAAGATGTGGCGTTGAGGCGAAGGGTTGCAGATGAGCGTACGGTATGATCGCAATGGCATGATAGATTTTAGAAATATGATAGACCAGTTACAGAAGTAAGCACCATCCGTGTAGAACTGAGCTGAAGATGAGTCTGATGCAATTCTGAAACTTGGTCACAAGTGTGGCTACGCTGGTAGACCATTCAACTCAATTGCATTTATAGTCCTTGCATTTCGTGGCCAAAGCGGCAAAACTCTAGTTTAGGTTTACGAACCGTCAACGCGGCTACGAGGCGCGCAACTGACTAATCCAATTTTATATTAGCTCTGGATATTTTGGGGCACGCAATAAATTTACATAAGACCATGCAAAATTGCGTGGTGAAATGCATATGAGGAACGACACGAGATTGATATAGCAAGCTACGAACAAAGGGGCTGGTAAAAATTTTCGATGCGCGGAAACCGAGTATACGTGTAAGTCGTGCCTCCAGACAAAGCATTCGGAATCTCCGCGTCTGTAAGGAAAAATCACGCTAACTACGAAATAGTAGCTGGCGCGTTGTAGGGTAGATGACGTCGGATGGTTGCTTACCAATTCAATTGATATGGGCGACATTATGCGTTATCATCATGCAGAGTGGGGTCGTGCTCTGATTTCATTCGTCCCGAGTAAAGATGGCAGGTCTCTTTTTGACATCTTTGTTGGTTTCACAATTAGAATACTGAAATGTGGTAGAATTCGCGCTGGCGGAAACAGCCGATTGAATCAGTCATACTCCGCTAAGCATTGCCGCATATTAGTCCGTGCCCTGCGTGATCACCAGATCAACGGCATTTCCGGGCGAAATTTGGCAAGTGCGAGTTTAAGTTATCATCTAATGATAATGAATACACATCATGTAAGGAACGGTTTCAGACTATGTAAATACCTGTTCGAGAATGGCTACAATTGGTTTTGAGTTCCCTAACCTTGTTTCCTTGATGCAGGGGGCACTAAAACATCAACCCATAAATGGAATAGCACGTCCGAATGGTACTGCGAAGTGCATGTCAAAGCACAGAAATCGCATTCTGTCGTTGTTGACAGGCTGCAAATGCCGTGTCACTACGAGGGTCGTGCCGCTTCGTACGGCCCACGTAAGCTGAGCGAGATTGGTCCAAATACGAGAGCACTAGGGGTGATCATATGCATAGCGTGGCTGCAGGGTATGATTTATGCAGACTCAACGCCAGGGGGCTTTCTACAGCGGAGCAGCCAAGCGGCTTGCTACGGCCGTGGTGGAATAATAGGAAGGCTCCGACAAGCGGATGAAGTAATCGGGGTACTGTTCCGACGATTTTTTGAATTAAAATCAATCATAATGTCCAGCTAAATTTGTGCTCAAGCCCGCTAGTTGGGGTGTTAAGGGCTAGGGCAACCCTGTCGGTAAATTTTTAGAGCATCAAATGCATGAAGGCGTAGCAGACTGAAGATGGGTGATTTACAAAACAGTTAATCATTCGCCGCGTTATTTCCAGATCAGGAGCTCATTAGCTTACGAACAAAGTTTGGGACTAGATGATGGCTACGTCACCCCGAGCAGCCTAGTACCTCGCCGCATGAACCTCGGGAAAATTTAGTGTAGCTAACCGGCTTATTCGTTGCCGTGGCTGAGGGTCGGCCATTCACCAATTGGTGTAAAACCACGACTAAGTGTGTGCTCACTGCAGGTGCATGGTCGCAACCAAAACGACGGCAGGGCGTGCACCGGCGCACGAAATCTTTCGACCACCGGCACAAACCACGGTTTTCTTTGTAAATAAAAACTATATACTCGAAAAACCTATCCTGATGCACTCTTATTCGTGCTATATATAGCCTGCATGTGCAGCCTGTTGCTTGGAACCCCTTACTAAATTACCAAGTGTGCACCAAGAAGTTTCGTAGTTAGAGTTCTGGTTTTCGCCTACCGGTCCCCATGAACTACAACTCCAACTATCGGTTGTATCGCCCACCAGTGGGCCAACAGTCGTATGGAAACTATCCTACGGCGTACCAGAGGCGGTCAGTGAGTACCGGTACTCTCACCGCTCCAGTGTTTGCTCAAGCCACCACACCGGCATGGCAACGCAAAAGAGTTGCCTCTCAAGGCCCTGCATATAATGAGCAGCATAATGGGTTTACTCCATCCGCTCAAGCATCCGTCGCCCAGGCGGCGTCGCAGGTGGTACCAGACCGGTACCATCGACAGCGACAAAGTCTAAGCACTCAGAGCCTCCCAAGCTTGTCTCCTAGTTTACGTAGTAGTGACGTGGACACTGTGAGCACCCACAGCTCCACGTCCTCGGTTGAACGAGAGGACAAGAAGCAACCCCCGTTGGAGGAGGCCGAGTCGCTTAGCAACGAGTTGGTAGTGAAGGCTATGGCAGCATACGGTGAACCCCTAGAGGCCATCAACATCGTTACAGTTGAGGAGGAGACCGAGCAGGACACAGCTGAGCTCGAGACCGTAAAAGTCGATAGCAAACCAAAGAGCTCTGAGGTAGATGTTTTGAAGGGGCCCAAGTTGGACACAGTGGCCCAGAAGAGTTTGAAGGAAGCGCTCAGCGCCAGCCCGGTCAAAGCGGCAGAGATCTCGCCAGTGGCGGCAACCCCTAGCGTCACTTCCACTGCGAGCGTTCGCACTATCACGCCCGAGCAAAGCAAGACCGACAAGCCAAAACTTGCCCGCCCTCGCTCTGCTCGCACCGCTAATCAGGCAGTTGAGGAGGCCATCGCTTCATTGACCGCCAGAGGTGAGGAAGCCCCCAGTGCTGAGATCGTCAGAACTCACACTCGCAAGGCTTCAGGAGACTCGCGCAAGTCCCTGGTGCTGCCGTCAGACACTCTGAAGCAGGAAAGGGAGCTGGAAGCGAGAGCAAAAGAACGGGACATACAGCATTTCAAGAGTAGGAGTGTCAGTGCCCTGCCGACTACACCCACGTCTCGGCGGTACTCTGCGACTGCACAGCCTCAAGGTAGCGCACTCACGGGGCCAGCAATTCGCCCTAAGAGCGCAACCTCTCGCCGGGTTTCCTTGGCAGAGATTCCTACACCACCTGCGTCGTCCCAAGCTCAGCAGCGGTATGGCTCAACCACAGCGGTTAACGCTAGGCGCCCAAGTTGGAACAGTACTCAGTTCACGAACCAACCTGTGTTCCAACCGATCGCGTCGTCCCCTCCTAAGCGTGGTTTCCGGCAAAAGATCAAAGGACTTTTCAAGAACAAGTCAGACAGCTCTGACTCTCAATCTATCAAGTCCTCCATGTCGGGAATGTCAGGTCGTTCAGGAATGTCCAACATGTCTGGCATGTCTGGTATGTCTGGCATGTCCACGATGTCCACTTCATCAGCATTCTCCTTTAGGTCGCTTAAAATGTCCTCCAAGCGTATCTTTAGTCGTAAGAAGGACAGAGCTATGCAGCCCACGTTCGAAGGTCCTATTATCGATCTCGATGACCCTCCTGCCCCGGCCCCACTGTCCTTGCCAGTGGCACAAAAGCCCTCGCCCTCCTCTCCAAAATTCTCCAAGCAGAGTGTACAAGAGCTCCAGGCTGCGACGCGTACCAAGCCTCCGCAAATCCCGATTCCATCGTTACAGGTGGCCACTCCAGTCCATTCTCGTCACAATTCCCAGGACCGCACGCAGGACGGCGGCCTTTCCCCTAATTCTGGTAGTACCGACGAGGAAGGCATAGACTTGGCCGCTTCAGACACGGTTTTCCCTCGCAGCCTCGATGAGAAAGCAGTGGAGTCTATTAGGAATGCTGTGGACCGCACTGGCAGTCTCGATAGAAAACACTCCACCAGGAGTACCAGGTCTACTCGTCGTAAGCATGATGAGGATGAAAAAGTCCCTAATGCACAAGAAATTCGAGCTGATACCTCTAGTTTCTCGTCCATGGACATCTCTTCATCTCCCGATTTGCGTGCATTTGGAACTGACCTCTTTGGTGCACTAGATACCGAAGCAATCACCTGTGAGCTTCCAAAGTTGAAGATTCCCAAAGCTAGACGTGAAGTTAACTTTGCTTCGCAGATCATGATCTACGACACCTTCTCTGGTGAAGATTATGACCGTCGCCCCGAGCCTGCTACTTGTAATAGGCTGACTCCGACGTTGGCTCAGCAGATCAAGCAAGAACTCAATAGTTTCAAAATGGGAATGGAAGTTCACAAGGATTCGCGTGCTTATACTCACTTCTTCTAGTATCATCAGGCATGCCACGCAACTAATAAAGTATTATCATTAATCGAGGCACAAAACTATAGGCTACAAGTAGTCAGTTAATGGATTAGTATTAAATTATTATAATCTTTGTCCTTGACTCTGGTGCTAAGTAACATGATTCGGCATCGCTCCACCCGCTAGCAGCACTAGGTGGCATCATCGTATTTTGTTAGAGTTAATAAATAATCTATACCTAAATCGAACTATTCAGAGGACGAAGGATTCTTCTGCAAAGCGAGAAGCTCAGTGCGATAGAAAGGGGTGACTCCCAGAAGGTGGGTAGCACGCATAAACTGGGGCCAGAAAAGGAAAATGGGGATAGTAGCGGCCCAAGCTCCGAACACGGGTACAACACGGCGAATCTCAGTGCGAATCATTCTTTGTTTCTTTAAGTGGATGATAGGTTGTCTTCCTTACTGCCATTATATAGTGCAACTCATGTACGTTGTCTTCGCATGAGGTGACATTGGCGTGACTTTAAGGTGATCTGTAAGATGATAGTTGGCACGAAAACCTACAAACACTTGAAAACAATTTGAGTAATGCAAATGTTATAGAGTGGGCAATGAGCGCCCAATTTTTATAAATTTTTCTATCCTGGATTTGATATAATTCAACAATGTGAGGCTCTATGCTTACTAAAAGTGGTTTGACCACTCTGCACCTACGCGAGGCGTCAGCTTGAGATATCCTGCAGTTAAGGATTGGCCAGGTATCACAGAATCTCCTGCCAAACGGCCAGGCACTACGGTCAAGGATTTTCTCGGATGGAATCAAATTCCAGGAGCGTAGCCTTGTTGGGTTGCCCGTACTCAGTGTCCAGCCGAGTAGTTGGGATCTTGCAGCAAGATCAGCCGATGCAGTTTGTATGCATGGCACCAGCAGTGGTGTTACCTGGCTATCACTAAACATGAAAAGTGCAGTTTGGGTGCATCTGCAGCGAAGAACGAATTGACCTCAATAGCCAAACATGAACAGGTTGTGTAAAGTGAAAATACCAACGAAGGAAGAGATTAGTTCTGGCTGGTCTCATTTGTCATCGTGCCTGAGTTCATGACCAAGCTAAGGGGCCAGGTTTCTTTCGCTGGACCTGTTTCGTAATCAGTGAAAACATGCTTCCAAAATGGGTAGTGCCAGGACAAGAAGTTGCTCGAGATAGAGAATGCAGAGAATACGAAGTTGGGGCTGGACTTGAACTCCGGAATAATGTTATCAAGTGTACTCTGCTCGGGGAAATCAATGTAACCAACACTAATAATAAGAAGCGCTTGGACGTGATCAACAAATTTGTCAATCCATATGGACCACAAACCGCACAAACCAATTCTTTGCGTGCAACCTCCAGTCTTCCCCAGGTTGGCGACGTTGTTTATGCTCAAGTCACACGGCTGGGTCACAATCAAGTTCACGTGCAGATTTTAGTAGTCGAGAATAAAGGCGAGATCTTGCCTGATTCGGGAGTAGGCTGGAGCGCAAATGCGGTAGGAACTGTGCGTCAGGCAACAGGCTCCTTGGGTGACCTGGCTGAACTGGGCGAGAGCTACGGTGGCATCATTCGTACCACAGATATCAGAGCATACGAAAGGGAAAAAGTGAGTCTAGCACAATGTTTCAGACCGGGAGATATCGTTCGAGCTAGTGTACTGAGCTTGGGTGACGGGTCTAATTACTATTTAAGTACGATTCGCAATGACTTAGGGGTCGTCTTTGCTCAAAGTGAACATGGCTATGAGCTAATCCCTCTGGATTGGCAGACCATGCTAGCCCCAAAAAGTCAGGAGGTTGAGCCTAGAAAGTGCGCCAACCCGTTCGCATAGAAGAGGTTATTTTTTATTTGAGTTTACTCGCCACATTTTGAGGTGGGAGTCACGATTGACTATTCGAGAGTGCTACCATCGTGCTTCACAGATATATATTAGGTAGCATATTGGATACAAAAAAAAATTGTACTCGGCCTGCCATAAACGTACATGAACTCTCAGCCCCAGCTAGTCCCAGCATCCGAGTATCACGAACTCCGCCTAGGGAATCCAGGGCGAAATCTAGCTGCCATTGCGACTAGAAGGGCCTTGTCCTACAACTTTGAGTTTGAGACCGAGTGCCTCGAGCCAATCCTGCTCAAAATTACCAGCAAAACTAAAGCGAAATCGATTGAAGATCTCTTTTATCGCGCGTCACAAAATGATCATGATATATCTACTGATGTAGATCAAACAGAACGTTATATTCGCTACAAACTCGTTTTGAAGGGAAAGGCGATCCTGCTCGGCCACTTCTTCTATAACTCATACTATCTCAAGGACGATGGTACCTCTTTGAGCGCTCTGGTAGCCAACTCAAACTTTCAAACGTTCATCAGCGAGCTTTTGATCAATGACTTGATGTATGGGTTTGTTCGTACCGCCGATCGACTTAGGATTTGTCGCCTAGTCCCTACGGAAAATCCAAGAAGCCTCCGTCTGGAAGTATCTCCAGCGGTTTCAACATTCGACGAGCTGCCACATCTCGCAGGCTTAATAAAGAAGCTGGCTCAGTGTGACAGCTCGTTAAATTTCAGCTATGGATTCCCTGCCGCACCTCAACAAAGTGCAGAGCCTCCTCTCTATAGTACCGGTTCATCCATTGTGATTCCTGGGAATGTACGCTGGTGGCGTCGGAACGGGCTACAGAGTAGGCAATTCAGGATCACCTTCACAGATCTGTTCTATAAATTGGTCACTGGGACCAACTATCTAACTGGCACAGTCCATACATCAGGTCCCGGTCTTCAGCAGTCGCCAGCAATCATAAAGGTTGCTCCACTTGATGATGAAAGAGCCCTAGAGCTGCTTGATAGAGAGGCAGCAGTATATGAATTCTTGAGCGCTAGGCAGGTACGCTTTGTTCCCGCATTTATCCTCTTTGGGTCAATCTTGGGCACCCACCAAGTTTTGTGTTTGGCGCCCTGCGGTAAGTCATTAGATCAGGTTGACCCCGAGAGAGTTGCCAAACTGAAACCGAAACTGAGGAGGTGTCTCGAGGAGCTGCATGATTGCCAACTACTTCACGGTGATATTCAGCTCAGAAACTTCTTTGTTGATGAGGAGGAAAACGTGAAGATTGCTAATTTCGTGAATTCTATTCTGTTCAAGCAGTTGCACTCGATGACCCGCGCTCAGGAAATCCGCCAATTAGAGATGCTATGTGCTCAGCCATTGTAGGATCTTTTCTATTTTCTCTATCAAGAATATACTATACATACATGAATCAATGATGGTTTTTCTTGTTGATCTATAGTACACGAAGTCAAAAGTGAGAAAACCACGAGCAAGCTCCTAGGTTTGATTCTCTTTTTGTGCTTTTTCAAGCACGGATTCGTTGAGCCATATACCCCCGCAAAGACAGTTTCTTGTGAAAAGAAGAGAGACCTGATTCTGCATACTTTTAGAGTTCTGTACAGCACTCACTTGGCCACAGCGTGTACATTTTCGCAATTCTGCATTGGAGCTGATAATAAATTTGTTGATGCCATCAACTCTATAACCATTTGCAAGTTGCTGGGGCTCAGAATCCTGTATCTGTAACCAGCGTGTGTCATAAAAATACAAGCTAGGAATATCCATAGCCTCTAAGAGTTGTGTCTTGAATAGTTTGTTGACATGATTGATAATCCCTGCAAAAAATGCCCTTGGGGTCTGATTATTTTTTAGAAGCTCAAGTTCTACTGCTTGCTTCACGTTTTCCTGTAGCTGGTCATTGCTATAAAGACTCTGTAGATGTTTGTCAACCTCCATAAGAATCTTCTCAAATTGAGCTAGAGGAATAGGACAAGAGTTGTAGATGAACTTGAATTTTCTGAGTGTGAGCATGGCGACTCCCAATGGGTTATTCATGGCTTGTTCTTGCTTTACCATTAGGGTCAAAAATGCCTCGATACCACGAATCGCTCGCAGTATAAAAAGAAAGAGCCACCTCACAATCTTGGACAACAATAAATTAATAAATGTCATGGGGTTCGTTGCCAAGTATAACACTGCAGGATCGTTTTTCGCTTCCTGACCGTCAAGTGTTTTGGTGGTGACAGTTGCCAAAAAGATCTCTTGACTCAGGTAGGTAACTAAATCTGTAAACCAACGCAGTAACCCGAGCATTAGACTGATATGATAGCAGTTAAGTGCATTGTAACTGAACTGCTGGGCTGGAGGTAACTGCTGCTGTTGCGGCGAGGACTTTCCAGCGATTCTTCTCAATGTCCACTTTGAGACAAACGCCAAGAACTGTACGTGAAGACTGATCCAACTGAGAATAGATCCGGGATTTCTCTTCCAATTCTTGGTAGTTCCTAGAACCATTTGGAGCATGAACCATCGCTGAAGACTCGAAGGAATTACAATGAACTTGTCCACATGACGGGTGTCATTATCATTGAACTCGAAAGAAACGTTCAAAACACGCTGTGTCTCGGCAGTTAACGCTCTTACAAATGATGAAGAGTTCACGTTGCGCTTTGGTAAATCTACATGTACCCATTTCCAAAGCACAACAAGAAAGTCATCACAGTGAATGTAGTTATACACACTGAAGGCGTACGTGGTACTAATTACAGTTGTGAATTCCATCATCTTGTCGTTGGGAAGGTCGTCGCAGCTAAGAGAGTGTAGGTGAGGAACACCATCTTTGAGTTCGGCGACCATGCATATATTGGGACTGAAACAAATGTTCTCCGTGGACTCTAGGTCAAAATGTAGCTGTTTGGTCGGGAGCAAAACCGGTACGTTCATCAAATTCTGCGACTCGATTGAACTGTCTTTGTAGGTAATGATAATGGCGGTTTTGGTCATGAAGTACGACTTGATTGGCTTGGTAGTTGTTTTCGTGTCAAAGAGCGTGAGCTGCCACACTTCTTCCGTTTTCTGCTGCTGTGAGGATTGCGACTGAAGCTTGGCGAATGCTGGGGAGAGAGGCTGCGATGTCAAGTTCAACTTGTATATCATGACTTGAGACGTCTCGGCTCCAGAGAAGATAGCGTGAATAACGGGAACCGCCTGCTGGTTCAAAGGACTTTGGATCAGCTCAAAAACATTCAGTTCTGTTTGTACTGGCTCTTTTACAGCCGCAGACCCCACCGGCAGCACTGTAATGTTGACAGGAGGAGAATTTCCTGTGCTTGGTGCTCCTTTGGCGAGCGTCTCACTATACTGGATTTGTACTTTGTATACGAGTATAGACCCTTCAAAGTAAGTGGCAACCAGCAAACCGTCGCCGAGTGCACAGAATGTGGCAGCACTGATTGTCGCAGAGCTGGGTAGAAGCGCACATTCTTCACGATACGTCGAGTCTGGGAGCTCAACAATTACTCTCAGCATGCCGTTTCCCGTGACTGCGACTAGACAGCTCTTACCATTAACTGGATGCACGGGCCCTGATGGCTTGATTGTCTCCCATGTGGGTTTTGTAGGCTGAGATTGCGACGCCTCTGGAGCTGTGGGCTGGGATTTTCGCATGGGGGGCACCACGGTCGGTAGACATATTGATTTTCCATTACTGAGCCACATTGCCCCTACAACTTTGTCTAGCTCTGTAGGTCTCTGACGAGGGTCTGAGACGGACAGCCAGGACGTTTTAAATTTATGTTGGCCACCTGGGAGTATCTCTACAACCTCAATTTTGCCAGTTTCGTCGATAATGGCCAAGTCATATCCTTGAGAAAATAGCAGCTGCTTGACCTTACGGTTGACAGGGATAACGATGGGAGGAATCAGCTCCCAATTTGCCCCATCGATACACCTAGGCCACGTTACGCACACCGTTTGGCCGCGAACATATGCGAGCAGACCATTTTTGTTCCACACGATGGAAGACATCGTGGCGTCCGCCACACCTGACTGCTCGGCGCCCTTTAAGGATGAGGATCCCAAAGCTGGGGATTGGCCTGAGACCGCAAAGCCCCTGGAGAAAATCGGTGTGCAGGTTAATTAGATCGAGAAACTAATTCAATGGGAACAGTGAATGCTCGTCTCCTCTGAGAGGAACAACCCCATACTAGGGTTATTTTCCAGGGCAGGACTGAATCAAGGGTCTCGGAGTGATGTTTAGCGACTGGCTTTTCTCGGCGCCCACGAACTGCATCTCGCTTATGCACGACCGGGAACGAGCAGCCGTGAAAGCTTGGTATATCGACCCAAAGCGTCAAAGTTTACGCGACTTCAGTCGTAATTAAACGAACGCTTATGCACGTATGGCCTGACCGCACTTGTGGGATGGAGGACGCGCCGTTTTAGTCAACGTTGCCACCTCAGCCTCTAACGAAAAATGGATATGGACAACGGCCAGCACGCGCACCACGATCACAACAGCGGCGTTCATTTTGGCTGGCAAATCACGTTCCCTCTGGTTGTGCACCTGTTCCTGCTAGTTGTCGCTCTCGGGATTGTGATCCCCTACGGGTACGTCTGTCGCCAGGCAAATCAGGTGAAACGCCAGTCGGCCGCTATGCTTGTCGGTAGCGTTATGGCGGGAATATCAATTCTCTTTGGCCACATCACCGGAATTTCTCACTACAATCCGTGGTTCGCCGACTTGGCCGTGGTATACTCTGGCGGCGCCTGCGTTTTGTCTCTTGCGGTTCTAGCAGCAACACACGGTGCTTTAGCTCGCTTGCGCAACACTCTGAACGTGATTCTCACAGCGGTGCTAACTATACAGCCTCTGGTGTCGTGGGTCTTGGTTGGCCTGAGCTTTATCTCGCTGATGAAGTTCTGCGGCTCTGCAGGAGGACACACTGGCCAGTGCCTTGCACACGGCATCATGGGCACTGCGTTCATCGTTTACGGAGTGATTCTATTGTGCATGTTGTATATTGGCCAGAACTTTTTGGAACGCACCAACAAGTCCCAGGAGTTTTATGATTCTACAGTTATCACCCTTTGGGGTATCGTCAACACCTTCACGGAGCACAGGTGGGGCCAGGAATGGAACCACGGTGACATCCAGCACACGTCGATGGGTATCGTGTGGTGGGCTGCCGGTATGCTAGGTGTGTATATGAGCTGGAACAGAGTGAGCGATAAGCCCAAGCGAAACCACATTCCTGCAGTGATTATGCTGGTCACTGGGTACTCAATGGCTACTCATGTACAGAACACTCAAGTCTCTACGAACATTCACTTTATGTTTGGCGTATTTCTGATGCTTGCGGGGGTTGTTCGCATTATCGAAGTTTCATTTGTGCTACATGATCAGCCCACCAAAGGGCTAAACCCTACAGCATTCCAATATCTGACCCCAATGTTTCTGGTGCAAAGTGGTATGATGTTCATGTCGGCTACCGAGGAGGCGATGAAGTTCTTGGATGATCAGTCGATTATGGCAGCACCCTATGTTCTGTTCGTAACAGCAATTGCTTCACTAGTGTTTCTGATTGCTATTTTCCTTGTGCAAAGCTATATTGTTTTGGCATATACGGGCAAGATACCCCAGGAGAACGCGGACATTGAGTTGCGCCCATTCATGGATGAGGCCCGTGAATTCGACGTCGATGAGAGCGATTAGTTACATTGTGTTAAAATAGTATTTATTCGCTTTGATATATACCCCAGTACCAGTTATCGCTATCCAGAGCTCCTCGAAGTGCAATTTAATGCACCCGCGGTAATGTCGTGCATTTTCGGCTACGTAATATCGCGTCGACTGCAGTCCGTGCGAGATTAGCGAGAATGACAGTTTATGTCAGCTGTTCACGCGAGAAATCAGCGAAATAAAAACCAAACAACCATGCTTGTGCTGAAAGTTTTCTCGGAGGGTACTCTATCCTGGGAACACCATCAACTTGACTGCGGAATCCATTCCGGACGGCATTTCGTAATGCACGAGGGCGCGTTATCAGTGCATTCTAAGGTTTTATTGGTCGTATTTGCAGGACGCCAAGGTTTTGATCCAACGAATGCTCCTCGGAGTCACGTTTCTGCATTTTCCGAGGTATACAGCAAAGCCGTACCAAGTCGAAAACATTTCCTAGTCGCTTAAAATGCAGACTGTGGTCTTTTTTCAGCAGCAGGAGCTGACTACGCCGACATCGGCCGGGTACCTTATGCATGCTGCACGTCACGACTTCCGGCATTAATTGGCTGCTGATTATGCAGAGTTACTTATAAAGAGTCGGTTCGATCTCTGTGCGATAAACAATGTCTAATCTTCCTGTCGAGCCCGAATTCCAACAAGCTTACGATGAGCTCCTGCTCACTCTCAAGCAGTCTAATCTGTTTGACAAGCGTCCTGAACTCGAGGGCTTGGTTTCCATCGTTTCTGTTCCCGAACGTATCGTCCAGTTCCGTGTTGTTTGGGAGGACGACAACGGCAACCCTCAGGTCAACCGTGGTTACCGTGTCCAGTTCAACTCTTCGCTCGGCCCTTACAAGGGTGGTCTTCGTTTCCACCCTACCGTGAACTTGAGCGTTCTCAAGTTCCTCGGTTATGAGCAGATTTTCAAAAATGCCTTGACCGGCCTCAACATGGGTGGTGGTAAAGGTGGTGCCGACTTTGACCCCAAGGGCCGCTCTCGCTCTGAGATCCGTCGTTTCTGCCAGGCTTTCATGACCGAGCTCCAGCGTCACATTGGCGACAACACTGATGTGCCTGCCGGTGACATCAACGTCGGTGGTATCGAGATCGGCTACCTCTTTGGTCAGTACAAGAAGCTCAAGAACAGCTTCGAAGGTGTTTTGACCGGCAAGGGCCTTAGCTGGGGTGGATCCCTCATCCGTCCCGAGGCTACTGGCTACGGTTTGATCTACTATGTCGAGGAAATGATCCGCGTTGCCACCGACGGCAAGGAGTCCTTCAAGGGCAAGAATGTTCTTGTTTCTGGCTCCGGTAATGTTGCTCAGTTCGCTGCCCTCAAGGTCATCGAGTTGGGCGGCAACGTTCTTTCTCTTTCTGACTCTAAGGGTACCTTCATCTCTACCGATGGCACTGGTCTTACCAAGGAGCAGGTCGAGAAGGTTGCCGATATTAAGGCTCAGCGCAAGGAGTTGAAGCTCCTTGAGAAGGAGTTCTCTGGCTTCACCTACCACGAGGGCAAGCGTCCCTGGACTCTTGTCGAAAAAATTGATGTCGCTCTTCCTTGCGCCACTCAAAATGAGGTTTCCAAGCAGGAGGCTGAGCACCTAGTTAAGGCTGGTTGCAAGTTTGTTGCTGAGGGCTCCAACATGGGTTCCACCATGGAGGCCATTGAGGTCTACGAGACCAACCGTCCCAAGACTGGTATCTGGTACGGTCCTGGTAAGGCTGCCAACTGCGGTGGTGTCGCTGTCTCTGGTCTTGAGATGGCCCAAAACTCTTCTCGTGTCAACTGGACTTCTGAGGAGGTTGATACCAAACTCAAAGACATTATGCAGACATGCTTCAAGAATTGTTACGATACCTCCAAGGCTTACTCCAAGGAGAAATCTGACCTTCCCTCTCTCGTTCTTGGTGCCAACGTTGCCGGATTCCTTAAGGTCAGCCAGGCTATGATTGACCAGGGTGACTACTGGTACTAAATTATGACTATACAATAATGAGACGATGACGACATAGGTTATGATATATTAGACAAAAGATTTTGTTGCATACAAATTTCACTCTCAAAGCTTAGAGATCTGCCGAGCCCCACTTTTAGTGGATATGCATAAGCCGAAGGCAAACTGCATGCTAAGTAGGGTTGAACGCAAAACTTACAATTAGACTAGTATTTAGCAGTTACTGAGCGATTTAGCAGTTCTTCGGTTCGCCCTCAACGCCCCCGCATATGCATCACTATTTAAGTCATCCGTAAACCCAAACAAATTACTGATTCAAACACATGTCCCAGTTTTCGCCCAAGGATCTCAAATTTAGCTCCACTACGTGCTTTCCCCGAGGATTTAAGATCCGTCCCGTGGAGCTAGATGACGCAGAGAAAGGAATCTTTGAAGTTTTGGGGGTCCTAACCACTGTGGGTGACATCACCAAAGACAAGTGGCAAGCACTGTTTGAACACTGGAAGAGCCATTCTGATATCTACAAAGTATGCGTTATTGTAGATGTAGATGGGAAGGTAGCTGCTTGCGGTACGATTCTCATTGAGCACAAGATCATTCACGAGTGTGGCAAAGTTGGTCACATTGAAGACATCGCAGTTGCCAAGAAGTATCAAGGCGGTCCTGGCAAGATTGGTCGTCGTCTGATTAACGCTCTGGGAGAAATTGGCGAAGGACAGGGCTGCTACAAGATTATTCTGGACTGCTCTGATCACAATGTAGGATTCTACGAGAAATGCGGCTATACCAAGGAAGGCAACGAAATGGTACGTCGGGTTTCTAAACTCTGATTATTTAGGAGACAGGATGAACTTTAAAAGCAATTACTCAAGAAGCTCGTATAACGAGAAGGTGCGTCGAATTTCTAAACTTTGATTATTTAGGAGACAGATAAATTTAAAAACAATTACTCAAGAAGCTTGGTAACCTTGCCAATGGCAATGGTTACACCCTGGTCACGAAGTGTGAATCGGCCCAATTGAGGCAAGTTGGCGAAGGTCTCAATGCAGACAGGGTTGGCTACCTCCAATTCAGCAATGATTTTCATGCCCTTTTTAGCAAAGGCGGGAGGTCTCTTGGACTTACGGTTGGTTCCTTTCTCGAGTTTGTGCAGGAGCTTCGTGAAGGTGACCTCCTCAATGGCAGTGTGCACATGCATAACGCAGTTGTAGCCGGCAGTGAGAATAGACTTAATCTCAACAATAGCGACCTGGGCCTCAAAGCGCGTAACAGCACGTACCGGGTTGCTGGCAGATGTCAAGACAGAGCCTACGGCAATCTCATCGTCCTCCATACCCTTGAGCTTGAGCTTTACTTGCTCACCAACAATTGCTCCAGGGAGCTCCTGCTCATTCTCATTATAGATTGCCGAGACTTCGACGGTGGTCTTTGCAGGCATCATCAGCAGCTGTGCGTTTTTCTTAACGCTACCGCTTTCAATCTTACCTTCAACAATAGTTCCAAGATCCTTGCCCTTGGAGCTCACAGGAAGCATGAATGGAGCGCTGAGTTTACGTTTCTCAATAGGAATCGAATCCAAGAACTCAAGAAGAGAAGGTCCCTTGTACCAGGGGCATACCTTTGGATCAACCCTATCCTTCAGACCGGCGCCAGTGAACCCAGAAACTGGCATATATGATACATCGGTGAAGCCAGTGCCCTTGAGGAATACTCCGAGTTTCTTGATGCACTCGTCGTAACGTTCTTGAGACCAGTTGACTGTAGGATCGTCCATCTTGTTGACCACCACGAGTAGCTTGTCAACACCCTGTGTCTTGGCAAGGATTGCGTGCTCACGAGTTTGTCCACCTTTCTCGAAGCCAGTCTCGTACTCACCTTTACGAGCGGAGATAACTAAGATTCCACAATCTGCCTGGGATGCACCGCCAATCATGTGTGAAACGTACATCTTGTGGCCTGGGGCATCCAAAATGGTATAGCGGCGCTTGTCAGTCTCGAATGTCGAACGGCCAACCTCGATAGTTTTGCCTTCATTTCGCTCCTCAGAATTAGTATCCATGATCCAGGAGAGATACCAGCCCTGACGACCAGCATCAATTGCTTCCTTCTCGTATTTCTCCACGGTACGCTTATCGACAGAGCCAGTTAAATACATGATGTTGCCACCCATGGTAGATTTACCTGCGTCGACGTGGCCCATAAAAATGACCGAGAGGTGCTCCTTGACGTCTTCACCGCCAAACATATCGTCGACAATTTCCTTGTCGAGCTTTTCCTGCTCCTTGAGAACTGCGTCACTGTCTACTTTTTGCTCCTCAGCAGACTTCTCGTCGCTTGCAGTCTTTTTCGGTGCTACCTTAGATGGGGCCTTATCCTCGGGAGCTGCCTGCTTAGTTTCGGTCTTTGGCTCTGGAGTGGCTTGCTGGGCCTCGGCCTTGGGCTCGGGAGTAGCTGTCTTGGAGTCAGGCTTGGAGTCCTCTTTGGCAGCAGGGGTCTCGGCTTTTGACTCGGTGTTGCTCTCTTCCTTCTTTTGAGGCTTCGCAATCTTCACTCCGCTGGAGGTGCTGATCTTGATAGTACTGCTGCCGCCCTTGTTCACGTTGATAACTTTCTTTGGAGCAGCGGTGCGGGTATTCAGATCGACCTTTTTCTTGTTCTGGAACTCCTCCAGAGTCATACCACTATCTCCCTGAGGCTCGGCCTGGGGCTGGGCGTAGTTCTGATAGTTGTTATAGCCGTACTGCTGCGGTTGCTGGCCATACTGGCCGTACTGACCAGCTCCGTATTGACCGTACTGGCCGTACTGAGGGGTAAACTGGTTAGGGGTAAAAGAGCTCGCACCTCCAAAATTGAAATTAAACTTCTTTGGCTTGTCGCCTACCTGAGCTTTCTGCTCAAGGTCTTTGGCCAACTGATCTTGGTTGGACATTACTGAAAACCTCCTGAGTCAGCTGAAAAAGTTTAGAGTGCCAAATTAATAATTATGGTTGAGCCTAGCTACTAGAAAAGAGACTTTGAGCGATTGAAGTTCTATAATAACTCAAAATAAATAAGATTAAACCTGATTCTTTTCACGGTTCCAATTTTGAACTTCTGTCTGTAGTCGAAATGACGACTCGGAGATAAAAATAGTCACAAGGATCAACATGATATTGAGCGCAACCTCCCAGGGTGCGAGGGGGATAGAGAATCGAAAAATGATGGCGCCGAGTTGAGCGGCGCAGCAGATGTCTAGGAAGGTGCAACTAGTCGGTGTAAGTTCGGTTGGATATAAACACACCAGTGCGATAACCACAACCGCAGACGTGAGCATTCCAAGACACAGCAGGTCTACACAGTGCTGGATACTAACTGTATACTCAATGAGGTCCATTGAGATCATGTGGCATAATCCCAGAATGCTCATCAAGCATGTTAGCAGAGAATACAAAACAACTAAAAAGAGGTTTCTGATGCTAATCATTGAAGGTTCGGATGACCTCTTTGTATTAAGTACTCCCATCTGATGCACTGTGACTGGATCCAGCCTGCCAAATTTGGCAACATTTGATGAGTGACCCCGTAATTTATCCAGACTAGGAAAGTCAAGCAAGAGTTGAGCAAATAGAGGGATTCTGTTCAGTTCTCATCATCTGCTAACTCGCTTTTAAACATAGTTTTTTGAATGACTTCCGATGTGTTTCCCACATTTAACTTGTTAACACTATCCCCCGCTTGCTCCTAGTATAAAGAGTTCAGCGAATTGAAGTTCGTGATGGGAACGCGGCTAAAATAAGCGTCTTCGGAAGCGGTCTGCGTGGACTCTTCATAGTGAGTTAGATTGGTAGGGTAGGGATACGCACCGTAGTCGAGGTAGCTCCGAGGAATATAATCGTAGCCATTGGCAGGCGCATCGTCAGTACCGTAGGGGATGCTCGGAATACTTGGAGGAACCTGCCCGTACTGTTCAGTACTATGAGGATACCACGTTTTGTAGGGAAACGAATCGTCCGGTTGAGCGACGGATACCGAGGGTTCTTCATAGGTTGCGTTTTTAGGAACTGGTAAAGGTGGTGGCGATACGGAAATAGGCACTGCACGACTACGTGCCTTCGAGGAACAGGTGCATGATGAGTTGGTGTTACACTTGCAGTTGGGACCCTGTCCACATGAGCATCGCGAGTGCAGATTAGATCTCTTTCGGGCCTCTCTGCAATGTGCACATTGAGTTGAAGGACGACCCTTTGGCTTGATGCGGGTTAGTTTTTGGTCAGTATGCTTACAACTAGAGACTCTGTGGCCTCTGATGCAACGGTCACAGGCCCATTTTTCACCATTGATGATGACCATCCGAGGATCATGCGACTACGAGTCAACTTACTTTTATATAACGGGGCCACCAAACACGCAGACGACAGATTATGTTTACTAAGCCTGCAGCTGGCATCGTGCAGCTAACCGTGATGCATGCCAAGCATTGACTCTTGCGGAATTATCTCAGGTTGGGAGAAGAATGCCACAACTGCTCCGGAAACCCCACAGGGATCTTCATGGTGATTTACTATCGCATCCGAAGACAATCCGGTGTTGCGTGACCAGGACATGCTCACCCGACCGTCGGTCAACCCTAGCCGGAGGTAAGGCGACATGCATACTTGGTAAACTTTCGCCTACTGTTTAGTAGCATCCGCGCAACATCGAGACCTCTGGTCGATTCCGCGAATCCTGCGAGTATCAAAGCCCTTTAATGACATCTAACATGGAGAACGTTTAAATCCTTGCCACACACCGTGTCTGGAGTAGTTCTCCCATGCTGCATTGCGGATCATTAATTATCATGCATGGGCGTTGAGATTTCTGCGGGTCACAGAGAGTGGGGGACTGTAGAAAATCTCCCAACATTAGCAATCTCCTAGACGATTCCAGGGCGGGATCTCGATAGAGAGCAGGCTGTTGTATTATAAACCTCTATAGATAGAAAAGTACAATAGAAGTTGGTGTTCTTTCCCTCCGGAACCGAAGTCTGGACTGTTCTATCGAGTGTGGGGTTGCAGGAGAAGTTGTGGCCAACCTCACTTTCACCCATCGAATCGAGACAAATTTGAGATCTCTTGCTTCTCAAACATAAACAACCAATAAGAGCCAAAATTTTCACGCTCGAATATATTGACTAGATGTATTTCGCTGCTAGATAGACTGGTATGCAGTTTCTCTACGGGCCTTGCAGTGCATGATGCATGTTAGTAAGAAATCGTACATTGCATATATCCCGGCGATGGCAACATTATTATTCAGCTTCAAGGCGGCTCGGCTAAAATTTTGGCGGGAGACCAATCAATCACGGGCATTCCAGTGATTGACTGGCCACTCGTTGTCACCACCTAGTACTAGGAATTTTTATTTAATAGCTAAAACCTGTTTGGCACGAAATCATTGATTCTCATCATGCCCAGACCTCACGCCTGTCGAGATAGCGTATCTACTACCTATTGCATTAGTAAATCTGTGAACGCGAGCCTTGGCCCACTGTTGCTTCGACCTCGTTGTTGTGCCCGTTTGGCGAGTTCTCAGGCGCCTCATCGCAGACCGTGATGGTGGTCGGTTGCCGTCCTAATTCAACTCCATATCAGCTGGAAAACCCCGTCAGCCCACATGCGCAGGTTGAAACATCCTCGACTTATCCCACCTGATGCCTAAACAGGGCTTACGCACGTCTCCAAGACCCTCAATGGTGCGTCAGGTATGCAATGTCATGCGCACGCCCTGCATTCAACTATTCTTAGTGCGATACTGCGGTGCACTGGGCTCACATATTAGGGCAACGGTGGCGCATTAGGTCCAAGAACCCATAATTGGCACGATAATCAGCCCATTGCCATAACGAAGCCTATTATCAAGTAGGTTGCCTAGCCTGAATGTACACCTGGCAAAAATGATGAGCTAATCTGATGTAGGGTAAAGTGGGATGCACATGCACATGCAGGCTGGATCCCCTAAGCTAGATAGCCTCCTAGCGAGATCAGTCACATGAAAGTTCGTAGTTAGTACCAAGCCTGACGCGCATCATCCACGAGAACGGAATTGGACATACCGCCTTGCGTATAGTTATGACAATTACTGTTTTTGATATTTCAGATCCCTAAGAAAAAGCATAGCATCTGACCACTTATTTTCGGGGGCAAATTTCCATCATTGACACCGCTGATAGGTTCACCCCGTGTACACCTACCAGCTTCTCCACAGGCTGAGCCCAGTAGTCCTGAAGGCCCATGTTGTAAACCCTCCTGACTAAGACAGGTGTGTCGTACTCGCATTCCTGTTGTTTACAATGGTAGCTGAAGATGCCGTGACGATTTTAACTTTGAACTGCTGGGGACTCAAATTCGTATCAAAAAACCGCGAGCCGAGGATTCAAGAAATCGCTCGTCGATTGAGAACGTCTAGTGAATATGACATAGTAGTTTTGCAAGAGGTTTGGGTTGAGCACGACTTTGAGCTGATCGCTGCATCGACACCTCATTTGCCATATAAAAAGCGCTTCTACTCGGGGATTCTCGCCGGTCCTGGTCTTGTCGTGTTGAGTAGGTACCCCATTGTCGAGAGTTGGCTGTTCAGATTCCCCATCAACGGTCGTCCCTCTGCATTTTTTCGGGGAGACTGGTTTGTTGGCAAGAGCTGTGGTTCGGTATTGATTCATCATCCCTCTGGTAGGAGGATCGAGGTGCTAAATGCTCATATGCACGCTCCTTATGGCCCAGGCGATGCTAACTACGCTTGCCACAGGGCCGCCCAGGCGTGGGAGATGAGCAGGATAGCTGCCAGAGCAGCAAGGCAGGGCCACATTGTGTTTGCTGCCGGAGATCTGAATGCAGTTCCAGGCTCTGTGCACTATGACATGTTCAAGGTGCTTGGTGGGCTGGGCGATACTTGGGATGATCTCCATGGAGAGTACGAGGGAAATATCGCCTCACTGAGCCCTCTAGAGCAAATAGAGCTGGCTGGAGTGACGGCAGACTCTCAGCTTAATACCTGGCGGCAACATTATCCACTATCCAAGGCCAAGCGACTCGACTATATTTGGTATGATGCGTCAACTAGTACCCCGACATCTGCTAAGGTAGCAATGACTGAAGCAGCATCGTGTGGTTCTGTAAGTGACCATTTTGGCTTTTGCGCGACCTTCAGCTTAAACCCAAGTGCCCAGCCCAAGGACACAAAGAATTGCCATCAACTTGGCAGTGTGCTCGATGAAACACTAGCGATAATTACCGAGTACTCGTCTACTTGTGAGTGGCAAGCAAAATGGCGTAACGCCCATTTTTGGGTCTCCGTTTTAGCTTTTGTTGGACTGCTCGTCGGCGTATGGTTTGCAGCTGAACATAACCGTGGAGGGTACATAGGGTTTATCTTCACCCTGTTCGGTGGCGTCATCCTAGCAACTGGCCTCACGAATGGCTTTATTGGGTTCCTCTTTGGGCGAAATGAAAAGAGAGCCTTGAAAGAGTTCGAGGATGAAGTGTGGTCCTTGCGCAAGCATTTGGGATGATAATTTAAACCTGCATTAATGCTATTTATTGAGTATTCATGAAATGAATTAGCTCCACAATCAAATATCTAGATGGCATAGGGCTATATGGCATATATGTCTATTGTTAATTGACACAAATTCATAACTACGATCATAATGGATATTACGTGCTGCCAACACGATGTACCTCTTTTAAGAACCAACCAACCTTGTCAGCCTTCATGAATGGTTGAGTACCATGGCCGAAGTTAACAATGTAATTTTGCTTGCCACCTCCAAAACCGGAGATCATCTCTTCAACTTTACGCGTGATAGTCGCTTCGTCCCCGTACATCACACCGGGATCTAAGTTCCCTTGCAGAACCTTCTTGCCTTGAACTTGGTCTACAAGCTCGCTTGGATCATGTAACCAGTCCACACCAATGACATTGTAGTTCGTTTGTGTAAGCTCGTCAATCGCGTACCACGCTCCTTTTGCAAACACAGTCATTGGGACTGGTTCCAAGCCAAGTTCTTGCAAACGCTTTGGCAGATTGTCAGCAATATACTTGAGATAGGGTAGACTAAACTCTCTCCACTCAGTAGGACCCAACTCTCCGGCCCAACTATCAAACACCTGAACAATCTGCGCTCCAGCCTCTACTTGGCGAGCTAAGAATTCCGTACAGGTCTCGGTGAGAAGCTTTAGGAGCTTATGGCTAGATTCTTGTTTCGAATAGATCCATTCACGAGCGAATCTAAACATTTTGGAGCCTCCCCCTTCAATCATATATACCATCAAAGTCCAAGGAGCACCACAGAAACCGAAAAGTGGTACCCTTCCTTCCAATCTCTGACGAGTCAGAGTAATGGCCTTGTATGCCCAATCAAGATCCTCCTTGACGTTTGGGTTCCATACAAGCCGGTCCAAATCCTCTACAGACCGCAGTGGTTCGGGAAAATGCGGTCCAGTACCTTCCTTCATCTGGACGTCGAGTCCCAGAACCTGAGGAACTACAAGGATATCGTTGAAAATAATAGCTGCATCTAACAAGTCAGGATAGTGGTCAATTGGCTGAATGGTGATAGTAGCTGCCTTTTCAGGAGTTCTTACCAGCTCGAAGAAGTCGTCAGAACCTTTGAACTCAAGATACTCAGGGAGATAACGCCCGGCCTGACGCATGATCCAGACTGGAGGACGCTCGACCTTTTCTCCTCGAGCAGCTCTCAGAATAAGGTCATTTTTCAATTTAGGGAAACTCATCAGGAAAACTACCGATGACTAAGTGCTACAAGTAAGGGTACAAATACTGAAATATAGCAACTTGTTGATTCACTTTTTTCTATTATTACAATTTCACGCTTCATGGACCAAATCTACCCCGGTTGACAGCACAAGCTAATAGTGGCTGCATGAGACCGCATGTGGCGCCAGCATATAGATGCGGCCCAGTTGACTCACCTTCAAAATGTTCACTGGCATTGTCGAGCAAATTGGCACTGTTAGCGATGTATCGCCGCTTGATAAGTCTGAGTCTGGTGGGAACGGCTTTAGTGTAACTATTGCAGACGCTGCTCCAATTTTGACAGATTGTCACATGGGAGACTCCATTGCGGTTAATGGCGTTTGTTTGACAGTAACTGAGTTCGACAAGGACTCTTTCAAGGTTGGAATTGCCCCAGAGACTCTAGACCGCACTAACCTGGGTAAGCTCAAAGCTGGGTCGCATGTAAATCTTGAAAGAGCCGTCGCTGGCCACACGAGGTTCGGTGGACATTTTGTTCAAGGCCATGTAGACACTACTGCTACGATTGTCAACATTGAAAAAGATGAGAACTCACTTCGTTTCACGTTCAAGCCTCGGGATCCATCTGTAATGATTTACATTGTGGAGAAGGGTTTTATTGCTGTGGATGGGACCTCTTTGACCATCACCGAGGTTAACGATAATGAAGGTACCTTTGGCGTAATGCTCATTGCGTACACTCAGGAAAAAGTTGTTGTTGCGGGCAAGAACGTCGGCGATACCGTGAATATAGAGGTCGATCTTATGGGCAAGCTAGTGGAGAAGCAGGTGAAAGCGTCGCTCAATGCTTACGGAATTGAAAGGCTTTTGAGCAAAACCATTTAACAAGTACGTATTTATAACATCTTATGAAGCCAGAGGCTCTGGGTTGTACGCCAGGCTAATCCCATCGTCTCCCGCAGTGATGATCCTGTCCTTCTGAATGACAAAACCTAGGATTCCGCCAGAATGTCCTTTACCTTCCCACAGAAGCTGGCCTGAGAGGGAGTCCCAGAGGTTGATGGACTCGTCCATCCCTGATGATACAAGGAAAGCCTTTCCTGGAACAAACTCAAGCTTTGTGACTGCATCCTTGAGCTTCAGCTGGACGCGAACTTTCCAATTGGCTGGGCTATACAAAAAGATATCCCCGTTCACATTGCCAGCGGCAAGGAGGCCGGTCTTGTCGCTCCATGCAAGGCCTTCAATTGAACGGCCCTGTAGGTCAGTGTCCTCTCCTACGGTCTCGAATTTCTGTAGCACTGAACCGTCATCAACTTTTATTATAGCAATCTGACCGTCGGCAGATCCAACAGCGACGGTTTTACCACTCGGACTAGGGCAGATCGAGATCCACGGGTGCTCTCCACGCAACTTGGTAGGGTTCAATTGATAAATTGTCTGTGATTGGTAGACGTTCCAGCAAATGATGGAGCTGTCTTCAGAGATGGTCATGAGAGTAAGCCAGTCTGCGTCGTCGGTATTCACAAAGAGTGCACTGGTGGTCGGCATGGCATGTGCTTGCAACACCGCCAATTGGGTGAATTTGGGAGCAATCTCGTACACCCACACGCTACCATCCTGGGCACCGACTGCAGCAATCGGCTGCTTTGGATGGAACTTGATCCACACTACCTCGTCGACATCCTGAAGCTGAGTGTAGAATTCCCACTTCTCTCCTCCAGACTTTGCTCTCCAAACTCGCACTTGCCCACTCATATCACCAAGCACTACGTATTTTCCATCACTAGTAAAGCCTCCTGCTACAACAGATTCGCTGAATCCATTGAGCTCAGTAACAAGCTTCGTAGGGACCGAGTGTGTGGTCCATAAATAAGCCTTATCGTCACCTCCTCCGGTCACAACCATAGGTAAAGTGGGATGTGAAGCTATGAGATAAACCGAATCAGCATGCCTATCAAAGTACGCACTCGAATTGTTGGACATGTCGATTTCGATTTGGTCCTTCTCGCCATCTGCTTCTTCACCACCGGAATCCATTTCCTCATCAGGTTCCTCTTCAATGCCGATATCTATTACTTCGGCCACATCATTTTGATTGACAAACTCGTCCGATTGCTCTGACTTTTCTTCTACGTTCTTTTGCATATGGTATTAAGTGAAAAATCTTCGCCACTAATTATTGAGGCAATGTAGTATTCGCCACATCCTATAGTAGCACAATTGCTGTCTTTTTGAATACATTCAAGTTCTCGCTATAAATCAAAAATTCTCTTGGTGGATGTTTGAGTTGCCTAGGCTTGCCCTTACAAATATCAGCCGCCACCTCTGAAGTGTTCGAGATGTTAGTTCAATCTATAGTGCCTTTCCGAGAAAAGTATGTCAGTGGCCTATTCAGAGAAGTGTATCTCAAGTCGAATGTTTCGGTAACACCCACTATTGCAACGTCAAGATGTGTGCCACATTCTCTAGTCACTCATCTAATGAGGAACAAAAAAGATAGTGCAATTACGGTTAAATATGTGGATGGGGATGCCATAACAAATATGGAAGGCTGTTTACATAGTCTGGTAACTCCAATAGCCCCAATTCTCATACAGGGAGACTACTGCTATCACAATGGGCACAGGGTTCCGCGATTTGGTCCAATCAACGGCTACCAGGCTGCAAGGCCTGTACTCTTGAGTGCGCTCGTGCAGCCAGATTTTGAGTTTGCCAATGTGATGTTTCGTTTAGTCGAGTTGGAGCAGCAGGAAGTCATTGGAGAACCGTTACCGAATCACTGGGAACCTGCTTCTGCAAACCAAAAAGCCGATGCAGCATTCAGGGAAGAATATGACCTCAAGCTCAAGAAGCACGTGGTCGACTTCTTCATGGGACGTCTTCCCAGCCTTGGGGCAGTGACGACTCTATCCGAATGCCAAGTGCTGGACGAGCTTCGAAAAGGGAACTCTAAGACCTTTCTTCATACAAACAACGGAACAATATCTATTGAATTTCTAGCAAAGATTGTCAGGGCCCAGATCGACGTCGAGATCAGAGGCTTGACAGAGGCCGCCGGTCCATCAGGTTTTGTATATACCTGGGATCCTCCCGTAATTTTCGCAAGAACCGTGCGAGCAACCATTTTGGATCAGCTATGGGCACAGAGTATTGTGGAGGTTCTCGAAACCACCAGGAACAGTGTCAAAAAAGTCGCCTTCAACGATTATTGCAATACATCAATCATACCACATTTAAAGAGCAAAGGTATCGAAGTGGTGTCGAAAAGTTCACTATTCACTGGTCCTAAATGTACCTATAAAGTTACCGATCAACTTGCGGAAGCAGCATTGGTGATCCACAACAATGCCGATGGATTTGGTCAGAATATTGAAACTGAGACCGAACATCAGAGCCTTGATGGCGCGATTGGTGCCTGCTCCAACGCAAGTGCAGCTCTCCATCGAGAAAAGTCAGACCTTCTAAACAAAGTCCTTGTATTCTAACCTATATTCCTTAAACCTGTCAAAGATATTACTAGATCCATGCAGATAGATGAAATAATTGTCATGGGACCCTATGAAGGTCTATTTTGATCCGAATATCGGACACTCGTCCCAAAGTATATGGAGTGGCCGGGCATGCTTCCTTATCACGCTCCAGTATACGATCTTTGGTGTGTGTCTTTGCCAATGTCAGTGAAAGTGAATTCATCAAAGCTAGGGGGATCCTCGGTTCCGTTAATGTAGCTCAGAGTTGATTCAAATTCCTCCTGCTCCTTTGTAGGGTAGAGATTCTCCTGGAAATCCAGGAGGTTTTCTTCGCCCAAATCTAGAGTGTCGTGCTGGCCATTCCAGCCTCCGAGCTCATCTTCTGCAGAGCGCTGGTCAAGGGCCAGAGGAGAATGAAGTCTTTGCAGACTAAGGGTATTCATATCGGGCATTTCAGATGCATGTGCGTTGGGCATCAAGGTTGATTGATCGTTCGCGTTGACCAAGAGCGGTCCTGGGGCCAGAGTGGAATCGAGATCGAGCGCTGGTTTCATAGCGGTCAAGCTACCATCTGGTGATCCTACACCGGAGTCATTATTCAGAGCCTGAGGCTGCATTGAGGTGGGGTCGAACCCGTGATCGAATTGCAAGTTATTGTAAATGTCCACAGGTTCCATGTACATGTATCCGTTTGCTGGCACATTTTGATTAGAAAACTGTTGAGGAGGTGCTCCAGTCAACACTTGCTGAGGAGACATGGAGGGATTAGTGTTTGTTGGCGGAGGCCCCATATGATTGGGATGAGGAGGCCGCATAATGTTCTGGGATATCCCGTGAGGGTCAGCCATATCCATGTTGAACGGAGTTTGGTGCACCAAGCTGGGCACTGAATTTCGCCTCCCTGGTTCGAAATTGTGGGGTCGGTCATCGTCAAGAGGCGCCATAGTATCGAAGAACTCCATTTCCGGCACAAACTGCGCACTGAAGGATGCAGACCGTGAACTGGAATGGGTCTGGGCAGTTCTCCGATGGGCCCGCTCCACTGGAGGTGGTTGCGACTGCCCGAGACGCTTCTTCTCCGGCTGCTGAGCTGACGCCAACGCCGAGAAGACCTGATGCTGGGTCTGGCTGGCGTGTCGAGGCCGGCTGCGACTGCGGCTGCGGCTCCCACTTTTGGCCACTCTGCCGGTACGGGCGCTGCTGGCAGGGGGCAGGGTGATAGTCGGAGAACCCGTGGGAAGCTGCGACTCGCTGAAAGAGACCTGCGGGCTGCCGCCCTTACCAGGGCTTGAATCGAACCCGTTCGACCGCAGGAAATAATCCCAGCACGCCTCACCGTAGGCCTTGGGCGTCACGTCCGTGATTGAGCGAAACACCCGGTGAAAGTGCCACGGGCTGAGCTTTGCCTTGGCAGCCAGCTCCTTAAACCCCAGAATTCCCCCTCTTTTCCGCTTCGGCACCGCACTTTTTGCCGCTGTCCCCCCCGATTGAGCCTCATCCTCCGCATCGATCATCGCCTGCATCACTGCCTTGGCCACGGCAATAATAATATGACCGCAGGCCTCGCAGACTAATTGTACGTGAGAGTACTCCCGCTTCCCATCTCGTCGACGATATGTCTCGTCTTCCTGCCCATGCTGTTCCTCGTCGGAGTCCTCCAGCACGACAAACTGCGTGTAATCGAGATCTCCGAGATCAATGCCTAATGCCCGGTTAACATGAACCAACACATTCGCGACGTTTTCTTTTGTTAGTTCCAAGGGTGCGCCGGGCCTAATTAGCGGCTGGGTTGACACGGGGGTATCGTCTGGAGAGGATAGCGAAGGGGCAGTATTTACTGAGGGGTACTCGCTGGATATTAACACGTCGGCAGGGTTCATGACGTATCAGCGGCGGAACTACAAATGTGCGGTTTAACCCCAGAATTAGCTGCTTGTAAAGAGGGGGCGGGAGTTCTGATCACACTAAGTGCTTAGTCCGAACCCTAACCGGGTACAGTTTGACTCGTGGGAGAGCTGCAGTGGCTGCCAATTATCGGGGTGCGTTAGTTATCAACAGATTGATATGAGTACGGTCCCAATTACTAAAATGGTATATTATACAGCTAATTTAATTACCAGGGGGTGCGTTCCGTCGGAGGGCCGAGGAGTAACGCTCCACTGCAGGCGGGCGGATAAGCATCCCAGGGGTGTACTGAGCAGTTGTTGGCTACGGTTCATGGCCAATTCGCTAACAGCGCGGGCGCGTGATGCACAAAAGGCCCCATCTCTGACTCAGCTACATTGCATTGCCTTGCAGAGTCGAATGCACGGCAGTTACCACAGTCGATTCGCCATTCCGATGGGATTATTATGCTGTATGGATGCTTACGGCCTGTTTCCGAAGGATCCTATCAGGTTTTTCCAGTTCCTGCGTTATTACAAGCTCAGAGTCAGTATGGCTCGTTTGCACGCATCCCGATCTAGCAGGAGAATACAAATGCGATTCCGTCGATCATTCCTGCGTGTGACCAGAGCTTGCATAGAGAGTTGGAAACCACGGCGATAGAATTGATTTAGTTTGAGTGTCCTGTCGGCTGGCCGGGGGTGAAAAATGCTCGGAATAGCGCGAGCCGAGACCCACTTGTCCTCCAATCCAAAATTCGGATTGCTGTCCCAGAAATAAATACTAATAATCCCTACTATGATATCTAAGCGTCAAGTTTGACACCTGCAGGAAATTGTGAAGCAGCATGCATTATGCGTTTGTGTTTCCTGGGAAGAATCCACGCAGTCGTATATGCAGGCCGATGTACCGAACTTCCTATAGGAAATTTGCATCCAAAGCTGCATACTTAGCTTCAAGCGCGGATCTGCATTCCCACATGCAGCATCAGCACGCAGGGAAACACATGATCTGTGGCCGTGCTGTCTGCGCGAGGCCGGAGCGTGGATGCAAGATCTAACAAGGCCGGAATGGGCGAGCCGTCGGCGTATGAGTGGGTGTTTCAGATCGGCCTAGAACCCCAGAGAGCTCAGCCAGACCCTGCAACATGCAGCCCCAAGGTAGCGTGGTAGAGAGTGCGGTGTTATCAATGGGTAATAAATGATGCCGCTATCTCAATTCGTATATGTGCAGCAGTTTTCTGTACCACTACGTAGCAGAGGTTTCCGCTATAATCTCAGTCATTGGTGAGTGCCTGACAGCACTCGATAAGTACCAGCCTGCGCCACCGCCGCCACCATGTTATTTGGCTCTCAGAGTGCTGGCGATTCAAAATGGCGAGGAAGCATTGAGCGGGCTTTAGCATCTTGGGATTCAGTGGTAGAATGGGCTGATTATATTGCATTCCTTAGCAGATTGCAGAAGGCAATCAAAGCTAAGGCTGGATCCGGTGTCGAAATGCCACTATCTGCACAGGTGTCCGAACATCTCGCCCGTTGCCTCGATCCAGGCTTACCAGCAGGTGTTCACCAAACCACGCTACAGGTATACGAAACTGTTTTTACAAGTTTGAGCAGGACTCAACTGGAGCGAGAAATTAATTTGTGGTTGCCAGGTATCCTCCCGCTGGTTAGCTACGCTGCGTTCAATGTCAAGCCAAAAGTTATTGAATTTCTCGATAACCATATTCTAAGTGCCCTGTGGTTACGAGAGCTCTGCAAACCCTTGCTGTTGGCAACTCTCCCTAGCATCGATGATGAGACATCAGAGTGTTTCGAGGATATCATAAACTTGATCCAAAAGCTCAAGGACAAGGTGGGCGATGACGTCTTGATGTGGCAGTGTTTGTCGCAGTGTGTAATATCCTCGAGCGAATGTAGGCTTGGAGCCCTCAGCTATTTTTCTCGATACCTGCCCTCGCTAGCGCAGATAGAAGACAATTCGGCTCGGGTGGTTATCAGCCCTGAACCAGGAATTTTCATTAGAGGGCTCTGCTGTGGCCTCTCTGACCCGAACGTCTTGGTACAACGAGGATTTCTCGATATCCTCGTGAAAAACGTTCCCGTGAGCAGCCCAGCTTTGAGCAAGTGTCCTCCAGAGGACTTCAAGTCACTCCTATACACTGCCTGCAGCACTATTGCTAGAAAAGACATGAGTCTTAATCGTCGGTTGTGGTCATGGCTCCTGGGACCTGACCCCGATATAACCGATAACGAACATATGACCCGGGCAGAATACTTCAAGAAATACGGAGCTACAGCCTTGGTTGATGTGCTCAAGGAGAAAATATCCTCTTCAGACCCTCAGCAACTGAGCCAGATTTGCGTGATTGTGCATGGTCTTATGGACAGATGGGAATTGGCGAGCATCGTCATTCCTCGTATTCTGGTCCCTATTCTCAAGCAGGTGCAGATACTCCCAGACGCGCTTCCTGCATCAATGCAGTTATTCGATGGTGTTGAATCCGACTTGATTTGGAAGTGTGCTCTAGATATGATTCTAGAAAATGACATCGATGTGGTCCAGTTCATGGTTGATAAGTATAACATTCACGAAGAGGAAATGCTGGGCGTGCATATTCCGAATGTGTTGGTAGTTTGCACTAAGCTGCTGAAGGATGGCGACGATACCAAGGGCCTCGCTCATCTGACAGGTACACTCCTAAAGCAGATCAGCCTCGACCCACTCAAAGAAACTGATATTTCTGATCAAATCACAACTATTGAGGACTTTTACGCCAGCGAACGCGACGACCAGCTTGAGGTGGATCCCCTTCCTATGGTAAGCTACTGGATAACTATGAATTTGGTGGACTACTACTGTCAGACTGAAAACTGTCTCGGTGGTCCTTCAGATTTGCTCAGTCTTGTATTTGAGAAGCTACCTGAAGGAGCAATCCGTTTAGACAAGCTAGTTAAGAAGCTGCTGCAACCATCTGAACCTGATCCCCAGGTATTTGCTCAAATCTGCTCCACGATGTCTTTCTTAGAGAAGTCTACATGGGTTCATTCAGCAACCCGTTACTACTTCGATCGTCTTGCAACTCCTGGAGCCCCGCAAGTTGAGATTGTCAATGACATTTGGACTATTTATACTACTGTCGAAGGCTATCTGACCCCCAGCGCACTAGCGCAGTGCTTCAATAATACCGACTCCCTCAGGGCAGGTCGTGCTTTCTGTGGGCTGTGGATACACACCTATGAAAGACAAAATCACGAGCAGCTCGTTACCAAGCCTCTCCTGCTACTCCTTGATCGTATGTCCTCAGAAATGGAGATTGTCAGATTGTTTCTACGCACAGCAGTCGTGAATACAAACTCCGCTGACCGCTTATTGAAAATTTTGATGGATAAGATCTCGTTGTTTGCGCAGGATCCTAGACTTCTGGAGTACTTCCTAAGGTTGTTGAACAAGCTCGTGTTTGAGGCCGACATAAAGGTGATTAAAAAGGCATATTTGAGTCAGTTCAGTAAGGGCTTTATTGACGATTTTAAGACTAAAGCGAGCTCCTCAAGCACCGAATGCTATGCCCAGAGTCTGTCGATTATCGAGAATAGTGTCTTGGATAGCGATGAGAAGATATTTGGTACATCCACTCTTATGGAGCTCCTATCCACTCTGATTCAAGAATCACCCAAACTCAACCCATATCTGCTCAGATTTGTTAGCGTCATGTTGCCACACCTGAATTTCCAAAAGCGTGTGACATTTGGAAATGAGCAATCTCTTGAATTCCAGTTATTTTCCCTCTTGAGCAACAATATTCTCACAGCAAAAACTGAGCCTGAATTCAGTGCGATGTTTACGTTTTTAGAAACGTTCCTCCAGGTATTCAAAGAATCAATTCCTCAAATTGTGTATCCTCTCACTAAAAGCATTATTACGCACTTGGACGAGCTGAATATCGTTGAGGAAAATGAGCTTGTCATATTGCTTCTTTCTAGTCTTGAAAAGCTGCTTCTTGGTAACTTCAAGCACCTCTACGATGCGAAGAATGGCCATTTTACTCCCTTTGAGGATGAAGAGAGCCCAAGCGGCGGAGGCTCATCTTTGATCGGAAACGTGATCAATGGAGTGTTCAGCGTGGAGTCGCCTTCTGATCGTTCTGCAATACAGAATGGAAAGGTTCTACTGTATGAGGCCATCGACATGGCCATTGCAAAATGCTGCAAGTACTGGGAGTTCTTAGAGCAGGCTCGCACTCAAACAACATACTCAACCACGCTGTTTGTTACTGGAAGACTCAAGACGAGGCTTCGCAAGCTCAGCGCAATGCTATACAGGTACCAGCCGATTGAAACCATTAAGTTGGTTACGCTTTACTCTGCCAACATAAAGACAGCAGTGAGGTTTGTGCATATGTTTGAGGGAATGCGTTATAAGCACACCGTCCAAGTTTTATTCGAGAGCTTGACGAGTGTAAATGAGCACTCCTACCAGAATGAACTCACACCTCAACAGTTATTCAGTTTCTTGGAATACTACATCGAGAGTCTTGAATCAGACGTTGTCGAAGATGTCTGGAACATGCTGATGAACTTTTTCAATGAGGTTCATTCCAAAACGTCGCAGTTTAAGCCTGTCCTTCTAAACATTCTTCGACTCTATGATGTGATAAACCACAAATTGAGCTCGTCTACGTTTGGACAGGGCAAAAAGCTCCGAAAGGACTTTGGAGATCACTACCTAAAGACACTAACCCTCGTCCTTACAGAGTGCGATGTGGGGGAGATAGTAGGGTCCCCTGGATTCTTGACTGCCATCGATGCTGTTTCGCGTATTGTCCAAGACAATGACAAGCAAATCTCAATTTTAACGAAAGTCTTGAACACAGTATTTGTGCCCAACTCAAAATCACCCAAGCCTGAGTTCTACCAGGTGTTCGCACTTGTTGTACGAAACTCACCGACAACAAGAGTGTGGAAACAAACTTTCGTTGATTTGTTCTTTGATTCTCAGTTCTTTGATCTAAGTGTTGAACAAGCCAAGCTGCTAATGCCAGTTGTTGAAAAGTGGATTCAGATTGACAAAGAGAGGGTCAATGAATTTTTGTCACGGTTGGCGAATTATGGTTCCAACTCAGTTTTGTTCGTTTGGTCGTCCTCGGGCACGTTGACTGATAACAATTTGTGTCGTTTAGCATTCATGTGTTTGTGTGTTGACCAGCCGCTACCTGTGAACTACACGAAGATTGTTAACCAGATGAGTGCCGTGTGGAGTGGTAAGGAATCTATACCGAAGCTCTGCATACTGATGAAGGCGTTAACTCTTGCCGGGGCGAACTTATCAACTATTTATACATTTGTGACCTTTAAATTACAGGCACTTTTCCACGAGTTCCTCAGCGCATTGGCGCATAAAAATTCTGATGTGAAATCAGATCCAAAAGCATTGAACATCATCCTCCAAGCCTCGAAACTGCTCGATTTTGTGCTGACCCTTGATAGCGATCAGTTCCAGTACTACGAGTGGTTGTTCATCTGTGATAGTCCGGATGCAATTTATCCCCGTCAAAATGAAGAGAGAACAGGTGATGTCCTAGACAAGTTAGCTAGCGAGCGTCAGCTCAGCAGCTTAGGCGAGCCCACCCAGACATTAGCCAACGCACCAGAAGCGCCAAAAGGTGTTCGGAAGCCTATACTTGGGTTTGAAAGTGGGGTCGGTGACTTGAGCATGTTCTATCATCAGGCTTCGATATCCTTGTACGAGAAAATGTATGCCCTCGAAGTCGTGGACAAGGATTATTTGAGGGGTTTAGTTTTGCGAGACCTTTTCGAATCTTAGAACTGAGAGCACTTCCCATCCAGCTTTGCGGGTGTCCAACCAGGAGACTTTCCATCCTCTTGATTCCATCATGGCCTGTTGCTCCTTAGGTTTATTTCGAGCGCAGAAAAGTATGTAGGCACACCCTGTTGGTGTTAGTACATCGTCTAGTTGATCAAGCAGGAGCCTAGTCACCTCCATACCGTCTTCACCTCCATCCAGAGCCAAGTAAATCCACCGGTCATTATCTTTGGAGTCTGGGACCTCGGGAACATCTTCAGAGGGTACATATGGTGGATTAAATATCAAAACGTCAACAGACCTTGGCCGTAATGGCACTAAGCTGGCCTGAATTGCCTCAATCTGCTGAGTACCTGCTGGGTTATTTAGTTCCCATGTTTGTAGGGTATTTTCGCATGCATTTAAATTTAAATCAGTTGCCATATAAATGGCTTTTGATCCCCATAAACTATGTACAAAAGTCGACACGATGCCTGAGCCTGAGCCAATCTCTAGCACAAGTGGTGCTGCGGGGTATTGTGGTTTTGGCTCCTTTTCCAAACAATCTAACATGAAAAATGAATCTTCGCACGGTTCGTACACCAGATCATGGTTAACTGTCTTAGGGGTTGGCTGCATGACAAAGAAGGTATCCTTGTCGACATTCCATGAAGCTCACGATCAGAACATTGACTGGCGGCGAATTGGACGTAGAGGTCGAGCCCACGGATACTGTGCAAATCGTTAAGGAGAAAATTGAGGAGCAGCAAGGAATTCCCCCCGACCAACAGCGCCTGGTTTTCAATGGTAAGCAAATGTAGGTTGCAATTACAACTTGAAATAACGAAAACTAACAAAGCAAAGATGATGAGCAAGTCGGAGCTTGCAATTTGCAGGATGGCTCCAAGTTGCACCTAGCGGTGTACCTTCGAGGAGGCCGTTAAGGTGAAGACATCCGCACAGCTAAGCATAACAAATAGTTGTATATTTCTAGTTATTTAGGGGCTGAATGTTCTTGGGGGGCCACCTGTGGATTTATACAAGGTATAGTCCTCAATGCAAGCCCTACTGAGGGTAATGCGTAGAGATGAAGGCGGTTCTCAGAAGAAGGTGCTGGTTTTGATATAACTGCTGGAGTACCGTTTAGAGCTCTAGTCCAGCCTTGAAGGGTTTTCCGCCCTTAGGGGGCCTTGCGAATGATGCTACCAATGGTTAGCGTAGCTGGCGTCGCCATGACAAGCACAGTTTATTGGCAGTACTGGCTGATTGGCCTCAACGCAGTAGTCCACACGATAATGCAATGTAGGGCTCCCTTGTTGATGAGCCTCGACTCTCGTTTTTTGAACAGAAGGAAAGTCCAACTTGTCTCATGTGAACAATCGGAGGTGAGGGGCTCTACGGCTAGAGTATTCTAGCCTTTGTCTGATCGGGACAAGTTCAGTGCTCCATGATCCCCTATTGTGCAACTGGCACTCATCAGATAGCTGAGCATGAGCAAATCTCCTAAGATGTAAATTCTCTCAGCTGCAATAAGGCAACTGTTCTATGCAATGGTTGGATGCGAATTCATTTTGCATTACGTCAAGTGACACCACTGGTAGAGGCTCTGTCCTTGTGAGTGTTCCCTTCCTAGCTTCTTCAGTGGAGATGCTAGTCGGGCACTACCAACATAGACAGGATCTCCCGTGCAGCTAGTAAAAACTAAAGTGCATGCAGATTGGATTGCCGCACTTGCTAAACTTGTTCATGTGTATATATATACTTATTCGCTTAAGCTGCTCCTGCATGGTCTTGGAGAGAATGTGGCATCTCGTAAAACTTCGGAATCGCTAGATAGACTTCATATACCGGGTAGTACCCTTGATCATGACACTTGCGCAATACAAGTCTTTGTTTTCTGTAGCCTACATTCGAATGGCGAGTCTGTTCTTTGGTGACAGAAACTCAGATATAAAGCTGAGATCTTGCAAAAAACGGCAACAAAATGACGTGCACTTATATCGGGTAATCCCAGTGTTTGGGCTTTGTTGACCGTACGCAGCTGCATTTATCCTGACACACAGATCGTACTTCGTTTGAAGCCTTCGACCGACCCTTTCAACAAGTAGAGTCGTAAGTATTCGCACTTGCACATGGGAAGGAGCTGGCTCTGCACTGTATTTCGTCAACCCACGGGAAATTAATCATTTTCTAGAGTGAAGTACCTATAACTAAGGGGTTTATGGAGTGCAGCTCTTTCAACTCGGTACTCCCTGTGTAAACACATCATTAAGCTATCCACCCTAGTTCTCAGTGCTAGCTATTGCATTCGTTTGCTTTCCTGGCCTGATGTGCACTCGCACTAATATGGATTCAGGTCCTGCTTTGAGCCCTCATAATGGCACTACGCTGTAACAGATTCCTCATGCAGTATGTGTCTACGTCTACAAGTCACCTCTTTATAAGAGCTATAAGAGCTTGCAGGTGATGTTCTTGTGTCCAAAGTATTTAAAGCCCATGCTTGGTAGTCTCATCTCGCTTCGCTCTGCATTCATACTATTGTAGCTCTGCACGCGAATCTCTAATTTCCTGTGGCAATGAGTGAGTATTAAGGTATGGGCTTATTTAGGCAGTTAACGCGAAGGCAGACATATAGACAGCGTGCTTAGCAAAGGATGTTAAATTCCGAATTAGATATTATGAATTATGAGGGCGAAGATGTGGGTATCCAAATAAAATTTACATGATAATCTCAGGCTTTTCCACATTAGCAGAGATACTCTTGTGAGGAAGCACGCGGGCTCCGTTGACATAGACTTCATCCTTGATCTGGACATCATCACCGAGGACAGTGACATTCTCGGTGCGGGCCCAGGAGCCGACTTTCGAGTTCCAGCCGACAATAGTGTTCTTGACATGCGCATGGGGTTTGATGGTAGCACCGCTCATCACCACTGAGCGGGACACACGAGCGCCGTCGCCAACCACTACGTTCTCGCCAATAACGACCGATGGGCCAAGCTTGGCAGTAGGGGCGATCTTAGCGGTAGGATGAACCAAGACATTACCAGAGTGGACGAATTCCTCCTTAGAGTCGACAAGCATCTCGGGTTTGCGAGTGCTGAGAGCATGGAGATACAAGGAGGTACCAGCGATGAAATCCTTAGGCTGACCAACATCCATCCAGTATCCTTCGAGATCAAATGAATGGAGGGTTCCCTTGGCGGCAAGCTGGGGGAAAGTCTCCTTCTCAATAGAAGTGGGACGCAGCTCGATAATATCCAGGACGCTGGGGTTCAGGATGTAGATACCAGCGTTGATGCGGTTACCGACGAAGGTAACTGGCTTCTCGACGAAGCGGTCGATCTGGGAGCTGTTGGGCTTGTGAACAATGACACCGTACTTGCTGGGATCTTCGACCTTGGTGGCAACAATAGTGCCCTCGCCGCCGTGAGCCTTGTGGAACTCAACCATCTCCTTGAAAGGGTAGTTGCAAATGACATCGGAGTTGAGCACAAAAAATGGGCTGTCATCCTTGGCGAGCACCTTCTCAGCCAGCTTGAGAGGACCTGCAGTGTCAAGAGGCTCATCCTCGACGGAAAAGGTAATCTTGACGCCGTACTCCTTCTCGTACTTTTGGAGGGTCTCGACCATGGCCTCAGGGCGATAGCTGACGGCCAAAACGATATCAGTAACACCAGCAGCGGCGAGAGCTTCAATCTGGTGCAAAATCATGGGGCGATTGCCAAACTCAACCAAGGGCTTGGGCTTTGTGAGAGTGAGGGGACGAAGACGAGTACCGTAACCTCCGACGAGAATAAGACCTTTCATTTTTGTGTAAAGAGTGAGTTTGGATTCAAGGATCGAGGGAGACAAGGGGTACTTATAACATTTCACAGTTAAGCGCTGCATGCATGATGCAGCAGTCAGGGGGCCTAAAATCGGAGCGTGCGTGCCAGTATAGCATCTGCGGAATTGTCAGATATCACTATCTAACGCGACTTTGGGAGCAATGAGTTGTCCGGGTCGGGGGAAACTGCATTTTGGCTGTCGACGCCTGTCTAACGTGTCACGTTGCAGGAGAAGGGGCCCAGGAATGCTCGTGATGACGCCGTCAACAATGGGAAGAGCGTATTCAATCAAAGTGAAGTCGTTATTTGAAACTATGGAGGACCAAGTATTGACGAAATATGTACCGCGTGATTCTCAGCCATGCCCAATTTAGAAACCACCCTAACCGCACACCAAAAAAATGTGAAACTTGGTGCAGCCACTGGACCAGTTGCATGAAGGGAATTATATTTAGATATAATCGACGTGATACAAATGCTAAAAATAGCTCAAACTTTGTTGGTGTGGAGAGCGATCGACTCGCGTCGTCCTCCGCGCCCAGAGAACCACGATCTATCGGCTCGTTGTTCGCTTACGTGGCATGGTAGCCAGAAGTGCATCCCCCGACCGCGTTATTATCGTCTACGATCCAGCAGAAGGATAATACAGGTGTAAATCTACCACACTGGTTTGAGGCGTTTTTTGAGCACATCGAGCTTACATGCCGCACCGATTACAACGACGCATGCATGATCAGAAACTACAGGCGCGTCGGGTACTCAATGGGTGGTCTGCAGCGCGTTCACAACCGGTGAGAAAGTCCAGCGCTAGCCGCTTTTGCGTATTCCACTCAGTACAGGAGGGCTCCTGTTTTGCCGATCCTCGCCACAATCTAAATTGCCGCCACCATGACATCACGCAATGCAGAACCATATGCGGACCAGCACTGGATGGTCCTGGGGCTGCAATGAGCTGATAAATAGTTAGTACCTGTGAATCCGTCGACTGGGACTACGGACAATCACCGGGGTCTGATAAATAAACTGAGGTTGAGGGGGGATAGCCTGGCGTTGACGCATGCGGGGATCGGAGAAATTGACTAGTAGAAGCGTGGCTGGAATCACCAGCACGAGTATAATCCGTACTCGGGCTCCCAATGGCGCCAGGAAAGACTCCATCATCTCCCCAAGGCCCTCAGCACTGAGCTGAGCGTGACTGATAAGCTGAGGGTCCCTGTTCATGCACCGCTGCCACTCAGCACACACGGCCATTGTGGCAGGCAGCTTGGAGCTCGCACACTGATTCAGGTCGTAGAGCCGTCGGCACTCATTGATCTCGGCCACCAGCACCGCCCGAGCATGCTCTGCTCGCACAGAGAGGTCGTGCCGCAGAGTATTCCAGAACTTGTACACCACAATCAGCACCAGGCTGCAGGTAAAGATGTTCACTAGCACCTTGATGTACCCAAGCACATCGATGGGATCAGAAGCAGGCTCGAACCGCGACGGGCTGCGAGGCCTGTGTCTAGACTTATTTCGCTCCAGAATTGGCGATGATTCAAAGAATGCGCTACTGTTGACCTCGTACGAGTCGTCAGTGTCGAAATCCATGTACGACTGATCAGAGCGGGAGTCGTCGAGTCGGGGGTACGAATACACCCGCCGGCCACCCTGTCGCCGCTTCACTGGCGATAGCTCGAGACCGTCAGTGGTCCAGAACCCTCTCATGGCCTGATTCCTGGAGGTCATCTGATTATGTCACAAAGAGCCTGGCGAGTAGCAGGCTCGCCCGAGCGGGGGATGTTAATTTTTTAATGTTGTAATTTAGTGATTACTGTTCGTAGTTCTTCACCAATTTTACCAGTTGTTGCAAAGTCATCACCCCACCAACTTTCCCAACGTCTCTATGGATCCCCCGGACTGGGTTCGTGCAGCCCGTCAACAATGGGATCAGGGCAATGCCCGGTCAATTCCGGTGATTTCGCCGTCTGATCCTCTTTCTAGCTCCAATTCTTCCGGAACTACTGACTCTATGCCTATAGCGATCAGCTCTGGCCACAGTCGGGCCACTGATCCCTCACAACCCAACTCATTTGGTAGTTGGAGTTCCCGACGGGGCACCGACTTTAGCTCCGGCTCGCGTCCGAGCTCGTCTCGCCTCTCGTCGTCTCTGAGCCGTCGTAACTCGACGGTATGGCTTGCATCCATGTCGATGGATGTGAACCGCATGACGCACTCCAGATCGGTTACCAGATCTCAGTCGGTTTACAGTTTCCAGACCTTGACCGAGAATGAGGGGACGAATCAGTTCAAGCCGCCCCGACTCGATACTTTGCCAATGGAGCTCATAACCCTCATCCTGCAGTTTATCGCTATTTCCGAGAACGGTCCTCAGAATCTCTACAAAGTGCTGTCAGTGTGTGGTAGGTTCTACGATGTGGGCGTGGCGACTCTCTACAGGCATGTCATTTTCCGGTATCCGCACACATTTGACAAATTTCGCTGGAGCATTGAGAGCACTGGGTACGGCCAGCATGTGCGAGTGCTGGATTTCAGTGCATTTACCTCAATTGGCCTTGGCCGGTCCAGGAGAATGAATATGGAGATACAGATGGTCAGCGACCAGTCGATCTATCGCGTACTCGAGCTATGCCCCGGCATCAATGAATTCCTCGGGGGAGAAGCCATCGACATCGACCTGAGCACGTTCGTGGTCGATAAGCTCTTGACCATGCCGGTACTCAACACCATAGATTTCTGTGGCGCCAACGAAACGACCTTCGTGTCGGCAATAGCAACAAGCCTATTTATGAATCCAGACTTTACTCTATGGAATCTAACTAAGCTCAGTCTGCACTGTTGCAACACTCTGCCGGCTCATTGCCTCAAAGCTATCATGTCCAAATTGGTTAGTGCTCAGCGGCTAGACCTCACCCACACCTCCTTGACCGAGGATGGTCTGCTTGCAGTGCCCGAATCAGCCAAGCTCACACATCTCAGCCTTAGTCGCTGTGTCAAGCTAAGCTCGCACTCTCTGGTCAAGTTCCTCGTGCTGCATCCTGCTACCAAAAAGCTAAAGTGGCTCAACCTGATGTTCGAGGCCACCAAGCCGAATCCGCTCACGCCGCATGACTTTGACACGATTGTCAAGTTCCTCCCCCAATCCATCACCCACCTCAACCTCAATGGGCTCCCCGTTACCGAAAAGCATCTCTATCTGCTGAACTACACCAAGATCAGGAGTCTGGGCATCGCTCACAGCGATATAACTCTTGCGGCACTCCGCAGATTCCTCCCGCTATGTACAGATCTCAAGTATATCGACCTCACCGGGATGGCATGCATAACGAAATGGGTGATCCAGGACCCCGAGTTTATGAATTGCAACCGCTCGATCGAAATGTTCGAGGTAAGTCAAGACGTCCTGGAAGGTTTAAAGGGAG
This sequence comes from Wickerhamiella pararugosa, assembly GCA_023628975.1. Lineage (NCBI taxonomy): Eukaryota > Fungi > Ascomycota > Dipodascomycetes > Dipodascales > Trichomonascaceae > Wickerhamiella > Wickerhamiella pararugosa. Next base: position 948,622 of record JAMAJQ010000001.1, on the reverse strand, counting down.
TTAATATACCAGGATGGGTGGTAAACCCTGGTCGTGGTAGAAGAGGATGGATTCATAGAGTGCACGCTCAGAAGCAGCCCCAGCAGGAAGCGGCACCAACAAAACAGCCGTTTTCATTTGCTCAACTGGCCAAAGAACGGCTAGAAAAGCAACGGGCTGGTAACGTGCCGCAGAAGCGGACTGAGGCCCCGGGACCCCCGCCAGCCTGGGACCCCATTTGGAGGCATGCATCCCATAAAGTTAATGTTAGCGAGATTGGCATAGGCGGCGTGCCCACACCAGCTATATTCGGGCAGGAAGGGCTATATAATTATTACTCACTACATAGCAATTGAACAGATATGGCGTGCCCAACCGAGGTGTCAGGTGTAGTGAGGTCCATGCATGACGTTGCAGGATCATCAGATTGGTGGAATCGTCCGAGGACGTCGTTGCTTGAATGGCTGACAGACATTTCACGGGGATCCGAATCAGGTAATTCAATTTGAATTAACAACTCTATTAGTGAAATTCTCGGGTTTGCGACCAGCGAATTATCTAGAAGTCAACGGCAGCCGGGTCTAGACCCAGCGATTATGCATTCAATACCCTAACCCATAGTGCCTGGAGGTTGGTTATAAGAGGGCACATTGACTCAGGGGCGTCAATCTAAAAAATGGTTGCAACTGTTCGTCACCCCGCACCCGCTTTCAAGAAGACTGCTGTCATTGACGGTGTTTTCGAGGAAGTCTCCTTGGATAAGTACAAGGGCAAGTGGGTTATCCTTGCCTTTGTTCCTCTGGCCTTCACTTTTGTCTGCCCTACTGAAATTATTGCCTACAACTCTAAACTTGAGGAATTCAGAAAGAAGGGTGCTGAAGTTTTGTTTGCTTCTACCGACTCCGAGTTCAGCTTGTTGGCCTGGAACAACACTCCCACCAATGAGGGTGGTCTCGGCAAGGTGTCTCTTCCCCTCGTGGCTGACACCAACCACAGTTTGAGCCGTGACTACGGTGTCCTCGTCGAGGAGGAGGGTATCGCTCTTCGTGGTATCTTCATCATCGATCCCGAGGGAATTGTCCAGACCATCACCATCAACAACACCCCCGTTGGTCGTAACGTCACCGAGACCCTTCGTCAGCTCGAGGCCTTCCAATTCACTGCTGAGCATGGTGAGGTCTGCCCTGCCAACTGGCAGGAGGGCCAGGAGGGTATTGACACCAAGAACCCTAGCAAGTACTTCTCCAAGCACTAGATGTAGTTAGTATGTTATAGATTAAATTATGTCATCAGGGACTTATCGTGGGGTATAATGAACCATCGCACGAGGCTATTGGCTTATTCACGTTTGTTTGCTCGGTCAATGTCTTCGTTTGAACAATACACCGCATGTGACGCAGCCGACGCTATGGTTGCCGCTGGAATCAACAATGGAGCTGCGATTCCGTACCTGCGTCAACAGTCGGGCCCCCCTCGCACTGTTGCTGGCCCAGCGTACACCGTCGAGTATGCGGCTAAGGACGACCCTCGTCCAGCAGTCAGTGGCCATTATATTGACAGTGCTCCTGCGGGCTCAATTATTCTCATTGCGACTGCGGCGAACTTACAGATCCCTTACGCACCGTTCACTAAATTGAATAATTCACTTTATGGAGGTCTCATGAGTACGCGAGCCCGCTACCTCGGTGCAAAAGGTACGGTCGTGCTCGGCTCGATTCGCGATATTGCAGAACAAAAGGCTCTCGACTACCCAGTGTTCAGCTATAACGTAGGTGTGTGTGCACCGAACAAACTAGCAAAGGTTGTCGCAGTCAATGAGCCATTGCAAGTTGGCGAGAATCAAGTGGTTAATCCCGGAGATATCGTTGTGGCTGATGAAAATGGAGTAGTTGCAATTCCTCAAGACAAGGTTAACAATGCTCTAGATTACATTCCCAAACGGACTAACGCTGATACATTGGCTGCTGAAGATATTAAGAGCGGTATTCCGGCTGCGAAGGCTCAGAAGCATCGTCGGCAGAATCTTTGAGTGCCTTGATACATATGTTTACATACGAATGAACGAATAACGATCTCGTGCAATAGCGTTATAGCAGACAATTGATTAGAATATAGAGTGACAGGCACTTAGGAGCTTGCTGAGTCGAAAAAGTGTGACAAAAAAAGATGCAAAAAACGACCAGGGGGAGGCTCGAACTCCCGATCTTGCGATTAACAGTCGCACGCCTTAACCAACTGGGCCACCCAGTCTTCTGAAAATTTACATGCATTTTGTTAGTTTTATATATCTTGTTAGGGTGTTCCATTCATTGATCTACCCGGGCCTGTTCCCCAATAGGTGGTACTCATGTAAGTTGCATGCTTTTTAGAGTTGTCCGGAAATTCAAATTTTCAAAGACACTTCCATAGGCACCACCGTCACCTTTACACCTGGTCAGCACGCCCATAGAGCAGGCTAGTAGTGTGATGTGTGACCTCGCTACCATAGCAGAGCGACAGAACCTATTCATAGCTCATTTCTACTAGAAATACTCAGCTATATATTTAGAATTACAATATAGAACACTTAGCTGAAGACTTGTTACTCTGCCGCCCAGGCGCATGCGTCGTACTCTATGAGCAAGGCAGAGTTATCTAGAGCCTCTAATGCGAGCAGGTAGTCAGCTTCCGTGTGGGTCTGCTGTTTGGCCGGCGTCTTCTCCACGCTACTGAATGCGTTGCGTAGGTTATACTTCTCCAAATCTTGCCCAATGCTAGCTAACTCTTGAATATACCCAACAATAATATATATCGGAGCTTTGGAGGTTAACAAGCTCCTGATGTGGGAATTCAGGGTATATGCGTCTGCGAGTAGCATCTCGATGGTATGCTCATTTGGAGATACTTCAGGCTCATCCTTGAAGACCTGGTCATTGAGACGGGCCAGATTGGTGTTCTTACTGATAAGCTCGTCGGATACATGAGTGGAGGAAGGGCTGATGTTGAAGGTGCCTGTGTCACCTGCCGATCTTGCCTTGTCGAGGTGAGATATATATTGCTGATAATCATCCAAAGAGTAGCTGGTACGTGGCTCACAAGAAACCATAGAACGGTAAGAGTTGTATGTTATAGAATTTGTTATTCTAGATATACCACATGTTGTAGGTACCGTATGCATGTCAATTAACTTGCATGAGTGTCACTTGAGGATGCGTTCAAGAGAGGCTAGAGATTTTATCTTCAGCAGTCTATACCATGTAGTCAAGCGCGGAATGCTGTTAATGTTCACCAACATGAACCACAAACCAAGCTTAACTCTCCAACGAGCTGTCTACCGAAAGACGGGATAAATGCCGTGGTTAATAATTATTTATATAGAAGACAGTATAGCTAACACTGTTAAAGCTGAGTCGCTTGAGCGCCTAGATGTACACGGCCTGCAGACCGAGATTGGATCACTGCGTCTGCAGGCCTGCGAACTTCATAGTGCCCTCGCACAAGCTAGTTAGTACAGTCACCGAATACATAAAGGTACTTACCCCAAACCAGGCCAGCACAAGTGCGCACACTTTACCTCCAAACATCTGCTGAAGGTGCTGAACCCCGTCATTCTAAACAAGCATAACTCTGTGAATTGGCCATTCGTAAGTGAAACATCTCATCCGTTTGGCATTTAATAATTTGAGCAGCCGCCAGGTTCTGCCCATAGCACTCGATTTCACATACGAGTTCTACGTCCAGATTTACCGGGGAATATCAGAGCACCAACGGGCAAAGCCCAAACTAGAAGCCTCGTAATGAGTGAGAGCACATTCGCTCAAACCTCTAGTCCATCAGAACTCCTTCCCAACCTGGACGCGGTATGCGTACGCACTGATTGACACAAAAGGGGACAAGATAAATTGGTTCGATGTTTTTGGTAGAATTGGCCGCTATGCCAGAGCACACTAATGTTTACGGGTGGAAAAGTGATGATTCAGACGACTGTTAAATACGCGTTGTGGCGGGATCGTGGCGAATTATCAGGTCTCATAACCAGCTAACTTGTACCTAATCATTTTTCGCCTGACAATTCTGCCCGGATGGCCAAGTTGGTAAGGCGCAGCACTAGTAATGCTGAGATCATCAGTTCGAATCTGGTTTCGGGCATGTTTTTTTGTCTCGCTCTTCCCCGATGCATCCATAGTGACTAAGCGATAGCACATAAAAACTAGATCACTGTAGCATTGCCGTTCTCAATGGGAGTTATTCACTTGTCCAGTTACCTGGGCTTTTGTGCAGTGACAGTAGCAGCATTCGTATTCATCAATGCGGAGCAGCCATTTGTGCTCTCAGACGTCTATCACAAAGTCAAAGGGTCTGGTTCGATCGTTTCGGTGCTGGCGCTTGCGGATGAATTGACAAACATTTTATTTGCTCCACTGTGGGGTGCACTTAGCGATAAAATTGGTACTAGATACGTTGCCGTCAGTGGCCTTGCGCTACTGGCTATAGGAACGTTTCTGTATCCTCTAGCAGACTCGATCTACCCCACGCTAGTCCTTATCAGAATAATCTTTGCCAGCGGAGCCAGTGCCTGCGTTAGCATGATGACAGCCATGTTGGCAGAGTATTCGATAACCACACTGAGTTTGGAGAGAGATAGCGTCGAGACAGCCGCCAGCATTGGTTTTGGTGCGGTGCCTCTCCTGGCACAAGAAACTGGACCCGAATGGGAAGTTGGACAGCAATCTCCTCAAAAGACTGGAAAGGTTGCTGGGCTGGTCGGGTTTGCCTCGGGTTGCGGTGCCGTGCTTGCCGTATCATTGTTGCTGCCATTGCCGACTATTCTAGGTTACGAGGACCACCCTGCCACTGCCGTAACAGCTGCTTTCAGGTACGTTGCAATTGGTCTTCTTGTACTCGGAGTCGTGTTGTTACTTACTCTTTACCAGAACCAAGCCAAGGGCCTGATCGCCTGGGTAAGAGGCCGCGACTTCAGCATCTTCGAGGAAGCTGCTCTTAACGTGTCAACAACCCAGAACACAGGATACTGGGAACTGCTGGCAGCAGGTTTCGGTGCTGCTCGTAACGATCGTGCCCTTCAGCTGGCGTATGTTGGTGGTGTGGTAGCCAGAGCTTCGTCAGTGGCAATCACTCTCTTTATTCCTTTATTGGCGAACGATTGGTACTATAAGACCGGAAGATGCATTGAAGGGAAAGGCTGTCGAGAGGGCTACGTGCTAGCAGCGATTTTGACTGGCTGTGCCAACCTAGCGTCGCTAGTGGGAGCACCAATTCTTGGATTCATTGTGGACAGGTCTTCAGTGGCCAAGGTTTTGTGCGGTAGTAGCGTTTTAGGAGCATTGACGATGCTGGCATGGGTGCTAATGCCCTCTCCTGCAAGTGCCCTAGGCGTCATATTCAGTGTTATGATGGGACTTGCGTCAACTGGAGTTATGACCGAATCCATGGTTCTCTGCACCAAAAAGAGACGTGACTTTAGTGGTAGTGTTGCTGGAGTGTACTCTCTCTGTGGCGGTATCGGTATTCTGCTGCTCACGCAGATCGGTGGCCCCATAGCAGATGTCTGGGTCAAGGCTCCATTTGTTGTATTAGGGGTCCTTTATGCTATTTTAGCATTCATCTCCCTCTAACGATTGTTATGAAAATAATGTAGATAAGTTATGAGATTGGTTTACATATTAGGCGTGCTCCGATATCGGCGTGCCTCGACTTCTAAACTAAGACTCATCTTGGCTGACGTGACGGGACAGATTACTGCATATAAACTGATTGGTGTGCTTGATATCTAGGCTATAGGTATCGATTCATGGGTAATAATGTCCAGGCACCATTCAATATCATCACAATCTACAGAAAAGCTGGAAGAAAGCGGCGGTGAGCCTGATGATCCGGTCGAATGCTTGCGCACAGTTACAATTCCTTATCAGCTGGAGTCAGGGCCGATTGAAAGGATCGAAACAAACAAGTCATTGCCAGAATACCCCGAATCGATATTTGGTACGAGCAAATTGGAGCTCGCGTGGTTCATGCTGGTAATCGGAAGCATGGCAATGATCTCCCAAATGTGCGTTCCTTCGTTCTTCGCCACTATTACCACGCTTGCAGATTATTTTGACGAATCAGTCGAGAACATCAATGTCACCGCTACGGTTTATTCTATTTTTCAGGGTATTTCCCCGCTTTTCTGGGCGACCCTAAGCGATTCCGTTGGGCGACGCCCCATTTATATATGCAGCGTGGCGATCTGCATAGCTGCCAACTTTTCCTTGGCAAATATCAATAATTATGCCTCACTGTTAGGGCTGCGGATACTGCAGGCATTCGGAGGAGCCTCAACCGTCAGCTTGCAATCAGCTGTGATGGGTGATATCACTACCCGTAGAAACCGTGGTGGTATAGTAGGGATCATCACTGGGTTTTCGAGCCTTGGGAACTGTTTTGGCCCACTTATCGGTGGTGCTATATTACATACTTGGGACTGGCGTGCCGTATTCTGGTTTCTAGGAATACATGCCAGTACAGTATGGCTGATATTTATAGTGACCATCCCCGAAACTAATAGACATTTCGTGGGAAATGGTTCAATTATTCCAAAGGGGTTGATATACCAGTCAGTCACTGTCTACATCAAACGAAAGCTTAATGGAGTGCCTTACAAGCCGAGCGATTCAGAATACGACAAACAATGGATGCCTCCGCCTCATAAAACCAGATACTTTAGCTGGCTTTATTTGATACGGCAAGTGGACGTGATTCTTGTACTGATCCCTAACGCCCTAACATATACCACCTGGTACATGGTCCTAACCGCTCTATCCACAACTCTTTCCAGCAGAAACCACTTTAATACCCTGAAAGTTGGATATACCTACCTGGCTAGTGGTATTGGTACGTTCGTAGCCTCAATTTTTGCCGGCAAGATCATGAACTCCAGTTATATCCGCGCTCTCAAAAGCTATGAGAAGCACTGTGAGGAACAGGGGAAGACTTTCCATCGATCAGGTGTGAATATTTATAAAGCGCGGTTGGAACCTACTGCGTTTGCTATGGTGGTGATGGTAGTATTTACCATTACCTATGGTTGGACTTTGCACTATGATGTCACTTATTATGTCCCGGTAGTGATGACATTTTTTGTGAGCTACGGGGCCACATTTTTCCTAAGTGCGAGTACTGTAATTTTGGTTGATCTATTCCCAGATGATGCTGCTGCCTCGACCTCGTGTGTGAACCTCACTCGCTGCTGCCTTTGCGCAGTAGGACTCGCAGTCGTAGACAGAATGATGCACACCATGGGCATTGGCGGCACGTTTACATTGATGGGGGGTCTATGCGGTGTCAGCTGGATATGTATATGGCTAGAGCTAGTATTCGGCAAGAAGCTGGCAAAGAAGCGTATGCATAAGGAGAAGCTTGCTGCGTCTAAGGTCAAGAGTACCGACTCAGAACATTAAGGGATTTTGAAATTTTGCAGTTTTTTCGTTAGCTCAATTATTATTTAACTCTTTAACTTGTTAATCACATACGCAAACTTCTCTCGGCTGTTTCAAGCGGTCGTATGATGCGTTCCTGCATGTATCAGATGCAAGGAAGCATTAGTAATAACGCACGGAATTTATTGTATGTCATACCCGCCAATGGGGGCTGGGGGCTCCTAGCATCAGATTATTCACTATAAGCATAGTATAGATTGAATCATGAGAGTTCACCCAAGTCACAAAGAAGTTTGCCACCATTGCCCAGGATTTTAGAGACCATGTATGGAATCCACGCTAAACTAAGTGCTTCCACACATATAGCCGATCTAAGATGACATAAGCGCAATTCTAGTTGCATTGCCCACGATTTCTATGCATTATACGGCATCTAGAGAGTCAGATTCTCTGCACGGGAACGTATGGGGACTCCATGAGAATTTTTGTTGGGGCGTAGCTTCATAGCAACACAAATTGCATAAAGACTGAATTAATGTTACTACACTTGCGCGTAACTTTTGCTGAGATTGGGCGACCTCGAGATGCTCAATGGGCTGGCGTAGCTTAGACCCCTTTAGTGGGGGCACAATCAACAGATCGCGCCCAGACGCACAAAACATGGGCATCCTGGACGCAGAGAACATAGGGTTGGGGTAGATCCGAAACTCTTTGTCATCAATTCGGAGAGCAGTCGGCGACTGGTTTCAAAAATACACCGCAAACCCAGAGAATAGCCCGCAGAATCCGTGTTATATAGCCCAAGCACTTTTACATGCCGCGACTGGCCCCCAATGCGTGGAATTACTGACCTCGATGTGTGCCCACGTTCCATGCATATTATGTATTCAACCAGCGTTGTGCCCACATTACGCATCTCATCTGCCGGACTGTTTTCCAGGCAGCTCATCTTATAAAGGAGCCATCGTACTAAGTGGCCATTTTCACTATTTTGCTTCATCCACTTAGACATCCTGGTGCGCTCCGTTTCAGACAAGAAAAGATACCAAAGCCGGAACACAGTTTTTTGTATACATTGAACTCTGTTACGGACATACGCTCGAGTGATTTCCCTGAGATATTCGAGAAGATTATTATCCTTTTAAAAACCCGCCGCTTTATTCGGCAATGTCTATCGCTTCGTCGGAGAGAAAGCTGGTTCTTCAGCTGGTTCTTTAGTGGCAGTTCGATCCAGCACACTATAGCCAACCTTCAACACCCGAGAACGAAAGCACGAATGCAACTATTTGTACGAGGACTGTTTGAAGTCGTGCCTATTGGTGTGGACCCGTCCATGACTGTGGACGAAGGAGCAGCCAAGATTCTCAGTGCCTTTGTGATTGCAGTTACGAACCCCGACTCTAGGCTATGGAGTCCCGCATGTTTACTGTATACCAGGTTCGTACTCTGTTTACTGAGGCCGTATGATGGTCTTGCCAGAGTCCTCCTAGTTTCGGCCCTTGAAAAGTTCAGACGCAGTGTGACTGATGAGTTCGAGAGGACTCAACAGGCACCGCTCACCGAGCATTATATCGATTTGTCGGCTTCATTATTGGGTCCACCTGAGGGTTCACTTAGTGCGCTCAACCAACAAATTTGGCACGCTGCCACTATTTATAGCAAATTTGTGCGCACAATCGAGCCGCTGGCGCGCAAGCATGATAGGTCAAACCCTATTCCCTACTCTCAAAGGGTCTTGTCGCTACATCAGAACATGCATTTTCACGATGACTATGTCCCTGGACCATTAACTATAGAGGCATCTGATCGTTCGCTTTTGCTCATTCTTCATGGTAAGCACTATAGCGAGTACCTTGCCACCAGATGCATTCTTTCGGAGAGTTTTGACGACAACGAGGAATGGGTTGAACCATACTACAATTTCATTACCAAATGGTCAGAAACGGTCACGTCTATCCTGCAAAAAAGTAAATCCACCGACGCCGGACCTTCTTTCGCACTCCCAAATGATACTAGTGAGCTTCTGTCGGATGTCTTCTGCAATAAGGTAATAACGTCTTATTGCGTTTATGTGCTCAACCACGCTAAGACCTTGAAGGTCGCAGAAGTATCCAAGCAGCTGGTACATGAATATAATATCCACTGCAAGGAGACCTTATTGCTGTTCCTAGACCTGATAGAGCAGCATTTGCTGGATTTGAAGTCTGACGATCCTATCGTCTACAATGCTGAACAAGAAAATCTGGCCATGACCAGTGATCTGAGCCTAGGATGCAGTGGTTCGCTGATTTCAATCATGTCTTATCTTAGCGAACACGATATTTCTAATCCCCATGCAATGGCCCAGAAAATTGTATCGTTCTGCCCAAGTCTTATTTGCCAGCTCCCCAGTCCCGAATACACATCAAAGCTTGCTGGATGCTCTTGTTTGCACACGTTGCAATACCTAAGACTGAGCCTTCGCACGAGAGAGCTTATTTTTCTAAGCTTAATATTGGATGACGTCGATTCTTTCGAGATCGCAATCACAGAAGAGCTCGAAAAGGATTTGGCCTCAGCTTTGCAAGAGCTTCCTCTGTACCTTGACACGCCGATCATATCCCATGTGGCGGAGAAAGTATGCATGGTCATATCCGCACATGCACCCATGGATTTCGATAATCTCGACAAAGTTTATGAACAAGTTGCCATGATTATGGTGTTACGGGACGAAAGAATTGAATTTTGTGTGTCAAGCTTGCGTGAGTGTATTGTCGCTGGAGAGAATGCTAAGACATTGTCCACCTTCGACGACGGCAGACTTAGAGAAAGAATATTAGATCTGTCTCTTCAATTCTATGACCTTTCAGTGTGTACCTGGATGAAATACGCGGAAATTTTCAGGAAAACCCTCAAATCCGATGCTGCTACCTCTCCGTTAGTGGATATAAGCTATGATACCGTTTTTGGCGAAGGACAGTTGCAGTGCTCATGACTGCGCCAACAGTACGACTCGAATCAATCCGATTATCGTATATAATTATGCATATATTTATTCTTGATGAAACTTCATTAAGGCAATGTACTCTTGTATTGGGTGTATTGTGATAATATTATATATTTAAGGAACTTTGGCGAGATTGCAAGAACTCTATGCACCCAGCCTTGCCAGCGCAGAGACAATCTCTTCTAGTTTCTTGGTTAATTGCACTTCACTGAACTTATTCGCCTCCATCAAAAGCTCAGTGAGTCCGAGAGTATACTCTTGGCGAGTGGAAGTGATCATGTGAACGTTTTCACCATTATTAAACAGAATGATCTTGTTGTGATCATGGAAATTAAATTGGATAGTTCCTCCACTTAGAACGAACATGATATAGTGTTGTTCACGTTCAAATCGCTCAACAAAGACGCCATCGCAACTATCATGGCTTCCTCTATGAGCGGCCGAGCCATGGCCCAAACGTTCCTCCATATACTTGTGACTGAACAACAATGCTTCAACCTTCTTGTGGCGCTCAGGGCTGGTATTATTTGGGTTGATTCTCGTGACAGTCACGGTTCCAGGTTCGCTATTGCTGGGGGAGAAATACATAAAGCTGTTGTGGAGCGGGTCATATCTCATCGATGTAGAATCACGGAACTTCATGCCGATTGCACCATCGTTCAGCCCATATGCCAGTCCCCACATCTCATTGAAGTCGGCCCATTTAGTCAAATAAATCGGTTTGTTGACTCTCTCGCGACTATAATGACGGATCACGCCAAAGTTGAAGCTCTCGATAGCGTTCACCAGATTCTGATGCATATGGTGGATGCTGTACCGAATAGGACCGGCAACGTCTCTTCTGAAACTGGTATAATGTGATGAATGGCCGGAAGACGACGTGGCCGAGCTTTGCGTTCCACTGGATCCCAAAAGACTATTTACTTTTGTACGAGCTGAATGACGCAAAGATGACCCACGTTTGAGGTTAGCAGCTTGAGCCTCCTCATTACTCGAACGCATCGCTAGTGACGCGGCAGCACTTGCAGCGGCATTGTTCACTGAAGAAACAATAGCACTGAGGGGGCGGTGCCTCCTAGTTGGTTGCTGACTTTGTTGGCGGTCTTGCGTTGTCGATGTACGGATCGCTGGGACTGCCTGCTGCCACTGGTTTTCACGATCACGATCCTGTGGTTGCTGCACACGAGAGAGTGGACGGGCAGAATGACGGCGCGCTCGGTTCACGATAGGACTATCAAAGGCTTCTGAGCCTCCTCCAGAACCGCTAGAACCGCTAGAGCCATTATTGACGATGACCATGCGGTATTTGTTTCTTGTAGATGGAGGGCTGAGACTCTCTGGAAGAACCTTCTTTTCATCGCTAACATCTGCCTTCGTAACTGGTTCAATAGAGGGCTGATTGGGCTGGCGCATGACCAGACCTGAGGCAATCTTGACAGTGACGAAGTTAAGCTGAGACTCTGTAGGAGTGAGATTGAAGTTTGGTGCGTATTCTAGCGCTGTGCTAGGGATAGATGGCGGGAAATCATAAGAAAACCACGGGTGCTCAAGGATATCACTTACTGAAGGACGATGTTGGGGGTTGTGGGCGAGCATATGGCGAATAAGGTCGATAGCTTCAGGTGAGGCACTGTATTCGTGGGGAAAATGCAGATCATTCTTTTTGATGCGCTCATATATAACATTAACGTCCTTCTCTTGGAATGGAGGCTTTGTGAACAGCATCGCATACAGTATGATTCCCAGTGCCCAAATGTCGACGCTGAAGGTATGCTCATGGTTACCGACCAGCAGCTCCGGAGCAATGTAGTTGGGTGTTCCACAAATGGTATTTCTTCGCTGGCGTTTCTGTTCAAGACGTGCAGCCAAACCAAAATCACCGATCTTGAGGTTCATACCGTTATCAATAAATACGTTTCCAAGTTTAAGATCACGATGAATCACCAATCGTGAGTGCATGTAGCTTACGGCTCCTAACAGCTGAACCATGAAGAACCGAGCTTCAATTTCTGTGAGCACACCGCGACTTCTCACCATATCCAGTAGGCTTTGGTTCGAACACATCTCTAGAAGGATATAAACATTCACATCATCTTCGAAACAATCCACGAATTGAACGATGTTCGTGTGCTGCATAGCTCTGTGTATTTTGATCTCGGCCAACAATTTGGTCTTCGTCTTTTCAGAGCTTAGTGTGGCCTTAGCGATGGTTTTCGCAGCATAGATTGATCCATCTCCACTATTAACTTGAAAGCATCTAGCAAATCCACCTTCCCCGATGCAGTTTCCTCTCTGATAGCTTTGGCCTCTATTGAAATTCTGGATCATGGAGGGTGGTGTTTTGCACATAGCCGAGGGCTTCTCCTTTCTCTTGTGAGTTTTATGATGGCGAGGAGCCTGGGCATTGTCATTACGTTCACCCAACGCACGGGTCGGGGTTCTGAAGGCGTTCATGAGATTGAAGAAATGACAGTGAGTGTGCCACGATCGGAAATGGTACTTTGTATATAGGCTTCATGCAGTGTTGTTTTGATGTTTACTTTTACCCATTTGGGAGAGGATCAAATTACAAAATTGTTATGTCATCTATTTCAGCTACCAAAACACCAGCTTTGAGAAATTCTCAGTTTGCATTCACGCAATCGTCGAAATATTTCGTTGTTTCTCTCGACATTCGACATTTTCTCGATTTCATGAGACCCTGCAGTGTTCCTTGGTGCATCAAACAATACATATGCTTGCATAAACCTGCCGCTACTAGCATGCTACCTCTACTAGTCGTATGTGTGTAGATCATTATTATCGTCTACAATCAAACGCCCTTACATGTGTGATCGTCCCGCAGTCGAGTCCGAGTAAGAGTTCCAATTGAAATTCTAGAGTTGTGAAGCACTTGGCGGTCTAGATGCGGCCCGCTTCAGATCCCTCGACAATGCACTTCGTCAATACCAAATGTATGTTCCTTCCTGTTAATCCGAATAGCTTGATCTTGTTTGTTTGTCGAACCTCTACCCTCAATTTGTTTTCCACACCTGCGCTGTCAAAGTTGTTTGTGTATCCCAATGAGGACATAAGACCTCTGTGCCTCAACGGTTACACCCTTGCCCGGTCGTCAAACGGCTAAATCGTCCAGGCTAATTCGATGAGTAAGCGAGTACTCCCAGACACTGATGCGGCGTAAGCACATGCTCTTGCCGTGGCGTCAGACTCCTCGAGCCTGCAACACACATAGTTATTCCGATCATATAGCTGGATACCCAAACTGAGCAGTACTCAAAATAGTCATTTCAAAGTTCTACAGACGTACAAACCCTAGCCATATTAAGATTTTGTCTATTGTTAGAGGTTGTAATTCGTGGGCCCGCAGCGGCTGATGCTACTAACTAGTTGGCCGGGATTTCATTTCTCCCATTTCGCCGGGTCCCCCACCTGATATGCACGTCTTGAGGACGTACATAACGTGGGGTTACTAACCTTGTATCAACCATGTCCTCTGTACTGGAGCAGTTAGACGAGCTCAGGTGTGCTTCAAGATGGACTGAAGTCGCTGAGCTGGCCGCTCAGAGTCCCAGCGACCCTGCTGCTGTGATTGCTCAGGTGGAATCCAGGGTTGCCCACCTCGAGGTGACGGGCCAGTCGTACGGGCTGACACCCATGCGAAACGCTCATGAAGAGCTCAAGGGACTCTTGAAACAGATTCCTGACGTGTCCCTGGACCATGACACGGCATTTATCCGAGCAACCCTCCGAGGCCAGCTGCATTTGTTGACTGGCCACGTTAAGACAGCACTCTCATGCTTGAATGAAACTTTTGAGGTCCCCAAGGACCCCCGGCCTTACATTGGTGCTATGACAGTCAAAAGTAGGGCCGTAATGACTGCTGCCTATTTGCATCTCAAGAAGATAGACCAAGCAGTCGAGGCATCCCAAAGCGTTCTTGTGTCAGATCGTACGCTAGAGGGTAACCACGAGGCGGCAGTGTGGGCTGCACGCTTAGCATATTTGCAAGCTGGTCTCAATTTGGAGAATTCCCATGAAAAGTACCAGAAGGCTGTGAGCCTCGGAGGTTTGTCTGGGGATTCACGGATCCCCGAACTCTCAGAGCCCCATGCAACGACCAATGGGTTGGAGGTACCGTCTAACGGTGTTAATGGCACTAGACGCTCGTTGGACGTTGCAAGTGCTCACAGTGGGAAGACTGGGAGCCCGACATCCCCTAGCAATGCTCTCCGCAGATCGCTATCCCGACACAAGACTCACTCTAAGCGACATTCGCTTCAACCAGGTGAGGCTACTGCGTTGCAGTTGCAAATGGCTAAGCAGCAGTCGATCGAGGCTGAGGCGGAATCTGCCGTACGCAGCTGGAGAGAGACGGTGACCTTACAGCACCCGACGTATCGCCTCATAATTGAGGAGGATATCAAACGGACAATAGCGCTCCGAAATGAGATTTTTCACTGGATCGAGATCACTTTCGACTCCCCCGTGCTCATGCGTCTATTGACTGAAATTCTTATATCCTTAGGTGACTATGAAGAGGCGTACGCTGCGTTCGAGATTTATTTCCAGTACCAGAAGCTCCAGATACTCAAAAAGAAAAGTGGTGCCCACGCAAATCCGGATGATGAGCTTGCCTCAGCCAAACTTTTCGCTCTGGTGCTCACGATCATAGTTTCTGGACCACCACTCCCCAATAACACCCAGCGTGTGGATGCAGTGTCTACTTTGGAGAATAAACTCGAAGAGGCTATGCCTCAATCTAGTAATGAAGCCATTGGTATTGCAAAAGGCGTCCTAGGCCGCGCTTATGCGTGGCAATCCTGGAATGTGGTGGGCGACGATTACTTTCAGAATCGCTCCCGCAATGCACTCTCTAATATTGAAGAGTCATTAAAAACCTGGGAGGGTGATGCACCCACTCTTTACGCTCGCGCACTCATGTACTGCCAAGCTGGAGAAACAGCTAGTGGATTCATGTTCACCAAGGCTGCTTTGTCGACGTTCCAGGACTACATTCCCCTGTGGCATCTCTTAATTGTTCTGCTCACTTCTAATGGAGAGTTCGAGATGGCCCGACTTACTGTAGGAGAGTTCTTGGAGAACCTGAAATCTCAGGATCTGAGTAGCATGAGCAGAGTTTTCAAGTTGTACCTGCTTGAAATCAAACTAGTACAAGTTGCGATTTACGAAGCACTCAATGGTATCTCAGGTGCTATGAAGGAACTCGATGGAACCATTGATTTTATTTATACACTCTATCCCGATGCGGACCTTGAGGGTCTTCGCAAGCATCAAGAGCGTGTTAACCAGAAGCCAGCACATGGCCGTAGTGCGCGTGCGCCAGGTGAGAAGCGCAAGCGCCTCCACAGAATTTTGAGAAGAAAGGCTCGGCCGGAGGAGAATACTACCGCGATCAAAAAGCAGAGCATGCTGCGGCTCGCAAAAGATACTTCAGTCAGCCCGACTCAGCTAGCAATTGTATGGCTCTGGGTGGCACAGCTGTTTTTGCGGGCAGATCTTCCTGAGGATGCTGCAGAGGCAGTTCAGGCTGCAGAAGACGTGGCTGGCCCAACTGCAAACGTGTTAGCAGTACAGGGCCAGATTGTTCTCGATGCTGATCCGCAAATGGCCTGGAAGCTGTTCACTGACGCATTGGCTATTGACACTCATAATATTTCTGCAGTCATTGGGCGCTCTCAAATTATTGAGGCTTCTGGCAGAGTCAAGCACGGTGTTGTGGATGCCTCTATTGACTCAGAGATCTTCGCCACACCAGAGGATGAACTAGAGGCTATTCGTAATAACCTATGCTACCTCCAGGACATTACTACTCGTCACCCAGGCAGATATGTTGCAGAAGCATGGTATTATCGAGGGGTCATACTGCAAAGCCTTGGCGATGACGAACAAGCAAAGGAAGCTTTGTGGAAAAGTGTCGCTCTTGAGGAATCGGTTGGAGTACGGCCATTTTTCCCAAATCATTTAGCCTCTGCCGATGAATTCCTCTAATAAGTAAAATGTACAATTCCGCTAAAATACACAGAGCATAATATCTAAATTCCTTGCGATAAAAGCTAAAAGTTTAATTATGTCCCACTAAAAATTGCTAATGGCCCGACAATGCACCCCACCAGCTGCAAACTGTCTTGGAAGGTCTGTCTCACGTGACTAACTATATACGTGGATGAAACAAGTGTTTCCTCATCTTCATACAATGCTCTCAAAAATTCTTGATCTCGTGGAGAAGATCGCGGCAAAAGCCGATATTCCTGGCTTCGACTGGGTGAAATTCCTGGGATACGTGCTGGTCGGGCATTTCATCTTCGAGTCTCTCGTGGACATGAGACAATATCGAGTGTTGGACGCAAATTATATCCCTCCAGAGGTAAAAGATTTTGTAGACCAGGAAACTTTCGACAAGACCAGAGCATATGACCGTGCGAAAATGCGGTTCAAGGGAGCGCACAGATTGTGGGGGGTCTTGGTTTCGTTGGCGACGTACCACTACGGGATTCTTCCTTCAATTTGGGATTTCTCACAGAAATTGGTGCACCGTGTGGGATTCAAGTATCTGAGCGGCGAGATTACCGTCTCTGTGGTCTTTGCAAGCACCTGGACTTTGCTTGCAGTTGTTTTAGACGTGCCTTGGGGCTACTACCACAAGTTTGTTTTGGAAGAGCGGTTCGGATTCAACAAGCAGACGCCTAGGCTCTTTTTCGCTGATCTGGCTAAGGAGCAGTGTGTAAGCCTTGTTATCATTGGAGTCCTGGTAGCTGGCCTGGGCAGGATCGTTGCTATTTTCGGAAATGCGTTCTTCATATATGCCTCGCTGTTAGTTGTTGGTTTTATTCTTGCTTTCACAGTGTTGCAGCCTACTGTGATAGACCCACTATTCAATAGCTACGAGCCCCTCAAAGACGGTGAGCTCAAGACCGAAATTGACAAACTCGCTGGCCGCTTGCAGTTTCCTCTCACTCGCATCTATGTCCAAGATAGCAGCAAGCGCTCATCTCACTCTAACGCATATTTCATTGGCCTTCCCTGGTATAAGCAGATCGTGCTGTTTGATACTTTGATTCAGCAGTGCCAGGTCGACCAGATTATCGCCATTCTTGGACACGAATTGGGGCACTGGAAGCTGAATCACATTTTCAAGCATCTAGTCCTCAATACTGGCGTAATCTTTTCTGTATTCACAGTCTTCGCGGCCTTCATTCACAATAAGAGCTTTTACGCAGCTTTGGGGTTCAATACTCAGCCATGGATTGTTGCCTTTGTTGTGTTCAGCGATATAATGACCCCTTTCGAAGCTCCTTTGCAGTTCCTTATATCTGCTATTATCCGCAAGCACGAATATGATGCAGATGAGTTCAGTGCGAACCTGGGATACGGACGCCCATTAGCCGCAGGGTTGAAGATTATGCAGAAGGAGAACCTTGCTACCATTAATGCCGATAAGCTTTACGCTACCTACCATTTCAGCCACCCTATACTTCCGGAACGTCTGCGGGCCCTGAACGTCTACACGAAAACTCACGAAGAAAAATGTAAATAGATGATAAATATAGCTACCCTTGCTGTTCATTCGCATGTTCGCCTTCGGATTGCTCAAGTTTTCTCTGTGGCATGACTTTAGCCATGAGCACGCATCGATCTCGAGTATACTTTTCCGCCTCTCGAGGTAGCGCTGGCTTAACATGAACTTTTATGCGTTCTACAAGACCCATACTTCTTAGAGTCTTGAATAAAAATAGCCTGCGGTTATTCAGGCTAAAGTAGTAAGGAGATGGCTCTCCGCACTTGGATTTAGCACGCTTTTTGCTGCTTTTGCGATCATCTGAGTCCTCATCCTGGGGTTTCTCAAAATTTTCAATCACAGTAATATAAGGAATCTGATCGATCTTAGTTCTGCCCTCCGTTATCTCATCTAGAGTTTCTTGTATCATTTTGTTGCATCCCGTGAATTGCGGCCTAATACGTGAGTGAGTGAAAAAGATATCGGATGGGTCCATCTCAACAAGAGTTCGCCCCGAGTTGACCTTTTTATTGTGAGTTTGTTTGTCTTTTGGACTCATTGAAAGAGTAAACTGAAAAAAAGAAACCGATGCTTTCAGCCACTAGATTTGGAGGCGCAAAGTTGAATGGCAGATGGTGCAAGTCTCCGTTTTACGTTACAATTTCAGGATTTTCAGTAGATCGAAATCTGGTGGGACCTGGGTTACAATGATTTCCCCGCTTGGGTCTACTTTGGCGCCACTGCAAGAAGCCCGCACGTTTGCATATCTGGAATTAATCTCGTCCACCTTGCTTGCAGCGTAGTTCGCAGGATCTTTAGGTATCCAAATAACAGGTCTCAATGCACGAACGCTAGGGTGGTTCAAAATCTGTTTGTTCAGTATCTCACGTTCTCCGGGACTTATCTTCTCACACTCCACGTCAATGTTAGCCAGAGCTTTACCCCAGTACGAGCTGGAGCTAGTCTCAACATCAGACTCATCACCATCTTCGCTGGTGGACTCATGATTCCCTCGCTGCTGTGCAGATTCTATGGGAATCTTTGCGTTTACATTTTGAAACGTCTTGTTGAGGTAATGATGGGCATTGATGCTTCCTACCAGTAACATACCCGCAAAGAAGGCATGTATTGGCAAGTTAACCAGGAGCAGTGTACCCATCAATGACAGTTGTTGACAGTAGATCCCCGAGAAGAGCTGAAAAATGGCTCTGGGATAATAATTTCCATCAGCAGTACTTCTCGGTACGTATGTATAGGTTACCCGATATTTGAATGCAACGAATAATACGCTTGTGCCTCCCAATGCTGCGACAAGAATTAGTGGGCTCACTAGGGCGTATGCCAGGGATATCGCGCCGATATTCGTAGCCAACGGGAAGCACGTACCCCATGAGATCTTGGGAAACTTGTACATTTTGTTGAATCTTGCTCTTGGGGTCATGGACCAAAACTCTAGCCAGCACCGGTTCCATAGCGCCTCGATTTGGAGTAGGCTGTTTCCAGCAGTAGTAAGAGCACTAGCCACAAGATACGAGATAAAAAAGTTGGTCGCTTTGGGAAGACTACTGGCAAGTGATATGGCACCTTCTGATGTGTTGACAACCATTCGCAGAACTAGTCCAGGCAGGCCAGTAGCCAGGGTAACAATCAAGAAGAGCTGTACGAACAGAAACACGAATAAATACTTTTGTATATCCATTTCAACCATGGTCTTGGTAGGGTAGCCCTTCCAATGTGCAAGAGCCCGGAATATTCGAGGTACTTGGCTGGTTAGGCAACTGAGAGCAGTAGGCGCTATTACTGAGTTCATAAACTTGGCCAGGTTGGGGTATGCTAGCATCCATGTCAAAGATGGTGCGAGCTGGGCTAAGTATTCCACTTGAGTAACCATACTCACCACTGCGACGGGAATGGCCCAACCAAAAATGACAATATAATCCGCCGTAACTGCCAATCCGTAAATGCACCACTCGAGCCATGTACTCATACTTAGGTTCGACCATATAATTTCTTCAGGACACACGCTGGAGTAAACTTCAGTACCAGGAGTGGGCTTTCCATATTCTGACGTCCCGAAACTTCGTGAGGCTATATAGCAACTCAACCTATTTTCGAACCGAATAAAACAAGAGTTTACCGGGTTGAATATGTCTTGTTGACTTTGGAAAGTCAATGTTTGTCCATTAATGGAGTTCAGTTCGTCAAGGAGCAGAGGAACGCTTTGTTTAGGACGCTGAACTCGTGCGATCCAACTAGCCCAAAACGGAGCAACATCATTCATAGCTTTCATGGTTGCTTTCCAAGAAATCTCCGTCTCTAGCTTATGAAGAGTACTCTGTTGCTTCTCGACCAGAGACGTGAGCTCACTGTAATCTCGATTAAACCAGATGTATTGAATATGGTCCGCCTGGTTTCCAAAGTGATGCATGAGTAGTTCTGGAGAGTTGTACTGAGTGTGAAGCCCCTTGATCAGTAAAATGGTGGAGGAACAAGGGAGATAGTTGCGTACCATATGTTTGGCCCTGATCTTTTCATATGACATTAGTTCATGATAGAAGAGACCCATGCATACAATGAAACTAAATATGCTCAGTATAAGGTGTGCTGTATAGCAAGCTGAGTTGTCTGCTCCAATATTCGCGATACTGAACCTGCTCAAGAAATCCGTACTCTGATCAGGCGAACCTGTAAAGTGAATAGGGAGTAGAATTGGTATCATTATAACTGCCAGAATGCAGTTCAGTTGAATGAGAAATTTGACGTACCTCAGGTAGAAGTACGCATCCAAGCCGACCAAGCGCGGAAGACTTTCGAGAGGCTCTCTGATTGTACAAGTGAACCAGCCAAAGAAACCTGAAGGGGGAACGTTTATCCGGGCAGACTTTGGGACCATAAACACCCTGGGTTCATAAACATTCCTAACTCGTTTCCGCAGATATGAGAACAGAAGCACTTGACAGACCATGATAGCTGCGGCAATTGTTAACGATACACAAAGGGACCAAGCGGACATGCCTCTTGACTTTTGCGAATATACATAATGAGATTTTGAGAAAACCTCTAAAACTTCAGCCATTGCGCGGGGAGGACTACCGTTATCGATGTTGTACAACACAAACAAGTCATATAGCTCATTGATGATGCATGGGTCTGCGAATAAATGCTGTTTCTTGAGCTATTAGTTATTGAGCCAGCGGGACGTTGAATTCGCAGACATGTGCGCCACGCAGCTGGTGAGCTGCCTGCGCACCCGGACTAACTACTTGGGAACCGGACACGAAGAAGTAACTTAGTATATACTATGGTTTAATTAACACCAGTAAAAACTAGCTGCGTAACCGAGGAAGATACATACATAAATGCGATATCGAGCTGGAGCCAATTTTCGGAAATTACTCTTCAAGGCGGTACTTAGTCCGGAATGGAAAGATTCTGCTACTGCTAGCAGTTTTAGTAGTCCCGTGATGCCTCTGAACTGGATTGGTTCCGCGATTGTCACGTGATCTCCGACCACTCACGTCGAACTTAAACTGCTCACGTAAACTCCAAG
Source organism: Wickerhamiella pararugosa (assembly GCA_023628975.1). Classification (NCBI taxonomy): domain Eukaryota; kingdom Fungi; phylum Ascomycota; class Dipodascomycetes; order Dipodascales; family Trichomonascaceae; genus Wickerhamiella; species Wickerhamiella pararugosa. Next base: position 927,173 of record JAMAJQ010000001.1, on the reverse strand, counting down.
CTTCACCTTGAATGTCTTTCGCCAACAGATTGTACAACGCTGTTTTCCGCCGCAACAGCCGTTTCGTTGGTACTGTTTTCGTGACTGCCTTCTTCTATGATCTCGCATTCAACCGCACTATGGATAAGATCTTCGACAACCTCAATAAGGGCAAGCAGTGGAAGGACATCAGAGGCAAATACATCGGTGCCGACGATGACGCGGACGACGATGACGACGAATAACTGATCCGAATTCCACGGTTGCGATCTGTACTAAAAAACCCTGCCATATAATTTATGCATAGTATATGCGTTTAGACTACACCATTTGATAGTTAGTTCAGTTGACGAGGGAGACGTTCTCGGTCTCCTTCGCAAGCTGCTCGGCAGTACTGGCCTGCTCATTAGGCTCATCCGTGGTCTTAGGCTCGGGCTTGCCAGCGCCAGGGTAGCGAGTACCCTTGTTCTTGACCTTGGTCTTCTTCTTCTTGGGTTCCTCGACGGGGGGGTAGGCCTTCTTCTCGAGCTCCAAAAAGTCGGGGGTGGAAAGTAACTCGTCACGAATGGGCTTGAGGATACTGTTAATAGCGTCGACCATGCCGATTTTGAGGTCTGCAGGGCTGAGCTTCTCAGCGGCATAATCAGCCTTGATCTCCTCAATAGTAGAATAGGTAACGGGTCCACCCCACTTCTCATCACGGTTAACTGTGAACTCCGGCTTGCCAGTGCGAATATCACTGATGGGCAGCACTACATGCTCGAGGAACCCGAGCAGACCATTGCCCTCGACGATACCAGGAGCAGCATAGGCCTTGGAGATCTTCTTCTTAACCTGAGCAGGCTCATCCGTGAGGTCGATTTTGGAGTTTGGATCGCTGGCACTCATCTTACCACCTGCAGTCAGGCCAGGGACCATGGGGTTCATCAAGTGAGCTCGCTTTTTGTAGCCAAGAGAAGGCAAGTACTCTTCGGCAAGTACGAAAATCTTACGCTGGTCGACACCACCGAACTGGGCGTCAACTTTTAGGTACTCCTCGTCCAACGACTGCATCAGGGGATAGATCAGGCCGCTCAAGGCAGGATTGTCAGTCTGCTTGACAACCTCGGCGCCAGCTCTTTTGGCATCGTTCTGGCTCACAATACTAGACATGCGGAAAAGGTCCATGGTAAACTCAGGTGTGAGCTGGTAGCCTCTACCGATAACGAATTTAAGGTTCTCGATGGGCACCCCAATAGATTTGAGCATTGATTTGATGAGGGTTTCATAGTATTTGACACGAAACTCGAGTACACTCTCTGGGGCCTTCATATTGTCCAGAAAAGCATGGATATCGGCGAGCAGAACCACTACTTCTGCGCCAGCTTTGAGGAAGTCTGCTAATTTGGTCATAGGAACAAGATATCCGCAGTGGGGCTTGCCAGTAGGAGCAGTACCCCAGTAAATCCTGGGAGACTTGCCTGCGGCAAAGATCTCCTCAAGGTAATCTGCATGGAGGACTTCTTGCAAGTTGCGAGTGATGAGATCCATGGAAAAATAATGTGGCGCGGTGCCACTGGAGCTTATGACTGATCAGAATCTGGAGGTCGCAATTAGCTAACGTGCATAAACTATATAGATTTAGAGATTCGCTTTGATGTGCTTGACAATTTCAGTAGAGACTCGTTCAGGGTCTTCCCTAGTCATGAAGTGGCCCACATGATCGATAATCTTGACTATGTCTCCGAGTGTCTCCTGGTCTATTTCGGCCAGTTTGACGTTCACGCACCCATCTCTACGACCATGGATAATTGAGAAGGGGACCTTCTTGAAATCAACTTTGTATGTACCAGGCATGGGGGGTCTCCTGAACATGCACCGGTAGTAGGCAGTCGCGGCGTCCATAACGCCGGGTTGATGAAGAACGGAACACACGACATCGAATTCCTTCTCGGTAAACTTAAAGTCGGGACTCCAGTACTCCCATAGCCCTTTGATATAGGGAATTCCCGGTTGCTTAATCCTGGGTCTGTACACGAAAGGTAGATTGAGCGTGAGCATGTAGCTCGAATACCATGCTTGGCTTGGTACCCGCAGCAGTGTCGAAAAAAGCTTTGCAACCATACAGTGAGGAATCGACATTGTCGTTACCGACGCAAACAGCTCTGGGGCCATGACTGCGGCGCGATAGGAGGCCACGGCACCCCAATCGTGACCTACGAGATGGACAGGAGCGCCATTACTCAATTTGGCCATCTCAATGATATCTCCAGCTATCTTGGTCTGGGTGTACTCCGAGTCTGGGAACACGGTTGAGGGCTCATAACCACGCATCCACGGGGCGAGAATCAGCGCTTCGGGAAAGTGTTTTTGCAAATGGGGCCACACCTGGAGCCATGTGTCTGCGCAGTCTGGGAATCCATGGCACAAAATGATTAGCAATGGCGGCACTTTGCTGCCCAATTGGGACTCAGGCCATGAGCTATAAGCAGACTGAGTGTGGTCGTTGATTTTCAGGGTCACTTTGTGCATTGTAGAAAGCTCGGAGTAATCTGCCCGCTAACGTTCGGTTACACGCTGAGATTAGGGTTACGTGCAAAGTGGGGGAGCCTTAAAAGAAGAAGTAGACCAGCAGGATAAACACCACCACCACGAACGCAATCAGCGCTGTCATGCGAACGTTTCGCCACCAGAACTTGGAGCGGGCTGCGCTGGCTGATTTGCGGAAGTTAGTGGCGTTACTGCTGAGGCCCTCGGTGCGGTCCACCAGCAGTCCTATGCGCTCTCCACGCTCCAGCAGCTTGTCCACATTCTCAATCATGATTGATCTCACCTGATCAATGTCGGTCTGGGCATCCTCAATCGCATCGTTGTCGTCAAATGTGGCGATCGCCTCCTTGAGGTTCGCGGTGGGCCCGCCTGCGCCAGTTTGTAGCTGCTTGTCGATTTTGGCTAGCAGGTTAAAGGGGATGCGGCGGGGGACGTTTGCTCCACAAACTACGATCAACAAGTCACCGCCCTGGCGCCCCAGGCAGTGTCCGCTCATGTTGTCACAAGTATAGCTGGTGCCTTTGCCCGGTTTCGCAGTTCCGGCAATAGCCAGCGCGAACTTGCGGGCTTTTGTTGCGTTTGCGCCCTCCTTGTATTCCGCAACTGGCTCGAGGCCCCGGAAAGCTCCGGCGTAGTACAAATCCTTCATGGGAGTAGTGTAAGAATGAGCTCGGTCAGCGCCGACTATGAGTTGTATATGTAGGTAATCGAATGATGACGGCTGCTCAAGTTTATTTACAAACGTAACAGTTCGTCAGTCCCAATGTGACCAGTCACAGCGCGCGCAAAGTCATGCGCGGAAACACCCCAACCCTTGTTGGTCGTTTGGCGACATGCCCCAAGAGACAGAATCAGATCCCTAGGTTTGATGGGAAAACACTAAATAATATAATTTCTATAGCTAGACCGCGCGACAATGATGTGAGCGTGATTGGCACATTGAGATGGAGCCTAATTCGCCACAATGGTCGAATCCCTGGGCCCCCCATTGCCAGACTCTCGCCAGGCTCCAATGGCCCGCCTCAATTCACCGGGCCTCTTGTAAAAGCCATCTATAGATGTCCCGGAGGTGCTCCCTCTCTACCATGCTGAGGTCCATCTGCTCAATTTCTTTGGCCAGGGCCCCAGGATTGACAAACATGCTGATGTGCGACAGTAATTCTGTTCTCTTCTCGTGATTGAGCGCTTCTGGTCGCACGTGTGGCACTGACATTGGCCATCCAGGAGGGCTGGGCCCTTGCAGGCGCTGCTGCACGTACGGGAACCGCTGCGTTTTGTTTGGAAAAGCGAGCCGAATCATTGCGTGGCCCAGCGAAATACTTATCTTCGCTGGCAGCTCTCGAAACAGCTTGATCACGACGTTGTAGTCCGACATCACCGACTCAGTTGATGGGCTCGACAGTTCGTGCAGTGCTTCTATGTTCACGCAGTCACTGAGAGTCTCATTGTCGGTGCTGTGAAGCGATAGATCCATCTGCTGCAGCGGGTGATAGTCTTCTCTGGGAGCAGCTCCAAAAAACTGGGCAACTGTGCCAGGAGGAAGCAGTGCGTTGGCAAACTCCGCAATCCCAGGGTCGCTCGATGTGTTTATCTTCCCAGTAAGAGTGTCGTACTCAATAGTAAACTCTGAGCTGGTCATATGCATATTCATGGAGGACCCACCCAATATGAAAGAGGTAAGCTGCGGGTGCTAAACGTGACAGCATCGATAGGTCTCAGTGACATAACATTGTCTGAGACGTGTGGGTCTCAATGTGAATTGATTGACTCGTAGCTATTTGCCTGGTGAATGCTGTGGCTTGAGTGGTGTAGTAGAGGTGAGCTTTTGAGAACGAGTTATTTGTACATTTCTGGTATTGTACAATTTATTCTCAATGCGTAGGCAATGGCACGTTTGCGTGTCATATGTCGCGTATTTAACGAGCGTACGCTAGCTCCTGCCCAACACCGACACGCTAACCAGAATAAACAAGAGTATCATAGCAAGTCGATCACGTACATACACTAGAAATAAAAACTAAAAACATTGTTACTATATTATTCAAAAAGAGGTGATCAGGACAAGATCGCCACCGATGTGGCAAGCCATTGAATGCTTTCTCAAGCTCAACTAGCAGATGCACTTCCAACCGTAACTTTACTCGCTGCAAGCGTATGCGTTTTAGCTGCCAAGTACATCAAAGCTCTGAACCCTTTACTCAAATATGGTAAAACTTGGGAGAGATCATCAAAGAGTCAGTTGAGCTGGCTTTTCAATTCAACTGTGCCAAAAAGATGGTTCTACCACTTTTACATTCTGAGTTTGGCTGTAGTCTGCGTACGGTCAGTTCAACACGGCCTGTCTTTGCGGAGACTTCTACTCATTATCCAAGCTAGTCGTCGCTTAGCTGAGGAGTTATTATTGTTTCGCCCGAGCAATGCTAAAATCCACCTGACCCATTATATTGTTGGGATAGTATTTTACTTCATTCAGGCCTGGTTTCACCCAGCTACCTCCTCTCCTCTCTATTTTAGGGTGCTTGGCATCATCTTATTTATAGTAGGCTCCATCGGCCAGGCTGACTGCCATTGGGTACTTGCCCACACTAAAAAGTACAGTTTCCCTGATTTCAGGCTCCGATCAGTGTCGTGCCCTCACTACTTTTTCGAGCTTCTGATCTACTTAGGTCTTCTGTGCATCTCGGTTCGGTGGGTCCCTGCATATGCGACCGTTATTTGGATATTAGTAAATCTTGGTGCGTCCAGCCTCGAGACCCACCAGTATTATAATCAGAGAGGTGCATCAGCTCGATTTGCAATCATTCCCTACGTCCTCTAATGCAACAAGTACCCCTGACTCCAAAGAGTCCTTGGGGAATTCCCTATAACTTTCGCTTTGCAGTACGGGACGCTAATCAAAACCAAGCACAGTCAAGGAACTTCGTCAAATGGGTAGTGGACCGAGTCGACTCTCCGACTCCGTATATGTGTCTTCGATCTCAGTGGACACAGCTGATTCTCAACCCAGGAGTGATTTGCTGTTCAATCCTTATCATCCTGATGTCTGTCATTTACTACTTTATGAACAGCCTCATCGGTGCTTCTGCCAGCTTTCTCTATCTTTCTTGCTCAGCCAGTTCCTTCTATGATTCCTCGCAAGGTGCAGCCTATCAGTTCTCGGATACTGTATTTGGCATTCTGAACCAAAGTTGCTCCAACGCTCTTAGCCAGTTTGAATACAGCTTGAATGCCACACTTTGGAATGTCCAAACCTCATGCGGGCAGTACATCAGCCTGTTGGGAGTGTACTACCAAGATTTGAACTATGGACTCCCAAAGTCAGCTCTAGACTCTGCAAAGAATGTGACCGACACCCTAAGCAGCTGGATTGATAGCGAGATGTCCAAAGCGGAAAATTATACCGCTGTACTATACACGGCAATTCAGAGTGCAAGCGAGGCCTTCACTGAAGCAGGGATTCTCAGTGATGCGCAGTCCTCCAACATGAGTACAGTATTCGACAACAGACCCTCCTTGGATCTCAATGACAAGCTCGTCGAATATAGTAGCTCTGATGGCGCTAACAATTTCTATAACATCACTCAGAATGTCCTCGAAAATGTCATAGAGACCTTCAATAATGTGTCGGTCAACGTCACAGCACTAATGGGCCGATACTCCAATTTTCTTTCCAACATTTCTTTCACGGATATTCCCTCAGCATATACGGCTGACAACTGCGAGAAAACGGTGGAGTACTTCGATGACCTGAGAAGTAACCTGAGCTCCCAATACAGAACTCAAATGGCAATCATTGGATCGATGGCGGGAGCATTCTGTGTTCTTGCTGCAATATATCTCTACTATCGCTGGAAAGTCAACATTATCTTGTGCAAAAAGGTCGAATACCCTGAAAAATCTGTCGCAGACTCTCTTCAATACTTCAACTGTTCCAAGAACCTTCCTCTGGCATATCTCCACCTCTGGGGATCTGAGAAAATGGACAAGCCAACGGTTTATTTCGTATACGCGCAATGGCTAAGCAGTTATCTCCTGTCAGGATTTCTAGTAGACCTATTGGCAGCGGGGGTATGTCTACTATTTTTGAGTCTCTGCTCCCAAAACCTTGCATCCATTGTGAACACGGCCAATTCCCAGCACTATGACGTTAGCTTCGTAGGAAACTCAACCTCCTCTTCCTATTCGTCTTCAGCATCGTACAATCAAACATCTGGTAACATCACGGTTTCTATGAATACTGAGGATTTGAACGACTACATCAATGAATATGAACAAGGCATTAATAAGGAGGTATCTGACATGATGACGGAGCTGGTAACAAATCTGAATAGCGTCCTCACGACATTCAATACCACTCTGTTCAAGTCTGTATCGGACACGTTAGAGAGTACGAACCTGACGTTTCCGAGTACTGTGTTGGACTTTGAGCTCATATTCGAAAATGGATATGCAATTGGGCAGCTATCCTATCCTCGCGTCTCCTCAATCTTGGCAGAGTCTCTAAAGGCTAGCTCAAACCCGCTTTTTGGTGGCGATCATGTCTTTGGTCTGCCAGAGCTTCAAAACAGCATTAATCAATGCACAGATATCTTTAGGGTATCAGGCGGCGTGCTCCTAGGAGTATGGGGGTTCTTCGTTCTCATGAGTTCAGCATACGCGGGAATTATCTCGACGAAACTATCGAAGAAGCCCATTAAATGATGCATTAACTAAAAGCATGTCATTATATACACCTACAGTCATTGAACCCATAGTCTCGATATGTATTATCGGTTGCGCCCAGCAACTTTCGCGAAATTTTCAAGAAGCTCCTGCGTAACCTCGACCTTCGGCAGTTTACCCTTATTCTGAGGAGGGGCCATAAAGCCGCAAGCAACTAAGAAGGCCAAGTAAACACCAGCTTGCTCAAGACTCACACCGGATCCAGCACTTCTATCTTCGCCAGTGTGTTTCGCATCGGCCTTAAGAATAGCACACGAGTTTCTATCATCTAGCTCCGGTGCCTTTGTATTCTGAGGGAGATTATCAAGCACGAAGTGAAGTAGAGGGAAAAGAGCGTTATCACCATGCTCGACGACGTACTGCTCGAGAGAGACACGCCAGTTCACATAGTCGGTAGCCTTAACATCATAACCATAGGTAGACAATGCGCCCAAGTACTGATTGAAGTAGATGCGGGGATGTGAGGTTACCTGTGCAACATATGCACCCTTAGAAATGCGGTTAAGGGCTGCAGCAGCTGTGAGCCTTGCAACATGGTCAACAGGAACCTGGTTTACCGTATTGGAAATGTTTGGATAAAGACCCAACTCCTGAGAACCCTTCAACATACGCAACAGGAAATCGTCTGTGTTAGAAATACCAGTCTTGGAGTCTCCTGTGATATATCCGGGCCGCACGATTGTTGCGCTAAGGCCATTGTTATTCCCTGCATGTCTGATCAAATATTCACAAACCCACTTACTCTGACCATATCCAGTCCCTAGACCATTGCGAGATCCTTCAAGATCATCGGACTCAGGAATGCCAGTAAAGCGTTCAGGGCGGGAGTCGTTACCAGAAACAATTTCGTCGCTCAGATCGACATAGTGCTCAGTGTCTACAACGCTCGTGGATGAAACGAAGGTGAAGGATTTTGGCTTGCCAACAGCACATAGTTCCATGATGTTGATGGTGGCAATGACGTTAGGGCCACGAAGTTTCTCATATGGATATACCCAGTGAACCAGGGCACCATTGTGTATGATGCCATCAACTCTACCAGCAAGTTCGTTCCATTCTTTGTCGCCAAGGCCGAAGTGCTTGTCTTCAAGGTTTCCTACAAGAACCTCAATATCAGGTTCGTACTTGTCGTTCCATGTACCATATGCACGTCCGCTAGTTTTCAAGCGCTCCATTCCAGCAGCCGCATCTTTAGCTCGCACATGAGCAATTATCTTGATTGGTTGCTTGCGATCCAACAAATCACGCACAAGGAACGACCCCAAGAAGCCAGTTACACCTGTCAAAAAGATAGTTACAGGTTCCTTGGCATCTGCCAAATCCTTGAGGGCAGGTTGATACTTGGGGAGTTGCTTCAGGAGTTCATCTGCGTCATCTCCATAGGACTTTCCAGTTTTTTCCGGTGCAGTTGGAGCTTGTTCCGCCGTAGGGTCATCATCGTCAATGCGATCCTCCACAGCCTTGGCAAAAGCTTTGATAGTAGGAAACTCAAATACTGTACCGAGCGGTAGATCTGGACAACCAAATACTGAACGAGCCTTGAAGATCATCTTGGTTGCAAGAATGGAGTGACCACCTAAGTCAAAGAAGCTATCAGAGGGCTCAACCTGAGGTGGCTTCGTTGGCAAGATCTCAAGCCAGAGATTCTTCACTTCTTCTTCTATTTTTGTGAACTGGATGTCGCTGTTCTCATTTTTCAGATGGCGGGACACAAGTTCTAGTTGAGCAGTATCGGGGAAAGGTAACCTGGGTTTATCGATCTTACCATTGGGGTTCAAGGGCAACTTTTGAAGAGGAACAATGACACTAGGGACAGCATAGCTTGGAAGCTTAGTCTTCAGGTATTCCTTCAAACTCTTCACCAGACGACGATAACGAACTAAGCCCTTGACCACTTCACTTGACTCTTCTTCATCCAAGCTTTCATGAGCACTATAGTCAGCGTCATTTTCACTTTTCGATTCAGGGACGACATACGCCACCAAGATTGGCTCTTCATCCTTGTCGCGACGAACCAGAGTGACATTTTCGCGAACTGCTGGGTGGCGCGAGATGTGGGTGTTGATTTCTCCAAGCTCTATGCGGAAACCACGAATCTTGACTTGATCGTCAGCTCTTCCAGAGCACTCTACGTTTCCATCAGGAAGATATCTTCCAAGGTCGCCGCTTCGGTATAGCCTATCGCGTGGTCCTAGCCAGTACTTTCTCCACGGAGCGTCTTCGGGAGTGGTATCTTTCCAATGGTCTTTCGAAACGAACCAATTGGTGACAAACTTCTCAGCAGTCATGTCAGGTAGACCAAGATAACCATCGGATAGACCACCAGCACGTACATAGATTTCACCGACTTCACCTACACCACAAATTTTGGTACGGTCGTTACGATTGACGACGAGCATTTGTACATTCAGCATACCGCTACCTGCAGGAATAGTGTCTTTTTGGGTCTGAAGGAAAACAGAGTCCTTGGCTACGCTAGGAACTCTGAAGTACGAGACTGCACGCTGGGTCTCAGTAGTACCATACATGTTAATGATGTCTGTATTCTGTGCCAAAGTTTGTAGCTTGGTGCAGTCACGTTTGGTCAAAATATCGCCTACGAAGAATGCCAAGCGAAGGCTGGGCATCTTCTCAGTCGCTTGAGCGCTCAGTAGCTGGCCCATCGCGGGAGTAAGATGGGTGACGGTTGCACCAGTCTCAGCAACCCACTCAGCAAGACGACCTGGGGTTCCTATGTCATCTGCACAAGGAACCATTAGCCTGGCACCTAGGAATAAAGGCGTGAATATATCTCTTTGTATGGGGTCGTGAGCAATGCCACTAAGCATTGTAAACTTATCGTTCTCACTAATACCAAATGTTTTGGCCATCCAAGGGAAGTAATAGGCGAGGGAGAAATGCCGTCCGCGAACACCCTTAGGAATTCCTTCGCTGCCACTTGTGAAGCTGAGAGTGGGATGGCTGTCGGGGCCAACAACAACTCCAGGGTATGTTGACGCCTTGCTTTTGAGTGAATCCAGACCTTCATTGGTAGAAACAACAGATCCATCGTCCTGTAGCTCAAGGTTTTCAAGTGAGCTCTTTAGTGTAAGATTCTGGTCGATGTACTCACGCACAGTTGGATTCATGACGCCAGCCTTGCGCAAAAAGATAATTCCCTTGGGCTTCGCAACACTCAGATAGATATTCTGTCGGGATGGGGGATAGGCGGGGTCGATTACGCTGAACGTAGCACCAGCCTTGAGCACACCCATGACAGCAATTACTAGATCCACACCACGATAAGCGTAGATTACCACTACGTCGTCATTCACGATACCTTGTTGGATGAGATAATGCGCAACCTGGTTTGATGCCTCGTTAATTTGCTTGTAGGTAAATGTGCGAGTTTTAGTGTTAGGATCCAGTGGATTGGCAGTCTCGACCACGCATTCTCGGTCAGGATGTTTCTGGGCGTTCTGATTGAAAATATCCTGTATGGCTCCTCGGAAGTTGCACCAGTCTAGGTCTCGCTGGGGATCTGGCAGGATGTCTTTTTGGCTTGGGGTAATGAGTGAGTATGTGAGCACATTGCAACTGGGGTCCTTAGCGAAAACATCGACTGAGTGGTTGAATTGTTCTGCCAACAACTTTACTCTTGACTGTTTGTATAACAATGCATTGTACTTGATGACGATCTTATCTTCTTTGATAGAAAAGTTGAGGTCGCGAGAAATACTTCCAAACGAGCCAAAAGAGGCCCTGAATACATCCCGGGTGAACAGTTCCACGGCCTGGGTAGCAGAAAGGGGATTTTTATCTGCGAAATCAAAAGATTCGGCTACAACCTTGTCTAAAGCAGCCAGGGTTGTCGTTTTGTCTACTGTGGCTCTAATCAAGGCAGGATTGCCATTGGACGACACTGCACCCAACGTAATCTGCTCGTCACCGGTCCAGCGAGCTATCAGGACTGTGAAAATGTCTAGTGCAGCATGTTTGACAGGAATAGAGGAAATCGAGTTATTGAGGGGAACCTCGATTGTGGACTCTACAAATCGGCTTTCGACATTGACGAAGTCAAAAGGTAAAACGTTAACCGTTACACCATCAACTTGGTCTTTCCAGGACATGTTTCTAAAGTGTAGTGGAGAATCCTTAAATAAGTGGTTCATCGTGACTCATCTTACATGATGCATACTAGCGGGAATCCGGCACAATTCTCGGTTATTCATTATATTAATTAACTTTTATCTTAGAATTTCAGGTTAGTTCCGTCTCTCTGCAAATGATCATGTGATCTGAAGGTCGGCTGGTAGTGGTCAGGAGTTCGTGGTCTGGCGAAATCAAATATATCGAGCGGAGAGCTCAAATAGTGATGGAAAACATGAGTGCTCTCGTATCCAGGCCTCCCAAGCGTGCGAGTCAGCCACTAGCACTAAACTCATCTTGGAGGATGACACACGTGACTTCCTTCAACGATGAGTGCTCGCAAGCTTCAGCAGGAAATGGAGCGGGTCTTCAAACGCGTTGCCGAAGGCACGATGGTTTTCGACCAGATATATGAGAAATTGCAGAATTCAGCAAACCAGAGTCAGAAGGAGAAGCTGGAAGCCGATCTCAAAAAGGAGCTCAAAAAGCTGCAAAAACTTCGGGACCAGATCAAAACCTGGATCGGTTCGAACGACGTTAGGGACAAAAAACAGCTGCTCGAACAGCGGCGACTCATAGAGAACGAGATGGAGCGATTTAAGGTCGTAGAGCGGGAGGTCAAAACCAAAGCATGGTCTAGAGAGAGCAACCACGAGGATGACCCGCACTATCAAGAGAACCAGGCCACCTGTGAGTTCTTGCAGCAGCAGATTGACGCCTTGGAGGAGCAGACCGACAGCCTGGAACAGGAGCAGGAGAACCTTCAGGGCAGCATGAGAAAAGGTAAGAAAGACACGGCGAAACTTGAAAGAATTGCCGAGATTGAGCATTCGGTAGAACGCAATAAGTGGCATGTGCACCAAATGGAGATCATGATCCGCATGATTGAAAACGAAACTTTGGCTCACGAGGCAGTAGACGAGCTCAAAGACGACATCTTGTACTATGTCGAGAGCAACCAGGAGGTGGATTTCGCTGAGGATGAGGCTATCTATGATGACCTAGGGCTTGTAGAGGACGAAGGTGACGAAGGTGCCGAGGTGATAGTGAGAGACGACACGTACACTCTTGAGGATTTAGCTCAAGATCTCAGCAAAGAGAGGGAGATTGAGAAAGAGAAGGACAAGAAATCGAAGACTAAGGAAAGGGAAAAGACCCCAGTCGCTGGTGCCTCCACCGCTCCCACGTCTGCAGGAACTACACCTGTTGCACCATCTGTGGGCTCGCCATCTCCTACCGCAAGTCCTACGAAAGACCACCAGATCACTCCTCCGCCAGGGATTAGTCCTCTTCCTCCTCCCAAAAAGAAAGGGGTGGTTCCTTTGTCTACGACTGGAAGCGGAGCCACAACGATGGCGGCAGCTGTCGCAGCGGGCCCGCATCCGTCTTCTGCAGCGACTCCGGTGCTCGCGCCCAGTGCATCCAATCTTCAGGCATCGGTAAGCCCTCCCCCAGTGCAATCCGTCAACTTACCGGACCTTCCAGCGTGCTTGACAGACCTCAAACCTGGCTTGGCGGCAGCAAAAGTCCGGGCCCTGAATCCCCAGGCAGTGAATATCGGCCCGATGCTTGAAGCGTCTGTCACCAATGCACCCGACGCAGTGATGGCCGACCGCCCCCGCTACTACTATCCCGAATCACCGTACCCGACGCCAGACTACTATCCCTCAGAATCTCTGGCATCGCTGGACAACCCGCAGATCTTTGCCAAGATGGACGTTGACACCTTGTTCTACATCTTCTACTACCGTCAAGGGAGCTACCAACAGTATCTTGCAGCTCGGGAGCTTAAATCACGGAGCTGGCGGTTCCACAAACGGTTCTTGACTTGGTTTCAACGTCACGAAGAGCCCAAAATCATCAATCCCGAGTTCGAGCAAGGGACCTATAGATTTTTTGATTTCGAAGGCAGTTGGCTTCAAAGACGCAAATCCAACTTCAAATTCGAGTATCAATATCTTGAGGATGAGGTTTAAGTATTTATTTCTTCTTAATCTACAAATCTTGGCGAATAGCTTTCAGTAGACCACTGCTAAAGTCTTGAACTTGCTTAAAATTGTGTTCAAAACCATCGGTGCCGCCATAATACGGATCATCTACGATCTGATCAAACTTGGGGCTCTGTCGGTACTCGCCGAAAAGCTGGATCTTGGCTTTGGAGTTGCGTGGCGCCATGTGCTGCAAATTAGACAAATTAGAGTCATCCATCGCTAAGATATAGTCAAATTTGCTAAAATGGTGCGGAAAAATCTGCTGGGCCTTGTGGTTCACGGGAACGTCGTGTTTGCGGCAGGTTGCTGCGCTGCGACGGTCGGGGTTTTCGCCAATGTGAAATGCGGACGTCCCAAACGAGTCGACCTTTATTTGATCCGAGAGACCCGCTTTTGCAACCTCATTGGCAAACACCGCCTCAGCCATGGGGGATCTGCAGATATTGCCCAAGCACACGAACGCTACCGACACCATTGGAGATCCATCCAGCTTCACCGGTTACTAACCAACAAGTCGCGGATTAGTCAGTCACCTCGTCAAGAGGAGAGCTGGAGTGGATGCGAGGACTTGTAGCGTGAAGTAACGTATGTGATCCAAAGGTTCTGAGCAATCCGGCGACCTAGAACACGGCCTATAACCGGGCAGAGAACCAAGAAAATAGTTCTTTCTATCTCCTCAATACTGCGTTCCCATTGGGCCTGTGCTTCATCCTCGAAATCGAGGTCAGACTCGTAATGATCAGAGGCGGCGTCGGAGTTTTCAAGAACGTCGTCGACTTCCTCGACAGCCGGTGGATTTATGGTAGCTGCAGCGATATCTCCGGGGTCCATGTGCAGCAGTAGAAAGTGGTATGGCCACGTGATTAATAAGCACAAATTTCATTGTGGAGGAGATTCAAGTTTTGGCGGTCCAAACCCCTCCAAATAAATTTTATGGACACATCTGACTACACAAAGGTGTCAGAGGGCAAAGCCACTGTCCTATACCCAAAAGGCGCTAAAGTTTTCTATAACCCTATTCAGCGGTTTAATCGAGATATCAGTATTTTGGCCATAAGAGCCTGGACTGAACTCTATGCAACCAAGAGTCTGAAGCGTAAACGTAACTCAGACGACCCCGATAACAAGCCTTTTCTCATCATTTTAGAGGCCCTGGCGGCTTCTGGACTTAGATCAATCCGGTATGCACGAGAGATCCCACTAGTGAAAACTATTATAGCCAACGATCTGAGCACCAATGCAGTGCAAAGTATCACTCGCAATACAGAATACAATAATGTCGAGAGTATTGTGCAAGCGACCCATGATGACGCCAATGTCACCATGCATCAAAATAAGACCCGACCCGTGCATATCGTTGATCTCGATCCGTACGGCAGTGCAGTGCCTTTTCTTGATGCAGCATTCCAATGCATTGACGATGGCGGATTGATGCTGGTTACCTGCACAGACCTGGGAGTCTTGGCAGGAAATGGCTATCCCGAAAAGTGCTTCAGCCATTACGGAGGAACCACTGTTCGCAACGATGCCACTCACGAGTCAGCTCTTCGGCTTCTACTGAATCAAGTGGCCAACACTGGGGCACGCTATGGAAAGGCAATTGAACCCTTGCTCAGTCTAAGTATTGACTATTATATTCGATGTTTCATTCGTGTACGGCATTCACCCCAGACAGTCAAGGAGAATATTGGTAAAAGCTCGGTTGTTTACAACTGTACTGGCTGTCAAACAACCCATATTCAGCCGTTAGGAAGGGTAATTGAATATGAGTCTGGCCAAAAACGACGCAGCAATAAGAACAAGGGCACAAAATACCCTGGTCCCAAAAATCCTAAATCTGAGGAACTGAAGGAGAAACCGAAACGGACTCTGTTGAAATTTGGCTATGCAAAAGGCCCAATCGTGTCACCATTCTGCGAGTTTTGTGACAATCCACATCATATCAGTGGACCACTATGGACTGGCCGGCTGCACTCTAAACCTTTCATCAACAAAATGCTGGACATGTTGCCAGAGATGGATGCTGAAACTTACCAAACAAAGGAGAGAATTAAAGGCATGCTTATCCTGGCTCAGCAGGAACTCGCTGATGTGCCGTTTTATGTCAACCCTGCCAACATGGCCTCCAAAGTTCGGTGCCCTGTTCCACCGCTCAATACGTTCGTAAGTGCTTTGCTGAACAGTGGATACGAGGCTAGCTTGACCCACGCGCAGCCTGGTTGTGTGAAGACGACGGCACCGCCAGACTTTCTGTGGGATGTGTTACGAGCCTGGGCAGCAGAACACAAGGAGGGAAGTAAACCGCTCAAAGATTCTCCCGGTTCGCATATAATATTGAAGCCACAAACGCATCAAGTGTCATTCGAGCCGCACGTCGGAGCGAACAGCATCGAGAAGCTTCGCAAATCGAGGATTGTGCGGTTTCAGCAAAATCCCGAGGCTGAATGGGGGCCAATGGCCAAGCCGCAATGACAGAATGGGTATAATATTCACTAATATAAAATACTTTACAGACTCGATAAAAAATAAAAAGCGAATTGCACTGCGAAGTGCGATAATAGGAATAAAATGCAGTGTGCTTAAACAGCAACGCGCTTAAGCTTAGACATAATACGGCGACCATAAGGTGTGTGGATGTTGACGAGTGTTTGCTGAACGGTATCAATGACGAAGTTTTTGGTAGAGCCACTAGTGGACTCTAGGGCAGTTTGAATAACGTAGTTGCCATAGGGATCCAATAATAGGCGCTGCAGTGTCCACGGTTCCAAGAGCTCTTGAATCATCAGCAGTTTCTGACTATCATGAGCTTTCCATAGGCACTTCTCAACCACATTAGATGAGAACTTTTGGACACTGAGTGAGCTGAGCGACCCTAAAAGTTGGTCAATGATGCCATAAATATACTCGGGTACCTTGAGGTCAAACAGATACTGACAGACATAGTTACCGAATGGATCCTGCACGAGGTCCAAAGCGTTGACGATGATCTGCGACGCCAGCAAATGCTTGTTGCGAGCCGACGCACGGTCGAGGCACCGCTGCAACACACAGCATCCGTGGCGGTGACTGCTGACATTGATAATATTTCCGTAAACGCTGTCATAAATAAATTGAACACCCTCGTCGTCGAGGGTAGATAAGCACTTTTGCACAACGTGATTCCCATTAATATCGCGGATGATCCTTACTACTGACCCATCAAGGGCTGATTGTAATAACCGTATCTGCTCTTTCGTGGTAAGAAACTCGATTGTGCGCTGAAGCGCTCGTGTGCCGTGTTGGTTCAGAGCGATGTCGACCACATAGGGGTGAATTGTGCGGAGCAGGGTGGTGATCTGCTCAGGAGTACAAAACTCGACTAGTTTCTGACAAAAATAGTTCCCAAACGGATCCATCATTAAGGTAGTAACGTGGGGGGCAGTGGCATCGAAAATGCGGGCAACAACTGCTGGCGAACCGTCCTGTAGCTTGTGTTGTAGCAGTCGGCAGCCCCGTTGATCCCTACACATGGCGTATATCTCTGCAGGAGTCCCCAGGCCTGAGTTGGAGCCCACAGCCCGGTACGAGATGGGGGGCAAGAGCACCCCTGTCGACGTGCCGTCATGAGGAGGAGTTATTGGGAACCCAGCCGAATCAGGAGGTGTGTGAGGACCGTTTGTAGTGAGCGGAAACATCGAGCCTTTGCTCACGGGGGTGTTGAAGCTGGATCGGGGCATCGCTGGTGATACGGACTTTGGGGTTCTCATGTAGTCAAAGTCGAATACTGATGTCTGCGAGTATGCGCGAGGTCTGGGATTGCTTAAACTATCATAATTGATGTCGAAGGAGTACGAATTGCTCCTCATGTGAGAGTTCATGGACTGGTTAGCCCGCACCATCATGGAGTAGGGAGGGGTTGTCGGCTCCTTACTGAGTTTGAGATGTGTATTGAAATGCAAAGCGAGATTCTCAATGTTGTCGCTCATGGCCGGAACAAAAGGAGGGTGCAAATTAGCAAAGCTCAGAGAAGAAAGGAACTAGCGGGTTTTAACAAAGTAAGCCCAATTTATCCGGTTGTGTAACCTGTTGATAAGGCAGGATTTGGTTATGTTTGGGTGGTGGTCAGGGAGAGATTGATTAATTATCAAACTGCATAGGTTTTAAATAAGTGCAAGGGGTAGAGGCACAGCAATTTTCCCCAATTAATAGTGATTTTTATTGAATGTATCTACTAATGCATTAATTGAAACTGGCAAACCAATTAGTGAACAGCCAGTTCCACCCGGAGCTGCTACAGATCGATGAGGACAACATGCAAAGTCTGCAGTCCCCACCGCCTAACATATTGCGACAGTAAAACTGCTAAAGATTATGTCACTGTGCGGAATAAGTTTTGAGAAACTTAAATCATGATGGTTTGTCGACCGCTTGGTCTGGGCACCACTCATTTACTACATCGGCTTAAGAAACTACTGCAGGAGGTTGCATTAGGGAAGGGGGTGGGGACCGGCTAATCTTACATTTAGTCACCACCCCATTAGAATTACTTAACAAGGATCCTGTCTACCCACGTGATTATCGCAAGCGGTCGCTAGAGCACACTCTTGCGACTAGGGTACGAGTCATACCGATGTGACAGCCAAATATGAACATATCCAGCTCCTAGCCATCGATCTCTAATAAGTTTGCTGTCTATAATTATATACCCAATATACTGACTCAGCTAAAGCCTGCGGCTTCCTGTCTTACTCTGCAGTAGTTTCTGCGTGCGGTCAACAAGGGTCGGGGATGGCGCCTAGTGAGGAAGCGTAACCACTGTATTGTAATTGGGCACAGTGGCTGGCTCGCGATCCCAAACTTGCCATCACACGACGGGGTCGCAAACTGATACATAACAGAAAATATGATAAATGAATAAATAATTTAGTACGCAAATAAAGACTTGTCGAGTAAAGACAGTTGACGACGATCTTCGTCGTAGGGGCGCGCACCAGCGTCCCCGATTTTATTGAAAGAAGGCAGTTGCAGTGCACTGGATGCTCCGTTGGGGATAGCAGGCATATCTTGGGCCATCAGTGGAGGGGTGGTACCTCCATATGGCGGGCTTGGGGGCGCATACATGGACGCAAAGCCCATTGGCACGCTAGCGGCATGGATCTGCTGCATGGGAGTGGAAATTGGGTAATGAACTGGTTGTTCTTGCACCGCCTGAATCCTTTGGTGATAGAGTTGTGGCGGTTGCGGCATATGGGGTGGCGAAATATGGGTGTGTGGCGGAGACACGGGAGGCGGGGTGGGTGCTCCAGACAAAGTGCAGTGCTGAGCCGGAGACAGCATACCAATGCTCTCCTTCTTTACAAACGCGGTGATTTCCTTGAACCGCAAGTCCATAGAAGGCTGAAGCAACGACGCAGTGCGAACATCTTCCTTTGAATAATATGCAATCAAATGAAGCTTGGTATTGTGGCCAACGGTAATCGAGGCACTCTGCTTGCACAAGCCAAATGGTTTGATCGAGCACTTGGACGAGCTCTGGCTACCAGGCACCTGCTCAAGCTCCCTGTAAATCAGGAACGGCCCAGATACCCGAGATGTCGACCAGCTCTTACCGTCGGTCCACCGCTTAATTCCGGCTTCGTCCTCGTCCCAAATATAAATCGAGCCACTTTTGATTTCAGATCGCTCTTCCTCGCTAAGGCGTTGAGAAATCCTGGGAATCAGTCCGAGGCAGGCAGCTTCGAAGAGAATAAGGCAATCAAGTTGCGAACGGCAGTATCCGTTGTAGCTGAGCATGGTTAATAAATAAATAAGATAAAATGAGTGGGAAAGAGTGTGGAGGTTTCGAGATGCTTATTCCGGGTGGCAGCCCATTTTTATACGAGAGATGTCTCAAGTACATTGGTAATTCTGCCCTGCATCTGGTCAGACGTGCGTGCATATGCGAGATTTGTGAAACCGGTCTCACGGCATATGTTAAGGTAAGGAACGCACCCCTGTCTTTAGTGAGCTTTCTTGGGTAGAGGCTACTTTCCGCATAATGCCCCAACCCCCCAGAACAATCCTCAATCTTAAAATCATTTCGACCTCTCCTGAATGTGCTAATGGGGCGGTGTAAATGTGCCGTGCCGCCTGCTGAGGTGTCCAATGCATGTTGCTGCTCTGCATTATACTCTGCATAAGGTACAGGGTCAATTTCCCAGCGTTACGATCATGCACAACTGCTACAGACATACAGACATGAAAGTCTCTGCTTGGTGGGCGCGTTGAATGAGGAATAAGGTTTTTGTACTGCTCAGTATGATGCCACTATAGTGCAAGCCTAGAAATAAGAGAAATCCGATACACCTACAGATCTTTAACTACTGTCTCCACAGATATCTGGTGATTCTCGCCTTATACCCTCGCTGAGGTTTCTGTAGTGTGCCTGCATTCCTCTCTCTTAGACTCCTTTAGCAGCAGATTATGTACGCACATCTGTGCAACTCATGCAGGTACGGAATGTATGCGCAGTACGCAGAGCAGCTCGCAAGTGCTTGGCGTCAGACGGTTCACCTTCACATGGTCTTATTCTAGCTGGCTTTTGCGCAAAACATATTATGGTTATCCTTCGGTTTTGCGGCATTTTTGCAATATTGTTTGCGTACATATTGCTGGCATCTCGGCTCCTCAACTTGCTTGATCTTGTGTTTCAAGAATACGTTCCTGCATATAACTAGGGGTCAGAGACACATATACATCTATATTTCGGGAAGTCATACTCAAACTCCTGAACCACGATAACTTGACCGTAGATCCAAATAATCGGTATTGCCCGCGTCCCGCAAGGTTTCGCTTCTTCATGCATGTGAGCCATTTCAATATTTTTAAGTCGCAGGCAGTGCATCTTCAAGCAGGCTCTTTCTTTGCATTAGGACCGAATGCAGGAACCCATAAACGCTGGACTTGCATCACTTATACAAGATCTTTAAGTCTTAAAGTTCCATTTTTGTAGATTGTGATTATATGCACTAGTGATTCCAAATGGAAAGTTGAGATATACAGCGCTACTTTGTGCTATTTTATTGCGCTATCGTACACCGACTTCCTACAGGATATGATCCATTGTCTTGTGCAGCGTTATGCTTCTAAGCGCATGCAGCTGCAAGGGGGTCATTGGTTCTAGTCGATGAAACGACTCATCCTTTGCTATGCTATCTGTAGGAGGATGAAGATCTCCCCTCCCCATGGGTTGAACTAGTCTGCCCATCATGTGCTAAGGCGACAGTCAAAACTTATAATACCACACCAGTATATGTTTGGTATGTTACTTAAATTTTAAAGTTCATAAACGCCCTGCGTCTTCGTTATTACTGCTTACTCATAACTTAGGTTAGCCATGTCTCGCTGGGTACGGTACCAAATAAAGATCAGCCCACAGTCTGCGTGCTCCACTTCTACCAATATTGAGCGGTGAGTTTCTACACATACTCGTAATCTTTTGTGGATATGCTACTATCTCTCAATCATTTGCGCACGCCTGAGATGCTGCTGCAAGAACCGACCCTGGGTTGTTTCAGCGTTGATGACTAATGACCATATTCGGAAGATTGTAAACATCCCGTTCGACAAATTATTTACGGGCTGAGAATAACACGGCTAAGGGAAAAATTAGCAGACAACTAGCATGTAAGTTTCACGTGAGCTATGGTATCGAAAACAGCTTATTGTAACATAACCGTGATGGTTCACCCTAGTCATATTAAATGCCTTGTTTGAGGCATAAATTCCAAGTTCATTGCGAATGTTTGTGCACAATAAATAGCTACCATATTTGCGACAGAATAGAGCAATCAAAGTTTCGAAAATACTTGCTATAGAATAAGTTTAGCCACCCAATTCTACCGGGCTTCATGGAGTAGCTGGTATCAAGGATGTCGTCGGATTACCGACTTTTGCTACGGCAAACCGTAGCAGATACCGTTCGTGAAAATAACCCCTGTGTCTCAAATTGTCGAAACATCAGGAACTAGTATGCTGTTTATAATGTAGATGCACTGTTACCTGCTCCTCGTCGTTACGAACTCGACCAGGGCAACCCATGACGAACAAGCGAAAAAGGTGGAGGATTTACCGGAACCAACATATGCGGGTTTCTTCTGATGACAGATGAGACCTTCGGTTTGAGAGTAGGCAGGTCTTACCCTTGAAACATGAGTTATCTATGGCCATCAAGAGTGGTTCGGAGGTGCCTGCATATACGTATATCTCTTGTAGAAATATTTCTATAGATTTTAAATAGTTTTAATTAGTTTTATTGACGTAGTTTTGAGCCTTAGCCTTAACATAGTCGACCCCGTTAGTATCACCATGTTCTACCTCATATTGAAGCCATTTCTTGAAGAACATCTTCGCCTGCTTTGTGGATAGCTTGCGAGAAATGATACGCTCGAATAATCCAGTGATGACCTTGCGGTTGTTAGGGTCAGATTTGATTTCCTGATCCAGATAGACATTCCAAATATCTATCTTCCTAGGATAGGCTGTTACCAGACCCTCTAGAAGGGTCCGTCCACGCTCAGGATCGCCAGTGTTGAATTCCAGTTTCACAAATTGCAGGGTTAGATCTTTTTGCAATCTTGCGGGTAGAACTTTCACGGCTCTTTCAAGAAGTTCGCGACCATTGTCTGCCTCTCCATTTTCAAAGAAGAATTTCGCAGCTTGAACCCATATGTCCATGTCTTCGCTACCAAAGCGTCTGCACGCGGTCTTCCATAGATTTCGTGCCTCGTCGAGGTCTCCACTTGCAGCATATATCCCCGCCATTTTCTTATGCATCACTACAGGGTCCATGAACTTGCAAGCTTCCTGGAAAACCTCCCTGGTAGTTTCTGGTGTACCAAATGAATGCTCTAGATTCAGAAGTGCGATCCAGATGTTCTGTTTCTCATCCTGTTCGCGCAATGGAATACTCTCAAGCGCTCTGCGTGCTACAGCTCGAGCAGAGTCAACTTCACTAAGCTGCAATAAGAATGCCATGTAATTCATCCAAAGAACAGAGCTCTCGGGGTTGGCCACCAACAGACGTTCGAAATCTTGGGCAGATTGAGGAGCGCGGGTATTCAGAGTACCAGTCTTGTCCTGAGTGAAACTCTGACGGCGCTTTCTGGCCTTTCTGGGATTATCATCCTCGTCCTCACTATCGCTTTCTTCGTCACTTGGATCTTCCTTCAGAGAATTCAAGATATCTGCGTTCCAGTCAAAATTCACACTTACGCCATTTTTGTCGTTGGTAGCAAGGCCATCTGCAGAATCGTCGTCGCTGTCAGACTCTGCAGAACTTTGCAGACTAACCTCGTCGTCATCACTGATTTGATCCAGAGCCTCAGCCTCTTCACTGGACTCACTGTCAGCATCTGGCATCTCCTGGTCACTTTCGTCACTACCATCCTCAAAGTAGGACGCCTTCATCCCCAGGCCCACTTTGCGTTTCTCGAGGTCGATCGAAAGAATCTTGACCTTGACAGGATCTCCTCGCTCAAACACCTTGGAAAGGTTTTCAATTGGCTTATCCGCGACCTCAGAAATATGGCAGAGTCCCGACACACCGCTATCATCCAGCGTTACGAAGACTCCATAGTCTTGTACACTGCTCACAGTACCGCTTAGAACTTGACCCTCGGCAAGATCCTCGAGACCTTGCTGTTTGGCAACATCCCCTGTGATGGCGCTCTTCTTAAGGCTCAACTCGATTCGTGTGGATGTCTTGGAGACGACTTTTGCCGTTACAACATCGCCAACATTGTAGAGCTTTTTCCAATCTTTGACATAATTATCACTCAGCTGTGAAATCTGTGCACGGCCAGTTACTGTTCTGCCAATTTCAATAAAAATACCAGCATCGGCAATATTCTTAACAAAGCCGCGAACGATATCCCCGTCCTTGATATCATTGAGTGATTGGATAATGGGATCAGCGGGATCCTTACTGGATCGAAACGAAACCCAAGTTTTGCCATCACGTTCCCCTTTGTCGACGACATGACAGCGGTGTAACTGTCCAGGTTTGAACGTCTTTTCCAAAGGAGCAAAACTATCAGAGGAGTCCGTTGCTGCAACGAAACCCGTGATACCGTGAGGCGCCGTTACCAGCAAAGAGGTTTTGTAGACCTTTCTAATTAGTGCAAGTCCATTTTCAGGAGCTGATGACAATACCAGTGGATCTGAGTGAATAACATTTGTGACAAGGGCGCTTCCAATAGGATAGTTCTCCATTGCATGCTTAACAGTTTCAGCATCAATACTAAGGTCAACAACAGACATCTGAGCAGTGGAGTTGTGTCCAATATTCACGAATACTCGGTCTTGAGTGATGTTGTTAACGAATGCTAGTGCTTGTGCACCTGAAACGAGCTCTCCTGGAGTATCATTCTCAAGGGCACTAAGCTCAAGCACGAAGCGATTATCAGTCTTCTGAGCTGTAGAAAGAAATCGGTGGTAACGGGAGTCGTAAAATCCCAGAACTTTGCATTTGATCTTGTCACCTTTGCTGAACTGCTGTAAAGGATGCTTGGGGTCTTCAATCTGGTCCAATGTATCAAATATCTGGGATACTTCAATACGTCCATTGGATGATCCGACAACGACATTCAGCTGGGCACTCTTGACCGAGACTACTGTAGCTTCAACCACATCACCAACTAACGGGATGTCAGTAGCCTGGCTTGCGTTGTCAGACGGTGCGACAATAAAAAGCTTCTTTTCGACATCGTTTACAGTCACAACCACACTAACAGATTGGTCTTTGGTGTAAGCTTTTTTGACAATAGTCTTGGGCATCAATGCGACAAGGTTATTCGCGAACTCCACAAATACATTTTTGTCATCACTAACTGCACGAACAAACCCGTATAAAAGATCGCCTTTGCTAATGCTTTCGACGGATAAAGGGGGAGGATGGGAAAGTAGAGATGGTTTCAAGGTGAGCAGCGGCTCTGTGCTATTCGTCAAAATGAGGACATTGTCCAGAGTTGATCCCACCTTTATCTGTTTACGAACAGATTTAACAGAAGAAACGTCGTCGCTAAGATGCCCGAACGGGATTCTACCAAGCGCACCATCTGCTTCTACGAGTACAGCATCTCGGGTAATCTCTACTACCTCAGCGGAGACAGTACTGAGCAAGGTTAGATTATGCTCCGATCGGGGCTTTGCACGGCAAGAGAGGAGGATCTTGTGTTCATCTGGGTTAACGTCAATTACACGCACGTTCACGGTTTGACCAACTCTAAAGTAAGCTTTCGGATCAGTAACCAAAGACTCTGACATTTCTTTAGCTGGTAAGTAGCCCCTGACATCGCCAGCAAGTTCCACGACTGCGCCGCGATCCTTCAGTTTGTAGATAGTTCCGATGGTTTTGTCACCGATGCTAACCTTATCTAGATCAGAAATAAGTGGGGCTTGAGCAGTAACGATGCTTTTTTTCGCTGTCAATTTGACTTTTTGTTCTTCTGGTTCCACATTGATAACGCGGACTGAGATCTTTTGACCCTGTTTGAACTTTTTCTCTGGGTGTGTCAACTTAATGTCGGTAAGTGCATATTCTGGACAGATTCCAACAAGATTCTGTCCGAGAGATACAAGAATCCCACCTTTAGGGAGGAATTTCTTCACTGATCCCTCAATGGTGTCTCCGATCTCTATTTCGTCGTACTTCAAATATCTTTGTGACAGCACGCTGGCCTCCATTGTTAGATAGTACTCATCATCAATGAGGGAGTAGCTTAAAATACGAGCCCTATGCACAGATCCAACTCTGAACCTTTTATGGGACGTGAGGTCTTGAATCTCTTCATCGCTGACATGTCTGGTCCTGATGAACCCCGGCTTGTCCACGCCGATATTAACTAGCAAGCCATTTTCCCGAGCTTCAACAATCTTGGCGCCTTCAATGATTTGTCCGGGCTTGAAAGCTTTTGCATCGTCAGGAACAACAAGCTCCACTGTGCTCTTGAGCATGCTTAGTGCAAGCACACGCTCGCTATCTGTGACTGTATCTGGGGGATGGCTAAACAATATGCGGGCTTCCTCGTTCGCACCCTCCACAATTTCTGTGGTGTGCATATTGTCTACTGAGGCATCGATGTGGCCAAAAATACTGCACATGGCACCATTAGGGAGCTTATCGCCGACATTAACAGTCAAGAGCGTACCAGGAACCAGAGAGGCTTGCTCATGTACTGTGACAAGCTTATGGTCAGGTTTTTGTGTAAGAGTAAGAACTCCGTTTTTCTCCTTCAGTATGGTGCACAAGATGATCTTTTGCTCAGTGAGGTGTTGACAAAGGGTATTCTTCTTCGGCAAGAAACCTGTGCGATTGAATCCCAAATCTAGAATGCAGCCACGATCCTCTACGGAGGTGATTTGTCCCTGAATGGACATCCCTGGCAGGTAGTCATCGTCACCGATAGTCTGGTTAACCAGTGACGGCTCTGCCACAAGATTCAGCCGCCTCTGGGGAGCTTCGCCCAGGCCAGCGACCACACATCTGAGATACTCACCGATCCTGTAATGGGATTCATCTAGATCCAAAAACCCGATCAGATCATTTGCAAGCGAAACCACTACCTTTTGGGTATGCAATTCGGCGATCTGTCCGAGCACGAGGGTGCCGATTTTCATGGATTGGAAATTCAGGGTTTGGATGCGAGGCTTTGAAATGTTCACAGCGGGTTTTGGTGCCTTTGTCTTTGTTTTCTTTGGTTTTCGATGGGTCACTTCATCGAAAACGTCATTAGTAGCCGCTGCATTGGCCTTACGAATTTCCAACGGAGTGGCACTAAGGCTCCCTCCTCGGGGAAAAGGATCATTGATCTTGCTAGCAGCACTGTCATTATCGAATTGCAGTACTGAGCCAGAGGTAGATTCGCTAGAATCATCTCTCTTTCTTTTCACCATTAATTTTTCAGTTAAAGACTTTTCGTTATGTAATTTTTTCTGGATCTCATTAGTGGCTGATGCGCCACTGTTTGGGAACCTGGGCGCATGTGGCTTGTATCGCTAGGAAGTACACTTCTGCAGTTCGTCGCTTCTTGGTGGATCTGGATTTCACTGGTGGGCATTCTAGTAGGTGCGTACTTGTACCTCAGACGCCGCCGACTGAATTATTTCGCTCTAGACAGAATGGCGGGCCTCAGCTCGGATAACTTCAGTCTCGACGACAATATTGCCGGAGGAGACGACCGCCAGGGACTGGGACTGGCCTCCAAACTCAAAATTAGGTGGATCATGTTTCGGCACGGGATCAGCTTCGACGAAGCTCGTGTCATGCACGTGCAAGACTCATTTGCTCTGAATGACATTAATCCGGACGGCACTCCCAGAGATCCAAAAGCTATATTCTTTACCTAATCTATTTAACTATTTTATTTCATTGATTCTATAGCACCAACGGGTTAACCTGCTCCACTGAGGAGAGGTGATTAGTGTCGTTAACAGACGTGATAACCCACGGCTCGTTAGGGTCGGAGCGTTCCAAAACGGTGATGGCTGTGTTGTGGGGCACAGTGACATGGTGCTCAGAGATGCCAGGCCCGAGTTTCGCCCCTCCAGTGGCGAGAAGGTGCCTCAAGAGCTTGGGAATAACCGAGCCGTGGCTCACAATGAGTACGTTTTGCATGTGTTCTTGTTCCATTTTATCGACTGCGTGCCTAAACCCCTTGAGCATCCTCAGAGTGGCCAATTTTGAGTCCTCACCGAAATGCTCAAAGCCCTTATTGAGGGACTGGACGTACATTTTAGCCTCCAGAACGGGCATGCCTTCTAGTGGACCCATTCCTCGCTCTCTAAAATTAGGCGAGAACTCCACAATCACATCCTGGGGGTTCTCTTGTTGTTCCAAAATAATCGACGCAGTGTCCTGGCATCTGGCAAGATCGCTTCCAAAAATGCCGTCGATCGGGATCTTTGATAGGTACTTTCCGCATGTTTCAGCTTGTAGTTCGCCATTCTCATTCAGGAGAGAATTCTTATGCCCCTGCAGAATTCGGGCTTGGTTGTAATGTGTTTGTGCATGTCGAATGAGAAATATCCGCATGCTAATCCGATGAAGTGCGTTGATTAACTCTAATAGCTTGCATAAGTGTGGCGCTTAACAGGAAATGGTGGCGGCTGACGAAATTCTTCAATGTTTGGTCTCATCTCGCGAGCAGTCAGAAATGGCGTGCCCTCCATGGCTCGAGCATTCACCATTCCCACACGCACTGTGAATGTGGTCAAGGTCTACAAGCAGACCCCTCGCCGGATTCCCAAAGGGTCGAATCCTCTCCAGATCCAAACTGAAAAACTCTTTGAGAAGTACGACCCCGATGGATCAAAGAGAGCCTTGTTTGACAAAACGAACCCCATGTGTCCCCGTGCCGGTGATGTGCTCCGCATTACCAAGAAAGACGGCTCGACCAGTGTCGGGATGCTCTTGGCTCTCAACAGAAACCACCTCGCAACTAGCATTTTACTGCGCACAAAGATTACTGGCATTGGTGTAGAACAGAGATTTCATGTTTATAACCCCGAAATCACCAAAGTCGAACTCCTACGGGTTCCTACCATGCGCTGGCCCAAGCAGAAGTACTACTTTGTGCGTGGTACCAAGAAATACGATGCTGGAGATCTCGATGGCTTCGTTCGCAGACAGCACAATCGCCTCAAGAGGTAATGTATATAGCTGCCACTGTATTGGTATAAAAGATGTGACACCCTTAAAGCTGATAGATAGGATATCAAATATTCCGATACTCTCAAATTTCTCGCGAAATAGTATATATTAGGAGAGCTACTCTACCTAGTCCTGTATTCGCCCTCAAACGACAACCTCTCTGCTTGCAATAAGTACTGTGAGAATCATGCAAGTATCATGCGACTGTGATAAATTGAAAATTACTAGTTATTAACGCTTTCCGAGTTCCGAGACCTCACTCCGACTATATAGATCCACGTCTGACTAAAATTTTTCACCTCATGCAGTCCACTGTCTTGCGCACCTTTGCTCGAGTTATGGGGCAGACTCCAGTGCGGATGGCTTTCCGCACTGCTGCCACCTATACTCGTGAAAAGCCCCACGTCAATATTGGTACTATTGGTCACGTTGACCACGGTAAATCCACTCTGACCGCTGCTATCACTAAGGTCTTGTCCGAGTCCGGTAAGGCAAAGTTCCTCAACTACGCCGATATCGACAAGGCTCCCGAGGAGCGTGCCCGTGGTATCACTATCACCGCCGCTCACGTCGAGTACGAGACCGACAAGCGTCATTACGCCCACTCTGATTTGCCAGGTCACAAGGACTACATTAAGAATATGATTTCCGGTGCTGCCCGTATGGACGGTGCCATTATTGTTGTTGCTGCCTCTGATGGACAGATGCCCCAGACCCGTGAGCATCTTTTGCTTGCCCGCCAAGTCGGTATGCAAAAGGTCGTTGTGTTTGTTAACAAGATTGATACCATTGATGACCCTGAAATGCTTGAGCTTGTCGAGATGGAGATGCGTGAACTGTTGAATGAATATGACTTCGATGGAGATAATTCTCCTGTCATTATGGGCTCTGCTCTTGCTGCTCTTGAGGACAAGAACCCCGAGATTGGTAAGGACCGTATCATCCAGCTCTTGGACGCTGTTGATGAATGGATCCCTACCCCCGAGCGTGACCTTGACAAGCCTTTCATGATGCCTATTGAGGCCTCTTTCTCCATTTCTGGTCGTGGTACCGTTGCCACTGGCCGTGTCGAGCGTGGTATTCTCAAGAAGGGTGAGGAAGTCGAGATCGTTGGTTTCAACAAGCAGCCCCTGAAATCTGTTGTTACTGGTATTGAAATGTTCAAGAAGGAACTTGATCAGGCCCAGGGCGGTGATAATGCTGGTATCTTGCTTCGTGGTATTCGTCGTGAGGACTTGCAGCGTGGTATGGTTTTGGCCAAGCCTGGAACTGTTAAGGCTCACACCAAGTTCCTTTCCTCCATCTACGTTCTCTCCAAGGAAGAGGGCGGCCGTCACTCTCCTTTCGGTATGAACTATCGTCCCCAGATGTTCGTTTCTGCAGCTGATGTCACCGTTACTCTTACTTTCCCTGAGGGTGTTGAACAGCACACTCAGGTCTTCCCTGGTGAGAACACCGAGATGGTTGGCGAGCTCGTTCACCCTACTGCTATTGAGGTTGGTCAACGCTTCAACATTCGTGAGGGTGGTAAAACCGTCGGTACTGGTCTCATTACCAAAATCTACGAATAAATATGTACATACAACTTAGCGTACGCTAACTAGAATTTTTTTCGTTTGGTCACTTACTTAGCACGCATGAAATTACTCCACTCGAGCTTCTCGCTTGCTCAAGTATATTATCCTCCAGTTTATCAAGTATTGTGTAACCTGTGATGGGACCCTGCTCAACCGTGTCGCAAGTTGTATGCCGCGATAATTTGAAAATCTGCTTTAACTGCTCTTTAGTGAACTGATCTTTGGAGTTGGTTTCCATGTCGAATATTGAGTCACAAAGCGATAATTTCTCCAGCTGTCGCTGGAATATCTTCTCATCTATCATGCCTGTGGTCATGAGTCGGTACACAAAAGTAGATCGCTTCTGGCCATCTCTATGGATTCTAGCCATTGCTTGCAGATCGATTGCAGGATTCCAATCGCAGTCGAGGAGAATCAATCGGGAGGCACCTATAAGGTTCAAGCCCACTCCTCCAGCTCGTCCAGATAATAAAAACGCAAAGGAACGCTCTTTTGGGGTATTATTGAATAGATTCACAAGCGCTTGCCTCTTGTCGACAGGCGTGGACCCATCTAGTCTGAGCCAACCAAGCATCAGCTTCTTACAGACTTCATTAGCCAGATCGAGCATTCCCATGGATCCTGAGACAATAACCACTTTCTCGTCTGTGTTATGTGAAATCTCTTTCAGTAAAGCCTCGAGTGCAATTAGCTTTCCGCTGTCCCGAATTACCGAAGCTCGGTCACAGATGCTCGATTCAGAGCTGAGGAGAGCAGGCGCATTACTCACTTTTTTTAGGGTGGTGATCAGTTTCAGCGCTTTCGCTCCAAAGTTCTGATCTTCTAGCCAGTGTAGAGAGTCTGTGAGAAGCAAGTTGTACATGCTCATTTGGGTGTCTGTTGGTTGACAGAACACAACGTGCTCCTGCTTTGGAATATTTAGGTGCCCCTCTAGAACGGAGGCATCTTTGCGTAGACAAAACTCATTGGTAATTTCCACAAGCTCTAGCATCTTTGCTTGCCCAAGAACTCTTACTTCTTGAGAAGCCTCGGCGTTTCTAGCAGCCTGGATTGGGTTGGAGTATTTGGAAGAAAAGGCTCCAGAGGAGGCTCCGAAAACGCCAGGGTTAACAAACTCCGCAATTGACCAGAACTCCTCTAGTTTGTTCTGCGATGGTGTCCCAGTCATAACAATTCTCTTCGACCCCGAAATATCACCAAGAGCAGACCATATTTTAGATTCTGATGACTTTAGACGGTGCCCTTCATCGCAAATTATTAGATCGAACTCGCCCATGTTCTCCGAAATCTCATTAGCGATACCACGGAGACGCTCATAACCACATATCATGATAGGATACACTCTTCTAAGGCCCTTATTGCAAAAGCTTGTTAAATTACACCCAGGAGATGCAACAAAGATCCCTATGGAACCTTTTGGGAGCCACTTGTCGAACTCATTCCTCCAGTTCTTGACAAGACTTGCTGGACAGGCAATTAATACTGTCTCTAAGAGATGTTGTCTGACCATGGAATGGCATAACGCTATCGCAGTGAGGGTCTTTCCGAGTCCCATCGAATGCGCCAAGATAGCACCATTACCGTAACAATGTTGCACTCCTTGAATGCTTTTGTACAGAAATTGCACTGCTTCCTCTTGATGCGGCCGTAGACTTGACGAGAGTATTTCATCTATTACAAGTTCATTAGTCCCCATAGAAGCCTTCGGTTCTCCCTTCAACTCAACCCCGAGAGTCTTCACAGGCAAATTATATTGTGATTCAACTAGATCCTGTGAGAACGGCATACTTTCTTCGTGTGCGCCCTGAGGCTCGTCACCTGTTGGTTGTGTATCTTGTGGAGAGTCGCGAGAAACGTCCACATCATCCACCGTGGGAATTGTTGACCTCTGAGAGTCTGATAAACCTGGTTTAAATTGTGAGCAGCTTCTCGAGTAAACGCCTTTGTTGTGTTTCTCAAGAGTCTCTGATTTCGTGTGTAAAGTGTGTTGACTCGAGGCCACTTTGACGACTTTATCGGGGTAACATGGTGAACTGTAGTCATTTTTTGCCATTTTAGGTTTCTTCTCTTGAGGAGATTCACTCTCAATGTCTCTCTTGTGCCGAGCCTGGTTAGCCAAGCCGATGAATGGTCTTGCCGGAGTGTGGCTCGACGACTTTTGGCTTCCTAAACCAGATTCTACCAACCCTCTATCCTTCACAATTGGTATCGCTGTATTGCTGTTGGTTTCTGTAGATGACTCCTCTAACTTTGTGCCAATTTCAAACTCATAAGCACCTTGCTGCAATTCGGCCCCCTCCGTAATTTTCTCTACCCTAAACGTTGCTAGAACTTTTTTTCCATCAGTTATAAGGAATTTGTCGTCTTTTAAACTAGCAATTGCGTCACCCTGCCAACTTTTATGTTTCTTGGTCGACTTTTTACGCCAAAGAGTCTCGTATCGAACCACTCGTTTCGACGAAGGCTTCTCCAGTGACTTCTGTGGAGTTTTGACTGGAGTTGATAGTTTTGTTCTATACATTATGCGTTCAGCGCGTAAACAAAGTTAATTAGGATCGCGTCGATCCGTCGCCACTGTGGCGCTGATTTGTCAGCTTGTAAGTATATAATGACCGAGCTTAGGAAAATTCTTCATCAGTAGGATATACTAATTAATGTATATTGTATGATCGGGGTATCTATCGTCTGGCCAAGTCGTTCGACATAACCAGAGAAGATAGTTGATGGAACCTTGGCATCCACGGGGTTTCATCCGTTCCAGCTCCGTAGAGTAATATTCTGTGTGTGCCCGGCTGGTAACTTTTCCACTTATTGGATTAGTATGGGGCGTCACGTAGATACATATCTTTTCTATAAGTATTTATTTTAGCTACATTTCAAATGATTTCACTTTTTCTTTGCTTTTGAGGCTCTTTCTACACTATCGGGATTCGCACAGGATGCTAGCAATAAATAATTAAACTACACAACTAGAGAGTAATAAAGCCCTCATCATCGTTGTCATCTACATGCTCACCTTCGGGAGCCCCATCAAGGTCACTCTCGCTAAGAAAGTCATCACTACTTAGATCGTCCGCTGGCTGTGACTTCACATCCGTTTTCTCATCCTCCTTCTCATCTTCTTTCTCATCTTCGTCGCTCTCTATATCATCGAGTAGCAACTTTACATCGATGCTTTGTGCTTTAGAAGGCTGAGAAACCGGCTGGCTCGCTTGCGTAGGAGCTCGAACCGTATGCTGCAAGTCACATTTTGACCGAGTACAAGTGCCGTTAGATGCGAATTCAGGACACTCAAAGGAGTGCATTTTCGTGCACTGTGCACCTTTGTCGCACCATCCCTCGAGGGCAAAGCTGGGGCATATCGGGGCATTTGGCATCAAGTGAGCCATGTGGGTAAATCTACAGTCGGCTCGAGTGCATTTATTATTAGCAAAATGCACACACATCGGTGAATTATGCTCATTAGGGGTATGCTGCAAAGTACAAGTCGGATTGTGGCATGAGCCCAACCCACCGAAAATCACCGATTTGCAGAGAGCTATTCTTTCCGGATCATGCTTGAATGAGCATGTGATCCCATTCTTGCATTTACCTGAGTTAGTATAAAATTGACAAGGTTGGTTAGCGACTAATACATTACCTGTTCGGGTCCAATCGGTGCAGGGTCGATTGATGAGTTGTCTAGAGGTCGTGTGGGGCTTATACCCTCCACGGCCTCGGTAAGGACTACCTCTATAGCCACCACGGTAACGGCCCCGGAACCCTCCTCCACGCCTGTAAACAGTCGTTGGGGAATGCTTGGAGCCACCGCGCTTGAAACTATTTATTGATCCTGCTACTCTCGCTATTTCTTGAAGTAATGCCGCATCCTCGCTATTCGTCATGTTATAATGACAATTAGTACCACTTTTCTTGCAATAGGGCTCTTATGTAACTTCACTGTTATGTAATCGCTCAAGATCCTGGTAGTGTTAGATTAGACTTGCTTGTCAAATGTTCTATGAAGTGTTTTCTTAGTAACTACAATTGAGTTGAGTAGGTACTGAGCAACGCTTGCTGTTAAGACTCCTCAGTAATGCAGGCATGGTCACTTAACTGAATGCATGGCCATGCGCAACGCTACTGGGTGTTGACAGTTTGAAAAATACCATTTGCCACAGAGAAGTGAATAAGTGAACAAGAAAACAAAGTTAGATGTACGGAAGAGGAAAATACATTAAGCACAGCCCGCTTTTTGACTTGCAGCCTGGTGCCTCTGCCACAAGCAGTCATTTAACCATTTCGGGTGCCTTGCATAAATGACAGGACTATAGATTACCTTGTGTAGCAGGCTCGAATAGCACATAATTCAAAATCGAGACAGTGAATTATCGTCTCTCATGCCCATAGTCAGGTTCGAAAAGCAAACTTGCGATACATATCACGAGCTCATGGGTTGATCATGCACGATAAGAGTGGCCGATACTATAAAGGACCCACAGAACAACTATTGATTTTTGACACATGCAGTACGCTCTGTTGCTAACTCCTGACTGGCGTGCGGGCGAATACGAGGATCTCAAGAGTCTTTCATCTTCAGTAGACTGTTGCAACCAGGATGCAGGATACGAGGCAGAATTTGCTGCGTTGAACCTGGACCTGAAAATACCAACGCTAGACTCCTACTATAAGTCTCGGCCGCAGAATATTTCTCTCTGGGAACTGAGAGGAGGTGCACGACCGAGCCCGTTAACAGTTCGTGCAAACTCTTGTGTACACGAGCCCAAAGTATCTTCGTCTGTTGTCCGCAAAGGCATGCTGCGGACATCTACGAGGAGATTTATGGGTAGGATGACGGGAATTTTCCGTAGACAGATACATCGGCAAACCAACAGAGATTTTCGAGGTTTCTAGATCATGTTCTTTTGCCGTGCCGTACCTCCACCTGGGTTCCAGGATAGACCACAATATAAGTCAAGTATGAATACTACGCATTACTGAGGCTATGTAGCTCGACCCCTGCGGAGCCTCGTACGCAAGAGCAAGCAGGTGAAAAGTCTATACACAGCGTAGTAACACGTACATTGTCGTGGTTATTCTATTGCACCCGATGATTTCAGGCGAAACGGCGCTCAAGAAACGTGAAGGCCTCAAACTTGGACTCAAGGTAATCAAACATGTTTACTGCGGTAAAACGGCGAGACCGATTGGCATACACTTCGTCCCCTTCAGGCAATTGCTATGAGAGGTCTAATGAGAACAGAGCTGTGATAAACCTAATGATCTGGGTGCGATGATATCTGCATGTCGACGTCATTTTGCATTGCGTGGGTTTTGAGGACAATATTAAAATGAGCTCTCCACAATTGACCTTAGCGATACTCAGAAAACTGGAGCCCTCCCACTGATCACACAGTCCTGTCCTCACAGGTATATTAATATAATTACTTAATGACATAAGACAGTAATGTCGACGCAACTGAAGACGCAGCTGGAGCTGGAGGGCTACGACTCTGCAACAGCAGCGGAAATCATTAGGGATGCGGAGAGTAAGCCCGACGATATCGCAAAGGAGTATTTGAGCGATGTTCTAGAGTCTCAGGCCTCGATTGACCGGTACATTGCAAACCGAGCCCGTTCTAAACCTGAAAGCCTGAGTCGTAAATCAAGCCCTGCACCTCGAGCCACGCCCCGGAATCACACATCAACGTCGCAAGGTTCCGGACGTCTGTACTCGCGACCGCTGCTGAACATGACGGAACGCAAATCTGCGAGCCCTCAACCACAGCCTTCACCGAAGGAGAAAGAAAACAAGCAAATTACTCGAGAGTTCAAGATAGAATCTATCAAGGATTTAGACGCTGCCATTAAACAACTGGACGTCAGTGATGATAGGAGACCCTGTGACTGCATGGGATCACTGCATGGTCTGCTTGATATTGCACCAAACTGCCTCGAGTGTGGAAAGGTGGTATGCAATAAAGAAGGACTAGGTCCATGTTTATCGTGTGGGAAACCGCTGGTCTCCAACGAGGAGTTGGATGCTATTTATTCTATTCTAAACCAGCAGCGAAGTGCAATTATAAACTCGATGGGGAAGAATGCACTCAGGCAAGCTGGAATTGACCCAAAATCAGTGGTGAAGACTAGTGCAAATCTCGGTAAAGCCCAGAAGAATCTTGATCGACTTTTAGGCTACCAGAAATCTGAGGCTCAAAGAACGAGGATTATCGACCAGTATGCTGATTTTGAAACTCCGGACAGTGGAACAAACAAATGGGCATCTCAGCTGGAGCAGGCTCGCCAGCTTCGAAACCAGCAGCGTCAGCTGCGTAAGCAGCATGAGATGCAGGAGGTTCGCAAGGGTCGACGCAAGGTGGTGAGTATCAACATCAAAGGCGGAAAGGTGTACCAGGACGCGGAAGATATTCCATTCGACGAAGATGAATCCAGTGAGGAAGAAGTAGTTGCCGACAAGAATGACGGTGGTACCGAGGAGCGGTTCTTTGATGCCGGAAATTTTGGCAAGAAATTCATAGCTCCAGAGTATCCCAAGGAACACAAAATATCACTTCCCGTTGATAAAGGCTTCTCTGAGAACTGTCGCATTACGCACGACGAGAACGAGATTTTCGCTGCATGAGGCACTGACTCACTGGTCTACGTGCAGGTCGTCTGCAAGAATACGCATCGTCGAGAGCTTGAATTCACCCAGATCAAGGCATCGGAATAAGGAGCTAGACTATGCCACTGTGCTCGCACAAAACAAAATTTGTCTCCGCACCTTCCGAACTAGGTGCAAATTTTATTCTACATACTGCTATCGGTATATCAGGGTAGGGGTCGGTTGATCCCAAGGATATATTTGCAACGTCCGCTAGAGCCAAGAACACAGAATGAAGATTCCCGGAAAAGAAGAAATTAACGAATACAGCAATGCGATTGTTGTAGGCTTCCTCAAGGGTGCCGCAATGGGCGCCCCTATCTCTGTAGGCTTACGGTTCTATTTGACCAGGAGAACCAATTTTTGGAAAATTGCTGGCACCTTCCCTAAGGTGCTTACCATGATCGCACCTGTGATCTTCTGCGGTGCCACATATATGGAGCATTCTTCTCGAGTATTCGAGGCAGAGTCTCTTGAGAGGAGGGGCAAGGGCCATCTGGCTCCTGCTCTCGCTCCTTCTCTTCAGAGCAGTGGTTTGAGGAAGACTATTGACTGGATTGGTGACAACAAGTACAAGTGCATTGTCGCCGCATGGGGTGCCACTTTGGGAGGATGCTTTTGGGCTGTCAACCGTGACCGCTACTTGACCAAGTCCCAGAAGATCGTACAAGCACGTGTGTATGCCCAGGGTGTTACCGTGATCATGCTTGTTGCATCTGTGTTGCTCAGCGTGTCTGCTAGCAAAGAGGACAAGATCAAGGAGGAAGCTGAGAAGGCTTCGCACTCTTGGGAGGAAAGCTTGCAGTATGTTGCCAGCGGATTGTCTTCTCAGAACAAGACCAAATAGGCTGACGATCCATAATGACCGCCACGACTGTACATATATTGCACATAGATAGATGATTATATATAAGACATATTTTATTAGTTCATGCTTGATATGGCTTCAACTGCTTGAAGAAATGGCAGGCTAAGCCAGTTTTGGACTTGAGCCTCGCTGGGCTCCGGCTCCACACGCACGTGCCAATGCGGCCTAATACAGGCCTACGCAGGACACGTCATCTAATTACAAGCTTGCTCGTGTCTCTCTGGTAGTCTACATATATATATACCTCTCAATCATTGCGTTTTCTCTTGACTGGTTTTGGGGGTTCCTCAGGCGGCTGGAGCACTGGTGAGTACTGGAGCATCTCTGGCAATATCACCATAGATACATGTGACCCCCGCACAAACACTGAGTCCATATGTGTGACTTTGCCCGATCGAGCAGTAGCTACTACGTCGGTCAATTTGAGGTTCATGTTATCTTCATTAGTTTGGAGTTTTCCTCGATATATATCCCCCGACGTTAGTTCAATCGTAACTATATGTTGCTGGGCCTCGGCCAACAGCTTTATTGGCACGCTTTGCATTTGCCCGAATTTGAGTCTGACGAAGCGGCCGACCAAGCAAAATGGATGTGGCGATAGAGAGAGTCCAGCTCACGTTCAGCTTAAACAATATTATTGGAATCTCCGTCGAGAATAACATTCTTTACATTGCAGTAGCAGCCTCCACAATCATTCGTATTGATCTCGATAACCCCGGCTTGATCCAAGACATCCAACTACCGAAGCGTAATGAGGCGATAGCACGCATCTGGGCTGATCCTACGGGGTCACATTTGATTATTACTACAACAAGTAATCAATTCTACTATCTACACCGGGAGACATCCCAGTGTCGGGCCATCAGCAGGCTGAGTGGTACCAAGCCATTGTGTTTGGGATGGACCAAGCAAGGAACAGTGTTAATTGGCAGTGATGACGGGGCAATCTATGAAACGGACCTTGAGGGCCTATCTAAGCCGGACAAGTATTTCAAGAAAGAGCCCAAAGTGTACAAAGTGTGGAGCTCGCCCTCCTCGCTTCCTATCTCGGGGATCTCGATTGTGAATGATCTTATTGTGATTTTAAGCGGGGTGGAGGTATTTTTTGCCAAGATAGAGGACGGTCAAACCAAAGCAGGACTTGCGTCTGCCAGCAAGGTACTCAATTTCGCAAATTTTCTTGGGATAACTGCCTCGCAGCCCTCTATTTTGCAGCATTCTGCTACTCACTTTGCCGTTATTAACCCGGAGGGTGTTGTTCTAAGCTCGCTCGAGAAGCCAGACCAACCGCACATTCTCTCAGTAAAAGGTGCAACTTTTGGAGTTCTGTCAAGGTACCATGTGCTGATCTGCGTCAATGATAATCTAGAAACCTATAATGTGGTGAATAACTCTCTCGTCTCGAAGGTCTCACTGGGATGCAGCATCAACGGCATGGCGGTTGACCCCAAGTTTCAAACTTACTGGATGTTCAACTCGGATACGTTGCTCGAAGTCAAACTTGAAGACGAGGTTGGGGGAATGTGGAGGATCTATTTGATGCAGAATGAGTTTGAGAAGGCGTTGCACTTGGCCCCCCACGCCGACAAGCAGATAATTTACCAAGCATACGGAGACCACGCATTCGAGCAGAAAGAGTATGAGATGAGCGCCAAGTACTACGGCCTCAGTAATGCTCACATTGAAGGGATAGCTCTCAAATTCATCAGTCTCGACAAGAAGCAGGCATTGCTGGAGCTCTTCTCCTCCAGATTTAGAGTGACCAAGAGCCCTATCCAGCAGGTTATCCTTAGCACCTGGATTGTGGAGTTACTTTTCCAGGTTGGCCAGACTGATGAGCTCCAATCGTTTGTGGAAAAGAATCTGTCAAAGCTCGACCGTAATAGCATTACATCCATTCTCAAGACTCATGGCAATGATGATCTGCTCATCTGGTTTGCCAAGAAAACTGGCGATATTGCATTTGTAGTGGGATTCTGGATTGAAAAATCAAACTGGAGTAAAGCACTCGAGGAACTCCGCCGCGGCGAGGACGAGGACCTCATATACCATTACAGTACTGTTCTTCTTCTTCACAGCCCTCACGAGACGGTGGAGTCCTGGATGAGGATCCACAAGCTAGATCCTCTCAAGCTTCTTCCGGCACTGCTCTCGTACTCGTCTAACTATAAGGGTGAGTATCACAACAACCAAGCAATTCGCTATCTACGCCATCAACTCACTCAGGCTCAAGGATCGGTTCCGGCTCCTCTCTATAATGCCCTGCTAATGATTTATGCCCAGTCGAATTCTGAGAAAGACTTGCTCAAATTCCTCAAGGATAAAGCCCAAGCTTTCCCGGATTACAACTTTAGTCTGCGGATCTGCCTCGAGCACGACAAGCCTAGGAGTGCAATTTATCTATATTCATTAATGGGGCTGTATGAGGAGGCGATAAACCTCTGTCTCGAGAAAGGCTTTGTGGATGAAGCCATTGAAATCGCCGATACAAAGGTTGATAACGAGCAAACTCGCCGAGCGCTATGGCTAGACATCGCCCGCAAAATTGTGGCCACCAGCGGGACCAAGAAAGCATTAGAGCTAGTTGGTCACCTCAACGTTGAGGATCTTCTGGAAATATTCCCCGATTTTGATACCTTAGATTCGCTGGCCCCAGAAGTTGTCAAGGCGCTGGAGGCGTCCAACAACAAGTTAGTGTCCATCCACAAAGAGATGCAGGACTCTCTCAATGCATCTGAGGAGATGCAAAGTGAGATCAAAAGCTTCAAGAAGCGATACGCACTGGTGGAACCAGGAGAGCCGTGCCAGCTCTGCCTCTTCCCATTGGCAACTCGCAGGTTCTACGTATTCCCATGCCAGCATGGTTTCCACATGGATTGTATTGTTTCCAAACTTAAGCAGAACCCATCGCAGCTTTCAAAAATCGAGGCTCTACAAAAGCAAGTGAACGACCCTCAAGAACTAAACGAGGCACTTGCCCCTCTTGTCTCGGCTGAATGCCTCTTGTGCTCCGCCTCACGGATTGACACAATTGATGTTCCTGTTGAAGGGGTATGGTGAATGTAATTAAGTTAATTTATTGCTATATCATTATTATGGATCCATGTAGACTGGCATATAATCGCTTGGCCACCT
The DNA here is from genome assembly GCA_023628975.1 of Wickerhamiella pararugosa. NCBI lineage: Eukaryota > Fungi > Ascomycota > Dipodascomycetes > Dipodascales > Trichomonascaceae > Wickerhamiella > Wickerhamiella pararugosa. Next base: position 886,933 of record JAMAJQ010000001.1, on the reverse strand, counting down.
GCTCAAGACTTTGCTTATTCCTACCACAGGCGACGGCACGTGATTATGGTAGTCCTGGGAAATTTGGATGTGGAGGTTCGTGGCCTGCCGAACGAGGATTTGGTGCATGGCTTTCCTGGAATTCCCGCAACAAAACCCAGAGTCATGGGGAGCGTTATTGTGCGTCAGAATCCCCGCAATATGGTCAAGTCTAAAAAATCTTTGGGAGTGTCAAAAGTCAAGGTTATGCTAATGCGAACAGATACAATTACTTTTTCCGGTACTAAATCCACCACTTTTACCCTGAACCAGCAGGAGATCTGGAGCTCAGCTCACGGCAAAGATGTTTACGGGTTGGATTTGCCATTCATGATGGCAATTGGCAAATCTGGGCGAGTAACCGGGTCAATGAGCCTGTTACAGCCGCAAAAAATTGGTGAAACTACGCACTCAATTTACGTGTATGTAACTTGCGGGCAGGATGTGACGGGCCCGTGGAAGTTTCCTGTCAGGATCCGTCGGTTCGACACCATGAGCACATTCAGTGCACTGGTGCAGCCGATTAGCAAGAAACTTGCCACCCCAGATCACTTGGTTATCTTCGAGTATTCGTTGCCGAGTTCTGGGTTCGGCCATGGGGACCAGATTCTAGCGTACTTCCACCTGCGTCCTAATCCAGACATCCCCAAAGCAAAAAAAGTCAAGGTTGTTCGCATCAGCTTGGAGCTCGTGCAGAAAGTGACCTTCTCCAAGTCGTGCGTTGGACCTAATGAGCACGTTCCCGAGCCAAGGCAGATTCGAATCTGCAAGGAGGCCACCGATTTTGACGACCTGAGACTCGACCAAGGCTACGTGGAGCCCTTGAAGCTGCGCGTACCGGAGTTCCCCACTGAAGACGATTACGAGCGTTACAAGGTGCGGCCGCCTGAGCAGCAGGACATACCGAGCGATGGGCGACTAGGCTTCACAAACACTTGCGGCATGTTCGATGTTCGCTATCATTTGATCTTCAAGGTGCGCTTGAAGCACGCCCGCGATGTGCTGTGGGAGCAGGATATCACGATCTGCGAGTTTGACCATCTGACCTGCACTGAGTACCACAAGAGCATAGTTGCCACTGCGGAACTGGCACGCTACGCCGATCTCGCCCCTCCCGTGGAGCGTCATGTACTTACGAAACCCCCGACCATGGAGATCCGCATCACTTAATGGGTGCCATAATAGGAAAGTCTAGGACATATTTATTAACAACTGACTTGTAGTTACGATCATGCGAGCCTCACTAAGAAAGCTGTTTCCTCGTAGAGAATCACGCCCTACGAGCGGTTCGACCGTCTACTATGATGCGTTGGGTTCGCCCGAGCCCGAGCCAGCTGCCACTGTTGAGGACGCGGGTCCCAGCACGCTCGACACGTTCTGGCTGTACACACAATTCTGGGAGCACCAGGAGCGGCGAGAGCAACTAAAATTGTCATGACAATAAATACATAAATTAACTAACCATAATAAGAATCATGAGTGCTGGTTACAATTGTTTTAGAGCTTTTTCGACCTTGAGGCTGATGTCGCGCTTCTGGACCGCCGCCCTCTTCTTTTCCAGTTGCTTTTCCTGGAACTTCTTTTCGCGGATCTGCTTGTTGTGCTCAATGTACTGCTCGGTCTTGAAGTACTTGGTCTTGAGAAGCACGTCCCAGTGGATGAAGAACGGCTGGCTGAAATTGGTTTTTATGCCAAACTGCTGGTGATGGATGTCGTGGTAGGTGGCGCGATTAGGGAAGATCACCTGCAACGGGTCCCAAGGGAACTCGTACCCGCAGTGGTCGTCCACTGTTTTGAGGGTGCTGAATGCATAGAACAGAATCAGCTCCCGTGGAGCGAACCCGGCCAGGAAACCCGACAAAAACGCTCCGAGCGTGTCCAGGAGCAGGCCCTCGATTAGCGAGTTGTAGAGGGCACCGTACGCGTAGGGCACGTACAGCCGATGGTGCACCGAGTGCAGGTGTTTGTACAAAAACTTGTTCATGTGCATGGTGCGATGCAAAATGTACTGCCAGGTATCCATGAGGAAGAACCCAAACATGAAGCGGCATGCGGGGAAGAAGTACCAGTACAGCGAGTATGCCACCGCTTCCGACACCCCGAGGTTCTTTGATATCTTCCACACGTCGTAATGTTCGGTGCCCACCATATACGGCTCGGAGAAGTGGTCAATGAGCAACCCCAGCCCGGTCTGGACGAGGTGCTGCTTGATTACCGCGATCACGACCTCCCTTCTGGTGCAGCGATTGCGCACTTCCACTTCCTGGGGGGTGTGGACGCGGTACTTCTCCGCGAGCTCGTAGGTATCGATCAGGTGGTAGAACAGGGACGCAGCCCAGTACACGACCACCGGGGCGAGTAAGGCGAGATTGGCATCTGAGATCCAAGATAAATAACTGTCTTGCGGTACCAGCTCAATGCGAGGCGCGGTGGAGTTGGCCATGAGGAAAAGTGGACAAGCCGGGACTGTCGTAAAAATCGTGTTTCTTAGTAAACAAGCGTGACGGCCGGGTAGGCTGCGCCGCGTCGACGGTCGGCCAAACGCGAGACGGTCGGGGGAAAGCGGTGCTGGCGGTCGCCACTGGCGGAACCGCGCGGCGGTCCTGACCGGCATCGAGACCACCTTCTGGGGCTTCCATGCACGGTGACGTCATATGTCCCAACTCACTTGGTCTGGCCCGAGGTTTTCAGCAAGGTAGTTAGCGTTTATAAAATGTTTATAAAAGTTATATTGACGAGTCGCCATCCTTGTACATGCCGTCGCCGTGAGGCAAAATCGCGGTCGGGTCCGGCACGGTGGCCTGGGGTCCCTTGTACTTGCGTTTGCCGCCCAAATACCAAAATATCTGGCTCAGGAAGATAATTCCAAAGAAAATCACCACTGCGTAGTTCATGTTCTCGGGAGTGACCGGCATGTTGGTGGGCATGAAGAAAATAACCGATACAAATGTGGTCCAAATAATACCGTACCAGTTGATGAATTTGCTGGCCCACCCCAAATGCCAGGGGCCCCTCTTGAACAAACGAGGGAAAAAAACCTTACCAGCGATGGGGATGACGTAGGACCAATCCAACGCAATAGCTGTGACATTAAAGATGGCATTAATAGTTGTGGCAGAACCAAGACCGATCAAATTAAGGCAGATGCAGCACAGCACGTTGACCCACACCGCATAAAGAGGGGTGGTGGTGTACTTGTTGACTTTGTACCAAATTTTGGACGCCGGCAACATGCGGTCACGGGCCTGGGCCCAGGTGGTCCGTGAGGTGGCCTGCAGAGCAGTGACACCAACAAAGTTTAGAATAATAAATGTAGCCACGGTGAAGAAAATGCCTGCCCGCTTTCCAAGCGAGTTATAATAGATAGTGGCCACGGGCTGCGTTGCAGCGAGGATCTCCTCGGGGTCACCAAGGCAGAATCCAAGAACAATGTTGTAAAGGAATCCAAGCACGTAGGTGAACACCATCGCGCTCGAGATGGCCCAAGGAGCCTTCCTCTCGGGCTCCTTCATCTCCTCACAGATGTGGGCAGTAGCGTCGTAGTCGGTCATGGTCCAGCTCACCGACAGGAAGCCAAACAGGAAAGACCAGCCCTTTGGAGTCCAACCAGAGTACGACTCCACATGTGTGAAAACGTACTTGGCATCATGCTTGTTCTCCGTCTTGGCAAGCAGGGCAATAGCACCGGCAAACAAACAGCCAAAGTGGAAAACGACGTAGGCGTTGGTCATCTTCTCCAAATAGCGGGTAGGGAAAGAGTTCATGACTCCGTGGAAAGCAATGATAGCAGCAGAAACTCCCACAACGTGTCTATCAGTGGGTTGGTATTCCCCATCAGTGCCCATACTGACGGCAGCCAGTAGTAGACCAGCGGCACCGTAGTCTGTGGACGCAACACCAGCGATCTGGCCAAGAATATTGATCCAGCCGTCAACCCAGCAGATCACTGGTGCCCACTCAGGAGGAAACAACCTTGAGCATGCATAGTACATTCCTCCAGAGGTAGGATACGAAGAAACGATTTCAGCTACAGAGAACGCAATCGCCAAGCAGCCGATACCACTGATGAACCAACACCAGACAGCAGAAGAAGCTCCACCAGCCTCAAGTGGGTAGTAGTAGGTCGTCGCAATCGTCGCCATCAAACCAGAGATGGATACTGCGAACGAGAATGTGGAAAACATGGTGAATTCACGCTTAAGTTCACTGGCATAGCCACATTCCTCCAAATTTTTGTCCACATCGTCGACAATGTGATCATCTGAACCAAAGTGGGGAGCCACATTGATAGCGGTGGTTGTAGCAGAGAGTTCTGCCTCGTGTGCTTTAGCTCCAGTCTTACGACTATGGAGTGTACTCATTTGTTTTGATTTTCGATGGATAAAAAAAACTTGGACCTAATCCATTTCTAGCTGAGCGGCATGTTATATGCAGACTTGGCTGGTCTTAGTCAATGGTTTGTCATGTGAAAATTCTGATAGGGAGTGTTGAGAACTTACAATTTGCATGTTACTTCTAGCGTTAGAGGTCAAAGGGGAAAACAATCGGGCATAGCAATATTTGATTTCCCCGTGAACTCTCAGGGTGATCTTTGTATCGGCCCTCTGACCAGCCGGTTGATTACTCCGCAGCTGGCTGCATCGCATATGCAGATAGAAATATCAGAAAAGCAATTTATCTAATGGCTGCAGCAGCTACCGCGTAGTCATATGCTCTTCTTCGGGATATTCCACCTCTGTTATTTGACCCATCGAACGAACCCCAAGAGTTGAGAAGATGTAAAGTTTATGTAGCTCACGCAGAACAGCAAGTTGGAATAATGTCTATCCCAGTGCATGCCGAGCATTCATAAGAAGCACTTTTGAATAATACCGTTTAAGATTTCTCCGCGCTTGGATTAACATGTACAAAACTGCAGCTTCTCCCAATGTGGCGCCGCAGACCACGTGAAATAGACGAACAATTCCTGTGCCAGCAGATACATTATCGTCTGGCACTGTATCAGCCTACATGCTATCGTTGGACATTTCCGGGTTAATGGCTTAACAATTAAATTTTTTAGAGTATCTAGTTAAATGGAATGTCACTTTAGGAAGTCCCCAACAGATCGAAGGAGAATATCACCCCGCGGGCGTCGATTAGCTATTGAAAGGATCCTTTGTTTACCGATCGCACTAGCTATCGATACGCCATATTTCCAGTATCTTGAAACTCGATGAAGTGGTACACATCATCAGTACGATCAGCCTGGACTGATACTATTACTAGTTTACAAAGTTCGAATTGCAGCTCAAATTGCCCTGAAATCACCATTCATGTGCGGAAACGCATGATACGAAACTTATCACGACAATTCGCTGGGCGTTGATACTTTGTTTGGTTGGTCGATGAGAGTTCTCTTATCAGATCCCTTGAGACAATATCATAAGAACCAACTGCAACCCAAATTTACGCATTACCCTGGCTTCATGCACCCGCGCTCTTCGTACAACAGGCTTTTTGGGATGCAACATGGCGTTTGTTTCTTTCTCTGAATGCACCCGCTCAAATTTGCGTCAGAGCAGATGTCTCGGCCATATCAAGAAGACGCTTATGGTATTGAGTGGAATACGAAGTACTTGTTCGCAGCAGTCTATGATGGTCATTGCGGTCCTCGTGCATCCACATGGTGCAAGTTGAACTTTCCGAAGCTCCTTGCCCAGCAGCTCCAACAGCGTAAATCAGTTGAGGACTCGTTCCTCCCTGCTTTTACTCGAGCTCATAACATGTTAATAAATGCGCTGATCACAGACGGAAGCCGAGCTGGAACTACCCTATCAGCAGTGCTGATATGCGACAAAAAAATATTCACTGCAAACGTGGGGGACTCGTTAGTAGTCCTATGTAGAAACGGTGTTGCAATCTCGTTGACTGGTGACGATCGTCTAGGCAATTCCGATGAAGAGGTCGCTCGCATTCACGATATGGGAGGAACTATTGCGTACAATCGCGTTTGTGGCCTCAACTTATCACGCACTCTTGGGGATCATTATGCGCACCCTCTCGTTAACGAGTGCCCGCATATCTCAACAGTAGAGCTCGATGATAAGTGTGAGTTTCTAATTATAGCATCGGATGGGCTGTGGGATGCAATTACTCCTCAAAAAGCGGTTGAATCCATGAAAGAATACAGCGATGACCTGGAGCAAATGCTGGATATTCTGAAAGATGTGGGGCGCAAGTCAAGGGACAACGTGACCATAGGAATCATATCTTTCAAAGATTCTGCACCCTGTTCATCAGGGTTTCACACCTTTAATTCTCGTTTCAACAACCATGTCACCAACCCGGAAATAAGCGTAAAGCCGGCACTCCCCCGATCGCCCGAGAAACCTAGTGATGAATTTTACGACTGTAAAGATCCAGATGAGCTCCTCTCGTTGTTCTAACACACTTCGAGGGCGATAGAAAGCACAATTGGTGCTAATGCTATATTAGTCTAATGTACTGAATAACAAAGTTGCATAGTCACACTCCTGGAGCAATTGTAGGTAGTGTATTAAATGATATTTCCTGTAAAGATTCTCTTGCAGATCTCGCAATCTAGACCTGCCTCCTCGACATTGCTTACTTAATTTTTTTTTCAGGTCCATTCATCCACAAAAATGGGGAAAAGTAAGAAAACGAAGCAGCGAAAGAATAACCTACTAAAGCGCCCAAGCAAAGATGAAGAGCGAGAAAAGGTCAGAGAACAGCAAAGACAGGAAAAGGTCCTTCCTGTCATTCAAAACCTGAAATCAGTAAACTTCAGAGATCGCATAATTGCCATTTCAGCACTAAACTCGATGATTGATGAGCCCCAATTAAGGAAGACCCTTTTAAAGGAGAAACTGCTGCAGATTGTACTCTCGCACACATTGAGCGATCAATCGCAAGAGATTGTAGCAGAAGGTTTCGGTCTTTTACGAAACGTGATCCTCGAGGAAGGACGTGATCCCGCAGTCTATCTGTTTAGACAAAATATCCTGCATACAATCTCGAGTACAATGGAAAAACTAAAGAATGTTTGGACCCAGACAAACAAGCTCGAGAAATTGCCAAATCAGGATCGCGCGGTAGTGCGTGAGTTCATCGAGAATGTGATAGGGTTATGTTCAGGGTTGGCTCTGGCTGATAACACTATTTTCGACGGGGTAGTTAATATTTTTTCTTCCCTGATCCCTTTCCTGTCCCTGTTGTTAGAGTCAAAGTCATCTCAACTCATCGACACGGTGCTTGAGTTCCTCTACATCCTTACAGAGGAGCCGAATGCAGCGGCAGAAATGCTAAACTCAGGCATTTTAACAATTGGTGAGTATAATACACTGACTAGTACCACATACAGACTGGGTATTGAGTATAATCTACTAGAGTTGGGAGCACGTCAAGGTGGAGAAAAAGAACTGCTCGACATCATGCATCAACTTTACCAAGTTGTCTCTGAGCAGGACCTCAGCGTGACGGTGCCCTCGATCCCGGATGTTACAGACCCCAAGGAGCTCAAGGAGATGATCGTCAAGTCCATGCACACACGTGCTAAAATCAACGCAGCTCAAGTTGCCTTCGAGCTTTTTGCATCCATTATGGAAACCATCTCCCGGATCGAAAATGTTTCTTCAGATATCACGGACTTTATCCTCAACAAGATTGCGCCACTGAGCATCCAGGCCCTACAGTATCCTAACTTCACGCTCCGTGCATCCTCCACGCTCAACAACCTCGGATGGACTATGATTGCACACCAGGTAGACTGGTCCGACCTTGCTCAACAGGTTTGGAGTGCAGCGTCTAAGCTGCTCTCGACTGAAGCGATAGATATTTTGACATCGGTGGTCGGGCTTCTTAGTGCAGTTGCACAGGCGTTCAATGGACAAGTACCTGTTGAGGCTCCTGAAATGCAGGCGCTCATTCAGAGATGTCTTGACAAACGTCCTGCAGAATTGAATACAGCGTTCGATGATAGCAGAGACTTCATGGACCTCCTTCAAGCATTGCTTCCACTTGTATGTTCTGTTGGTTCTCAGAATGCCGATGTTGCGGTTATGGCTGCTGATCTTATTGGATATATATTTGAGACGCCAACCCTAATGACTCCCCAACTTCTCATTGAGACGCTTAATTGTCTGTACGAGATATTCGGAGACAATGAGGCGGAAATTAATGCTGTTTATTTACAACGGGAGATGAATGCAAAGCTTCAGAGAGTACGGCCCGACCTCAAGCGAACCATCAGAGGTATCGATAAGCATAATCACGAATTAATGACCCAGGCTGATGAAGCCTTGATGAACCTGGACCGCTTCATCGATTATAAAGCTAGTTGAACAACCATGTAACGTTCTGTACCCCAAATTGCATCACTAACCAAACTCCAGCGTATAAAAGCTTTGGCGAAAATACGGTCCATACGAACAAATGCTCCCTTAGAATGAAACATGCCAAGGAAATGGAGAATGTTGCTAAAGTGTAAAACCAGCTTAGACTGGCCCTGCTCGAAGGTGGACAAGTAGTCGTCCAGTATAGAGGTCCTGCCCAGTTGCTCAAAAAAGTGAGTACAGCGACTAATGGTATGTTGTAAGACGTTATGCCATTGTATGCATTGGATAGATCAACAGATGCAAGTGAGTTGGATCCTCCGGTTGCAAAGAAGCTTGAATACTGTAAAAATAGCCTCGCTAAAGGTTCAAGAGCTCCAAAGCTCCCCATTTGAGAAGATATGAGACCAAAGATCAGAAAGAGAGGTATATTCGCCATTCTCGTTTGCGTCACGAGTAGCACCTCGAGAGCCGATCTATAGTGGCCCAAAAGAGCGCCCAACCCGACAACAGCGAATGTGGACCTTGCTAACACAATGGTATGATCTGAAGCAAAGAATTCAAACGGAAGAGTCATCTCGCCACTCAGGACCTCCATATTAAGCTTTAAGATGAGAGAGCTCATAACCGCGGGTTTCTCAACAAATGAGGTTTTGTAAAATAAGACGGCGTACTGTAGCAGGGTCAACGCAACTCGTACTTTATTGTGGTTCTTCACATAAAGAGAAATATCGTAAGAATCTGGGCCAATCCATTTTTGGCCCGCGACCTTCCAAGCCCTCATCAGTCGAAACCCTATCATAATGATTGACCACGAGTAAATTGTACCGTATCCCTTCAGTATACAAAAACCTACTAGGCCTCCGAATCCCCAATACCAAAACTGGTGCTCCTCCTCTACAGTAGAGCTCCCGAACATGCTAGCGGCATACAACGTCACGACAAGTAGCCATACAAGTTTGAATGAGTTTGATAGGTCACACTTGATCCATTGAAAAAAGGAAGCAATCACAACAACAGCCATAATCCCAAGACCAGTGCACAACCATGGCAGTTTATACTCTGTAGATGCTTCCATGCGAGTTTCTTGGATGGATTTAAGGGTAGCCAAGTCACAGTTGGCTGCCTGCAAATGCGAGCACATATACTCAAGGGTAGAGTCCCAATGTTCCTCGGGAATCAATTCCTTTATGGGAATACCCAGGCTATTTTGAGGTACTGGCACGCCCATTAAAAGAGAGATAGTAGGAACAATGTCAACTTGGGGCCGCATGGAATAAAAAGTAAAGCCATCCCCATTTATAGGGCATTCAAGCCCCGATCCGAGCTTTCTCTTGGAGATGAAGGCAAGCCCTGCTGAGGTCTCACCAGCACTAGACCCGCCATGATTTCCTATCTCATTCATACCGTGGTCACCAGTAACAACTAGCAACGTGTTCTCACCCATAGATTCATAGATTTTGCGGATTACTGCATCCATTTCTGTCTGCTTGGGGCCCATCAAGGGGCTCAGCGGACCACCCTTATGGCCGATATGATCGAGACCTAGGTAATGCAAGATGAGGGCATCCCAATCGGCATTTTCCAACTCAGGCTCGAGGTGGCGTGTGACATTCAAGTCAACTTGAGTGTAATCGCTCACAAAGAAGCTTGAAACGCCCTCAAATTTATCAAAACTAGTGGGGAATAAGCTCAACCACGTATCGTCGCCATACATATGGATTCTCTTATCATTGTTCTTCAATTGATTGATCCAAGTGTCCCCAAGTGAATCTGCATTATCCGTCTCGGCAATGTTTAGCACAGCATCCAGAAAGTTTGGCGTGCCTCCAGTGGTCAGGCCCTTGAGACGAGGTAGCGTAACGGTTGGCGGATTTGAGAAACCAGTGAGAGGAATGCAATTTCCAGAGTTGACTAGAGAATGCAGAAACTTAAAATTCGAGGATTTCCCGAATATCAAGTCACTTCGTAACGCGTCAATCACAACGAAGACCAACTTGTCAAACTGAGCTGGCATATCAGCTTTTACATCATTAATTCCCGTAATCACATCTTTAGAAGGAAAAAACCCGTTATAAAACGACAATAGACCTACTACTGTGAAAAGCCATAATAACATGTGTGTGTGGTTATGTGGCGTACGCCACGTAAATATTTCACTCTCATCATGCTTCGTCTTTTGCGGTCGTACTCCTCTGAGGCTCCTAAGGTAGTGTCAAAGATCCCTGCTGGCACTGTTTTAAAAGGTTGTAACGTTCGTAAGAATGGACAGGATCCTGTAGCTTTGAAAGACGAAGAATACCCCCAGTGGTTATGGGAAGTGTTAGATCCTGAAATCCAACGGAAGAAACTAGAGGCGGACCCAATAAGATTTGCTCGTAAACAGCGTCGTGAAGAGAATCGCCGCAAAATCAAGGAACAGAACTTTTTGGCTGCCATGAAGAAATAACTTATTTACGCTGCTAATTCGATGTACATAGAATTATCCTTTTTTCGGAGGTGAAACGAGATCTCCACAGAGCTCTTCAGACAATTTTTCCTCCTCTTGGTACTCGGGTTTGAGGTTGCCATCTTTTTTGAGTTGTTGACTAGTTAGGAGCGACTTTAGCAGCTGCGAATACTTACAGAACAACTGGCCGGAAAATATATATTCCAGAGAATATGCCTACTAGTCCAGCTAACAATGGGGAGAGTTTGTCTCTCATGTCAATAACGAGAAATCTTTATAATCAGCAGCCGATATAGAGGCGACCGATGTTTATTGAGGTGGCGTGATAAAGTCGAGTATTTGGGCTCTATTTAATTGTAAGTGGTACAGATATTTTTAGCATTAACTATAATGGGGAGTAGGAGTTGCCAGCCGCATGTATTAGTTGTGCATATTCATTAGGTTGCACGCGAGACAATTGCTCTATATCCAAGGCCAGATAATCAGTAAATTGAGAGTGTATAGTTAAGCTCGATTGAGTTTCGGCGGTGAATCTTCGTCAATTGCGCTTGATTTCTCTGCTCGGTGTGAAGTAATGCTTCCTGAAGTCCTCCAAACTAATCACCTCATGTTCACCTTCTTCGCCGTGAGGTCTTCTCTCATAAGTGAGAAGCCATCTAGTCCACTTGTTGAAAGATTGGGGACATGAGGAGATAAGTTTCAAGTGTTTGTGCTTGGGAAATTGCGGCTGTCCATTTTTCTCCGGTAAAGGTAGCCAAAATGCAAGACGGCCACTTACCTTGAGTCTTTCTGCTGCAAAATTAAGAATGTCCTGCAACAACAGCTCAAACTCGTATGGCCTCTTAGGCTGAACGTAGTCTCTCCTAAGATGAGCGAGCTCATTGTCGATTTTGAGGTCGAGTTTGTTACCGTACTTTTCAGGGTCTCGAGCTCCACAAACCTTGAGGCCCTCGCGTACACCATATGGAGGGTCGCTAATGATGGCATCGAATTTTATTCCCTCTCTAAAGGCAGGGTGCGTAAAATCCATACACAATGGATCCATGAAGTATGTACTAGTTCCGTACTTGGTGAAGTTCTTCTCATATCCCCTGAGGCTGCGAAAGTCGATGTCAGCTGCCACACTGAGGGCCTTATAATATGCAGCGGCAACTGGAAAGCTTCCAGTTCCACTGAAAGGGTCGAACACGAAATTATACGGTTGAATTTTGGCCATGTTGCAGGTGACAAGTGATAGCTCTGCATCAAACGATGTTGTCCCAATAGTTGGTCGCTTCTTGAGATTGTATACATCAATGGCATGCCTGTCGCCATTGCACACAAACTTTGTAAACCACATATATTGTAACCCCTGACCGACAATGTACTTTTCGATGATCGTGAAGAGGCATTGGGGATTTTTCATGTCAATGGGGCCGCGTAGATCCATACCCTCAAAGTCTCTCAGAATTTCGTTTTGCTGATCTTTGGGGCGTTTGCCATGGAAAGAAACAAACTCGAACTTGAAAGAGCTGTCTCTAAATTGTTCGAATTGCTCCGGTCGACTCTTATTGTCAGCGTGCATCTCTTCAGGTGTCCTCCCCTGAGCTATCAAGGCATACACTGCTTTGGTTAGAATGCTTCTGTGCACCAGCCTCCTCGCATCCTGTTCAGAGTCGAGCTCCAATTCCAGAAAAGGTGAATCTAGGCTATAGTTTGAAAAGTCTACCTCGAGGCCCTCGAGTTCTGCCAGAGCCTGGAGTTCAGGGAGTCGAAACTCCTCATGGGCCTGGGCCAGCAAAAGCAAAAATTTCATGCACTCTGAATATTCACTACAAATCTAAGTCTGATCTGAGATTTATCGTGGCGTTGTGTGGCGCACATCATCGCGACAGTGATCGGCTGGCCCGATGGCGCCGGTAGCGAAAACCATTCGGTACTAGCGGTTTTTTCGCCAGATTGGCCCCCTGCTGCCAAGGCCCCATTGGCCTGAAACTTCCCCTCATGAACAAAAGCTTAGTCACTGGTGACCAACTCACCAACTTAACTTATGAGCAATCTGAAAGACGAAGACGACGACTTCTTCGCAGACATTTAGTAAATATCACTGACACTACATAGTGTTTAGCAGAATGTAACTAACGTAGTGGCGAAGATAAGCCTAATACCAAGACAGAATCTCAACCCAAGGAGGCCGCCAAGGAGGCGCCTAAATCCGAGAGCGCCCCGCCCGCCGACCCGAGACTCGCGGCATTCCTGAATGCCTCCAAGCCATCTACAGAGAAAACAAACTCTAGTTCCTCTCCTGTTCCTTCCACCGCTGCTCCGGTTGCTGCTCCGGCCCCTGCTGCTCCTCCAGCTGCTCCTTCTGCTCCGGCGCCCATCAGCGCCCCTGCTGCTTCATCGTCTGCTGTTCCACCAATGTCTTTCGACCCTTCCACCTTCTCTGCCCAGCTGGCGCAGCTGCAACAGTTGTCGCAGATGAGCCAGCAGAATGCTGGTTTGAGTACCAGTGCCAACGACTTGGTGCCTGCGCATCAGGGCGGAGGATTCATGGCTGGCAAGATCTTCATTCCTGCCAAGGACGAGGGTAAGATGTTCATTGGCGGTCTAAACTGGGAAACTACTGATGAAAGCATGAAGAACTATTTCTCGCGCTTTGGCGAGGTCACTGAGTGCACAGTGATGCGTGACAACGTCAGCGGCAGATCTCGTGGTTTCGGCTTTCTATCATTCAAGGATCCCAAGTGCGTGACCCAGGTGCTATCACAAGAACACTTTTTAGATGGCAAGATTATCGATCCCAAGCGGGCCATTCCCCGCGAAGAGCAAGATAAGACTGCCAAAATTTTTGTAGGTGGTGTATCAGCAGATGTTACCGAAAATGATTTCAAGACCTTCTTTGAGCAGTATGGTACCGTTATCGATGCCCAGCTAATGATGGACAAAGATACTGGCCGCCCTCGTGGTTTTGGTTTCGTTACTTTTGATAGTGATCAGGCCGTAGAAACTATTGTTGCTGAGCAATTCTTGAACCTCAAGGGCAAGCCAATCGAGGTCAAGCGTGCCGAGCCCCGTGGTCGCGAACAGGTCCACAATGATGGTCGCAATGGCCGCATGGCGTTCCCAATGGCACAACAGCAAAATGCCTATGGTAATGGCATGGATCCTGCCATGATGACCCAGTACTACCAGCAATGGCAAGCCTACATGTCCAAAATGCAAGAAATGATGCAGGGTGGTGCGGCAGCTGCTTCTCCTAACCATCCCATGATGCAAATGTATCAGCAGATGATGGCTCAACAAGGTGGAGGTGGCATGCCTCAAATGCCCCAGCAGCAGCATGGCAACGATGAAGGTGGCGAGCGTGAACACCGCCGTAACTACCGAAGAGGTGGTAACGACGAGCGTCATCGTTCGCGCTCTCCTGCCTCAAACGGCCGTCGTCGCATGGGTAGAGACCGTGATCGTGACCGCCATTATAATCGCACCTAAGTAAAACATAGTCTAGCATAATGACATATTTGAGAATACTAGCCACTTGTCAGGATAGCATGGGTATTTTGATTTGATCCTCGTATCTCAAGTGAGGCCTATCACCTCTAGTTGGCAGATCCTCATAAAGTGTAGAAAGTCATAATACTTGGAGTGGTTAGTTCTCACTAATCCTCAATAGATTTTCCACCTCCACACAAACTGGCTCCCGAGAAGCAGCCATATTTAATGTTAAGTTAAGAACGCTGCGACAATATACGTTTTCTAGGGAGCAAGTGACACACTTCGCACCTCAAGTAGCATCACATACCTAATTAAAGTGTCGGTATGGTGGAGTGTCAAGAATTTTTAGAGTGACTAGACGTGTGCGAGACATGCTTGAGCAAGGCGTATGGACTATCTGATAATTTGCTATAAAGAAACGCTCTCGAACTCTTAACTTGACCATACAGAATTAAGATATCTAGTGATCAATGATGTGTACGATACCACATAATTAGCATTCACATCCGTATTCCTTATTGTAGTCTACAATAGAAGCATCAGCCCTGCAAAGAGTCCTAATTGAGCACCAATAGTGTCACATCCATTCGAGCTACTGCTTGCAGGGCTTGAACTAGCGCTCTTGCTGCTGCTGGGGCTAGATGCAGTCGCACTTGACCCCGCACCGCTTGGGCTGGTGCTCTTGGGGCTCCCGCTTGCATTTGAGTTACTATGTTGGGTTCGCGCTGATGAAGCTGGCACTTTCGCGCTGAGAGACTCTGCTGTAACACTGCTGGCCAGTTGACCCTCATTAGATGCGTAGACAGAAAGAGATGTGGCTGTACTATAGTCGCTGGATGCCGTAGTCGCATCATACGAAGCAGCACTAGAGCCAGATAGACCAACAATACTAATCTCCTCGATATCAGAGTCTCCACCGTCATAATTGGCGTTTGCAATACCAACCTCCCAATTTTCAAGGTCGTAAACCACGTACAATCCTCTCAAAATAGTGTCGCCAAATAGATAAGTTTCACTCAGGTCGAGGTCATTTCCTTGAGCAGTGATTCCGAACATACAAATTTCATTACCATTACCGTCGGTAGCCACTGAACCATCAGATTCCACCAAGGGAATCATTAGGTTAGACAGGGATACATTCACTTGAACGCCTGAGAAATCAAGTGTCAACGAGCCCGCAACGTTACAATAGGCAATGTAAGCCTCAAAATCGTTGGACCACTCTGCTTCGAGCGATGCCGCTAACGGGGTCAAGAAGCTCAAGGGTAGAGTTGCCAATGTGGTTCCACTATCAAGCACGACCGGAACGGAGCACTCGACAAGAGTCTGCTCGCCGCCTGCACCATCCTCAATTCCCAGGCTATTGAGCATCACGGACAGTGTAAGGGGCTCCTCTAACTTCTGGTCACGGATATACGAGTACAAAACGGGCACAAGACCAAGATCTCCATCGTACTTGGATTTATCAATTCCACCAAAAAGGATCGTACCTTCGCTCGCGTCCATGTCATTCAAGAACAAAGAATATGCAACAGCGGAGATCAATCCCTGGCTCTTCATTTGATAAGGAACACTCACATAGGTATCAGCAGTGCCATCACTGTTGAATTCAGTAATGCTTGCCTCTTGGTAGCGAGGTCCAATACCGAAAACACTATCAGTAGAGGTGGCATTGTTAGATACAGCAATATTTGCATTCTTTATGGTGGAGCCTCCAATACTTATAGTGTCTTGGCCATAATACCCATACGCACCGGTTCCGTCCGCATAACTGATAGCAAAATCGGTGTTATTCTGATTCCAAGTTGAGCTATCGTCCGGATTGAATATGGTTCCATCTGTGCACGCGACCTGTTCACTACTGGCAACTCCACTGTTTCCTTCACAATAAGGATTGTCAGGCCCAATGAACCAAAGATCAGAGCTACCAGTATCAACAGCTACTGTCACATTCTGAGGGGGAGTTCCCACCTCTAGAGTGACAGCATATTCGTTCTGCAAGTTCTCAAGGGAAACAGTCAGTGTACCGTCGCGTTTAGAAAAGCCAACCTCGACCTGGCGAGGTTTAATGGAATGAAAGGAGAAGCTAACAACATTCTTCGCTACTACCAGCGATGTCTCAGAGAAGAGGATAATGGCTGTGGAGAAGGCACGCATGAAGCCGATGTGAGACTTGAGCTCTATTTACCTCGCGGGTTCTGTTTGCCACTCCCCACATGCATATTTCCCTGCATTTGTAACCTGCGGAATTTCGAGATTGGGCAGAAACAAAGCCATTCTCTACTCAACTTACGCTGTTTTCCTTTATTTCTTTTTTTGCCACAACGTCTAATGCCACGAAATGTGAATACCAAGCCGTCCAAGACCTTGGCGGAATCCTTAATGCACTTCATGCTAACGGTACGCAGTAGGCGGTGTGCTAGGGAGGCGTGGCAGCTGTGGAACGCTTCGACCACGCGAGATGGTCTATGGAGAAATACTTGAAGAAAAGTTATTATAATCTTTGCTCAATGTTTTTGCCATCTTGTACTACCTCGAGAAATTTAGTATCAGTGAGTTGCCACTATATTACCTTACCCTAAATGCCTAAGGCTTATGCGCGCCTGACCTGCTTGAGGGAAGTGTCATGAACACGCGCTGAGCCTTCATTGAAGTGCAACAGTGTAGTTTTGAGAGAGAATCTATTCTTGTACGCCGCTAAATAACCAAGTGCGTCTTAGGAGGGCTTGAGAGCTTGATAACACAAGATGCACGCGGGTTCCTGAAAAAGCCGGCTGCCATTTTCGGAATTCTAGTGCACTGAGCGCATCAACGAAATTACTCGGCTAATGATGTGAGGTAAAAAAGGTATGTAACGTTGTGTATGCGTATATTTGAAGCTCTATAGCAGGCGACTGCGGCTACCTCAAACGACCAGGACCAGCCGGATCCCTTGGCATTCTGCAGCAGGCGAATCCACGCCCTAGAGATGCTTTGGCTAGGCGTGTGCAAAGGGTTCAAGTACGGCTGGTCTAGCACCTGATCTGCAGCCGCAGTTCCTTCTTGTTGTTTCTACACAGAACACAACAGGCGAGCCGTTGATCATTGACTCTACGAAGTGATTCATCCATCTTGATGGAGGCGCTCAAAAAGTCACCCTTCCACCTGTCGGGCTGCCTGAAATCAGGAACGAAACAATTGGTTGGATTAGTACCTTGGATTCCCAGTTACAGAATCAGTCCGAACAAAGCCTAATTGCTCAACGAAGGCTGCGTTTGCCGAAGTCAGTATGCACTCGTTGTGACTAGGAGCTGCATATGTCTACAATATCTGAGAAAGTAAGGGGAGAAATATAACTGGCCGACATGCAGATCTTCAAACATCCCTATGCTCGCACGCCTAGTTACATTTCTATACCATAATGTGCGATAGCCTCACTAACAAAGCCTGCAGTGCCCCAACCGGCTTATGCACTTGATGCATGAGCATTGGTCAGATCTAGGTACACTGCTGTAATATGTTGATTCAGATTAATAAGTAGTGAGACTGCAGAGTACAATAGATGTAACGAGCTCTTATCGCTGATCTCACGAATTCCATATGCGGGCTTCGCAGCAGCCAACCATGAACAAAGCAAACCCCCAGCCAATGACATGTGTTGAAATCATGAACAGCACATCGGTACCATGTTTCGACACTTTGTATTATCCTGTTGATCATCTTCGCAAGTGATCAGCAGGAATCTATAATATACTTCGTTAGTGGACATTTGTCAAGGGAATTATCCCAAGGAAGTCACTGAAATTCCTGGACAATTAAAAGAGTCGTCACTCTCAGTTGCATAGCAGATCTGGACGAAACGCAAACAGCTAGCTGCTTAGACAAATTGATAACCTGTAGGGTACCCATCCTACATGAGCACTCACGCTTGGCATATAATTGCCCTATCCAGCGGAATCACATGTTTGGGGAGCTGTATCATCTGGACTGATGTTATTTGGAATAAGATCAGCTCGCATAAATTCTCGATTCTCAACAATCGTGGCTTCCTGGTTGCTAGCTTAGGTGCTAGCGGTGGGGTCCTGATTACCACGGCCATGAACGGGCTTTTGCACGATTCACTCAAGTACTTTCGAAAATCGAATTACTTGAACGATTCCAAGTCTCAGCATCAGGCACTTCTAGCGGCTGTTTTGACTGGAGTGGTCATCTGTACCTGCTTGAATGCTCTAATTCACGCACTAACCAGCAAAAGTGTTGTGCATTGTGCACATGATGAAGCTGATCCTGAGGCCGGCCATAGCCACTCCCATGGAGCGGGCAATGCCGGTGACTCGTCCACATCTCACAGTCACTCTCATTCACACAACAACTTCCAACCGTTAGACTCTCCGAATGAAGGAACTCCTCTTAAAACATCGATCCAGCAATATTTCTCCACTCAAAGTATTCACCATGCGCCTGTGACAGCTCAAACAGTGCTGGGTCGAACACACCACCTGCTTCGTCAAGACGGCGCAGTGGGCGAGTGTCACGGTTACGAATTGCTAGACGATTGTGCTGTGCACTTGCAATTTACTGAAGGTGACGATGATACGCATGAGCAGGTACCCTTGCACGGTCCTCCGCATCACCACCATGTGCCTACCAGGTACACTGAGTTGTTGAGTATTGGCCTCCAGACCGCGCTCGCCATTACAGTCCACAAGATACCTGAAGGATTCCTACTCTATGCGACCAACAAGGAAGACAAGGATGTGGGTTTCCATGTGTTTTTTGCTCTGGCCGTACACAACTTTTTCGAGGGTTTCACGATCGCTTGTCCCCTGTACCTAGCATTAGAGAGTAGAACACAAGCGGTATTGAGTGCTGCTATTCTGGGAGGGGGTTCGCAGCCGTTGGGGGCGCTGCTAGCATCGCTTTTCTTCAAATCGTCTAAGCTGGATCAGAAACAATTCCTACAGTTTGGCTTCATCGTTGGTGCTACTGCAGGCTTCATGATCATAATCTCCCTCCAGATGATATGTACAGCCGTCGAGTATGGTGGTTCTCAGCGAAAGGTGGTCAGTTGGGCTGTGATGGGAATCATCATTGTATTGGTTACATATGCGGTTTGAGATTATTGCGGGTTCAAGAATTAGCCTCATGGGACCTTTAGACGCATAGGTCGAGCTTTTTTTTGGTTCAGCACTGTGATTTTTCTTCTAGTATTTATTTTATATAGGAGCTGCTAAGGCTATGTGTTGTACTATGCAATTTTCCCACACTCAAAATACCACCTGTAGTAATCCGCAATATGTAGGCACTGTGAGATCCTCCATTGCGTTTATGAGAGCTTGAAGCCTTTGAAATCAATGTAGTCTTTATTTATCAGGGAGATCTGGATGTAGAGCTGATTTATGCTATCTATTCTTGAGATAAATATTGGTTACTTGCAGGCACCATAAGAGAAACATCACCTGGGTGCCACTGAGAAGATCAGGTAAAGATTCAGCACAGATACCAAAACAAATACCACAATGACAGTGATCTGCATTATTTTCGAGTTGCTCATGTCCTTGTACTGACGACCATCGGTGAGCTGAACGTATTCAAAGTCGCCAATGGAGTCATTCGTATCGATCGGAACGCGCATGATTTTGGGGGAAGCGGTAAAGTACACCAATGGGAGCGTAACGAAAGGAAGGAGCAACGAGAGCACAACCTGTGATGCATTTAGGACATCAGCCAACCCCTTACGACCCACAGTTGCCGACACAAACAGGCAGGGAGCGATGGCCAAGCTACGAGTAATCAGCCGACGGACCCAAGGAGTAACGGACCAGGCAATGAACCCTTCGGAAACCATTTGTCCAGCAAGGGTGCACACAATACCGGCACTCTGGCCGCTGAACAACAAAGCAAGTGCAAAGACAGTTCCAGCTGTGATACCCAGATACTTGACAAGCAAGTAATAAATACTATAAATATCAGCATCATAAGCTTCAGGGGTGTGGTACATGGTGGCACCAGCAACAATCAAGATCGCTGAATTCACGAAGATGGCAACTGTGCAAAGAGATATTACCAGCTCAGCGATAGTATACTTCATGCTGTAGTTGATGCTCTGGATTGACGGCTGATATTTTATATCCTCTCTGTGGGCCTCCTCCTCTGTGATTATTCCGTGTTGAACGTCATATTCCTTAAGGCGAGGTTGCACAAGACCGGAGCCCAAGTACAGACTATGGGGCATCACAGTGGCGCCGAGAATTCCACAACTAAGATACACAGCCTTGGGCTCCAACAGCGTTTTAGAAGGGAAGAAACCTTTGATGATATCGCCTGGGTTGTGGGGTTTGATTGCACTCAACTCAAAGCCAAAGCAGATCACTACGCCCGCGACTAGGACAGTGACGAAGTATTCAAAGTAGCGCACAAATTTGATTGGACCATTTGGATTGTAGGCCAACAGCACAAACAGCACATCGATGACAGTAATGAGAACGCCCAGAGTTAAGGGGACGCCAAAGAGAATGTCCAGCGAGATCGCCATCCCCACCACTTCAGCCAAGTCCGTGGCAATAATAGCGATTTCAGTGAGAATATATAGTGTATAATTGAGCCATTTGGGAAGATGCTCACGGCAATTCTCGGCCAGATTCAGGCCAGTGACTGCCCCGAGGCGAGCACACAGCACCTGCAGAATTACCGCAAAAATGTTGGACATTAAGATCACGAATAGTAGTTTATATTCGAACATGCTGCCTGCAGCAATACCAGTGGAGTAATTTCCTGGATCGATGTAGGCAACGCCGACAATCACGCCAGGGCCAATAAACTTGGCATAATTCGAAAGAACCTCTGCACAGCGCTGGCCAATCCTCACAACGTGTTCAAAATTTGGTCGTGTTTCCATGAAAAGCGAAGATAATTCAGGTACAGTCAAGGTGAGGTTTCGAAGTCAACTCGCCAGACAAGTTGACTAAGCTTCTTCGGGTGGTCTCACGTCGTGCCGACAATTATCGTGCGAGCGTGTGGAGACGCAAGGCAGATTGGGGTGCCGCGACACAATTCTGTATCGTGTTGATGTACATTAGGATATCGTGCGCGTCGATGCAACCCCGTCTCGAGACAGATGCTTGCGCCACATCCATGTGGTTGCCACCTCCGCATATGGCAATACTTCGACCTGCATGCGTTGCCTGATCTAAAACCTTAGACTGCCAGTCCACTAATAGGGAATGTTACAAAGATTTTCGAGAATTTGTTGTCTGGTTCAGTTTCTCGACTAAGAGGACCCTGGTACCATAAAACCTTAGTTCTTGCATTTGATCCATTAAGCTGCAGAAGACTTGGCATGCAGCAAACCTATGTAGGAAACTAGCTCAAGTATCTCACAATTGATTCATATACGCTACTTTGAACTGGTTTTTGAATTGTCCTATCCTGTTTGATTTGACACATTTCTCCCCACTTGCATACATCAAATTTCCATCTTAGAGGTGTTGCACTTGCCCAGTGCAGACATGAGCTACTACCCAGTATGCTACCACAGCCTTGCAACAAAGTGGGGGTACTCAATATATAATCCAACGCAGCCAGGATCTCTTTATCAAAAATGTACAAGTCTATTATCCTCGCTGCTCTTGCTTCTCTCGTCGCTGCCGATTTCAATGCCGATGCTAGTGCGGTCGCTGAAACTGCCTCTAAGCTCGCTTCCCTCGTTAATGGTTGGAGCTCCGGTGATGGGCTCTCTGGTGCTTTGGCCATTCAGCAGACCTACGACCCTCTCTCTTCTGCAGTGTTGTAATTGAAGAGCTCTGTTGCTGGCACTGACCCCAAGACTGCCAATATCGATGGTATTAACAACATGGCCTCTGCAGTTACTTCCTTGTTGGAGGCTCTTGCATCCAAGGCTAATGACTTCAAAGCCGTCGGAGCAGAGCAGATTGTGCAAGGCGATCTTAAGGGCCTTGGCTCTCCTTCTGCTGACATTGTTAACGAGCTCGTCTCCATTGGTCAAAATGACTGCAACCTCGTCAACAGTGTCTCCGATGATGCCAAGAAACTTACCTCTGCATTCTCTTCTGCTGCAAGTGTTTATGGTGTTGATCCTCCTTCTTTCAGCGAGATCACTTGCAGCGGTGGATCTTCTGAATCCAGCGCATCAGGCTCGTCGTCTTCCTCATCGGTCGAGTCCTCCAAGTCTTCCGCCGAGTCCACCTCGAAGGAGTCATCGTCCAGCAGCCACAAGTCCAATACTACTCATGAGACCACGACCCATTCCAGCCCCGTCCACTCTGCCAATGCGGCTAATATCGCCCAGTTGGCTGGTGTCGCTGCTGCTCTCGGTGGCACCTTCCTCTTGCTCTAAGTCTCCAACCATCTACCATTAAAAATTAATCACTCCTTTAATTAAATCCAGATATTAACTGAATCAAAACCAACGCACGCATCTAATATATCACTTAGTTAACGCTTTTGCGATGCCAACTTATAGTGCATCGGACCACAAGTAGAACCACATATTCCAACCTTGAAGACTGGAATTAGAAATTTGATTTGCCTAGGAGTAATTAGTTTCACTCGTTAGACCCTTCACGAAACTTAGTTGCTGCACAAAACTTTCTCAACCTGACCTATGCGTGATGTGCAATATCATTGAATTTGTATTCACATTCCCTAACTCCTCAAATTATCTCATTTATTGGCATAACGGGTGTCGCGCCTGATATCAGACTATAATTTGCCACTAAACGCCACCATAACTTTTCACTCCGCTAAATTTCTCAAATGGCTGAACCGAGCCCAAAACCGCAGAGCACCGAGTCTTCAACAAATCCTAAAGCTGAAGCACCTAATTCGAAACCAAATGCTAAGCCCCGTGCTGAGTTCCGCCATCCAGTGCTACAGATGATGGGTATATCTCGCTTGAGAATTCCTTCCCGAAACTGGATGATATTCTGGGCTGTCACTGGTGCGATAGTGGGTGGTTACTGGTATGACCGTTCTGAACGCAGAAAAATTCGTCAGGCCTGGAAGGACAAGGTAGCTGACCTTGCGAACAAGCCTATGGGTGCCCTCGAACTACCTCGCAAGGTGAAAGTTTACATGGGGCCTCCTCCTCAGGATTATCTGGATACTACTGAACGACACTTCAAGCGTCATATCAAACCCTATCTGACGGCTGCTGCAATTGACTACGAAGTGGTTTCAGAAGATCAGCAGGGTCACATTCGTGCAGAGGTTGCTGAGAAGATAAGGAACGCGCGGAGAGCCGCAGAGGGTCTTCCCACCACTGGTTACATCCCCGATGATCTCGATGAAAAAATTGAATCAAAGGTAACTCGTGATCCAACCGGCGGAATTATTTGTGTCGGTCGTGGTGCCTATAAGGAGTACATGGCCGGGCTACAAGAGGGCTGGATGGGCCCACTTGAGGAACCACCCAAAATTACTGAGAAAAAGCGTGAACGTGCAGAAGCCGAGCTCAAGAAAGAGCAGGAAGAGGCTGAGAAAAAGGCTGAAGCTGAGGCCAAGGGTGAAAATGTGGATTCCCAGCAGGATGATGAGCAGCCGAAGCCCAAAGTCAAGAAAGCCGAGATGTGCTGGCTGACTGCGGAAGAATATGACAGTGCTACCCCTGATCCAAGATTCTACGCGTCAAAACAAGACCCCATTGCAGTAATGACCAACCCTCACCTTATGGGCTTCCTGAGAACCCCACAAAGATTTGTGCGTTTTTTCAATCAGCGCAAAGTCGCCGAGGAATGTGCAGAACAAACTTACGCCGTTATCATGCAACAAGTGCGTCCTTTCAATGCCTTAACTGATGTTGATTTAGGGATCCAAGATGAAGAGGATTGGCCCCATAAGTGGAAGCAAAGAGGCGAAGACAACAACTCTGAATGGATGCGTCCGTTTAAAGTTGATGATCGCATCGCGGCCCACTTGGAGGTATATGATCCTAAGGTAGCCAGAGACTCTTCAGGCAATTAATGTACATACAATGAAAATAAACGCTTCTTACAGCGTGGGGACCTTGAGCCCTTGCACGGTTAATGCACGTCAGTATATATGAATAAATAATGGCAGCTCGAGCCTAGGTTTTCACTCAAGATTTCTTGAAAATCGAATCAATGGAATCATGAGCATGTTTACGAGCATTAAGTTTTGTGATATGCTTTTTGGTAGAAGGCAGTTCAGAAGTGGAGTTTCTGCGCTTTGGTGATCTTCTTACATTTTCTTTTGATTTCTCCTTAGGTTTGGCTGTCAACCTGGAGTATATTAGGATGTATGCATTCTCTTGCTTCTTGACCTTGTTCTCGCTGATAGAATGCACTTCATCATCATCATAGACTGCCCATCCCCCAGCGGGCTGACGACAAATTGCAATATAATGGCCAGAAGAGAGGCTGCGACCCTCGTGTACGATGATTGCTATTAATTTGTATCTCAGGTGCTCCTTACGGGCCGAATAATCGTCGAGACTCAGGTTAATAGGATAGGAGACAGCCTCCTGGACCTTTTCGGCCTCACTCCCATCGAACTTGAACCGCTTCAGATGTACAGTTAAATACTCTGGCGCGGTGTATATACTGCAAAATTTGAATGCCTTGGTGACCTGCTTGCACTTGGAGCACTGGTATCCATCATTTTTCTTTGGGTTAAGAGTCTCTGGTTTGAAATAGTCCCTGATTGCATCTTCAAGATTGATCTTGCCGCTGCTGGTCCGGTGGAGACCTACCGCCAAGTCATAAAAATCCTGGAAAGTTGTTGAGTCCGTCTTGCAGGTCTTGCAAACGATCTTTTGCTCAATGGATCCAGCAAAGATATCGTAGATTATCGAGTTTGTTAACTTGACGCCTTTGGGACACGAATCAGATTGTAAACGGTTCATCAAAGACATGTAATACTCGTGAGAATCTTCCTGTTGCCAGACTGACATCATACAGTTGATATCTTCTAGTCTTTTTATAATTCTAGCCGGGTAGACACGTCTTTTCTTGTCGGTCACCCTCTTATAAAGGTTCGCCAATTCGGTAGTGACCATCGAGGACTTGATCGTAGGGGAATACTCACCTGCATATACATCAACAAGGTATTTTGCAATAGCGGGGATATGGAAAAATGCCTGGATGGCGGAGTTCATGTAACAGGTGACGCCTCGATTCTCGAGCCCGACGATCGACTTGCCCATGACCTCGGGGTTCCAGGACTTTATGACCTTGTTATTGGTTCCCCTATCTTTCTGGCTTTCATTGAAATCATAAAATGCTTTCGGGCTCTCTTGCTCGCCGTCGCTGGAGTTATGTTCAGTTGGATCTGTCGAGCTTATACGTGAGTCGTCTGAACTCAAATCTTGATCTGAGCTTTCGTCCTCAGATGACGAGGAGGTTTCTGGACTATTCTCGTCGGAGAAATCTTCGTCGTCACTAGAGCTGGAAATCATTGGTGTGGAAGGAGATTCTCCGGCGTCCAGCTTAACCATAACATACTTTCCCGGCATCATATTAATGGCCTCAGGAGATTTCGCCGGGACAAAATTAATTTCTTCCAGGTGGGTGTCCTGGTTCATAATGGTGGCCTTTTTGGATGAAAACCTCGAATGTTTATCTGCACCTGTAAATTTTGAACTTCGTTATGCACCCTTACCCTATGAGATTTTCAAGGACCATGTGGTGGGGACAAATCTCAATAAATGTGTCAATTTTTCTACTCTACGCCATTATGCGTAGGCTTGGTGCTTGAGAAACTCATTTGCATCCGGAGTATACTAGAGTGTCCAAACTTGAAATTTTCGAGCCAGCTATTAACCTAACCCTGATTTAAATTTTCTCCATAATCCTCCAACTACCCTCAGTTTCTAGATCTAATGGGTAAAACTGAGAAGAAATTCGGAAAGGGTCGTTTGGACCATTATTACCGATTGGCCAAAGAAAAAGGCTATCGTGCTCGTTCATCATTTAAGATCATTCAGTTGAACCAAAAGTATGGATTCTTCAATCAGCCCAAAGGGCAAAAACCAAAGCCAATGTGCGTTATTGACTTGTGTGCTGCCCCGGGAAGTTGGTGCCAGGTAGCTACTCAGCAGTGCCCAGTGAACTCTCTAATTGTCGGCGTTGATCTTGCTCCTATCAAGCCACTCCCGCATGTTATCACCTTTCAATCGGATATCACTACCGACCACTGTCGTTCACAATTGCGAGGCTATTTGAAGACCTGGAAAGCCGACGTGGTGATGCACGACGGTGCCCCTAATGTGGGTATGTCCTGGACTCAGGATGCTTTCACACAGTCAGAGCTGGTTTTGCAAAGTCTCAAACTGGCAATAGAGTTTCTTGCTCCGGGAGGATGGTTCGTCACAAAAGTGTTCCGCTCTAAGGACTATAATAAGCTGATGTGGGTTTTCCAGCAGTTCTTCGAAAAATGTGAGGCAACAAAGCCTCCCTCTAGTCGTGGTGTATCTGCAGAAATCTTTGTCGTTTGCAAAGGTTTTAAGGCTCCGAGAGAGATCGATCACAGATTGCTTAACGCAAAGTACGTTTTTGAGGAGCTCAAAGAAAAGGAGACGGCTGGTAATATGCAAGCCAAAGTGTTCAACCCCGAAAAGAAGACGCGTTCTCGACAGGGTTATGGTGACGATGCTAAAGATCTAATTATCAAGGCTACCCCTATCATGGATTTCATCGATGCTGAGGATCCAGTTGCTACGCTTGGCAATTCTACTGAGCTTGTATGGGACAAGAGCGTTCCTGGCGTGCGCGATCTGTACAAGCTGCCCTTAACAACTCCAGACTTGCTCGAGTGCTTCAAAGATTTGCGTGTTCTGGGTAAGAAGGACTTCCGAACCATGTTGAGGTGGCGTGTCCAGGCTCGCAAGTTGCTGGGCATTGACAAACCTGAAGAAGAAAAGGAGGAGGTTAAACCGGAGCTTTCTACTCAAGAACAAATCGATAAGGAGTTGGAGGACTATAAACAAAGAGAACTGTCTCGTCGCCGTCGCGAGCGTAAGCACAAAAACGTAGAGAGGCAGAAGTCCGTCGTGCGTATGCAGCTAGGCATCGAAACCCCCATGGAGATCGGTATCGAGCACGAAGGTGACAGGGGTGGATTATTCGACCTGAATAGAATTCGCAAATCCGGTTACGATCCTCGTAAAGACAAGAAGATACCCTCTAGCGTCCCTCGAGCAGAAAGGGATAACGATTTCGACCTAGGCGATGCCGATTTGAACGACCCTGCGATGGCCCCCTCTGACGAGAGCGAGGAGGAGAAAGATGTCATTGAGGTGGATGAGGACGATATTGATCAGCTCGAGGAGCAGCTTGACAATATGTACGAGCGCTACAGGAGTGAGCAGGCCCTTAGCGCAGAGGTCCAAGCAAAGAAGGAACGTGAGCGTGAGCCATGGTATGGTATCAACAGCGCCTCGGAAGCTTCAGATGTCGATAGTGATGAAGATCAAGATGGTGCTCGTCTTAGCTCCAATGCCAGCATGTTCTTCGATGATGATACCTTCAACGATATGGCAGTTGCTTCGGGTTCTTCGGAAGGTGACACCGACAGCGAAGTGGAAGATGTTAAAATGCCTAAACTTGAGAATAAAAATTCGCAACCCGAAACCATGGAGGCTGACTCTATGTCGGACGAAGAAGAACGTTATGATCCCACCAAGGCTGATGAGGATGAAAATGACAAGAACATCAAGATGACTTTGGCACACAAGTTGGCGACTGGAGAGATCACTAAACACGATCTGATCAACGAAGGTTATAACAAGTATTCCTTCCGCGATACGGACGGTCTGCCAAACTGGTTTTTAGATGACGAAAAGAAACACTCAAAGATTCTAAAGCCAATCACCAAAGAGGCTGCTGCAGCAATCAAAGAGCAAGAGAAGACTCTCAATGCTCGACCCATTAAGAAAGTGCGTGAGGCTCAGGCAAGAAAGCAAATGCGTGCAGCTCGACGACTCGAGCGTATTCGGAAGAAGAGTGAAACTATTAGCGAGGATGGCTCTAAATCTGAAATGGAGAAATCCGAAGCAATCGCCAGGCTGTTCCGTAATGCAAAGAAAGACAAAGTCAGGAAGCCCGTCACTGTGATTAAAGCCGCAGGTGTTAACAAACGCTTGCAGGGTCGTCCTAGGGGCGTCAAGGGTAAATACAAGATGGTCGACGGTACTATGAAGAAAGAACAACGAGCCCTCAAGCGCATCGCAAAGAAACGCAAGTAGATATTTATTTAATTAGTGCATGTTCAGAATTCAATGGGGAACGCGACCTCAGGAGCTCTCACTGTGAGATCACTACCTCTTTCTACAATATATATAATTTTCACACCGCGCGGTTGCAGTCTACGGGTTTGTCAGGGGAGACTGTACACATCAAACAGCCCCTTGCCCTCGTTCGAGCTCTTTACATGGTAGAACTCGCTTGTGGCTCGGATCTGTACGTTTCCTAACCTTGTCCCCCCTAACCTTCCCCTAACCACTTCCCCAATAAAGGCGAGGTTCCTAGAAGAAGTCTTTAGGCGCAGCGGAGCTTTCAATGATTCTCGCACGGTTTACTGTATGAATCCTCGATCGGAATTTACTTAGTCATCATTGAGCCGTGCCGAGGCTCGATCTGCTCCACTTTGCGACTACACACCAAGCAGTGTGTCCATCAGGTGTGTTTTGGAGGGGAAACTGTGATCTGGCCCTGCTCTTTAGCTCAGTGTCACTAGGTAGCTGGCGCCAATGGGTCCATGTGACTATCGTGGTTAGTAATCATGTTGCATCGCCACGCCTTAAAATCCTCCCATACCCTCACACTTGTTCAGAGACGCATCTCCAGCTTTCCAAACCTCGACCCCAACCCAAGTCCTTACCTTGATATGTCTCGTAAAGCTTCCGCGAACAACGCCTACGTGAATGGCATGGAGGTGTCTGGTATTGATCCACAGATTGTGAGAGAAGAGCAACAGCAAGAACGGTCCAATGAAACCAAATTGAAGCTTCCATTAGGTGGCGTCAACGCCGGGTTTGGCGGAACTGCGCATCCTCAACACATTTTCTCAGATCAATCCGCGTTCCAGGGTTTGATGGGCCAGTCCGGTCTCCAAGCGACTCTGAACTCATCGTCTCCCGGGTCCTCTACAGCTCAAACAGGGCAACGGGGGTCTGGTCACGTTAGTAATCAGACGCCCTCACACAGTCAGCAGCACGGTCATCAGCGCCATCAGCAAATGCAGGCCATGCCACAAGCGCCACAGTTTGGTCAGAACCAGCAGTTTCCTCAGATGACTAACATGTACATGCAAGCACAGCCTCAGTCATCGAACCAGCAGGTGCGGTCCCACCAGCAAGTTATCCCTAACCCTCAGACCAAACGAACGTCAAACTCACGAGTCATCTCCTCAATCGTAGGCAGCTCTGGTGATGTCAAACCAGGAAATCGTGACCTGATGATGTCGTCGTCAAGCGACCGTTTGAACTCGCCACCTGTGAGTAACTCAAACCGGATCGGCAAACGTCGTGTGCGTCTTGGCTGGACGGAGGAGGAAACTCGCCATCTCATGGAGGGTTGTAAACGTCATGGTGTTGGCAACTGGAAAAAGATCCTTACTGACCCCAGTTTTGAGTTCAACTGCCGTACCGCTGTCGACCTCAAGGACCGTTTCCGCACATCTTTCCCAGAAGAGTACTCTCGCTTATACCCCAATGCCCGAACTCATAAAGTCAAGCGTCCCAACGGACCCAACGAGATGAGCTCTCTTGTCAAGATCAACCGTAAAGAACGTCGTAGTTTCACCCCTGAAGAGGATGATCGTCTCCTCCAGGGCTTCCTCAAGCATGGGCCTGCCTGGAGCAAGATCCAGCGTGATCCAGCCTTGAGTTTGGGAGAACGTCGATCTACTGACTTGCGTGATCGTTTCCGCAATGCGTTCCCCGAAAGATACACCGCTGCTGGTTATAAAGGCCGCAGTGGCGGAAAGAACCTTTTGCAGAGTCAAGAAATGGCTGTGCAGAGCTCACAGATGCAACAGATGCAGCCCATGAATATGCTCGAAGACGACGTACACTTGCCCCAGCATGTTGTCCCGAGAGCTTACATGCCCCAACACCCTTTGCCTTTGCAAGGAATGCAAGGCATGGGTTACCAGTACTTTACGAACTGAGTATCCGGTCGCTATTTATTGCTATTGATGATATTATTCTATTTACGTTATATGATATTTGCTTAATTTCAACCTGGTCGTAGTCGAATGGGCAACTCCCTCAGTCGGGCAGTTCGAGGACTGTGCCCTTTCTTCTAGCATTTCTTGGCTTTGCTCGCTTCTTGGATTAGTGCTATCATATTGCATGCGTGGCAAGACATTTTCACAGTTGAGATCTGCGGATTAGGTAGCTACTACCAATTCACAGCCGTTTTCTGCAGTCAAGGTCAGCCATGCATCCAGCCACATGTTGCCGAACTTGGTGGCAATGGATTTATTGCTTAATGCTGTGCTGATCTTGTCCTTGTATGGTATTCCACGTGCGATCATGACTTCATTACGTTATTTTCTTGTTCTCCTATGCCTTCTTCTTGTCTATTACATTGAGTTTCTCGGTGAAGCTGCATCTGTATCTACTTTGTCTGCGGGCGCCTGCATTTCGGTACTTTAGCTCATCTGCATATGTGACGAGGCCATGTGGTCCACACTCTCAGAGACCAAACAATGGAACTCGTCAACCAGTTTTTGCAAGTTTTGTGCTTCTCCTTTATGGATTCCTCGGTTGATTCAGCTCCTCTCGGCTTGTACCAGGCTTATTGCGTCATGGAGGATATGCATAAGTGGCTGGGTCTGTGCTCAATTGCATATGGCTGAACCACTTGCGTCCAGAAACGAGTTGAAGCTAAGCAGTGATATGCACGGCCAGTGCAAGTTATAAATACCTGGTGACCACCGTACTCTGGCATTAGCTCATTGCAACACCACTCCTTCATTCTTTCTTTACACTCACTCCGTCAGTCTTTCAATTATCATTCACTCTCTTTGCAATGCAGTTTATTTTGTCTTTCATTCTCTTTACTTTCATGGCCCATGCCGCCCCCGTCTTTGTTTATGTTACTCAAACAAAGGCTCCAACCTATGTGACTGTTAATAACGGTAACATGCCCCCTGGAGAGTACTCCACTGACTATGCCAATGCTCAGACTTATACTACTACTCTATGGCCTCCTAGTAGTACGTATGCTACTGTGTTGGTATCTACTCAAGCTCCCGAAGCCCCTGAGAACCCACCACAAACTACCCCGAGCCCGGAGCCTGCTTCCCCTGCTCCTACTACGACCTCGGCCCCTGAGAATCCTGCCCCTGTTACTACTTCTCAGACCAGCGCTTCCCCTCCCCCAGCATCAACTCCTGTCGCTGACACTCCCAAGACAACCAGTCCTGTTTCTCCTGCTACCACTACTTCAAGCACAGAGGCTCAAGCTCCTACATCCACTGTTTCGTCTACGCCTTCGTCCAACGCTCTGATCACTGCCGTGCCCAAGTATATGGTTTATACTCCCTTTGCCGATGATAGGTCCTGCAAAGATGCGTCAACAATCAAGCAGGACCTCACCTTGATCAAGAATAAGGGTATTGAACGTATCAGAATCTATGCAACTGATTGTGACTCATTGAACTCCGTCCAGCCCGCTTGTAAAGAGCTTGGTCTTCGTATTGTTCAAGGCGTGTGGATAGGTACTCTTGGAGTAGATCATGCCAGGAACCAACTGAATGACCTAATTAAAAATGCCAACGGTGACTGGAGCATTTACGACAGTATCATTGTTGGTAACGAAGATGTCGCAAACGGATACATTTCCGGAGCGGACCTCTTGTCTGCTGTTAAAGAATTTAGAGGCACCCTGCAATCCAATGGCTATCAGGGCAGCGTCATTATTGCTGAAACCACCGAGGCTTATCTCGGCAATGCAGATCATCTGTGTGATAGCAGCTTCCCTTACATTGGCTTGAATGCCCATTCGTATTTCGCTTCGAGCTTCGCAGCAGAGCAGGCTGGTGAGTTCGTTAACACCCAAAAAGGCCTTGTGTCTGGCGTGTGCGGCCGAAGTGATATTTGGATCTCTGAGACCGGTTATCCTCACAAAGGTGATTCTAATGGACTCAACATTCCTACAAAGGAGAACCAGGCTGCTGCTGTCAACTCCCTATTGGAAACCTTGAACAAAGACATGGTCCTACTAGCGCAGTTTGATGATTTGTGGAAGGATCCCGGAAAATACGGCATTGAGCAGTATTTCGGTGTCATTGACTCCATGAACTAAGCTGCTTCGAATAAATCGGATCCTGTATATAGTATTTATTGTAATAACATTCTTTTGTGACCTTTGGCTATACTCCTCCTGTTGTTGGCCTTGCCATTATCGATAGCTTGGGAGATACAATTAGTTGTCGTAGTCATACTTCTGAGGCGAAGTTTGGGAACTGAATACTTGCTCGAATAATGAATAGGAATATTATGGTTATTCAAATAAGGAATGAAACTGCACCAGGAAATCCTATAGAAACCTGCGGAAAACGCGATGTATAGTCGTCAAGAAATTATGGACCAGTTGGCTAAGAACATGCTACACATTGTTTTTCGTGCCAGGAAGTGCTGACTTCTAGCCAACATGGATGGGGATACTATACTAACACCTGTTTTGGTCTTGAGCAGCAGAGGATTTTATTTGCACTTAATTTTCACATAGCCTAGACGGGATGACACCAAAACTACGCGAAAAATAGACGCAAAAAAGGCTAATAAGCGAACGGGGTGGTGCTCGTATCTTGGGCCCAACAGCAACTATTTCAGATGATCTGCAGGCATACATCCTCGAACAGAGGGTCCCTGCATAAATGGCCACATCGGGAACTTTGCAGTGATGGTGCAGCTATAACGGTTCTGCAGATGGAGGGCGGATAGCGAGAGATAACACGCATTTGCAAACGAAATAGTTGGTGAATAAAGAGGCATTTTCATTGTCATATTTTAATACCGCTAAGCGTAAGGGATAGTATATAGCTCATCTAAACCCGGGAAGTGTGCCAAATTTTTTACAGTTTTGACTGACTATGACCCTTCTCTATCGCGTCCACAGCAAACTGAGCGAGAGTAGCATACAACTTGCCATATTTGCTGGCTTGAGCGCTCGAGGCTTGACCCTGTAGATTACGTGCAGCAATTCCGTGAGTAATCACGGCCAGCCGAACGTGAGCATAGACCACAGCAAATGGCCAGTCAGGGCGGGGATCATAACCTGTGAGACGTGCATAAAGACCCAGCAGATCATCGAGCGTTGGTAAACCAGGAGTATCAGGGTCAATACTGAGAATTCCCTTAGGTTGGGGCTGCGGGAGGGAGTAGGCCTGCAACAGATTACCAAGATCGGCTAGAGGATGCCCAATCGTGCATAACTCCCAGTCGAGGATCCCTATAACTTTATTCTCGGTAGCGTGGAAAACGATATTATCGACTTTGAAATCTCCGTGCACAATCGCGACCCTCTCGGAAGGGATGTGCTTTTGCATCCAGGAAAAGATTTTTTCAACATCGGGGATGGGCCCCAATTGCTCCCCGGTTTTCTTGTCTTTGGCCTTGGCCTGAGCATCTGCAATTGCTTTGAGGGTTGTAGCTTGGCGAGGGTAGTGACTGGAGAGGTTCCTGGTCATATTCGGGGGAAGCCCGATCTTTGCAGGATTGACCTCGTGCAACAGTGCAAGGGTTTCGATAACTGCATCCCACAGGGCCCTGCGATCAGTGGCCGAGACTCCTTCGATGGAAACATCGTGGAAGATACGCCCATTCAGGAACTCCATCACATAGAAATCGGTACCTATGATGGAGTGGTCAGTGCACAGCAAATACATCTTGGCCACTGGCACCTTAGAATTCTTGTAAAGAGCCTGCTGCATGTAAAACTCTCGATCAACTCGGTGGGCTGACTTGGAGAGAAGCTGTCCAGGGGGCTGCTTGCGGAGCACGAATTTGCGGTTCTTAGCGTCAGTAATCTGGTAACTGGGGTTAGATTGCCCGAAGCCGAATTGCTTAATTTGAAATGGAGCGGCGAAATTGTCTGGTTGCTGGGAGACCAGGTAATTTCCCAGCTTTTCAAGGTCAATTGCATGCCTAACTTCTCCAAGGTCTGCTTCTGTATCCACTCTGCGAGTCATTTGGTGGGTGGAATCGCGTCGATTGGTTGAAATAGTCTGGGAGAACCACTAAAGCCGAAATGTGGGGTAGATTACCTAATATTGAACAATCCGTAAACTCGGCTACTCGGTCCAAGATCTAGGATTCAACCGGCAACAGAGATAGGGTAATTATAGCATGTCTCGGAATTAGTATAAGGATTTCTTGGATACATGTAAGAACACTAAATGAGGTATATTTATGATACATTCATGTAAATTTTTAGATCGATGTGAACAAGCGGTATATTGCGGCCCAGCGGATGAGTTAGACAATGTGTACATCTTTTGAGTGTCCCTGTGCATTCAGCGTAACTGCATTTGAAATACGGGTTACCTCGCAGCAAGGTGCGAGTCAATGAGCTTAACAATGGTTATGCGTGAAATATCGAGACACAGCAGCTGCAAGCGTTACCGAGATATTCGAAAAAGACGATAACGGGTGACTCTAGGCACATGGTTAGTGGTTATGCGATATAGTTGAATGCATCTTACCAGCAGCTGCAAGAGTCGATGATCATTTCCTACCGTAAGTCAGTCCAACGTTGGAAAATACCGCATGCAATGCAAGGGGTGCTTTGCAGGCAAGTCAAGGTATCGGAACAGAAAATGAGCTAGAGCTAGAACAAGTTTAGAGGAGTATAGAGGGTGCGGGTTTGGATAATCTGGTGAGTCTAGTTTTGAGAGAGCTCTATAAATCGAAAGCGAAGATGCTGTAGATGTAGCGGCAACGCATTATGTAGATAAATAAATTAGATTAGTTCAAAAGAGGCAAATGCTCATATTCCTTCCGGAATGCTATTCTCGGAGATGCATATAACTGCTGCTCGGCAGTTCTGGGTGGATGCGCTGAATATGCCTTCGTCTAGCATCCTTGCGACGGAATGGGGCATGACAGCGTGGACAAGAATATGGATAAATGTTTGTGTGATTGATAATGTGTCTTCTCACGTGCTTGGAGTACTTGTAGGACTTTGGACACAGAGGACACTGAAATCTCCCGTTTGCCAATTCGATGGGAGCTGCATCACTTTCGGCCATGAAAACACTCATGGCAACATTTTGGTCTGCTTCATTAACTTCAGAATCTTCCGATTTGGCTCTTACTTGCATAGACGGCGAGTGCTGAGTCATTGCGGCTGTATCACGGAGGCTCTCCTGAGCCTGCGACAGATTAGCGGGAAGAGGAAACCCTCGAGGAGATGGGCCCATGTTCAAAGGGAACCCCGAGGATCCTATCATTGGCTTCGGTTGCATCGGCGCTGGGCTCGACGATGCAACCACTGGTGGTGGGAACATGTGGCGCAGTGGCGGGAGTTGAGGTTTCAGAGTCCCGGATGGGACCTCAGCATGATGCGGGGTGGTGACAGGAGGTAACACAACCGGTGCCATGTTCAAGTGTGGTTGAGGCCCAGCGGGAATATAGCCAGGCACGGGATTATGCAATATTGGTAGGTTGCCCGGGGCATGCCAGTTTTGTGGTTGATTTTGATTTTGATTTTGATTTTGATGCTTAATGGCCAGGGGTTCCGCTGTGGGTGTAGACCTTGTATCGTCTGAACTTGTATTTATCCTGCTATGAGGTGCCCCCCCTGGAGGTGATGGTGGAAGTTTTTCATTTCCAGTCGGGGGCTCATTACACATGAGTACGTTGGATCTCCGTCAACTTAATATGCTGCCTAGATGGAGGAATATATGTTATAAGCACGCATGGAGCCTGCATGCAGAGACATGCAGAAGGGTGCATGAAGCTGATCTGCAGGACAAGGAGACAGAAATTTCTCAGATCGCTTCAACCCGATATCATAACATGGGCCACTATTGATTAAATATAAACATATAGTTACTAGCAACTTTGAAAGCGGCTACTTACCGTTATATACAGTGTGCTAGCGCTTTCGTAGTGTTGGGACGGTAAGATTGACGAATCCTTGTTTTCAATGATGCGTTATGCGCGACTGGTAACAGAACCGAAGCTGCGAATAGAGTCCGAACGTCTACCTGTGCAACATCACTGCAAATGTTTACGTTGTGTGCAAATAGTCTTATCTCTACATCACCCCACTAGGTTGATTCACGAGTTTATTTAAAAAATCAGTTTGAATGTCGGTTTTCTCTCGTACAATTGTACGCCAAGCCCTTGCAACGCTAGCGACCATAACACCAGTAACCAGATGGAGTCGCAATAGGCTGGCGGTGAAAGCTATGCCAAGTAGCGCTGATTTCCGGCAATTCTTGATCCGCGCGGGCAAATCTACAAACACCATCAATGTCTTCGATCAAAATGGCAGTCTTGTATTTATCTTTGAGAGGACTGCGTTCTGGTCCTCCAGCTGGATAATGCTCGCTGCACCGTCCAGAGCCAAAGTCGCGAAGCTACAGATCAGTGATCTGGGCCAATCAATTGAAGTATACAATAGTGGCCTTGTTTGGTCGCCAAAGGCCTTCTCTTTCAACCGCATGTCCTACCGATGGACACGTGACACAATGCTGTTGGTCCAAGACCAAAGTGGGGGGACTGGCTCTGCACCAAAAAAGCAAGTTGCTAGTGTTCAGCACCTGAGACCGCTGAGGTTTGACTGGCAAGTGCTTGTCGACTCCAACTTTGATTCTACAGTTGCAATTGTAACTGCTTTTGCTGCGATGCTCTCTGAATGGTGCATAGTAACTACCAATGGTAGACTAGTTCGACCCACTTCTGGGGTCGGTGGGTCTCCGGCTGGAGTTCTTCAAAATAACGGTAAGAATGCGTTGCCCGAACCCATGCAGCAGCAGCCTGCAGAGGTTGCTGCACTTTCAGGTTGTCTATTAGCCTACGACAAACCGAGTACTGTTCGCGATTTCTTTAATCCGCCATTCTTCTTTGGAAAGTGAGCTGTGTACCCACTCAGCTTTGTTCGTAGTTTCGCCTCTGTAGTAGCTCTTTTCGTCTAGCTAAGCCCTGTTTTTAGGCACCAACAAAAATACCACATTCGCGATCGACATGGCGCCCGCGAATAGAGCATATATTCGAGTAATTCTGCCGTTTTCTATTATGGTTTCAAACACCAATATCATATTCTACAGTTAAGCCCTGATAAGGCACTCAGTGTCGCGTCACTAACCGCGCATATTACCGTCACCCCCCGAAATCTAATTTGGACCCATAACTCAACACCTGTTCCTTAGTCATATGAGACAAAAGCAGGAACAACTTGCAGATCACAAGGGAAACCGTGCGTCTTGGGGTAGGGGCACGTTTCAACCCTTTGCGTTGCATTCCCTTGCTCCTAGTGGCGTCGCGCCCAGCTATAGCTTGGGTTTTGCCGTACAGATAATTAATGCACATCATGTATTCCATTCGTGCCAAGGGTCTCCCAGACTCGGTTAATCGAAAAACACAAACTCTCAACCGTTATGCACATATATGCAGTTACTCCCGTAGCCTCATACTACCGCGATAGTAGTTGAATGAACCGTTACACTTGAGATAAACAGCCCCCCAGGCTTCCGCTACATGCATAGATTTCGCCACGCTTGCATACTAAGTCAGAAGCGTGAGCAACAGGGTGTTGGTGTTTTGGTTCCATAACCCACGGTTCATTAGTGAGTCATTCCCCACAGTTGAACCATTATGTCTCAACCCATTTGATAGATTTCTGTAAATGATCACAGCCAAAAATAGACCGCTGGGCCAATTTTCTCAAGATTATCTAAGGGATCTAATATCATCGCGCATGAAAGCTTTCAGGCGCCCTTACCGGCAGGAGAATTCAACAAAATGCTTCCCGTATGAGGAGTGCAGATCTCGCGAACGTCCAAGGCACCGGATACTGCGCTGGTATAGCATCGTCGCTGATTATGGGCTATTTATAGACGTATCTTGAAATTTGATCTAATACTGCGAGGTGGGCAGAATAGGATCAGGCGGCTCGTCGCAGCCTAAATGTCTCAAGGTCTTCTAGTATGGCCTGCAGGACTAAATGATGATATCGAAAGGTTCTACTGATGTGCAAAACAACATAGAGAACCACTCGTGCACTAGAGTTCGTTTATCATTACTAAGTCGATCTCGAATCGATAGATGCGCATTTGCTTAGACAGCTTGAAGGAATTGTTAGCTAACGGTGATCACTGAAAAGATATGCCCTCCGTATTATCACTCCAGTCCCATGTCACCCATGGCTATGTTGGAAACAGAGCGGCTACTTTCCCCCTTCAGTATCTTGGCTGGGACGTCGACGCCCTGAACACTGTGCAGTTATCGAACCACACGGGTTATGGAAATTTCGCCGGTACTAAGGCTACAGCACAAGAAATTGAGACTATATACGATAAACTCAAGGAGTTGGAATTTCATTACGATGCATTTCTCACTGGATACTCTCCTACTGCACAAGGTGTAGAGGCAATGGGCAAGATTGGGCAAGACCTCAAAGCTCGATTCCCCGATCTTCTATGGCTTATGGACCCAGTAATGGGTGACGAGGGGAGACTCTATGTTAGTGAAGAAGTGATCCCTGTGTATAAAGACATTCTGAAATCTGGCAAAGTTAGTTTGATCACCCCTAATGGTTTTGAAGCTGAGACCTTGACAGGCATCAAGCTAGACTCGACTGCCAACATTCTTCAGGCACTTGACAAGCTCCACAACGAGTACAAAGTTCCAAATGTGGTTATCTCCTCGGTTGTGGTTGAGGGAAAGTTATGGACTATTGGATCAACTGCTGGGTCTATGCCCTTTTACTTCGAAACAGAGCCCATAAACTCTTACTTGACTGGTACTGGAGATTTTTTTGCTGCAATTCTTCTAAGCAACCTTTACAATACTCCCAAGGACCTAAGAAACGCACTGGGACGTACTCTGTTTGTAGTGAGGAAAATACTCCTAGAGACGTACAACCACGCTAGGTCCAAAATTTCAGGCAGAGTTGAAAGAGGAGACTGGCGTTCTATGCGTCATCTCGAACTGAGAGTCATCCCATGCCGCAAGGAACTAGAGGCCGTTGGTTCTGTAGAGTCCCACGACCTGAAGTAATTAGCTGGTAGTTGGCATGTACTAAGGAGGCATACAATCACTTGAATAATAGCATACCTCTTTGGATATATAATAAAATAGTG
This sequence comes from Wickerhamiella pararugosa, assembly GCA_023628975.1. Taxonomy (NCBI): domain Eukaryota; kingdom Fungi; phylum Ascomycota; class Dipodascomycetes; order Dipodascales; family Trichomonascaceae; genus Wickerhamiella; species Wickerhamiella pararugosa. Next base: position 847,381 of record JAMAJQ010000001.1, on the reverse strand, counting down.
CCAGTCTTCCTTTATGTACAGTATATAAATAACGCCTAGACTACTGCATCAGCAGTCTGGATAGCGGGAGCAGTGGAGTTGTAACCACTGAAGCCACTTGGACCCAGCTCAGGACTAGTAGTTATCACCTGAGAGCTTGAGGGGTCTGCAGTCGCTGATGTGGAGACATCTAAAGAGAATGATGTTGTCACCGTCGAAGGGCCTGTCAGCTCTGATGTGCTGTTGGTACTGACAGAAGATGAGACTGGCTCAGAAGGTGCCTCAGAAGTCTCCACTGAGGAGGTTGTCAACTCCGATGTGCTACTAACATCGGTAGAGGTCGTAGCAGTCGTAGCAGATTCTGAAGAAATTACCTCAGAAGGCTCCACCGACGAGGTTGTCAACTCCGTTGTGCTGTTGACGCTGGTAGAGGTCGTAACGGCAGAAGAAACATCAGAGGGGACAACGATAGATGAGGAGACAGATGAAACCGTGCTGATTTCAATCGATGTTGTCGTATTAAGAGCTTCTGATGTCTCTACTGCTGTTTCGAGCGCAGACGTATCACTTGTAGCTGAAGTGCTGGTGACATCTGAACTTACAGATGTGTTGGCAGACGAAAATTGTTCTGTGCTTGTAGATGGGACACTAGAGGTGCCGTTTGATGAGATAGATGTCTCTGTAGTTTCCGTGCTCAAGGTACTCGATGCTGTGGCATCAGTTACCGAGGATGTAGCAATCGAGGCGATACCTGTGGAGTTGCTGGCGGAGTCAGTTGGAACGACTGAGCTAGATTCTGTGCTTGCCACCAGGGAGGAATTACCAGTGCTGGCGGACACCTCAACAGTTGAGTTTCCAGAGGCTGCAGTCGAAATTGAACCCTCCACACTGGACGAAATGGTCAAAAGCTCAGAATATGCAGAAGTGGCAATGGAGCTATTGACAGCCAGGGAAGAAATTGGGACAGAGACTGAAGCGAAACTTGAGTTCGAAGAGGGGCCAGTAGGGCCAGCAGCCAATGCATTAGTGCTGCTGGAATTTTGATACGCTGTGATGGTGGTAGCGGGAGTAGTGAAAGTCTCGACAATAGTCTGATTTGCCGATATGTGAGTGCTCGTAATGGTCGCCCAGCTAGTACTCACATTAGCCACTCCGTTAGCGGTAACCCACACGTCTGATGCAGTGACAATGTCATCAATATAGACAGTACTTTCCTCATCGTCGCTAGAAGTTTCTGAGCTGGTGACCTCCTCAGCGCTTGCGGTGATGGTGGTGACTGGCACAGTGGTAGTGGACGTGTAGGTCTCGTTTGCGCTAGTGAAGGTGCGAGTCTCTGTAGTCCACGAGGTGTAAACAGGAGCGTTCGCCGTAGCGGTAACATACGAGTCTGACTCGGTAACGATGTCGTCAAGATACACCGTGGAACCTTCGTCTGCGGAAGCCGATTCTGAAGCCGATCCTGATCCAGTACTTATAGTGATGGTTCTGAAGATCGTAGAAGTGATCTTGACAGTTGTAGTTAGATCATCTGAGGTTACGACAGTAGGAATCGTAGTAATCTGACCAATTGTCTCGACAACATTGGATGCTACAGTCTTCGTGTTGGTAACTGTATTCCAATTAGTGTAAGTTGTTCCATCGATTACTGTAACATGGAAGTTATCGCCAGTGACTACTGCATCATCGAAAACTGTAGAGTCTGGTTCAGAGTTGGTTTGAGCCAAAAGTCCGGTTGGAGTAGTCTCGAAACTCTGTGTATCCTCTACGTTACTCGTCGCCACGACAGTATTAGTTACAGTATTCCAGTTGGTAGAGGTAACGCCATCCTGGGCAGTAAGCCAGTAATTAGGTTCGGTGTAAATAGAGTCATCGAACACTGTGGAGTCGTCCTCTGAAGAGTCTGTGGCGCTAGGGGTAGCATAGACAGAGTAGTCGGTCTTGATAGATGTGTACTCCTGACCCTGATAAGTCGAGACGATAGTAGAGACAATGGTCTCAGTAGTGCAGCCAAGTGTGCACGTAGTAGGACCAGTTGTGGTAGATTCTACTGATGGGATCAAAGTTGACGGCCCTGCAGGTGCAGGTGCAGAGTATTCCTGGACAGTTTCGACGACAGTGGGCGATTCCACCGAGGGAACCAAGCTGGAATCATCTGGAGGTTGCGAGTATCCCTGGACATTATTGATGGTGGAGGGCACAGACGCTTCAACGGAAGGGCCCTGCTCAGCAACAGTTTGGGTAGCTGTTGGCGCAGCGATAGGAGCCACTGAATTAGTGGTAGCCTCAGATGCAGCTCCCACAGATTTGGTGACAGTGACGGTGCTAGCAACTGGTGTAGTTACATCACCGCCTCCTCCGACATTCACAACGGGATAAGTCTCCGGGGCACAGCTTTGTGTGACATATACCTGAACGGTATGGTGGAGAGCTGGATCCTGGTATTCGCTCGCACCAACGGCGGCGAATATAAGGAGTGTGAGCAAAGAATGGTTCATAAGATTTCCGTGAAAGAGTGACAGGGTGGGAGAAATGTAAGGTGGCTGCAGACGGGTAGTCTTATACTTTTTCTGATGGCTCAGTACCAGCCGTCTGCTTGCATTAGTCGGAGCCACAAACCAGCCGCTTATGCAAGTTTATGCATGGCGGGTGGAGTAGTGCGCGTCGAGATACTATATTTTGGCGAATACACAAGAGAAAGTTGATGAGGACCTCTAGAAAAGACCACGATTTCGAGGTGTCTCGCTACCAATTGCTACAGGCAACCGAAGAGACGGGATTTTATTTATTTTGCGGTGATCGTCGTGAGGCACGTGCAGGTGGCTGGCCTGCATTCCTTGTTGAGGTGCTTGAAGTACCGTGGGCAAGAAGCTTCGAGATGACTCTTTCACATTCTGACGGTGCACCGACACCAATAGATGGTTATTTGTCGCTAAACTGGCCCCAGCGGCAAATCGTTACGACCGTAACCATCCTGAGTCATCGCTTAGATCTGTCTGCCAGCCACTTCACTTTTTACATCATGAGCACCTGTGAGGCTGGAATTCCGCTATATGCTGTTCAGTTTGTCGACAAGGATCACATAATTGCCGCTGGAGGTGGTGGGCAAGGTAAACATGGTGTAGCAAATAAGCTCATACTTTTGGAGTACGACTACAAGACGGAGACTTGCCAAATTAGCAAGGAAAATATTCTACCAGCTGGCTCCGACTGTCCCATGTCTATGGCTGTCTATGGGCCCAGGCTTTACACCGGAATAAACTCGACTGGCTCAACCGAGAATCCCCACTTCCGTGTGATGGATCCGCAAACTCTCCAGGATTTGGCAGCTGTCCAGGTTTTCACTGGCGATACTCCCAAGGGGGTTTATCAGCGAATCACTGCAGCAAGCGAAGATTTGGTGGCGATTGTTGGTAGCTCGCCTAATTCTTCGAAGAGCTACATCTACGTAGTAGAGCGTAAAGATCCTACTGCCACTCTATGGTCGATGACAGTGGATAGTGACGTGAGTGATCTGAGCTTCGACATAACCGGCAGCTCGCTAGCCGCAGCGACGCCGCAAGCAGTTCTTATCTGGCAGGCTCAAACTGGTAAAGTTGTTCATGAACTTCCTGCACCTAGCAATTGGCAGATTGTCAGAGCACAATATGACGGTGAAACAAGACTGGTTGTGGGCTTGCAAAGTAGAGTTCTCAAGAAAGCCGAACTAAGAGCCTACGAGATTCAGGATAAGCCGATGATGGTGTACAAAACCGGAGTACCATCCCGCGCAATCAGCTGTCTAGGTGTAGGTGGTGATATAATTGCTGTTGGTACGTCGTCTGGAGATGTCCTACTCTTCAACTCGCGTCTCTCGCGACTGTCTCACTACAAAGGTGCCCACAAGCTCCCAGTAACCTCAGTTTCAGTCAACTCAGAGACTGGGGCCGTTGCCAGTACGTCAATTTTCGGGTCTATACATGTCATTGGTAAGGTTACTGCGGGAGGAAGTTCCCTGCTCAGTTTGTCCACTCTGATATGGAGTTCGCTTAGCGTTGCAATTCTAGCAGTGCTTGCATTGGTTGCTTTCGCGCAATTACAGCAAGACCCACTAATGGGACCGTTTTTGCATTGGCGAAGTGGAGTTGTTAGTACCGGAGTATTGGGCCACGATACTGCTTCCAAGACGGAGACCCTCGCGACGGCCACATCTGCCTCATACAAGACCGAAACGGTTGTGGAGACCGTGGTTTTGGAGACTGCCGAAACTCTTGAAATCTCAACGGCAGTCATGTAGAGCACCATCGGGTTATCGTTGTTATTTATTGGCGTAGTGCCATATTGAGCTATAATTGACTGAGCTGGTAACTAGTAATACGGTATTATTGCAATTATTACGCAGGTAGTATAAATATTAGGACTTGCTTTTCTTGTCTTGCTTTTTGGCGGCAGCATCTTCGGGCATGCTATCTCCCATGCTGGCTTCAATGTCTGCCAGAGTTCGCTTTCGGGGACCATCTCTTCCCAATTGGCGAAATGCATTTGCCTTGAGAACATTGAATTCACTATGATGATCCTCTACCCATTTTTGCGAATCAAGCTCTTTTACTGACTTCGTATGCTGTAGTGAGTCCTCAGCTTGCTCCCATTGTTGCATCCGCCGGAGTATTTCAGATCTACCCACTGGATTCTTGCTTGCAGCATTGGCGTTCCATTGCAACAGAAACTCAAGGTGTCTTTTCTCGAGCCGCGGCCGTGATCCTGTCTTGGACAGGCCCTCCTTAACGAGGAGGTCCCGTAGAGCCTTGTCACTCAGCATGTGATAATTGACCATTACTTTCTTCGCTGGTGTTTTTTTCACACGCAGACTTCCAGGATTCCCGAGGCACTGTGAAAGATGACTTCGTTCGATCTCCTCGATCGGCATCTTTTGGTTACATATAGGGCAGCGAGCCATTCCGTTAGATTCCTCTGGTGATGAAGATGGAACGACCTCCTCTATTTCTTGAGTGGGGACGCAACTTTTGGAGAAATCATCCTCAGTATTCCCTGTGACTAGGCGATCGAGCTCGGGTCGTAGCTTTTGCCAACTTTCCACAATGTCCTGTGCAAAAGGATTCGACCTCAAAGACCCCGCAAATACATCTGCCCGACACACTGGGCATTTTGATTCACCCGAGATATGTCGCCGAATGCATAGATTACAGAAAGTATGCCCGCACGGAGTGGTTTCGGGTACATTCAGCAATTCTTTACAGATCATGCAACATAGTTGATCTTCGAATTTGTCTAACGAGCTCGTACTCATCTACTTGAAATATTAGTGATTCTTTATTTTGGATATATTCGCATCGTCATTACTAAGCCAAGATGTCGATGCTCACTGAAATATCGCTTGGCACCGATGATTCTCGGATATTCCCAGCAAGAATCGTTCCAATAGAGCTCCCAGATCCCAATCTCGATGGCTTCTGGCGTAGCGGTAAGTCTCATACCGTTTCGACCAACGGGAGCGGCATTTTCACTGGCACTTCTGGTCACACTGTTTCCTGGAGACTCGAGAGCAGCAAGCTCTGGATTTCTTTGCTTGATTTGAATGGTGATTCGAACGGTTCAAACATACTCGAGTTCAGCACTCAAGTTGCCATTCTCGAGAATTGTGTTGCCCTGTCACAAGTCGATCACTCGCTCGTCGTAGATTTTCTCACCTGTGAGGGCGTCATGTATACACTGCATTTCCCATACAATTGTTTTTTCGACTGGAACCCTCCCCACTTTTGGAAGCAGATGAAAAAGCCCCTGAACTTTTATAATGAGGTCCCCCTCAAGTTGCATGCTGTCGATGCCCATACTCTAGTAGTATGCTTGTCAAATGGGGAGCTTGCTAAGTTGAGCCGACACGATCCCCTAGACAATGTAGACATTGACGCTAGGTTCAACTCGTCAGAGTCTTTCTTGAGAAGGATGGTCTCTTCACAAACGGTACCAGACCATCCCAAGCTCAGTGTACATGCGCCAATTGCCGTGGCATCGACAGAGTCAGACCTCATCACCTATGCAATTAACAATGAGATCCTATGGTGGGACTTGGCTAAGCTCACTGTCAAAAAGACTATGCCTGGAAAGAATGCTGCGCATTACCTGGTTCAACCTTCGAACTACCTCAAAGTGAGTGGCTCTCAGCTATGTGTGTTTAATATCGACTGCTTCGTGGTGTACGCAAGCTATGAGCCCAAGTATAAACTCAGCATCCCAAACCCTGTCAAAGGATGGCACCTGGTGGACTACGTGTTCGATGCTTCCACAGCAACCCTCGTGGCTGGCTGGAAGTCAGATGGGGTCAGTCGGATATTTGAAATCTCTGAGAGCTCGACACAGGAGGTAAATCCAAAGCACTTTCCATATCTGGTTCCAGACAAAGATGACCTAGACAGGTTCTTTGACATCATTGTTGGTACCTTTTCTCTGGACATAATCATGAAAGCGTTCGAGAAGTCTGGTGGAGAGATCCTAGACGGTGACTCAACTCTATCTCTACGATCCAGTATTTTTCAATTGTTGGGAGAAGATACGCTCACCTGGGCTAGCTTTGCTACACTTTGCCAGAGTATTGAGGCCAGTGAAGGCGAGTTATTCTCTCTTGTCTCCAGCAATGATGTGCTATGGACGATGCGACGATCATTCCCCACCATCCTAGTCAGAAAACAAACTAGTGAGAGGAATGAAGTGTCTGAATTAATTGATAAGTTATGGGGATGTTTCACTGCCGAAGCTGCAGGTAGCTTTGAGCGCGCTCTTCAATCTTATCTTGAAACTACTTGCATCGGGGCAACTGCCGTGGCATCTATATATGAGAATCACATTGAGCCTTACTTGAATGAAGAATCGATCATAGATGTTCGATCAAGTATGGAAGAGCTCGAGAACCTCGACAATGCCCTCTTGAAGTTATTGAACTTCTCTTACAAGGATGAGTGCATCCAGGACTCACCCCTCACCCCTGTGGGTATTGCAGCCATCAGTGGCTTTGCATTGAGAAGCGCAGGTGAGTTCCAAGAACTGACAACTAAAGTGCTACTGTTTACGTTCTTGGCTATGGGGGAAAAGCTGATTGACCGTGCTGTCCAAATCTTCAGATCTGGAACTCAATTATTACGGAGTGCGAAGGCAATTCTCAGCCTACAAGTCCCATTAGGCTCGTCAGGGAAGTACAACATCAAGGTAGCAGTGCTCCAGATTTGCTTGTTGCAGCATCCACTGAGAATAGAGAGCATGAACTCTCTGCTGCCAGCTGTGTGGAAGTTGCTTGATTTTACTAGAGGTGATAATGCGGAACTTCTCCTAACGCTTTTGAAGGAAAGATGGGATTCTGCAAGTCTGTTAGCTGCTGCTCAGTACCTGGGAAGTGACAAGAGTTCCCTTTATGTCAAGGCATGCGCACTACTGACAAACCCAAATAGTAGAGCAAGCGGCGTTAAACTCGCACGCAAGATTTCGCTTTCAAAGTGTGGAGTTTCTGGGAATAGGGACTCGGCCCTGTCGAACTATTATATCGAGCTTGCTAAGCTTTGTGGAGCATACGATCTCGGAATAGACAGTGCGCTCGAGTTTGCCAAGCTCGCTGCTCAGTATGCCCCTCGAAGCGAGCACATCAGTATTTTCACAACCCTCCTGGATATATCGCTCTACGCAAATAATGACCTGGCTGCGTATGAAGCCATATGCGAGCTTTACAACAGAGGCGACCCCGAGTTTGATCTTCACCTGAGACAGTTCCTTTCGTCCGTTCTGAGTCGTCGTCCCGTCAGCTATATATGCAATGAACTCATATTCGCTGGTTTTGGTGATGAAGTCGCGAAGGCAATCATACAGACAGAAGTAATTGGAGGTGTAGATTCCTATCGGCTCCTCTATTGCTGGTATATCAGTCGCCGCAACTACGTGGGGGCGACTAAGGCTTTATATGCTCGTATCCTTGATATGAAGTCAAGCAAAAATTCAAGTCCCGCCGATGTGAAGGAAATGAAGGAACTCTATTCTATGTCTATGAATGCCCTGAGCATTATCGATCCCCAAGATCGTTGGTTTGTGGTCGCCCAGAAAGTGATTACCCAAGGTGATATTATTCGTGAGTATGAAACGATCAGTGCTTAGTGCGAATCGTTTCCCTAGAAGAATATATTTTTACCGGTGCTTTAACAAGCCGTTCGGCAGCGCCTTTTCGGTGAGATTTCTAGTGTCCCGACTCTAATTAGCTCAATTGCTGATATGCCTGGCTCCAAAATATCAAAGACTGTACCTGTAGCGGTACATTTCTGGAATATGAGCCACACACCATGAAGACTACGATTAATATATTATTTTCTCTATAGCCACGGAACTTGCAGGTTCATGCATTACATTCATAAAGTGGTACATGTAGTGGCCGGTCAGTGTTTTCAGTTTCAAGCCAAAGTTTCAATAAGCAGTGGGACGTCGCGTAAATATCGAAGTGGTAAACTATCTATGATCGAAGCACAAACGTGACCTAGCGGTAGTTACTTGATTCTCGTGGAGGTCATTAAATATTAAATAGATGAGATAGATAAGATGCATGGATAATAAATTACATTGTGAAGGACTCCTCATAGTACTGCACGTACGATTTTGATTTCAGTAAGTTCTGTGCGCAACAAAAACGAACAGCGTCGCTCATCGGAGGAGGTCCACAGCAAAAAAACGCGATTGGTCCAGTAGAGTTAGCGATTTCCTCATTAACTATCCCCTCAAAATCTGGACAAAAATATACAAGCTCGATATTCAGTGGATGGAGTGGACTTTGAGTTGCAATTGAGCTTCTACCGGATTTGTTTCGCTGGGAATTGGTGGGAGGAGCCAAATTTACGCCCTCTCGGTCATCAAGATGTATAGTGACATTAACACTAGGGTGATTGTGAAGTTTCATAATCTCCTCCTCAAATAACTCAAGCACTTGGATGGTCGATATGCACCAGTGTAAATGGTAAGTTCTGTCGTTGCTCTCCCGTAGGAAATGAGCAAGGTGACCATAAACTGCAGTGAAACCCACACCACCTGCGTACAGGGATACCTCCTTGAAGCCTTCGACTGAGAAAGGGGCTCCGTAAGGGCCATCGAGCCAAACACGTTCAGTCAGCTCCGAACCAGAGGATAAGGCCCTATCGTAAAGTTTCTTGGTCATCCCTTTTTGAACCTTGGCAATAAACCTTAGGTTCCCCCTAGTAATAGTAGGTATGACACTGAGAGGATGGCTCTGGTAAAAGTAAAGCGGGTCACCAAAGTGAATGTAGTAATAAGTCCCACCCGAAGGCTGAATCCTCCCATTATACTTCACAATGACTTCTAAAAAGCCATTAGGATGGGCTTTGATAAGAGCATTGTTATTGAGCCCGTTGACCCCGATTCGTCCAAGACGCAGAGCCCGATCGAGTCCCCAAATAGCCCAAGTGATGTAGTTCTGCTCAATATAAAAGAACATGGAACTGTGGTACCAGGTTGCACACAGTGCGAGGGCTGCCATTGCGATGTGTAGATACTTGAAGAACTCATAAGCAGGAGCACGAAGAGTTTTCGTGGAATGGACGCATAAAAGCGCTATTATGATAGTACCCACAACACCCCACTTGAACCAAAATTCTCCCCATTCGATGTGCAAGATACCCCTCACATGAAGTTTATAGGTATATGCCCCCGAATGCACCAATACATCGACAAGAAACATTCGGGCTATCCACCGATGCCAGATGTTGAAAATCTCGAACTGCCATCCCGTGATCCAAATGAGCACATTATTGCGACCTGCGAATAACCATATCAGAGGTAACTTATAAAGGGCCAAGCAGCCGGATCTCCAGCCCAGCCAGCCTGCCTTATGTGCTGAGTCTATCACACGGGAGGAAGGTGAGAGAGGCACCGGATAGTGGTATGCTAAACATGCTGTGCAAACGGCGATATACCCCAATATTAAAAGGCTGTGCATACGGTTGGGATAGCACAGTTGGATATGGCGAAATATCCTGACTGACTGAGCACGGTTCTTGTGGAATAGCGCGGGAATCGCAATATATCTTCTTAGGTAGCGTGCCACAGAATTATTTGCCAAAACTCTTGCACCTGAAGGAACAACCCAGGAAAGCAAATTAAAGAGCGCTTGTATAGCCAGAATGGCACACACATACGCCACTGTAATTCCACCGAGTCGGGTAACCCACGTCATTTGCCATATATTGTCAAGTTGGCGCTTAACTACGGGCTCGTTGAGCAATGCAGAAGAATGCAGAAATGCCCCAGAACCGGTGGTGTTGGCTTCTATCCAAGTCTGAGTAACAGGGATCGCTGTTATTAATGCCCTCATTTCTTCAGCTGTATACTTTGGCTTTTTATGCTTCCACACTGCACTCATGTAGTCCCAAGATTCCTCAGTGGTGCCATGGCCATATTGCTTGTCCAGTGCTGCATTCGTATAGTTTCTAAATTGTTCAATACAAGTGAACTGAGAACGCAAATAATCGTCATTGTTCATCATGCATTCACAATAGAGGTTTTCGTCAAAAAGATATCCTGCGCAGTATGACGAAAATGCTGCATTTCTGTAAAGATCTGAAAAACAAGGTGTATACCAGTGATCAATAGGCCAGGCATATGCAAATCCTGTGAACCCAAGGGCTGCCCAAGTGCGCATATCGGCAACTTAGTAAGAGATCAAATTTCACTGCATCAATGAATTTCAGAGACGCAAGTCCGAAGGGATGCGCAAAGCTTACATACATAAATGCAGGGTGGGTCGTAGACTGCGATATTTGGTCGAGTGCTTAAGGAGAAACAGTCCCGTTAAAAATGGTTGTCATTAGCTGACGCAGATATATCACACACGAATCACCTCCTCTAATCCTTCATCGGTTATTTCACCTATGGGCAGATGGTAATCGAATCAATCAAAGCCATTACTAAGTAATGGTCGTGCATCTGCTCAATATTGGCTGCACTCCGGTTTGCGTAATTTTTATAGACATACACTATCTGATCTTGAATAAAAGTAAACTAGGCTTTTAACAGCGTGCTCACTCGATAATGGTACTCTAGGTGGTTGCGTTGTTCCCTACGATCAGGCGCCAAATAACTGTGGCGAACTTCGTAGCCCTGAACTTGATCTTGATCCACCTTTGTACTACGTGTGAGTGTCCTCAGCCATGTTATTGAAGACGTATATACGCATATGCATGGGCCTATCAATCTGATAATATAGCCATAAGGTTAGGGGTGTTCATAAGACTGCAGATAAGTTGAGGTCGTCGACTATGGCAGGATCACATAGAAGTACTCAGACAACGGCCAATACCCCATTACAACCGGCGACGCATGCAGCTCCTCAATGTTGTGGTCCAAGGAGACACCTTAAGCGATAGTCACATACTACTACTAAATATAAAACCACTTCGTGTGCTGTATTCCAGTGTCTTGCTTGTGGCATGCATACAAAAGGCTGCATTTGACTGATGTGGCATCTCAGAACCTATGAATGAGACAGCATTTGGTACTTGACCTGGATTGGCTAGGTGGAGAGCGGCCATAGATTTGCAGCAATAACAAGATGCAAAACTAGCAGCCTAAAATTCTTGGAATCACAAGCAAGGACGCACATCAGCAAGAAGCTTAGTATGTGATATCTACAGTTGTGTTAATTTTTAAACACATGAATCAAAAGCTTCTCGAGGTGCGACAAATCTGACTGATTATCTCGTGATGCACCGCTTTTATTTTATTACACACAGAGGGCGAGTTACCCCCGCAGCATAATCGGTAGACAGAGGATCAGATTAGATCATGCTCTAGCTCACATGAGGCGTTTGACTACAGCTAGAATGCCACTTTGCAGAACATTTTGCAGTTTTGGGTTTGGCATTTAACTAGGTGAATATGCGTTGGAATTCATAGTATTTAAAAGAGTCGTGACTTACAAGTACGAACTCCTTTAACACACACGAGTAAAAGTTTGGAGTTTACTTACATGCTACATGCATGGCTACATTGTAAAAGATTCCTCGTAATATTGAACATAGTTTTTGGTTTTGAGAAGATTTTTCGCACAAGCGGTGCGAATCGCATCGCTCATCGGTCCTGGGCCGCAGCAGAAGAATACAATTGGTCCTGTAGAGCTCGTTATCTCGTCGTGTACAAGCTTCGCAAAATCAGGGATGAAATGGACCTTTTCAATGTTTAACGAGCTTAGACTATCTAAGGAAGCACTCTTAGGTTTCTTCTCAGGAGGTGTGCCTGCAGAAGAAAGCGCTGATCCGATTCCTTTATCATCAAGATGAATAGTCACATCGACTCTCGGGTGATTATGAAGTGTCGTAATCTCCTCATCGAATAGTTCGAGTACTTGGTCAGTCGATATGCACCAATGAAGGTGGAAAACAAGGTCTCCATGTGTCTTCAAGAAATGGATTAGATGACCATAAACAGCAGTGAACCCAACTCCACCAGCATATAAGGACACTTCTCTGAAGCTCTCGATAGAGAAAGATGCTCCATAAGGACCATCTAGCCATATGCGCTGCGTGACTTCGCCACCAGATTTTTCAGAACGCATAAAAAGCTTTTTGGTCATGCCTTTCTGGATCTTTGAGACAAACTTCAAGGTTTTGTTATCACCAGTCGGGACTACACTTAGGGGGTGACTTTGATAGAAGTAGAGAGGATCGCCAAAGTGAAGAAAGTAATAAGAGCCTCCAGACGGTTGCAAAGCTCCATTATAATCAACATTAATTTCCAGGAAGCCGTTAGGATAGGACTTGATGTGAGCCTTGTTGTTAAGTCCATTAATGAGAATACGAAGAAGGCGGGCAGCTCTGTCGAATCCCCAAATAGCCCATGTGGTGTAGTTCTCCTCCAAATAGAAGAAATCCTTGCAATGATACCAAGTTGCAACTAGTGTCATAACAGCCATTGCAATGTGGAGGTATTTGAAGAGCTCATAAGCAGGGGCTCGGAGTGTTTTAGTAGCATGGAAGCATAAAAGGCCGATCAGAACCGTACCAGCGATACCCCACCGAAACCACCCTTCTTCCAATTCAAGGGTGTAATAGTCCTCAATAGCATACTCAACAGTGTAGGCAACTGAGTGAATGAAAACATCAACAAAAAACATGCGCGCAATCCAACGGTGCCAGATGTTGAAAATCTCAAACTGCCAGCCAGTTACCCAGATCAGAAAATTATTACGTCCAGCAAAAAGCCAGAGCAATGGCATCTTATAGAGAGCCAAACAACCGGATCTCCAACCCAACCATCCAGCCTTGTAAGTCGAGGGTGATGTATACGTATAGGGGGAGATCTGCACTGGGTAATGAACAGCCAAGCATATAATGCACACACCCACGTAGCCAAATATTAAGAGACTATGCATTCGATTCGGATAACAAAGTTGTATATATCGAAAGAGTCTCACTGGCTGGGCACGATGTTTGGTAAACAGTGCGGGAATGGCAATATATTTACGAAGATAACGAGCGACCTCATTATTCGCGAAAACTCTTGCTCCAGAAGGAATGACCCAAGAGAGAAAGTTGAAGGAAGTTTGCACAACGAGGACGAGTGCGACGTAGGCAACAGTGAACCCTCCTAATCTATTCTCCCAAGTCATGTGCCAGATAGTATCGATTTGACCATCAACAACAGGCTTGTTTAGAAGCAAATCGGAATGCAAGAATGCACCTTTGCCGGTGGCATTAGCTTCGACCCAAGTCTGAGTGACTGGATTTCGAGCGATGACATCAATCATCTCCCGCGCAGTATACTTTGGCTTCTTGTGGTTGTATACCGCTTGCATGTAGCTCCAGGATTCTTCGGTGGTACCGAACCCATAGTCATGTCCGAACGCTTCGTTGGTGTAGTTTCTGAATTGTTCAATACACGTGAACTGTGTACGTAAATAATCCTCATCGTTCATCATACATTCTGAATAGAGACTACCGGCTTCAAGAGAGTACTCTAAGCAGTAGGCTAAGTATGCTGTATTAGTATAAAGGTCAGACGAACACGGTGCATACCAATGATCAACGGGCCAGGCCAAGACAGGGCTAATGATCCCGAGTATTGCCAAGGTTATCATCTTGATGGGTCAAGAATACGGAATCGAACTTTTACGGCCTTTTCATAGGCAATGCGTGCACGAACAACACAGTAAGCTCGCATATACATATGCAAGCCTCACTTCTCGTGGGGAGAAGTATCAGTGCAAACGTTGGCGGGAATACAATGCTGTACTCATGGGAATATTCAGAACGTGTCCTATTGGTATATTTGGCGAGCGCCTTGAGGTGACCTACTAAAGTATGCGTAATACTTTATCGAATCCATCAATGCAATTAGTCACGCTGCATCAATATTTTCAGGTTACCTGCAGACGTGCGGCAAAATGGAATCTGGTACTCCTGGTAACACAGATCTCATTCTTACACATCTCAGCGAGTATCACCAAGAGAAATATTTTTTGATTGCCAACCTGCAAGACCTCAATGACTTGAACTAGCGAGTATGGCCAAGCCTGTACCTGCGTGCAACATATTGAAAGCCAGGGCAATCGTGCCAACGAAAAGATACTAAATACTAGACCAAGTCACTATGAAATCAATGGGAATATGACAGTCATCCCCCCAACGTTGGCATTGATGTCGAGATACCATTGATGGATAAAGGTAAAACCACCTACAGGGTTAGGGTTGATCATCGCATTGCATAATCCAGCATGCTCCTCTGATCATCATATCATCTACCAAGCTCATATTAATGAAATCCTATGGCCAATAGGGCATGCCTTGTTCAGGAGTTTCCTGTGTACGTGCAGGTGTTTAAGGACAGTTACAGACGAAGTTATGAAGATGCAATATAGTTGCATGAGTAGTCGCGCGGCATGCATGAACAGTTATATCTTGCTGATGTAATGACTCGGATGATGGTTATAGCAGATGCTTTATAGCGACACTTTGATTGAATAGATAGCCAGCTATGGGCCCTGTATGGCGACGCGCCACGCTCGTTACTTTTTTTCGAGGACTCACAAGTATATGTCACAACGAATTCAAGGGATAGTCTTCAAAGCGACACATTGGTATCCCTTTTCATACAACTAAGCTAATCAGGGTTTCCCGGAATAAAGTAGTTTGATAATGTAGTGAGAAATTCCTCATAATACCGAACATAGTGTATAGTTCTTGAAAGGTTGTTACACAAGCAGCGCGACTCGCGACTCATGGGTGCAGGGCCGCAGCAAAAGAGTACAATTGGTCCATAGAGCTCGTTGTCTCGTCGTGTCCAAGCTTGAAATCAGGGATAAATTTAACCTTGTCAGTATTCAGCAAACTTAGACTGTCAATAGAATTAATCACAGGTTTCTTTTGGAGGTGCGTCCCATCATTCAATGGTGCAAGGCCACAACACAAGAAAGTAATGGGACTCCTGTAAATTATTTTATCTTCCTTTAGGAGCTTAGAAGAGCCTAAATGAACGAAAACCCTCTCATTGTCTGATATCATTTACCGTGATGCAAGTATAGGACGTTCTGAGTGCCTTTGCTTGCACGCCAGTTGGGAAAGTAACATCTCCAGGCGCCCATGTCTGTTTTTCAGTTGATATTTCTTTCGTTGGGACGACATTCTATTGGAAGGCTAGGTTAATATCCAAATGCTGGTGAGCATCCTTGGTGATATGATACAACAAATAAGACACTCAGAATATTTGATCTAGAGTCACTGTCTCTTCGCGAGCTAAGGTAGGGAATTGTCGCGGCGTCTAATCATGCATGCATCTTGCATCGCATACAGCAACATGCGAGATCATCAGTAGATTTGATGGGGAGGAGTTGTGTAAGAGATATCAACAATCGAAGCCAAGCCCTCGAAATGTAGGCACAGTAATCAGGTTGACACTATAATGGTTGGACGGCCAACGCTCTTAGCGCATCATGGACCAAACACCGATGATCACACCCCAGATTCTGAAGCAGCCAACTCCTTGATGTGTCATCATTGGCCACTGGTCCGCCACCCTTTTCTAGGCTTAATAAACTTATCATTATTGGTCAAACACTATGAGCGGTGGACCTGTTCCGTACAATAAAAAATTCACAGCGGCCTCTCGCGGCATCTGGAACAAACTTCGTGAACTCTTGATTCCTGTAGCTAACCGCTCCAGCGGAAACCCTATTGTCGGTATCTATAGAACCCCCGAACCAGGCAGCCAGCCTCACAACGGCTACTTGCACGATGTCGGCACTGTGCCAGCGGTTGATATTGCTGAGAACCGTTACTTTAACCGTGACTGGCGCCGCAACTATCCCCAGACGTCTGTCTTCGACCAGAGCACTGTCGCCGGTCTGCTCAAGTACGGCAGCGTTGCCAGCCCCCGTATCGCTAAGGGTGACGAGGGCAACAAGGAGCTTGCTTTGGTTGCCAACGGAGAGCTCTCTCTTACTCAAACTCTGAACGAGACTGGGCTGAAGGACGTTCTGGACGAGAAGGGACTGCCTCCTTTGCCCGGTGCTTTCAATCACCATCGTTACACCTTGCTCAAGTTCGAGCAGCACGGCATGTACGACGAGAAGTACCCCGTAAGAATGTTCCACTAGGCAGCCCATGTCACATCAGGTAGCTCGTATACTAATATATCTACAAATCCAGTACTGTCAAAATAATTAGTCTGTTAACAGGATGTGCTACGTCTTGTATAAATATAAGGGACTTTCAGACGGTCGTCAACGCTTATTGGGTCAGTGGTAACAAACCGCTATTGCAAGAACATCTTATACGCTTGGTTTTCGGTCTCGTCAGTGTACGGATAACCAACTTGATGCAGGAAGTTGTGCAAACTGTCGCAACAGTTGTCAGGCACCTGGATGCCGGCCAGCACACTAGCAATATCTGAGCCATTGTTACGATAGTGGAACATCGAGATATTCCACTCCATGTTGAGCAGCGACAAGAATCTTGCCAATGCACCCGGTTTCTCGGGGAATCTGAATCTAAACACTCGCTCATTCTTGGCTCCCGCATGACCGCCTACCATGTAACGAGCGTGGTCTTTGGCTAGCGAATTGTCACTGACATCGTACGCCTTCTGGCCAGTGCTCTCGATGGTTTTTATGATTGAAGGAATCTCTTCGCGATTCTCAGTGCTGAAAGAAATGTACACTCGAGCTTTCTCCCTAGCGCTCATGCGATAGGTGAATTCGGTGATCTGTCTAGGGGCAAGCACATCAATCAGTTTTTTGAAGCTTCCAGGCTGTTCGTCCATTTCAACAATGAAGAACACCTCTTTACCAGCGCCGAGCCTGCTTCGCTCAGCAACAAATCTAAGGCGATCAAAGTTCATGTTTGCCCCGCTCAGCACTGCTACATATGCGTTGTTTGCTCCACATTCTTCAGGATGGATTGTGAGCCATTTCTTCATGCCAGCGACACTAAGTGATCCAGTCGGTTCAGTGATGGCGCGGGTGTCATTGAAAACATCATTTATAGCTGCGCAGATCTCGTCTGTGTTGACCAGAACCATCTCATCGATAAGTTTTTTGGCAATGCGGAAAGTTTCAGTACCGACCACTCTCACCGCAGCGCCGTCTGCGAATAATCCGACATCGTCAAGGGTCACGAGCTCGCCTTTTTTAATAGAGCGTGTCATAGCATCTCCATCGTAGGTTTCAACTCCAATAATCTTAACGTGAGGTGCTATCCGCTTGACATATGCAGCTACACCAGAGATCAAACCTCCACCACCGATGCACAGAAAGATCGCCTTTAGCTTCGAAATGTCTATCTGGCGTAGGATCTCAAGGCCTATAGTACCTTGGCCAGCGATAACATAAGGGTCATCAAAAGGAGGAATGTAGGTCATTCCATACTCCTTCTGCAGCCTCGCACACTCTTCCTTCGCCTCGTCAAAGTTCTGACCGTATAGGAGAACCTTGGCACCCAGTCTTTGTACGTTTTCGTACTTGATAGTAGGTGTAGCCAAAGGCATGACGATAGTAGCCGGAATACCGAGCTTCGCTGCACTATAGGCAACTCCTTGAGCGTGGTTGCCAGCACTACAAGAAATGACACCCTTCCAGCGCTTCTCCTCGTCAAGCTGAGCCATCATATTGTACGCCCCTCTTAACTTGAAAGAATATACGGGCTGGAGGTCCTCACGCTTGAGATAAATTTCTGAGCCGAACTTTTCGCTAAGACTCAGAGCAGGGCTGCAAGGTGTCTCCTTGCACACGTCGTACACCCTGGAAGTCAAAATCATTTTTAGATAGTCGGGCTCACCATTTTCCTGGCATAATTCTGGAGGGAGCATGAGATGACTAAAGTGAAATTTCACTTTTAACACTCAGGCTGCAGCTTACTGATCTTGATGATCTCGGTGGTGAGAGATTTCAAATGATCTAAGCTATTGAATAACATTCTAATGATCGGGATCCCTATATTTTCACGCTATCGAAGCGAGGAGTGATTCGTAGCTGTGTATCTTCTCGACTACGGTCACGATAAGCAAATCGCGATGATGAAATACATTTTATCTCAAAAAATACATAATTAATTTACAGCAGTTGCAAACGCCTGGTTGACCCAGCCTTCGGGAGCGTCTGGACAATATTCTAGTGCATACTTCTGGACAAAGGGCAAGAGTTGATGCACAGGGAACAATGCATGAACCCTAGAAAACTTGCAGCCCAAGCTTTTGATGAGGGCAGCTATGTGTTTCCAATGTTGCGTACCATCCAAAGCATCCTGAGTGCGGGTAGTGTCGAGCAGATTCTCCCAGCATTGCATGACCTCCGTGGGGTCGGTGAAATCAGATATTTCAAAGATGCTCAGGCATATATCGTAGTAGTGGAATGGCTGGGCATAATTATTGAACAGATCTGAAACTGTGAGCAGCTGCGAATTAAGCGATTCGACGGCGTGGGTCTTGACTGCCGGCTCCAAGGTGTTGTCCTGCTTAACCCGTTCAAGAAGCTCGGCCTGAACTGTGGCTATCCGGAGATAGGCAGTAACCATAGAGGAGAGCTCGAACACTTGTCGTTGAACGTCGGATGGGAACTCGCACTTGCAATAGCCCATAGCCCGGCTCAACAACTCGACACGTTGCTGCATGTCCACTTTCAAACTACTCTTGGCGAGATCAAGAAGAACATCAGCAGCAGCAAGGCGGTCTCCGTTTTTGAGATAATGTTTCCAGAGCAACTCTGCGATCTGGATGTTCTTTTTCGCGCCATCCTGCAAATAATTCTGAATAAACGGAGTTTCCATGGTGCTCAGTTGATCGGGATTCTTAGATAGAACCCAGTCATACAAATAATAATGGAACGCTTCATCTTTAGACTCACAACAGATTCTGTACACCTCTGGATTAGAGTTGAATGGTTGAGGCATCTTCTCCAGAACATCGAATACCATGTCATAGTACTTGACCTTATTGTTGTAGATTTTCTGACGAGCATCGTGCTCCGGCTTGTGATCTCTCAGATAGCTTGCGGCAACATTGGCACGATCATAATGAGCCGCAGCTGCTAGCGTGACAGAAACCGCACCTTGATAAAATTGCATGGAGACATACTCGTTTACAATGTCTTTCAGAGTGTCAATTGATATGTCTGCAGCCGCTTTGACAAATAAATTAGAACTTTTGTACAATTTTTGAAGCTTTAGATCTGTTTCAGGCCCACTGGATTTCGCCGAGTGAATGTACTGGAGCGCCTTGTATACTAGCACATCACTGGCAGAACAATACGTCTCGCAACGATCCTGGATGAGACGAGCTACTGCATCGATGTTATCGCCCCTGTTCATAATATAGTTGATCAGACAGGTTACCAACTCACGAGCAACCTCAGAGTGCTTTGCCTCACTAAAAAACTCACGGAACTTCATTGAGATCAAGGAGTTGTAAAGCTCCTTGGTTGATACATACTCCAAGAGATTTTGCAGCTTGGCCCCGTTGTCAGTCTCAGAGTCCACTAAGAGCAGAAAAGCCACACCCTGTTGACTGCTTTTAACCAGCTGCGCAATCGCGTTAACTGATTTCTGTTCTGCCTTTGCCAGAACGCTAAAGGAGTCGCCGGAAAAGCGAGACTCACTTGAGCCTCCGAGATTATTAGACTCCAGGAAAGACACGAGTCCCGTGAGGTTTGCATGGAGCTCCTCGAAAATAGGGCGCTTAAAATTGAGCTTCAAGTCACTTAATGAGCCATCTTTGAGGCGAGAATAAGTAAAGAGTTCGTTGTTCCAAATGTCAACAAGGAGACGAGACGTATACATGGCTAAACCATCAAAACTGGAACTCAAGCGCACATTGAGGAGTTGAAAGTCAGCCTGACTGCTTCCAATTGCTTTCTTTGGCTCAAGACTAAGGTCATAGCGAAGTACATCGGTGTCTTTGACAAACACAGGAACTCCGCCCAGCTTGTAAAAAGTGGCCAAGGCTTGATCGTGAGTCTGTCTGCTCAGTGCACCATCAGGACTGGTTGCCACAGCCAAGAGTGCACAACACAACTCCTTGTGACCATAAGAATAAACGAACTTGTTAGGAGGGTCACCAATAGACTTGATGTACTCGTAAAACACCACACGACGAACTATACACACAGAATTCTTTGTCAATACCGCAAATTCTGGGGCTGGCGTGAAATATTGCAGAGCAGCCTGATTACCGTACACCACACTACTTTGCTGAGGCGGTGTTTGCGGGCTAGTCGCAAGTACATCGGTGATGGGAAGTTTAGCACTTGCCTCAGCGAACCGCTCTCGAGTACGGCAGTCGCTAAGATGGATTACGCGAACGGAATCTACAGTGCTCACCAGCAAGCCGTCAGCAATAGTAAACAAAAAGAAGTCACGATCCAAGCACACTGAACTGCTTACAGTTTGTTTCTGCTCAATTGGGGGTTTGACTATCTCTGCGTGAGTAAAGCTGTGCGAGTGGGTGCTGCTGAGGTAGAGGCGAGTGCCGTCATTAGTTGTGGCAACAAGTACTATCGAGCTGCTCTGCTGCTTGTTGTAAGCATCAATGCTCACAATCTTTAGGTCCTTCTCATGCAGCTTTCCAAAGCTAAGGATCTGATGTAGCGAGTACGTGTGGCCCAGCTTGACGCCGTGTCCAGAAATCTCATAAATAGAAATGGCGCCAGACGCATTGAGCGTATAGAATAAGTCACGACTTTCATCAACGGTCTGGTCAATGATCTTTTCATGAGTGCTGCTCTGAGTGTGGAGCCATGATGATCCAGCATAAGAGTTGAGAGAAATCTTGCTGGAAAACCAGCTTTCCTTTTGACGGTAGTCTACCTCATAGATACCGGAGCCAGCACTGAACAAGATGCGTCCTGTTCCAGTGGTTGTGAACCTTGGCTTGTCGTTTGAGCGAACCTTGGCAAGTGACACGGACAGAGTCGAGTCGAAAAACTTGGGATCAGAGTTGTCAGGCAGCTCCACGGCGAAGAGGTAGAGGTGGGTGGCAGTAGTGATTATTAGTACCCATTTCACTGTGTCGATAAATACATCTTTTTTGGGTTTCGCAAACGTTACTCCAGTGATGTCCAGAGGCATTTCCTCGAATCTCCGAAAGGGTTTGCGGGTTTGGTAGTCCCAGAAATACAAAAAAGGCCCCGACACGAACCACGACAAGTTCAACGGTGTGAAGAGCCCCGAGAAATTGACTTTCTCCTCCTTCTTTGTGAGGCTCACCAGTTCCTGAGGAAGAGGTATGCTTTCGTAGGTGAAAGGGCTCGAGCTGGAGTTCTTCTCCTTGTCATCCCAGCAAAAGAATTCTGGAATATCAGACCTCACCAGATTCTCCAAGCTAGGATAATGAGCATCTCTGGCCATGTAATTGTCAAGCACTCTTGCTGCGACCTGCAAGGGAGGGACACTATCATCATTTAGCTCTTTGATAACAACTACCCCCAGCTCTTGTAGGTGATTGTCGTTTTCTTTCCTCGCAACAGGAACAGGAACAGACATATCTACTGCTGGAAAACTATGATAACTAAGCAGAGGGATTGTTTTTGAGGTAATTGCTGTGCGTTAGGGGTATCTTCCTGGGAGTTGCACGTATTGGAAGACGAATCTGGGTGAATTCTATGCCATTTAGTGGTATTTGTTGTATAGCCCCGCGTACTTTTTCATGTATCAAATATGAGGCGTAGCGTGAGGCGTGGATCCCTGAACTCGAGGAAATACTCTGTGAAGCGGGCAAGAACCAGGAGTTTTTCGGAACATGCAATTGAGTAATTTTTCCAAGATGTGACTACTTGTTGCCCACTGACAACATTCTTGCACTAATCTGCTATGAACTTCGCGCCAGGTCTAAAACAAGAGCTTGTTACTTCAGTTGCAGGAGAAATCTGCATTTGTGTGGGAAAAAAAGTCCTCAGAAAGGCTGTCAAATCTCGCATGGGGAGACTCGTTAGTCGCACGATCCGTGATACGTATCACCAGGGGTATCAGCAGTATCACGCATTGCGCAGCCGCAAGAGAGCCAGGACTCTTACTGCTGCTAGAACCAGGCTGCGTGCAAAGCCTGTGACATCAGGCAGATTTACTCCAAGTGCTGTACCGCAGAGCTCTAGGCCGTCCTTCCTTGACGATATGCATGAGCGCTCCTACGATCCTTTGATTTCTTACAATCCTTACGCCGCCGCCTAGGCACTATATAATTATACTGATGTAGAAAACTAATTTGGCTAGCATGCCCTGCGTGAATGTATCCACATAGCTGAGCAGTCTATTTGCAATCTACTCTGGAGGTGCTTCATGGCACCCGAGAATTTAGCGTCCCCAACTTTTGGTCCTTCTCGCGGTCTGGGCGTGCTCCTTCATGACGTCGACCCGCATAGCTGATCGAGGCCATGACTAAGATGAAGTATCTATTACTAGATCAGAGTTCGTACATTGGAACCCTAAACATATAGTAAATACTCTAGCTCGATCACGCTGTATCATCTGTAGAGTTCGGCCCAAGACGCACCAACTTGGGGGGGCATGTGCTGGAGCATCTCGGCTGTGGGTAAAATGCCGAGCCGTGCGCGGTCTAGGCGAATCTCAGCGTGGACAAGGTTCTCAGCTATAGCGGTGACCAGAGACAGGCGGATTGCGAATCGTCAGCCAGTTTTGAGGGTTTGGAAGGATAACAGCGGGCACAATCACATGACTCGGCAAATCGGATTAACCTTGCATGTCGGATCAACAGTAATGATATGTGTACAAGAATTGCGAAACTAAAATCAAGAACCGCTGCCCTAGAGAAACATGAGCCGTAGGAAACCGCGAGAGTCCGCCTGGTCATCTGCTTTGTGTATCCCGATCATTGCATTGGCTCCCGCAATTTAAGGCCCCCGATTACTCCCAACACCCCGGACTGGCCAAACCCCCGAGCACCGGGGTGCAGGTAGTGACATCATAGTGATGCTATGTATGAATACCCGAGACAGCTTGCTTTCGCTGGCGTTTGACAGATTCTAGGGGTGGTGGGCTACGTACATTAGTAAACGTGCCAGTTCCGACAGTTTAACGGCGATTGCATCATTACCGATGGAGTGCGGATCGGAGCCACGTGGACGATTCGTAGCAAGCCAAAGGCGTCTCGCCTGTGCTTGTCCATAGAACTAAGTAGGGATGCAGGAAAGCAATATTTGCTATTTAGTTCGTCGCTTCTGCATACATTATCCGGACTGCGCATACTGTAAACCAGTTAGGGTCAGGGCGCATATGGGTCGCATGAGATGTCCAAAGGGGTTTCTCGTAGTACTCCAACCGCGGTCAGCAAACGGCAGGTAAAATTGTCTATGCGTAGACTAAAATCCAAACTCCTCCAACCGCTCAACTTTTCACTCCAGCGGGCAGTAGATGGGCGCCAAAGGCTGGAGCGGCAATCTGATTGGTCATGGCACAAGTATATATAAGACGCTCTTCCCCACATCTCGTCAATGAACTTCAACAGCGTTGTTGCTCGCCAGCTTCGTACTTACTCCACTAAGCAGGCCACCCTCAAGGAGGTGTTCGGCTCCAAGATCTCCAAGAATATTGAGCAGATCAAGGCTCTCCGTGCCGCTCACAACAGCACCGTCCTTGGTGAGGTCAAGCTCGACCAGGTCTACGGTGGTATGCGTGGTATCCCCGCCCTGGTTTGGGAGGGTTCCGTTTTGGACCCCGATGAGGGTATCCGCTTCCGCGGTTTGACCATCCCCGAGTGCTCTGCCAAGTTGCCCAAGGCCAAGGGTGGTGAGCAGCCCCTTCCTGAGGGTTTGTTCTGGCTCCTTCTCACTGGTGAGGTCCCCACCCAGGAGCAGGTCGAGTCTCTTTCCAAGGAGCTCCACGCCCGCAGTGCCCTCCCCAAGCACGTCGTCGACTTGCTCGACCACTGCCCCAAGGACTTACACCCCATGGCTCAGTTGAGCATTGCCGTCAACGCTTTGGAGTCCTCCTCTGAGTTCACCAAGGCCTACGAGAAGGGTGTTGCCAAGAAGGACTACTGGCAGTACGCTTTCGAGGACGCCCTTGACTTGATCGCCAAGTTGCCCTCTATTGCTGCCCGCATCTACCGCAATGTCTTCAAGGATGGTGTTGTCGCTGAGACCGACCCCAACCTCGACTACGGTGCCAACTTCGTCAAGCAGCTCGGCATCGACAACCCCGAGTTCACTGAGTTGATGCGTTTGTACCTTACCATCCACTCTGACCACGAGGGTGGCAACGTTTCTGCCCACACCACCCACTTGGTCGGCTCCGCCCTCTCCTCCCCCTACCTGTCCGTTGCTGCTGGTTTCAACGGTCTTGCCGGTCCTCTCCATGGCCGTGCTAACCAGGAGGTGCTCGAGTGGATCTTCCGCATGCGTGAGGAGATCGGTTCTGACGTCACCAACGAGCAGATCGAGAAGTACTTGTGGGACACTCTCAAGGCTGGCCGTGTTGTTCCCGGCTACGGTCATGCTGTCCTCCGTAAGACCGACCCCCGTTACACCGCCCAGCGCGAGTTCGGTCTCAAGCACATGCCCGACTACGACTTGTTCAAGCTCGTCTCCCAGATCTACCAGGTCGCCCCCAAGGTCTTGGGTGCTAACCAGAAGATCAAAAACCCCTGGCCCAATGTCGACGCCCACTCCGGTGTCTTGCTGCAGTACTACGGTCTTACTGAGCAGAACTTCTACACCGTTTTGTTCGGTGTTGCTCGTGCTCTTGGTGTCCTTCCTCAGATCATCATTGACCGTGCTGTCGGTGCTCCTATCGAGCGCCCCAAGTCTTTCTCTACCGAGGCTCTTGCCAAGAAGGTTGGTTTCACTTTGCCTTAAGCTAAGTAGTATATAGATGATGATGATGCTATTACTTAACAAACTGCTCAAATGCACTGTAGCTAGGCCGGTTTAAAACACCTGAAAGTGTAACGTGTATTCAAGTTGTTTAATTACGTTCGATAGATAAGTTATTAAGTGGGTAGATAAAAAAACCTATAGATCAGGCTGTGACTAGGGTTTCTTGGTATTCTTCAGGAGTCTCACCAGACGCTACGTTACACTGGTGCATAATACGCTCCTCTCCAGGCTTGAATTGCCCAGTCACCGAGTGCCAAACACCGCAGTTGTAAAATAAAACCAGGTCGCCTTCAGTCCAGTCATGGCAGTACACATGACTAGGAGAGACTGCAGGGCGCATCAGCTGCTGAACTTTTTTGCGAGCTTCTTCGAGCTCCATCACTGTGTTGCCTTGTTTATCCACGATCTTCCAGATACAGCATCCGTGGACCTGGAAGTGCGGTTTTCCAGTTACAGGGTTCTTCCACACCATAGGGAGAACCTTGACCTGCTTTTGCTCCCACTCAGGAAGTTCATCAAGTGCTTTCTCCCGGCCTTCACTGACAATGGTTATGCCATCGCTAGTAGCTTTAGCATTGCCGATGAAGATATAGGGGTGAGGGGCGTACATCACAGAGTGATTGAGCACAAACTTCTTGTCGTCTTCACTAAGAAGATCGAAAGCCTCAGCACCACTGACAAATGCAGTAGCAGCTTGACTGACATTCTCAATGATCTCGTCGCTACCATCGTCGAATTTGATAGTATACTTTTTGCTGCCAGTATCTGGCACCTTAATGCCAAGCAATGAGGTAACCTTGGGCGGATTGAGACCATACAAAGCGGAATCGATATGCCAGCGGTAAAACCGAGTGAAATTGGCATCCTGTTCCTCTTGGGACAGAACATCTTTGTGGAAAGTGTTATGTGTGGGGTGTTTCAAGTCCACGTAAGGAAGACCTTGATAGTTTTCATGACGGCCTTGCCCCAGGATCTGAACCTGCGGAGCGTCCGGGACAGACCATCCATCTTTGCGCAGTACAGAGTCCTTGTGACGGAATTTGTCAACGTCATGACCGTAATTGCCTTGACAAGTCGGATCAAAACGAACAGTTAGGGCATGCTGATTCTTAGGAGGCAGATGCTTTTGATTCTTGACCACCAATACAAGGTATGTATATAGGGCCTCTTTCAACTTGGCGAATTCTGCTTCATCAAGTTGAGAAGGATCAGAAATACCGTCAGGAAGATAAACAGTAGCACCAAAGGCACGATTTGCAAGCGGAGTGATTGTTAAAGTAGTGGTCATTGTGGTAACTGTCGAAATTTGCTCTACTTAAGAACTGAATATTTTTGCTGCAAGATAATGCAACTCTTCAAGGCGAAATATGCACAAGGCGAAAAACACCAAATATATGCCCCAATGCTCCTTTTAATCCATTCATATGATTTGGAATAGATACTTAGCGTATTCTATCGGTTTTCTTGCCTTAAAACTCAAGGTTCTTACGTCTTGACGGATCGCCTCGCAACACCGCGAGTCGACCAAAAGAGGTCATTGAGCTCCTAAAATCAAACGGGATAGCTATAGAATATTTTTTCCGAGTTTTCTATTGTTTAATTCCTCAAAGTTCAGTTTTTGCGCACTGCGTCTCATCACGTGACCATTGTCTTGATGATCTCCTCGACAAAATATAGGCTGGAGCGTGACAAACACCAAGTATCCTCGGCTCGATAAGCATCAATTCACGAGATAAACTGTTATTTAGACATCCCCAATACAACCCCACACTGCGTCTCATCACGTGACGTCATGTAAGACCCTCTTACTTCGACAGTTTTTCGCTGCAGGATCTCGGATTTCATTCCAACTTAGGCGATAAGCCCATTCTTGCAAACATGCAGTTCTTTTCACTAGTTTAGTTGGGAAATATGACTGCGTCGCATCACGTGATCGCAAATGCAGTTGGTCTATGCGCAAGACGTTCGGGAGCGCGCAAACTCTATATTGAGCTATGTATTTATTCACCTGCTAGTTACTCAGTATAATGCCTTTAGAATTCTATTTTGCCAATACTCCGTCACAGGGTCAACCCTGTGATGTATCTGACATGAGTTTTGGTTTGGAAATAGTAGAATTCCGTCGCTATTACATCGCTATTATAGGGAATGGTTCCTGGAACAGCTGAATGGGTCTCGCGATCTATAACAATAGTGCCTATACTACCGTCTGTGATGGAAATTGGAAGTGACACTATCTTTTCACCTAAGGACATTTTGACCATGAGGACTTCTCGAGGTCCCCCGTATATTTCTACGATTTAATTATCCATAACCCCGACCTACCTCGGCACAGCCTCATTGCTCGTTATTCTGATAGATCAAGAGGACAACATGTTATTGTATGCCTCACCCTCTTTGGGAGAGGCTTCTGCGGAACAGCCGCACTGGTGCAAGGAGGTACAGAGTGCGTATCGGAGCCATTGATGAGCTGCCACCAGAAGAGAGGAATCGTCCTGAGACGATAGCACTACGAGCGCAGCTAGTTGAAGGTCGTGCTGCACTGAAAAGAAGGTACGATGAGCGACTAGCAGAACTGGATCATATTATAGCCGGCGACCTTGCAAGACTGGAAGACTCTGATGACGACGTAGTACTAATATATCGCACGAGTGCTAAGCTGCTTCCTCCAGATCCTCCAGTTCCTGGATCAAGCCAAGATGGAGCAGTTGTTACTGCACGTCCTGTTCCTAGCTTACTCGGAGTTACAGCTCCGCTCCCACCACCTCTAGGTTCCAGGTTACTTCCAAGCTCTTGGCTTTCTTTGACTGGCGGTAATATCAGGCCGGCTGGAAATACAGAGACAGTTCTTACCCAGGGGCCAGCCCTAGAGCCATTCGCAGCTACAACTCCGCTCCGACCTCCTCGAAATTTGGAGGGTGTTGCTACCTCTCAGTCATCTCCGTCTGGCAATACCTCTGGGACTGCTCAAAATACAGAGGCAGTCCCAAACCCACTCCTGCCACCCGAAGATCTCGAGTCACTTCCTACCCCATGGTTGACTTTTTCTGTCAATACTATCGAACCTACTCAGAATACTGAGGCGGTTCTTGGTCAAGTAATCTCTTGTAAAAGGCCACGACCTGAGTCACCTGAATCTATCAATCCTTTAGATACTGTTGACGATACTGTTGACAAAATTGTCACCACAACTACGTCAGTATCAAAGTCTACTCAGAAGACTGGGGCAGTTCCTGATCAAGAGATCTCTCATAAAAGGCCACGACATGAATCACCTGGACCTACGAATCCTGTAGATACTGTGGGCGAAGACATCCCCATAGCTACTTCAGTAGCAGAGCCACTTGAATCAAATCCGCCAGATTCTGATGAAAACGTCGCCACAGCTACTTCAGCAACAGAGCCACTACAGTCTACAAATTCAAGCACACCTTTGAGGCGTTCGACGAGGGAGAAAGGCTGGATTATTTATTAAACGTCCGATCTCATTTAGCCACTTGCAGCTGTTATGAATTATCGTGAATATATCGTTCAAAGGGCCACTCAACTAGCGTCAGATCGACGTCGATAGATGTCACACTCTCTTTTATTCATGTCCATATGCTCAAGCTCGTCATGTGATTCATCACTGGGATACTAGATTGCTTCATGATTCTGCCGTATAGAGAGGATGTGATTTCCCAGTGCTAAAGAAATATATAAGCACTTGTTACATGGTAGCTGCTGCCTGTAAGACAACTAGTGCGTCCACACACGCTGCATACAGGAGGCCATCAAGCTTGCTAAGGAACCGAAAGAACTATGCGTTCTGGACGGTGTCTCCCACGTGGATCTTTATAATGGCGAGGGAGCCAAGCAAGCCTTTGCTAAGATCATTGAATTCTTCAATAAACATCTTTAAGACATAGGTTGAAGTAGATAAGAGCAAAACAGCTAACGGTGAGACAACAATAATTATTGTGATATTCCGCGGCCTAGTTCGCTCAAGCTAGATCTAACGGCATCAATATAGGGTAAGTGCCTGGTCTGCGGTGCGTGATGCAACCCCAAAGGTTCACGACAACGCCTACTCAAGCAACTACGAGTTACATAGGTTGTTCCAAACTCCATATTACAGTCTATTATAGTCCTCGAAGCGTACGCACCTTGAATGACTGGAAGAGCAATGATTCATGAGGTTCAAGCAGATAGACCTGCCTCCGTGATCCGGCCAAAAGGTCTGCATCGTGCCATTGGCACTCAATTCGACTAGTTCGAGCTGATCGATACAATCGCAGCCACCAGCAGGAAATGTGGCCATCGCAATTGTCTCAATGCGGGGACGCGACGATCCCGGGGATGAGCTACACATCGTTCAATGTGCCTCCATTTGTTATAAATTAATAATGCTATAAATACTAATTCTTACCGAAGGTGTTCTCACCGGAATAGGTGATGTAGAGGAACCCATCCTTGTCCTTGTGCTCATCGTACACCTGGCTCAACAGAGCAGAGGTGGGGGGAAGCACGTCATTAACAAAGATAAAGATCGCCTTCTCAGAGTCAAGCTTGATCCGCTTGCGAATCACGTAGACGAATTGGCCCACGCTAAGGTCCTGAGGCACCAGATACTTGCGCTTGTCGATGGGAGCAATGTCGCTTTTATCGACTTTCTCGCAGATGACGGGAATGCGGCCGGAGTACTTCTGGCGGATCCGATCCGCTTCGGCCTTGCGGGACTCGAATGGGTAGTCGTCTTTGAATTGTGAGCGCATTTGATAACGGAGAGGGCGTGGGCCCAGTTATCTTATCTGCTGAATAAGCCATCCGAATGTGGAATGGGCATGAACTGACTAATTCGCGACGAGCAACGGTTTATTGGCGGAAGCAATTGAGTTCGCAGCGTGCCACCGCGGGGTAGCTGGCGAGCAATTGATCGTGTCGGACCCCAGCCACATTCCGCCACGTTGCCCAGTCAGCGCACAATGGCGCAATTGGGCGGGAATGGCGGCCATCTACATGCGGCACAGATCGTTCCGGCAACCCATCACGTGCCATTCAGTTCGCAGTGGCCGAAATTACTCATACCCAGCTGGCAGTAATCACTGTTGGTCACGTGTATGTCGGCAGCCCCACCACTGATGCACGCCACAGGGTGGCGCCACCCACTGCACATGGGGTCACGGCGCCGCGACCCAAACCTCTAGCCACCGTCTACACAATTGCCTGTCTGATTAATTGCGGTTTGTAGCCTCGGCTCGACGCTTGCACTGGTGCCGTCATGCAGATGGTTATATAACCAAGACTGAGGCATGCGCCACCGTTCAGACCCACTTCCTCTCTCCCCTCAACTTAGTCGAGATGCTCCAAACGGTAGTTTTTATAAGCTACACTGTGATAGCGTCTTTGTCTATCTACATTTCCCTGGTATTGGGCTATCCGTTCAAGTTTTTTGCTCCAACTCTCTATAGAGCATGGGTAGATGTGGGCAAGCAGCACTTTGCGGTCCTCATCATATCTCTTTGCGAGTTCTTTACGAGGTCTCGGGTCACTGTGTACGCCCCGGCGTCGATCCACGCCAAACTCGATTCTCGGCGACGACTGCACACCAAGTTCGCTAGCCGTGCGGTGGTGATGGCCAATCACCAGCTCTACAACGACTGGTTTTACGTCTGGTGGCTTGCGTACACCGCGAATCTGCACGGCAGTCTGATCATCATGCTCAAGGAGTCACTCAAGAGAGTGCCAGTGTTTGGATGGGGCATGCAACACTTTGAGTTTCTGTTCATGAGCCGCAAGTGGGACGTCGACCAGCAGCGGATTCAGGCATCGATGCATAACCTTGCGGTCCACAAGGAGTGGCCTGCGTGGCTGCTGGTGTTTCCTGAGGGCACGACGTTGAGCCTTAATGGCAGGAATCGCACCGAGGCATTTGCCAAGAAAGCGGGTAGAACAGTGCCCAAGAACGTATTGCTGCCGCGCGTTCGCGGGCTCGAGGCATGCTTGCGTGGGCTGGACGGCTCAATCAAGACCTTGTACGATATCACTATGTTCTACGAGGGAATCCCCGAGGGGGACTATGGAGAAGTGTTCTACTCTCTGCCCAACATATACACCAAAAACAAGTATCCAAGGGATATCAAATTCCATATTCGTGAGTTCAAAATCCAAGATATCCCTTACAGCGATCCGGAGGAGTTTGAAAAGTGGGTCTACGCTCGATGGGGCGAGAAGGATAAAATAATTGATGAGTTGAAACAAAACAAATTCAAGGATGGTTTGGTGACTCAGGTCAAGTTAAACTCTATATCCGAGCTCTATGGGTGCTTCAATATCAGCATTGCATTGATCATGGCGTCACTGATGCTCTGGAACTTCTACTTCAGGTAGGTATCTAATTTCTCAACCCGGTATGGTCACAAACTAGTGCGTGTACTTGCGCCAAACCTATCACTGGTCGCTCTTATGAAACACTGGTGGTGGCGGTCCAGGTGGTGGTTCATAGTGGTATCCCTGGTAAACGGGGGGTTGCATTTCATAAACTTGCGGGACAGCGGCGTACGTAGTTGCAGGATAAGTTCCGTGTGCAGGTGTACTACTCGAGTAACGTATACGTCTTCTTATGCTGACGAAAATCGTATAGCAGATTATCAAAAAAACAATGGACAAAAACACCGCTAGAAGTATCCATTTTCCTTTGTGGGGCCAGAATTTTTCGCGGCACGTGCCGTCCTTGTTTTGTCCCCAGCGACAATAGGCTCTCGCAAATATGGGAGCCATGTCATTGTAGGTACGTTGAGCGCTTTTTATATCGTGTCTGTTGCACCTGCAAAGTTGCCTGCATGGTGCAGGGTAGGTTCCCCAGATTGTAGTTCTTGGCGCAAATGGGAGTTTGCCACTCGTGCCGATGCAGGATAGAAGTATGAACTGCGAAACTACCAGTTATCTGCGAACTATGATACTCATATTTGACCACAACAGTAGATGTCACGCGCTTTCCTTGATGTACACTGGTACTGGCGAGGCCGATCGGTATGATGGTACGCGTGAGCTGTAAGCTGGTGTGGGTGGCTCCAAAGGTGCACCATTGTGATCTGTCAAGGTATTCATGGGTGGTTCAGTGCAGCTACCAAGATTTTGCGTAATACAAGTCTTTGAGGGAGGTGGTGGTTCTTGCTTGCCACGCCTAAAAGATAGGAACCTCCACGATGGCATGTGCTTCTTGAGCAAGAAGCTCAAAAACATACAGCAGAGAAATATGAAAAGTATTCCCGTAATTCCTAAAATAACCATTTGGAATATGTTCCTGGGAGTAGGCTTTGTTCTGCATTTGTTATAATACGACTCTTTACCGAAAAGACAATGAAGAGTTTTCTCTCTGGACACAGGAGCCATGGCTTAACTGGTCAATTGGGTGTCCTTATAACAGTGGGATGAGCACGTGCAGAGGTGAAACCATCCGCGCATTTACGAAGCTCCCCAGATTAGCTCGGTCCTGGCATAGCCGACAGTATGCAAGTGTTGCCACTCACGGTGCAGACCGGGAGAGGCCTGATGGTTGGCTTTGCACTACCATGATGGTACCTGGCCACTTGATGTTTGCTTTCAGATTTCAATGAGATACTCTAGGGTGAGCCACCAGGGATATCAGTGAAGTCTCCAAGGACGGGAAAGATGAATTGCAATTCAAATCTCAGACCTAGATAGCTGCATGATTGGTAGCTTTACGCGAGGTATCGTTTCTGCATGACAACAATCGCAGAGCACTTATGGACATAGAATTGCGAGGTGCTTCCTAGATTTTTGAAGCAATAGCTTACTAGCTGAGTGCGCCTAATCCTAGCACTCTCACTAAAGAAGGGATGTCCTCTGAGCTTGACCTACCATGCATCTACGCTGCACTATGACGAGATACTGCAGCCTCTATGCATGGTCTCGTCAGGCTATTGCCACTCAGCGCCGTGATTACACTACCGTTGCTCCACTGTAGTGGGAAAATGAAGTAGTTTCGGGCATGTAAACCGGACGAATGCCTACAGTTCATAGCTTCTTCAGGAATATGGCGGTAATACCTCTGGATTTAACAAACTAGTGCCAAGGGCATCTCATTTCTTACGATGTTTCGGTGGTGATTATGCCGCTTACTGCTGCTCTGCAATGTTAGTTTAATCTGCTATTGGTGAGGCCATCTGTACGACGGTAATCGTGCCATCTAAGCCGATGCACAACTGAAAATTATTGATTATATGGTCCTTGCCGATTGTGCACTTGTATAACCGACAATGCACGAATTTACCACTTATTTCAATATGGTATGGAGAAGGTACGAATTCTAGAGCCGCTAGTTATCTGAGAACTACACCACATTCTACAGCTACAAATAAATATCATGCGATCTCCTTCGTGTACGCCGGCACTGGCGAGGCAGATCTGTATGATGGTACTGGCGAGGCCGATCTGTCCGATGGTAAGTGTGAGCTGTAAGCTAGTGTGGCTGATTTCAAAGGTACACAATCGGAGTCTGTTGAGACATTCAGGGATGGCTCAGTGCAGTCATCAAGATTCTGCGGAGTACATGTCTCTGAGGAAGGTGTTGGTTCTTGCTTGCTGCGTTTAAATGGTGAGAACTTCCATGATCGCATGTAATCCTTTAGCTCAGAGTATAATATCAAGCCCCATAAACCCACCACACCTATTCCACAAATCACCAACACAACCAGTCTAAATATGTCCCACGCCGTTAGCTTTGTTCTGCATTTGTTATACGACTCTTTACCGAAAAAACAAGGAAGAGTTTTCTCTCTAGGCACAGGAGCCATGGCTTAATTGGTCCATTGGATGTCCCTATAACAGTGAGATGAGCACGTGCAGAGGTGGAGCCATCTGCACATTTACGGAATTCCTTGGATTACTGCGGCCCTGGCATAGCCGACAGCATACAGGTGTTGCCACCGTGACGCACTCGGTAGTTTCCCTGAACAAACTTATAATGGCATTTCACGACTACAATGCTATCTCGTCAGATGGAGTTTGGTTTTTCTGATCTCGATGGGTTACCCTAGGGTGTGCCACCAAAAATACCAGCGAAGTCTCCGAAGACAGGAAGGGGTTTCAATCCAGATGTCAGACCCATGTAGCTGCATGTCGATCGGTAGGCCTTACGCGATCGTTTCTGCGCGACTTCACCATTTCGGGGCGCTTTAAACAAGCGATTGGGTACTGACAAGTGACTTACATGGATTTTACAAAAACATTAATCTAATCGATGGGCCTTGTCCGCGCCCTTTCGCTGAACAGGGGATGTGCCTTCTGAGCCTGACCAGCACGCATGTACGCTGCAACATGACGGGCCACTGCAGCTTATGCCGAGCCATCTCATAGTGCCCTGAGTACGCCATGCTCTACAATAATGGGAAGTTAAGATAGGCATTGAATATTACCCTTACCAGCTCAAATACATAAAGAGTATTGCTCTTAGGGGAAGGAGTCCCGATGATTGATACGTCTATGTGGCGAGGTCTCCTTGGTGATGCGATTTGTACCATGGCTAGTGTAATCTGGTATTGGCGAGGCCGATAGTATGGTGATTGTGGCATGGAAACTTAAGCACAAATTTGGGAGTATCGATCAAATGGTCCTAGCCGAATGCGTCGCTCTGCATAGCCGACAATGCATGAGTTTGCCACTCAAGATAATACAGGGTGGAGGAGTACGAATGGCAGATTATTAGTTATCTGCGAACTATGATATCGGTCTTCGACAACAACAAGCATATGTCATACATCTTCCTTGGTATACGCTGGTACTGGCGAGACCGATCTGTAGGATGGCAGCTGCGATATGTAAGCTGCGGTGGGTGGTACCAAAGGTGCACCATTGTGGTCTGTTAGTGTGTCCGATGGGGATATGGGGCAGTTAGCCACAGTATTTCGTAGAGTGTAACTACTCAAAAAAGGAGGTGGGGGTCGTCGCTCCCTGGGCTGTCGCTCCCTGGGCTCCTCGCGCCTGAAAAATAAAAGCTTACACTTTCGCTTCTTCTTGCGCCTGTAACTTGAGTCGTCACTTGATTCTTGTCGCTTTTTGCACCAGAAGAATAAGCACTTCCATGAACACTCGTGCGTAGAACAATGTTCTGCCAACACACATAAGTAGATCACTAGCGCTGTCGTTCCCAATAACATTGGCAGAGCAATTACGAGCTTTTCATGGGCCGTTAGAGACATGAGCAACGCCTTCGCTGGTGCTTTAGATGTCTTTTTATCGTGTGATGTGCACATGCGCATGTGGAACATGTGCATGATTACCCTCGGACTTCGATCTTGACATAGCCGACATCATGCGTGCGTTTGCCACCTGCGGTGCAGCTCAGGAGCGGCCTGATAGTATTGGCGGTGCACGACTATGATGCTATCTGACCATATAATGTTTGGTTTTCCTAATCTCAACGAAATGCTCTAGGGTGAGCCACCAAGGATATCCACAGCCTCCGAAGAGCAAGAACGGGTGTACAATAGTAATTGAGATCTAGACCTAGCTGCATGTATACCGGTAGGTTTTAGACAATGTGGCGTTTCTGCATGATCACTATCGCATGACACTTGCGAACAAATAATGGGAAATTGAGATTGCGTTCCTAGGTTTTGCAGCAAAAGTGAGCTAATTGAGTGCGCCTGATCCGAGCACTTTCACTGGATTTTGCTTTCTGAGCCTGACCCACCGCACGCATGTATGCTGCAATATGACGGGACACTGCAGCTTATGCCGAGCCATCTCATAGTGCCCTGAATACGCCATGCTCTACAATAATGGGAAGTTGAGACAGGTATTGAGTATCCTAAGTAGCGCAAATGCCTACAGAGTATACCTTCTTGGGAAGGGGTCCCAATGATTGTACATTGATGTGGTGAGGTCTCCTTGATGCTGCGATTTGTACCATGACTAGTGTAATCTTGAATTGGTGAGACCGACGTGATGGTGACTGCGACATGGAAGTTGAACTCAATTCTGGGAGTATCGATCAAATGGTCCTAGCCGAATGCGTCGCTCTGCATAGCCGACAATGCACGAGTTTGCCACTCAAGATAATACAGGATGGACGGATACGAATGGCAAACTAGTAGTTATCTGCAACTATGATATGGGTCTTCGACAACAAATACATATCACACGCTTTCCCTAGTATACGCTGGTATTGGCGAGGCCGATCTGTAGGAGGGTAATCGTGATGCGTATGCTGGTAAGGGTGGCTCTAAAGGTGCACCATTGAGGTCTGGTAAGG
This sequence comes from Wickerhamiella pararugosa, assembly GCA_023628975.1. NCBI lineage: Eukaryota > Fungi > Ascomycota > Dipodascomycetes > Dipodascales > Trichomonascaceae > Wickerhamiella > Wickerhamiella pararugosa. The sequence goes on along the minus strand of JAMAJQ010000001.1, from coordinate 810,803 downwards.
TGTCCGATGGGGCCACAGTATCTCGTGGAGTTTGTTTACTCAAAGAATGAGGTGGGGGTTGTCGCTCTCTGGACCTTTCGCCCCTTCCGAGCCATAATATGCACGCCATGAAGAGGAACACCAGCAGCACAGGCAGGCCAATTGCCAATGATGCAATTAGCGCTACGGCAACTTGTTGACTCTTAGGGGGACGGGTAACCATGTCTCCGCTGGTGCTTTGAGTGTCTTTATAACCCACGATGCACGTCCAATAGTGGAAGTATCTGCATACTTTGTAAGTCCCGGATTACTTCAATCCTCGCATAGCCGACAGCATGCACGCGCTTGCCACCCACGCTGCAGCTCCAGGAGTGCTCTGATGGTATTGGCGTTGCACGACTTTGATGCTATCTGACCATATCATGTTTGGTTTTTCTAATCTCAACGAAGTGCTCTAGGGTGAGCCACCAAGGATATCAGCACAGCCTCCGAATAACAAGAAGTGGTGTTCAATAGTAATTGAGATCTAAACCTAGCTGCATGTAGCTCGATAGGCTATAGCGATGCATCATCTATGCATGACTTCAGATCTCAGGGCACTTTTGAACAAAGAACTGAGGGCCGAAATGAGGTTCCTTTTGATTAGAAAAGAATGCCAATCTAATCGAGTGCACCTTGCCCGTGCCCGTCAACCATGGTTCTGCGCTATGTCTGCCTGACCCACCTTCGCGCATGTACGCTGCATCATGACGAAAACCTGCAGTTTGCTTAAGCATGCTTTTGCTGGTCAGGCCATTACCACTGAGTGCCGTGATTAGCTATGATGCTCCGCCATCATGAGTCACTGTCTCAGAGTGTCCTTTCGCCACTGGACTGGAGCCTGCGCTGCACTTGTATTTCATAGTCACGGTAGAGCTCACTCGTAGTTGTAACTTATATGTGACGATTTATTTAAATTAATGCCAAGTCTAAGCAGTTTGGACAGCCACTTTGGAATCCTCTTCGGTTATGGATCTGTCGGCAACCTGCAGAGCCTCTTCGAGAAGTTGACCCTGGTCAACTGCCTTATCGATATAAGCAACAACACTGGCACAGCGCTCGAGGCTTTTTGTAATACCACATATTTTCGACCAATCCTCTCGCCCGTACCTCTGGTCAAGCCATATTACTGAAGGTTTCTGCTCAGAGCCGTGGTACCACTGCCGGTATATCTCCGATGGCACGGCGGTATTAAGGGAGAATTTTGCCACGTTAAATTTTTCCCAGTTTTCCGCAGGCGAGTCCCGTCGTCTTTTTGGAGCCTTGACGCTAGAGTCTACCCTCACGAATTTCGTGCTAGATCTACGAGTTGGAGACTTGATAGTCTTCTCAGTGGGCGCAGCTGAGGAATCTGCAGTATTTTCTTGGGCAGCGCGTTCCGTGGAGTCTTCTGGTCCCGCTACCGCTAAGTTTGAGCTGTGCGAGCTGCCGATCCGGGATTCTGTGCCCACGCGGCCTGAAGGTGTCGCCAAGTGCTCACCACGAGCAGAAGCAGTCTCAGGGTATCTGAGTTTGGAGAACGGTGACGCATTCAGCGCAGCAGACTGGAACGCGTATTGGACAACTTTCGGTGGAGCAAACACACTGCCACCGCCAAAAGAGAATGCCTTAGTGGGGCTGCTACTTGGCGCGCCCTGAGCAGGCGGCGGGGTTGAGGCCGTTTTTGGCCGCTTGGGGCTCCTGAATGCGTCCGAAGCAAGCGGCCGCTTGGTCGCTTGTTCAGTCAGTTGGGCCTCAATCAGCGAGAAGCACGCCGCAGAAGCGGAAATAAGCGACTTGTGGGTTAGTACTATATCGTACTTCGTCACGGTTCCATTGACAGATGCTCGCTGGAGAGAGTTGATCTTGTCCTGGACCCCAAACAGCTCGTTCAGTAGTTCCTTCATGTGGGACGAAAGATCAATGTTGCCAGCCTGCATGTGTTGGAGGGTGGGTCCGGCCAGGAGGGCTTTGTAGAGACGCTAGCGAATCCAGTGCAGTTGTGGTCCGGTGGGTCCATGGTGGGCCAGGTGGAGCTCTGGATCTGCAAGCGAACCAATACTCAGGCCCTCACAGGACCGGACATCAACTGTGTATACAACTTTTGGGTGCAACTTTCCACATTCATGGGCCTTCGTCAGAGGTTCAGAGACAGCCGCGCGCGGCACCATCAAAAGAAACTGGAAAAGTACTCTTATTTACGGGCGATTCACGACAGCGACTGCCCGAGCGTTACCACTTATGACCCAACAGCAGACACCGGTCCGTGCTCGGTCAACTCGGCGCCCTCCGTGGGGTCCCTGGGCGAGCTGAGCACACTGGGGTCTCTGGGCAGCAGGAGAGGTTCGTATCGAGCCTCGAGCCGGGCCCCAAAGCGCAAGCGGGGCGCCACCGAGGTGCTGTCGTTCCTCGATCCTGTGCCAGTCGAAGAGAGCGAGGCAGAGGGCGGAGACTGCGAGGTCGAGGGGTTAGAATTGGGAGAAGTGGTGAGCATGCTCATTGACAAGGGGATCACCAAGAACCGGTCGTTCAACCACGCCCCGCAGATCGAGACCCTCGAGGACGGGTTCAAGATCTACCACTACGACACGTTCTACGCCAAGGGCAGCGAGCCTTACGCCATTGGGCGCGAGCAGCCGGCAACATAGTCTACGTAGCTACCATTGATTCATCGCTTTATTCGTTACTACATACGAACATCTAGTTTTATTCCAAAGAAGAGGCACCAGTGATAATGTCGACCAATTCGTTGGTAATGACGGCCTGGCGGGTACGGTTGTACAAGATAGAGTACCGGCCAATCATGTCATTGGCGTTCTTGGAGGCATTGTCCATGGCATTACGACGAGCGGAGATCTCGGCGGCATGACCCTCGGCCAAACCGAACAAGATGGAGTTGGCGAGAGAGAACTCGGAGAAGTTTGCGGTGGCATCCTCGGCCTCGAGCTCAAAAGTGCTGTACTTGGGGGCGGCCTCGAGCGACTCCTCGCTGAAGACCTCGGCGAAGGTGGGCTCGAAGGAGACGGAGGTGATGTAACGGTTGTACAAGAGAGTGATTCCGTCGTACTTCTCCTCCAAACCCTCAATGGCGTCAGCGACAATGGCAGCCTCGGCGAAAGTGGGAGACTCCTTGCCGATACCAGAGAAGCTGAGCTTGATCTTCTCGGGGAAACTACGAGAGATCTGGGCCTTGGACTTGTCACCGACAATGACGATGTCGGTGTCGGGGTTCTTAGCGATGTACTTACGGGCAGCACGAGCCAGCTGGGAGTGGATCGAGCCGCACAGACCCTTGTCGGAGGACATCACAACGAGCAAGTTCTTCTTGGCGTCCTCGGGGGCCTTGGCCTCGCTCTCCTCGAACACCTTCTTGGTACCGTCGCCGTACACTCGAGTGCTCTGCATCGCGCGCTGGGCTTTACCGACACGAGTAGAGGCGACCACCATCATTGTGTTTGTGATCTTCTCAATGTTCTTGATACTCTTGAGACGAGTCTCAATCTCACGAAGGGTCGCATACGAGCGGGCAGCGGCTCCCGCGCGAAATCTACAGCGTGCAATCATGTGTAAGAGTAACCAATGGGAGGGGGGAGTGCTTAGTAGTCCTCGCTGTGGCGGTGGCGTCGACCAGTGGGAGCGAGAGTTGGCGCGTCGAGGGTGCTGGGGTGGTTGGCGCTGATTGCGAGCGCTCAGGGCGACGGCAGAGCGAGTTGGCGTGAAAATTTGGCTTGCTTCCCGCGAGGGTACCGGCCCTGCGGAGTTCCATAGTCGCCGCGATATCGCTACCGGTCACGGGCCCACTTGAGAGCTCATGCGTTTTTTTCAGGTTTTTCGTGCGCAAAACTCGGCCACTCCACCGCAACACCAGCACTAGCGCTCACGACAAGACCGATGTCGCGGACCCTGGAGCCTTACTCATCACTTAGGGCCCAGCCCTAACAGCACCACTCACATCAACGCTGCCGCACTCTGGAAATTTCATCAAGCCAAATGGTAAGTAAAGCAAACCTCAGCTCAGAGATTAGTTACATAGGCTGAGTCTCTATGAGACTGTAGAGGTTACTTTATGAACAGTACTAACCTCAATGACACAGCCTGCTAAGAAGTCCGGAAAGACCCCCGCACCCTCTCCTTTTGCTCAAAAGAAGACTAAGGTTTCTTCTGCTAAGAACCCTTTGTTCGAGTCCCGTCCTCGCAACTACGGCATTGGCCAGGGCTTGCGCCCCAAGGCTAACTTGAGCCGCTTCGTCAAGTGGCCCAAGTACGTCCGCATCCAGCGCCAGAAGAAGATCTTGAGCATGCGTCTCAAGGTCCCTCCTGCCATTGCCCAGTTCCAGAACGTTTTGGACAAGAACACCGCCACTTCGGCCTTCAAGCTGCTCGACAAGTACCGCCCCGAATCCAAGGCTGAGAAGAAGGAGCGTCTCACCAAGGAGGCCGCCGCCATCGCCGAGGGCAAGAAGAAGGAGGACGTTTCTTCCAAGCCTTACGTTGTTAAGTATGGTTTGAACCACGTCGTCTCCCTCATTGAGAACAAGAAGCCTTCTCTTGTGCTCATTGCCAACGACGTCGACCCCATCGAGCTCGTTATCTTCCTTCCTGCTCTTTGCCGCAAAATGGGTATCCCTTACGCCATCGTAAAGGGCAAGGCCCGTCTCGGCAAGGTCACTGGTAAGAAGACCGCCGCTGTCGTCGCCTTGACCGAGGTCAAGTCCGAGGACAAGTCCGATCTCTCTACTCTCCTGTCTGCCATCCAGTCCAACTACACTACCAAGTTCGAGGACTCCCGCCGCAGATGGGGTGGTGGTGTTATGGGTGTCAAGGCCCAGAACGCCGTCGCCAAGAAGCAGGCTGCTCTCGAGAAGTCTCTTCGCGCCTAAAATATAGTTATATAATCTAAAATGCACTAATACCGTTCTGGTACTGACTACACAGACTTTTGCCTTGGATATTAACGCTCTGGGTTAATTTATAGGGTAGTCAGCACCGTGCAACGCTCATTCACTGTAGAAATTAGGATACTTGGATTATGAAACTCACGAACGTTATGGAGTACTACGGGACTGCGCAGCTGCCTTCAGTTCGAATGAGTGGGTGTGACCTTATCTGAGATTCAAGCATTGCACGATTTCGACCTGAAAGATTGATGAGTTAGATATTATTCACTCGGGTTATCATTGCAAGCACGACAATGGAGCACGCATAGCTTCGAAACCAGGCTTGAGCTTCCGTAGGCTATCCATATTTTCCGAGCAATATGGCATTCACTTGGCAGATCCGGAGATATTTTGGTACACCACCCAAAGGAGAATGGTATTAGATCTGATCTTCTTGATTAAACCAAAAGAGGTAATACGTGAAATGTGCCAAGTTTTGCTAATTCTCTCACGAACTACGGCTAATAAACCTATCCTTATTCTATTTCAGCTGGTACTCTTGTGGCACTTGCCTTTTCCATGTTGCATGTTATGCAGCCCATGACATTAACTCACCGAACATCCAGAATAGGCAACTACTAAACGGGCTGGGCACAGTTCGCTGCAAGCTTGGCCGTAGTTCGACCTTGCAGATGCCCAAATGGGAGCTAAACCAGATTGCAAATCCCAAGTATTCGTACCACTGAGAAAACTATTAGCATGGTGGGCTATAAATATGTGGCCAATGTTCCAGTCAAACAATGATATTCGCTGTTTGCTTCGCTTATGTTCTTGTTGTTACAGAATTACTTTGTGTTCTGTGTGTTTGCGTAAAGCTTCATGGTGCTGATAAAACTGGTAATACTTTCGTTGCTCGTGTTGTAGAGAAAGAATACGCCGAGTGTATTACCGAGCAGCCCTGTACCGAAGATGATTTTCGTGATTTGCTCCCTTGTCTTGCGGAGCAAGAGTTGGAAGACATTGACCTCGCCGAATTGACTCCTTGCCAAGAGGAAGTCGAGATTGAGGATCGCATTCAATGCTTCACTCCCGAAATCAGTTCTTCAACTGACAGTGATACAGTGTCTTTTGACTTCTCGTTGGATCCATCTGTTGATGTAGAATCCTATGGCGCTCCTGAGCTGGAGTTTGAAGAGGCTACCGCCCCTGTACCATCTTCTAAGCGTTCAAGTCTTATTAGAGTACTTCGGCAGACCTTCTCCACCAAGCGCTACCCGATTGTGTTTCCGGATGGTTACACAGTCCCTGGTGAGGTTGTTTCCTCTGGCTACAAGAGGGCTGTTCTCAAAACGGTCCTCAAAGGATACCACCCTAAAAACTACTATTGTCGTGGTTTGAAGCAATCCCGCTTCGACAAATTCTAATCTGAAGTTTGTTCCTTCGCAGTTACTCCAAAGTTTCTGAAATCTGATATTAGCTCGATGATCCGCCTGCAGTGCACTGGAGATGGTGGGTAAATTGTTGTTGTGGTTATGGCTCGTTAATCCGTAACCGCCTGCCATCCAGGACTTATTGTGCAACAGAGTGGAACCGGCCAGGGCCCGGCTTGTTCTTCTCCAGCTCAATATGCTCAGCCTGCAATTGGTTCATCTATATCAGAGGTTCACAATATGCGTCCCCTTACGCAAGAACCGCTAGAAACGCTGCGATCCTTCAGAGTTAGGAACACTACCCGACAAACCTGTCCTTGCAGAGTCTCACCTTGTATTTGTATATAGTAATTATTATTTGGAAAGTATTGTTGCATAAAGTAAATCTCTGTGTAAATGCCGCATATACAAAGGCATGCAGAGCTGCGCTCTATGTGGACGTTAGATGATACTCTTCGCTCGGCTAGCTCATAACGCGTGCAGTAATGTTGTCTAGTTCGGTTTTGACTAGGTTTAAGGCATGAAATCAAAGGAAGTCTTATTGGAATGTTTTGAAACGTTAGGGACAAGCGCTGCCAAGGCTGCTCAAGAGTGCCATTCTGGTGGCTCTGCAGTATGCATCATCGAATGCGAAAATGAGCTAACAGGCATGATTCTCTTGAGGTGCAAAAGATAAATGCTTGCACAAAATTATATTAGCTCCAATATCGAAAATTGAATCTGTACCGTTTCCAAGCCTATTCAGCGCACCAAGTATATAAGTTCAAGCATTCAAGAACTGAGTGAAATCTATTTCTAGGCTCTGAGCGTGAATTGCTAGGAAAGGTCTTGGCATAACCCCACGTCCTGGAAATTACTGTGGGTGCTTTATATGATTTGATGCTCGGTGTCAAGAATGTGCTGGAGTTAACACGCATAAACAGAGATAGTTGACTTGGTTTTACAATTATGGTCGCTTGAACTCGTTTGTGGCATTGCATTGCATAGCTCGGGTAAGCTTACCCATGCTTTTCTTGGCGGTCTATAATTAATATGAAACAATTCAACATATGTATAACAGAGTAACAAATGTAACAAAATAAGAACTCTCACGAAATAAGGCCGAGTCGTCTAGAATGTGGTTTCAACCAATAACCAGCTCTTACAAACTTCACACCACATATGCAGAGATATATATATCAGGTGCATACATGCATCATGCCAAACCGTGGTTATAAAAGATGTCATCTGTAGCTACACCCTCAATGCTTTTCTTCTCACTACTTCCAATTGTAGCTGCCGCTGAAACATATTACAACCTCGTAATGGTAGACAGCAACTCGACCGAATGTGGCCCGTCTCTAATGTATGGCTACTACAAAGGTATTAATTATCTTACTCTTGATATTAGGAATACCTGGTTCGTCCCCCGGATGTATCTTAACTCGAATAACGTCCTTGTTGATGAGTTCAATCAAAGTATCCAATTTGGTGGCTCTTGGGCTATCTATTTAGGTCCCTTAAGGGATGATATCCCAAGCAGCGCCCAGGCTACCCTCAATGAAGATGGCTTCGTTGTTTACAAAGGTTCCCCCGATTTTGCCCTAGATGGTGCCTTTGGGAGCTCTTTTCAGGTGTACGATCCTAACGTGTATTCAAGCAAAGTACATTTCAAGGCCATCGAAGGACATGCCCACTCTGTAACTGCGCAGAGTGGTAGCGCGACACAAACGATATGCGCTCCAACAACAACCTTCACCGGTAGTGAAACAACATCGACCGTACCCACTACCACTAGTGGTCCGAGTTCATGCCGGCTACGAGCAAGTATTTGAGCATTTATTTGCTTATAGCCAAATGATTGGTATGCCATCAAAATTACTCAACAAACCCCAGCTAGGATGTCCATCAATTGTGGCATCAGTACGAGTTCAAGAATCTGGACTTTGTACAACTATCTTGTTTGAGTTGGCTATACTTCCCTCGAAGCAATCAGTATTCCTAGTATTCTTGGCATCAGTTATTTTTTTATTACATATTTTATATCACACGAAACGCTTATTTTTAGTCGTGGACTGGTCCTACACTTGTTACCCAGAAGCAAGATCGCATCGTACATTAGTTTTGTAGTGACGGTCGTTACTTCGATCAAGTCTTACCTGCGAGGCTAGAGAGATCCTACGATGGAACGATCCAATATTTTGAGGAATGACCTGCAAAGGTAGTTTAAAGGTACAGCTATAACGAGCTCTGCAGTGTGCTCCGCCAAGTGTACAGGTGCGGCATTTTAAGAGTCGAAATCATTCGAAAAGGATACGTCAGAACTAGTTACAGAAGACCACAATTTACATATCTAGGGACCACATCAGTGCTTAACCACTGTCAAGCCTATGGAGCACCTTATATCTGAATATGCTCATACAATGACCATGAACCCAATGTAAATCTATTTCAAGATTTTGGAATGCGGTGTGCCTAAAAGAATCTTGGCATAGCCCCACGCACCGCGTGATTCTGTGCATGATTTACACAAGTCCATATCCTTGGTGTACAACGTACCGGAATTATTACACATATTAGCGTAGATAACCTACCTGATTTTGCAATTACGGTCGCTTGAAGCCACATGCTCTCGTCTACGCTTTGCATGCATTAGCTCGCGTAGGCTTTCTTATGGCCTTCTTGGCAGTCTATAGTCAACATGAAACAATCCAACGTATGGTCAGCGGAATAGACAGTGAAAGAAGAGCATATATTGCAAATTGTGACTAAATTGTCAAGAATATGATAGGTTTTAGTAAGTAATCCTTACGAACATTGCATCATTTACGCAGGGATATATATAGATGCATGGGTCATGGGGCATCTTGATATAAAAGGAGGCATCTTAAGCTGATCTTCTAATGCTTTTTCTTTCCCTACTTTCAATTGTAGTTGCAGCAGAAACATTTTACAACCTTGTAATGGTCTCTCCCAGCAATCCTCCAGAAACCTGCGGACCAGCTCTTATGTATGGCTTCTACAAAGAACGTCACTATATTACGTTGCAGGTTATATATTATACATTCTCTCTCCCCCGAATGTACCTCAATGCCAATAATACGCTTGTCGACGAGTTCGGCCAAACTATTCGTTTTGACTCCTGGGCCATCTATTTAGGCCCTCTAAGCGACGACATTCCAAGGGAAGACCTCGTTACTCTCAACGAAGATGGCTACGTTGTTTACAGAGGTTCCCCCGATTTTGCTTTGGATGGTGCCTTTGGGAGCTCTTTTCAGGTGTACAACTCTGGCGGGTTTTTAAACAAAGTACATTTCATGGCCATCGAAGGGCGAGCTCACTCTGTCACTGCGCAGACTCACAGTACCACAGAAATCATATGCGTTCCAACAACAACCTCCAGGCGCAACGCAACCACAACGGTACCACCTTCCACAAGTACCCCAGGTTCTTGCCGGATACATGCTAATGCTTGAGCTTCTGCTTTGTAACCCGATGATTTGAGGTACCTCGATAATCACTCAAAGATCTCGACTGGATACATTTGGCAGATTTGTTGATGTAAGAGTTTGTGGGGCTATCTAGGAGCAAGTTATGGCTACCTCTCACGAAAACAATCGTTATATCTGTATAGTCTTGGTATGTCAGCTATTTTTTCGTGTAATTTATATCCTCGCGAGGCTAGCTGTATCGGATCCTCCCCTAGTTGTACTCTTGTCGCGCACAATACTGCTGAATGCTAAGCGCTACCTCATATGAGAAGTAGAATACTAGTAGCACATGTTCATGGAAGTAATACCTTGCAGTTCTATCCCTTTTAGGCGATGCAGTACATGCATAGTTAGCTAAAGCTAAAGCACAAAACCATCAATACTGAATGATCCAGTCGGAATGAGGACGTTCCTCACTATATTAGTATTTGACAATCTACGTGCAATGTGTCTACTTTGCATCGCCACATGAGATGCTCCTACCGTCCATAAACAGTAAGGGTCTCAACTGCAGCACCTCATGTCGCACATTTCCACTTAAAAAGAATTCGTTGTTACACATCCGGTATGCACTTTTGGAGAAAACCTAAAGCCTCTCGTCGATCACCTCCAGGTTCTCCTTTATCTCCCGCAGAAGAGTTCGCCTATAGAAATGCTATTCTGTCGTATCGCAACGTATCCCCTTATTCATGGATTCCCAAGCCTGCAGCAGATATGAGATATACGAAACGACTCTTGGTCACGCGGTCAACGCAGATTTGGGAAAGCACTCCCACAAGTATCCCCAAAACACTAGCCGCATATGGGGTGATCACTCCGCCACAATCTCCGTGCCATGAATCACATGAATTTGATTTCAAAAGTGCCCCAGCTCCAAATATATCTCTTCACCCTCGAAATTTAGCTAGGCGAACGTGGGCCCTACAACTGGCAGAAAGGGAATCCCAAGTGGAGCACTACAGCGACAGCGAAACAATAAGCTGCGTATCGACTCCTTCAGAATTCTTGTATCCCAGCTCATTCTGCTGTTCTGCTTCATCACTGGCCAGAACGTGCACACCCCCTACGGAGCACAGTGTGACACCACCCCCAGCGATTCCACCGCCCCTGTACAACCACGGGACCCTGGGAAGGTTCTCTGAAGATGAGAATAATGATACCATTGAGTTTGAGTTCTGTCGTCCTAAAAATTATGCTATTCAAGCAGTGCCACTCAAGAGATTAGCCGTACATTACAGATAAATAAATTACAAATAATCTTTACGATTAGCGGTCCGCACGAAGCCGCGATATTGCCACTCCGTATCGGCATCTTTGTTATCCACTGTTCCAAGTGTTAGGTTGTATAACTTCATCTCGAAACGAGGTCCAACTTCTGCCAACTCCACGCCCTGACGGGTCCGCACATAGACATGTTGACGCACACTAATGTAGTCATGACGGTTAGCGAAGGTGATAACACGAGCACTGTCCTTTTTAGGTCCCGGTGGGAACAGATGCTTGAGGATTTGGACTACTCGATGGCCAAGGGGAGTAGTAAAGTTGTCGAAGATGAGATGAGGATAGGCTTCAGACATGTTGCCTGCATTCTGAATGTCATGACGCATCACGACATTGTGCAAACTAAAGTGTGCGGTTGGACCATGAGGGAAATGTGTTACTGTTAAAGAGGTAGGCTTGCCACGATGCTCGTGTACAATAATAGCATCCGTAGTTGCACTTTTCAGACAGGCTTGCACGAGAGCAGGTAACACGGAGTTACCCCTGTTCACTCTGATAGAGGTCGGGAAGAGCAGCTTGATCTCTTTTGCAAACTGGGCGAGCCTCGCACTCGGATCACGACTGGTGGTTACGACCACTTTCGGGTCCTGAACGCCACTCAGCTCAGAGTATTCATCGTCGATCTCATCCTCCACTTGAGCTTCATCATACTGATAGTCCTTCTGTAACTGTTCATCGTCTGCTAGATGTTTGGGCAGAGTTCTTCCAGATTCAATTGCAGCTCGGAGTTGCTGTCGTTTCTTTTGAAGAACCGACTCCTGTAATTGCTGCGAGCGCTGGAACAAATACTCACGCCTTTCACGGGCTCTTTTTCTCAGCATTGTATCAAATAAAAAATCAGCCGCAGATTCCGCCACTTTAATTTTTCACATCTAAGTTGTGGCGTTGTGGCACACGGTTCTCTATGCGCATGCAACCAACTTCAGAGTCACAGGGGGCCATATGTCAAAATTTAACTATGGAGTCTAGATAATCAAGTTGAATTCCTTGAAGAGCTTCTCAACAGGAGTCAGGTCCAGGTCGAGCTCATGCGCAATTCCGTAGGCGGCGCTGCTGATCGAAAGAAGAGCCTCATGACCCGCAGAATCGGAATTGAAAGCGTGGAACGCAGACACCAAACCTCTGGGGTTGGCAGCGAGAAGGTCGTGGGCATCACCAATCGCTTCACTGGCGTCATACGAGGCAAGAGCATTCTTGGCCAGGCTGATCAACGACGAGTAGTTGGGCTGCTTGGCCAGCTCGGAGGTAGCATCGTCAACTTTGGCGACTGCTGCCTTGACGAATGCGGGAACATCGATCTGAGCCTGATCCTCAGCATGCTGCTGGTAATACTCCAAAGCCTGGACGATGAGGTTCTGGATGGGAGGCTGCACAACGAATTCGGTGATGGCGTTTTGGGCGACCGAGACGACGTCAGATCTCTTGGAACCATCCTTACGATAGTTGGCGGCTTGAATTGCGCCAAAGAGGATAGCCTGGTCTCTGAAAGAGCTGTTGATGGCGTGGGTTGAGCTGGGAGCGGGCTCGGAGGATGCAGAAGTGGTTGCGGCGAGTGCTCCAGCGGAGAAAGCGGACAAGAGAAGAATGGAAGAGTACATTTGAGTGCTGTAATGTCCTCGACACCGCCATAATATAGTACCATTGGTTGCAAAGTTGCAAACTGTATACTCTGGTTAAAGCTCTGCAAATCGGAAATATGAAGATCTCTTGTGAGTTTTGTAAACTTTGTAGAGAATGCTGGTAGAAACGTAGGCAGAAAAGTAAACTGGGATAGCTGGTGTTTTCTTTTACGTCCTCGAGCCGGCGAGCACTTGGGAAACAAGGTTTGGAGTTTCGCCGAGATGATCATACGATTTATGCAATCTATCCCGGACATGTTAATGCAATTACCGGACGCGATTGAGAGCGGCGATCTTTGTGCAAGTGGGTTTTTGGAACAGACTTGATCTGCGGATCACCAGCCTGGATCCGCCGAGGTGTCTGGCTCACAATCAGATAACGACCAATTTACAAGCACTAGTTATATCTAAAGCCATTCCGTACCACATTTACCTTACAACAATTCCTGCAGGTATCAACGCCACGTACAGCCACAAACAATTTTCCATTGATGAGCTGCACATACTGCGGCGTGGAAGTACAAGAGTCGCTCGTACAATGTAAAATTTGTGAGAAATGGTTTTGTAACGGACAGACGCACACTAAAGGCAGCCATATTGTAATGCACTTGGTCAAAGCGCACCATAACCAGATCTCGCTGCCGCCATCAAATCCAATTTCCGAGACGAGTCTCGAGTGTTATCATTGTGGAAATGAGAGCATCTTTTCCCTCGGATTCATTAGTTGTAACGACAATACGATGCTGGTTCTCCTGTGTCGGCATCCGTGTTTAACGGTCGCTCAACCCACACCGGAACTGCAGTGGTCTCGGGCAAACTGGGCGCCTTTAATTCAGGAGTTCCGGTTGGTACATTGGCTCGCTGCTGAGCCTCCCAAGTCTGCGCAGAGAAAAGTTTTCATGAGCACCGTCGAGGCGATTGAGAATCCCAGAAGTTCTGAGGAGAAAGAGAAGCTCCAACCACTGCCGCTCGAGTTCAGCAGTCCTCAGCAGTACATGGAGCTCATGGTTCCATTAGTGGAGCGCGAGGCTGAGAATGAGATGCTCATTCGGTCACAGTACTCGTGGTCAGGCGTGCATGTCGAGTGGGTGAATGCGGTAACGATCCGGTTTGCCCTGAGCTCAATCGAGATGAAGATTACCATTGGCGACCGGGTGCTGCTCGAGTGCCCTCTGCCCGGCCAGGATGAGCCCTGGAAGGCTGCAGCCGTGGTCGTACGTCTTAATGAGCGCATAACCGCAAAGCTCGACGGGAATCATACCCCCCCTAACGTAGTTACGGGATTCAAAATCAGATTCGAGCCGTCAGTGGTGACGAAACAGCGCATGAAGCGAGCTCTCAATGCATTTGCCAAAAAGGAGAATGCCTGTGCAGCGTACCTCAAAAGCTGCATTCTTGGTCGGTTTGATGAATCCAGCGCGGTGCATCTCAAGGCCAAGCCTCGTAGGTCGCTGAAGATCAATGGCGTCAACCTTAATGAGTCGCAAATCGAGGCTGTCAATGTTGCCTTGACCCATCCTCTTAGTCTCATCCAGGGTCCTCCGGGTACCGGGAAGACGGTGGTGTCGACGGCAATCATCTCGCTGTTATCGCGGCGTCACCGAGTCCTAGCTTGTGCCCCTTCAAACATTGTCGTGGATCAGCTAACCGCCCAGTTGGGCAAAAGCGGGGTTAATGTGGTACGTATGGTGTCAATGGCCCGGGAAATCCTGGACCCAGCTCTTGAAGTATATACACTCAACTACAAAGTACGTGCTGCGGTGGACCCCAAGATACGAGAGCTGATGGACAAGGACGAACGGGGTGATACTTTGAGTACAGAAGACCAAAAGACTATGGAACAGGCCATCAGGAAAGAGGAATCCCGTATTCTTAACAAGGCTCAGGCGGTTTGTGCGACATGCTCGGGCGCTGGCGATTGGAGGCTATGGAATATGCGCTTCAAGTCAGTGCTGATCGACGAGAGCACACAGGCCATCGAGCCCGAATGTCTCATGTCGATGATGCACAAGTGCGAGCAGCTCATTCTCGTCGGAGACCACAAGCAGCTTGGTCCCGTCGTTACAGATATCGAGGCGGTGAAAGCTGGCTTGAGCCGGTCGTATTTTGAGCGTCTGGTCGAGCTGGGTCATCAGCCGACTCGTCTCACGGTCCAGTATCGTATGCATCCTAGCCTCAGTCGATTCCCCAGTAGTATGTTTTACGACGGTAGCCTGCAGAACAGCTTGAATGTCACACAGCGGACGTACTACCAGGAGGACAAGCTCGACTGGTTGTGGCCCATCATCAACCAGCCGATGATGTTCTGGGCTACTATGGGCCAAGAGGAGATTGGCACTGGAGCTAAATCGTACCTCAATCAAGCCGAGGCTTCGAACTGTCGGCAGCTGGTGAGTCGCATGATTTCAGCCGGGGTCACTCCGTCTGAGATTGGCATCATCACTCCCTATGAAGCTCAGCGGAATTTCCTGCGACAGCACCTGGAGTTGATGGGGGAGCTGGGCCCCGAGGTGTACAACCAAATCGAGATTGAGAGTGTAGATGCGTTCCAGGGTCGGGAAAAAGGCTATGTGATTCTGTCGTGCGTGCGTTCAAACGAGTGCCAAGGCATTGGCTTCCTCAAGGACCCTCGGCGTCTCAATGTTGCCATCACCCGTGCCCAGCACGGTCTCATTATCATTGGCAATCCTCGTATTCTCAGCCACAATGCATTGTGGTGTGATCTGATAGAGTTTTATCGTAGCAATGGCTGTCTGGTGCAGGGAACTCTCAATAACCTGCGGCCATACACCTTGCCACTGAACAAGCCGAAAAAACCGGCTACTAATGCCCAGGAACTGGCCTATGGGATGGAAAATGTTAACCTCAATGACGTGGATGTAAGCTATATTACGCAGCTGGTCGATCGCTAAGCTGCAAGTCTGGGAATCTATGCTTCCACATTTGGCATATTCCTGGGGCTCTGTCCATATATGCATGACTCGTTCGGCTGATCTACGCTGAGCCTGTTCACTGGGCGACCACGGCAGCAGTTGCATGTGCAGATGCATCTTGTGTATAGAGTAGCGTAGGCTAATAATTGCGTTTACCGGTAGCTGCTGGCGCTGGCCCTGCAGCGACGCAGTCTCACGTGACCACCATGAGACGCACTACCAGTTTCAGAATTAGGCATGGTCAGCAGGGCCCACATGATCGACCGTGGTGGCACCAGCTGGGCAGCCTGGCGGGAAGGTCAGTGTAGTCGCAGCGTCTGGGCCCACTGTGGGCCGTGTTCTTGCGATCGGTGCGGGCTGGTTCGATAATGCCACGGCAATTTGCTGCCTGTCAACTGGGGCGCTTATCACAAGACTCAACGGCCAATGCGGCTGATTGGATCGGGGACGATCTATATGCCGGGCCTATCTGGGTGGCGATTGCCTGTGACGGGGTGTGAAGAGCTCATAGTGACGCACGCAGGCGGCTGGGCATACGATCCGAGTCGCCATCCCATTGCGGCGCCGAAAGCTCGCTGGTAGCCCGCTCGGGCCTCGAGTCTGCGGCCCCCGGTCACGTGGCTTCCACGCAAGGCACGAGATGTTTCAGAATTAGCATGGCCGGCAGGGCCCACATGATCGGTCACTAAGGCCCAGCCTCCATCGTAGTACTGGCTGCATTGTTGTTGTTTTCCACCTGCCAGGCCCCTCTTGTCGACACGCCCTTCGTCGCCAGTGCAACCCCCTTTCTGCCATTTTCCCCGTACCCCAGAGGTTTATATAATTCATAGTCTGTCAAAGCTAGTGCTTACCTCTCTGACGCGCTACGGCCGATGCCTCAATTGCTCATTGCGCGACTGGATGGCACTGGAGGGGCTCGTCGAGGGTCCCTCAAGCCTTTGTGGGCAGCGTCTAGCCGCGAGGTCGCCGCTGCTGCCAGAGCTCCGGCGGAGTCTCTGGAGGTGGACGTGCTGGACGCTCGCCAGGCCGAATGGTTGCCAGCAAAGATTTCTTTTGCCCTTGCTCGAATGACACTCGCCCATAACGGGACAACTTTCGCCCACGTGTACCTCAGTGGCGCGAAGGTCGTGGGACATGTCGCCAAACGCTATGTTCAGGTGTTTGACGCGACGCAGACGTTTGTGCTCCGGTTCCGATCCCACGCGGATCACATTCGGGGCATCGCGACCCTCATGGTGTGGGCCACGACCCGGCCGGAGGGCATGTTCAACAAGGCGTACACACCCCCAACCCCAGAGGTGGCCGACGACGAGAGCATTCTGGTGTGCACCGTCGAGATCGGCCAGCTGACCACTGCGCCCCGCTGGAAACGAACCGTTGCGGTTTTGAAGCGGTCGGGGACCCTGGTGATTGGTGACAACGGCCGCACGCCATTCGAGACCATCGACGTCACTCGCCTGGCCGCTGCTCACATCAGGCTGCTCGACCCCAGTTTGTCGGGCCCCCGCGTGGTTGCCATGGACGAGCTCGAGCTGTTTGTGCGGTTCGGCAACGACTCGGACCTCGACGACTGGCTCGTCACCCTCAAGTCTTTTGCCAAGCACCTGGTCTACGCCCTGCGAAAGCCGAGCCCCAAGTCCAGCGTGCGCGTGGTGCGGTCCGCCAAAGTCACCGGCATCAACGTGCGGGTCGCTCGCGACCACCCCGCCCTCACCCCACAGACCCCGGGGGCCATCGACGGCGAGGACCTCGACTTCTCCAACACGTACCTCGAGCTCCAGTTCGGCTCCGTGCTATGGGGCCGCACCTACCTGCACACCTTGGCCGACGTACCCCACTGGGTGCAGTCGTTCCAGCTACACGACATTCCCGACGAGCCGCTCACGGTGCAGCTCAAGTTCTCTTCTACTGGCACGATCGCCGATAATGATATCAGCATCGGGTCAGCCCACGTGGAGACAGACCCGCCTAGCGATTGGTGTCCATTAGACAATCCAAGTGCGCCAATTTCTATATACGTAAAAATGGCCACTGAACGGGCCTTCGTGCTGGACTCTCGATATTATGAGGAACTCAAGTCGCAGGTCCTCAATCTCAACTCTGGACTGGCGTACAAGCTTGGAACCGTGGTTTCGACCGACATGCAGATGCTGTGCGACACGTTCTTCCAGGTCTACTTGGCCGAACGCAAGCCTACCGAGTGGGCCGAGTGCCTGATCACAGCGGAGATCGACCGCATCGCGCCGCAAGCCCAGGCCCGCTCCCCTACCCCGTCCCCGAGCAGCTCCCCCAACTCCTCGGTCAGCTCGACTGAGTCGCCCCCGACCCTGGCCACGAACCAGGTGTCCGCAGTGAGCTCGCTCGGAGTAATGTTTAGAGGCAACTCGATGATGACTCGCGGAATCGAACGGTACCTTCAGACCATCGGCGGGCCGGTCCTGGAGCGCACAATTGGACGATTTGTCCGCAAAGTACTCAACACCAATGACACGTTTGAGCTGGACCCGTCTAGGGTACAATCACAGCTAATAGTCGAAACCGGCAAGAAACCCTCACAAAGTGAAATCGACCGAATCATCTCAGCAAACCGTATTACCATCACCAACTACATGGTTTTCATCTGGAGCCTCATCAAGAAGGAGGGAGTCCCAGATCATTTCAAATGGATCTTTACGGTGCTTGCTGAGAGCATGCGAACTCGGTTAGGGATAATTAATGAAGATACAATCTACAGCGCGGTGTCAGCGTTCCTCTTTTTACGTTTCTACTGCCCTGCGTTGTTGAACCCTCACCTGTTCAACCTGGTAGATAGCGCAGTGACTCCGGCGAACCAAAGGGCCCTCACTCTGGTTGCCAAGTTGCTGCAAGGATTCGCGAACCGTATACGGTTCGGAGCAAAGGAGCCTTGGCTTATGCCAATGAACTCATTCCTCGAAAAATACGACAAAGATCTCGCCGAGTGGTATGCAGAGCTGATATCATTCGACGGCCCGCGCCCTCGTGAGCGTGATGCCAAAGAGCTGCCATTTGAGGTTTTCATGGACGATCAACTTAGCAATCCCTACTTGATTGACGAGTGGTATGGATACGCCAAGCTAGTCCAGTGGGGCTCAAAGATTTCCTTCGATAAATCGTGGGATATAGTACTGGGGAAATTCTTCCTCGAATGTAAGCGGATTGATAACGAGCTCAATGAAATAATTGAAGAGCTGAACAAACCCGACAAACTTCAGCCTGGCGAAGTGCATGACTTTGATATCAAAGTCAATTGGGAGACGTATTTGTTCAGTAATGATCCAGAGCTCATCGAGTTAGAAAATACTCGCTCCAACAAGAAGTCGGTTTGGTCAAAATTGTGGGGCCGTTAGTCCCATGTGTTATTTAATGTATTTTAATGTCAATTGATTATGCATAAGGAGAGTGTATTAAATGAAATGCTTTAGCATTATGCAGGACCTTCAGAGGGATGTAGTACTGTAAAGCGGCCAACCTGATGGGAATCAACGGAGTTCATACAAAGGAGTACTATTACGCAGCCACTGGCCTATTAAATAATAATAATAAATAAATTGTCCACAAAATGAAGTCGGTTACCAGCCACGCGCATGATAGCTATTGTCTTCTTCTGCGTGGTAGGACGGGGTCGGATTTGGAGTTGTTGACGACCGGTTGAGATTTGGTCTTTGCGACTTGTACATGGTGTCCAAATCATATTGTCGCTTACGATGCAGGTGCTCGCGGACGCTCTGTGATAATTCTCGGTGGTAGAGGTCCGTATTGCTCACAGATGCCGCCTTGGGGATATTAGTGATGGAGCTAGAGACTGTGGGTTCAGAAGTGATGGGAACATGCTGGGACAACCCAGCGTTCAGTAGGATATGCTCATGAGGATTCTGAGTGCGATTCTTGGTCTGAATAGCACACTCAAACACACACGAGTAGCTATCAGAGCTCTGCGACAAGGCGTCCTGAGAGCTCGACTTTTGAGCCTCTTCTTCAGGACTTGGAGGAGAGACGGGTGTTGACGCTGGTTTGGGAGCTGGCGCAGCCTTGGGTGATACGTCCTGCTTGAACAGTCGGCTCAGCAAGGAGTGACGAAGTTGCGGCTGCGTAGGGACTGCTCGCTCCGCGAAGAGTGGTTCTTCGTCCTCGCTCATATCGTCCCAGTCACTCTCATCCCACTCGCCGCTAGACCCAGCATTCTCATCCTCGGTTTCATAATCTGAGCTGTCGCTATGGTTCGCTGGCTCGGTAAACGTAACGGACTTTCCTCTACGAAGCGCTGAGCCCACTGCGGGAGGGGCATGATGGCCAGACACATGCTGGCTGTCGGCAGAACCACACTCTGAATCCGAACCGCTCTCGATGAAGAACATCTTTGAGCGGTCAACTGTGGGTTTCATGAAGCCACCATTGATAGCATCACCTGCAGAAGGCACACCATGAGTGCCAGTGACGGAGCATGAAGACGCGGCTGTGGTCGCTGTGGTCGACAAAGATGCCGACGAGCGGCTGGCCACGCTCACCTTGTCGAACGGGACTGCTACTGGTTGAGGGCGTGCCAGGTTGATTTGCGACCGAACCGGCTTGACTTCGGGGGTCTTCTTCCGTAGACGGTCCGGCAGGGACCCGGTCACCTCTTGCTTTCCAGAATCTGAAGGCTGGTCTCTTGGCTGGGGCACCTCCACGGGAGAAATAGCGCTGTATGACATGGGCACCGCAGCAAATTCTTTACAGGGAGTGCCCGGGTTGGTGCAGATGACCTCATCAAATAGTGTCATGATACTTTGGTTGCTAAGTTTGCGCGGGTTTCCCGGCCTAGACATACTCTCTGTGCTGGAGCTCATTTCCAGTCCGGGCGGTTCATTGAGGTCAGGAATATCGTCCGGGCCGCCTGAGTTTTCCCGCACGTTCATTATTTGCCGTGAATAAAGGCGCCAGCTCATGTACTCGAGCCGGGCGCCCTGAGATATTGACTCCTTTGCGCGGGAAAAAGACGACCACATTTTGCGAATGATTTCAACGTTATTAGGGTCAACACCTTCTAGTGCTGAATGCCTGATGTATAGCACTGGCTCAGTACTACCTGACATTTAGTTGTGCGAAGAGTTTGAGAATCTGAGTGGGTTCCGCCGTCTGGGGTATATAATCAGGGCTGCATTTGATGAGTCAGCTACCGTTTCCTCGGAGCATGCATTGCATGTAATCGATATGCGGGAGTTTGGGCTTGGTCTACGAAAACGGCTGCAAATCCAACGGGCCAGGGGTGGGGGCGGATGCGGCGGGTTCGCATCTAGAGTCCCCGAAATACGCGCGTGCCGTGTGATCCTTCGCATCGCCCGATCAATCGCCTTGGAGGCAGAGTGCCGTTCAAAAAAGTTTCGGTCTGCTGCAGGGGCCTATCAAAAGCTCGCAAATTGAGCGCCCTCACTTGACATCCCAGCGACAGAAACTGTAGAGTATGTTGAGACACAACGTGTTCTCCTCAGCTTGGCGGTACCGCTAAGGGTGTTGCAACCGCTAATTTTCTCTCGGTATATGCACCGCCCATGCAATGCTGTAGCAGGTGCTGCATGCATCCCCAGGTAAAACTCCCTTCAGCCACCCCCGTTCGTCCGGAACTCAAAGTTTGCTCCACGTGTCGCATAACTGAAAGAATGCGCGTTGAACCTTGAGAACGCGTGGGGAGCAGTGATTTGGTGCACAACCCGTCACCACGTGGTTTGCCCATCCCCAGTCCTGCATGAGAAAATATATGCAAGGAGGCTATTCCACGCATGCATCACCTGTGCAGGCGTTTCGCTAAACTGTGTCAACTGCCACAAAAGCCCTGGGCTCAATTTTCACTAGGTTTGCACCGATCATGATGATCTATCAACGATATTTCACAGGGGCGGGCACCGGTGTAATCACGATAATGTCGAAACTCTCACCGACTTTTCGATCTACTAGCCTTGAAACATCGCATGTGATGGATTAAGATAACCATCGGAGCGTATCTATTCGTCCGTGTCGCAGAGAATGCACCCTACGACACAAATGCTATATATCGGGTTATACCTTGTTAATCGGGCTTTTGCTGATAGGTTGAATATCGAAACTGCTATAGTTACATGTGCAGAGCCATCAGTGGCATCGATGCGTGCCTATTTTCGCTGACACATATATGCACCACATTTAGCAGCGGGCCAATTAGCCTATCACCTCTTAGAACAGTTGTTGGACTAATTGGTGGACTGACCAGAATAAATTTGAGATAAAAAACTTGCCGTTTCCGCGCTGTATCGAATACTCCTTTATCGGGAGCAATGCGGTACCAGACTTGATCCGATCAGTACACAACCCAGTTGAGATAAAGCGGGGTAACTATGAGGCGTTTTCTGGTGTGGCATCGCACATCGTCCAGCTATAATAATGTTACATACCTAAATATTCTCTTGGGAAAAAGACTTTGATTTGATTATTTTTGGTTGGCGGAATATTTATGGCTTGACTATGACCTCATTCTGAAATGAGTCACACCGCCTATAGCCAGGCACCGCCCCAAATCCATAAAGCTATTCACTGCTCGACTTGATCCTTTGCCACATGTCCGCCACATATATTAAAGAGGACCTCCCAGAACTGGAAAGCCCTCAGCCGGAGAAACTCGACATTGAACCACCTCCCGATGGAGGTTTGGTGGCTTGGTCTCAAGTTACTGTGTTTTTCTTCGGCACATGGAACTCTTGGGGACTGGTGAACACTTTTGGTGTTTATCAAGAGTACTATCAGCAAAATCTACTTCAAGATACCCCACCTGGTACAATATCATGGATTGGAGCTTTACAGGGCTCACTAGTATTTCTCTTTGCATTAATTATAGGCCCATTAATCGATAGAGGTTTTGTGAAACAGCTTTTGTTTGTCGGTGCCATTTTGCAAGGCTTTGCGTACATGATGATGAGCCTGAGCACCAAATACTATCAATTGCTTCTTACCCAGGGCGTATGCTCTGGTTTAGCGTCCTCGATCTGCTTTTGCTGCGGAATTACTCTGTTATCATCATGGTTTCGCAAGCGCCGCGGCATTGCAGTGGGTCTAGGGGCCACAGGAGCAGCGTTCGGCGGTGTAGTGTACTCTATCCTAGCCCGACAAATGATTAAAATCCATGGATTCGCCTGGTCTGCCAGAATCCTCGGTTTCATTGCTTTTGGTACAGAATTTGTGGCATTCTTAGTAGCAAAAAGGCGACTGCCGCCCCGCAAGACTGGGGCCTTCATTGACTTTGAAGCGTACACTATCTTGGAAGTTACCGCGATAAGCTGGGCGTACCTGCTAGCAAACGGCGGAATATACGTTTTCTATTTCTACATTCAAACATATGCCCTCAACCATCTCACGCATACTGATTATGATCTAATGATTTACACCACAGCAATTCTCAACTCTGGTTCTGTGCCTGGTCGTATTATCCCAAATTACCTTGCCGACATCTATGGACCAGTCACTATCTTTACTATTAGTGTCATCGCAACAATGATTCTCACTTGGTTCTGGCTGATGGCTGAGAGCGAAGCAGCGGTACTAATCATTGCCTGGTTTTATGGATTCTTTACTGGCCCGGTTGTTTCGCTTGTATCCCCTGCAATAGCTACCATGACGCCGGACTTGACAAAACTCGGAACTCGTCTAAGTTTCTGTTTCCTCCACGGGGGGATTGGATTCTTGATTGGCCCTCCCTTGGCTGGTATTATGATTCGTGTCCACGCTTGGAAATACGGCCAGATCTATGCAGGCTGCCTCGTCACGTTAGCTTGCGTCGCAGGACTGATATCTCGCTGGAAAGTTTTGAAAGGCAAATGGAAGGGTTTTGCCTAGATATTTATTCTAATTATCTCTTCAGAGTACTAATTCTGGTTTTATCGAACATCTCATTCAATGAATGTAATAATTAATTTGTCATTACGCTGGACTCTAATACTCTTATAACAACGCGAATCAGTCACAAGCTTTTTTTAATGCAACGACTGTTGTGCGTTCATCACAATTGCGCCGCTCAGTGCAAGCTCGTCAATCGCATCAGGTGTATATCAATGCCTAGTTATTTGATATCTAGTTACAATGCTCTTTGGCAATCATGCTACCTTCTGAGGTTCAATTCACACTCGCTGGCTGGTGCTACAATGGTCGCTCAACGATTAATGACTCATTAAGAAACAAATACCACAAAAACGCAATCTCATGCTAACCCCATCTCTTGACTAATCTTATGCATGCCGCATACCTTATTACATGGAGAAATGCATATTCGATGATAGTACGCGATGACGCTTTTACACAATTCACAATGCTCAGCGTCGCTTTCGTCGCTTCGGAATGATGATGTCAGTCTACCAGACGTGGAAAAGTCACCCAGTCGCACCAGCGTTGTGAGTATTGGTCCACCGCCAGATGGTGGGTGGCTAGCCTGGGCCCAAGTTCTGGCAGGGTTCTTCTGCAGTTTCAATAGCTGGGGCTTCGCTAATTCCTTCGGTGTCTTTCAGCACTACTACATTTCTAGCGATATCTTACCCGGCGAAACTGAATCAAGAATAGCCTGGATTGGCACTCTCAACGCCGTGCTTGCATTTTTTGGCTCAGTTTTCTTCTCATTTCTCGTGGAAAAAGGATGGACAAGAGAAATGGTCGTAGTGTCCTCGATTATATCCTCTTTCAGCCTAATGATGCTCAGTATCAGCAAGGAATACTGGCAGATCATGCTTACGCAGGGCTTTCTTAATGGAATATGCAGTTCAGTGCTTTTCACTGTAGGGATAAGTGCAGTAGCGCCTTATTTCAGTCATAGGCGTGGCATTGCCTTGGGCTGTACCGCAGCTGGATCGAGCGTTGGTGGTTTAATATACTCCATTACTAGTCAACGCTTGTTAGACAGCGTTGGCTTTGGTTGGACGTGCCGTGCAAACGCATTTATCCTATTGGGAACTGGCGTTGGCACAGGTATTTTGATCAAGCCCAGAATTCCTCCAAGAAAAACTCGGGACTTCTTTGCAACAGAGTGCTTTGGTGAGTTGGCCTGGATGATATATTGCTTTGCCATGCTGTTCGGCTTTATAGGATTCTACTGCTTCTACAACTTTTACCAGTCGTACGCACTCTCCATGTTTGAGGATAAAAATGATCCAAGTCTCACATACCTGAGTGCCATCATCAACGCTGGAGCAGTCGCTGGAAGAATATTTCCGTCACTTCTAACCGACTACGTTGGGCCATTCAACGTATTAGTTCCGTTCACATTGATGTCTTGCGTGCTATCCCTATGCTGGCTCGCAGCAGAATCAAAAGGTGGAATTATCGCTGTGGGTGTCATTTTTGGCTTTTTCAGCGCACCAATTACACTGGCACCTGGAATTGTGACCGCGAAGCTCACTAAGAACCTGAATAGGATGGGAATCCGCTTAAGCTTCAGTTTTATATTTTTTAGTGTTGGAGTACTTCTTGGTGCACCCTTCGCTGGTATGATTGTACGATCACATGGGTACTTTGGTGCCAAACTATATACTGCATTTGCATGGCTGGCGTGCACTACCCTCTTTGCGGTGTCTCGCCAGATTCAACTTGGGAAGAAGGTGGTAGCCAAGTGTTAATAGCATTGTAATCTGGTGGATTGAGGTCCACATCTACTTTAGTTTATTTATTTAAGCAATCTCTCTTGAAAAAGTAATTAAGTTTAATTAATTTCACGCGTACATGAGTTTTAGAGAGAGTCTGTGTGTAAGTCACGTGTGTGTACGCCACCGTCGCCACTGAGTAAGGGCTTCCTTTGGCTAGCTTACTAACTGTTTAGGGCTGTAATGGTCACAATCGACTCGTTAACAATTCCACTCTGATGGAGTCAATCCTCAATGGCTCCCAAAGTTCAGGCTACTAAGGCCGCTAAGGCCGCCGCCGCCTTGGCCGGTGCTAAAGCTCGTAAGAAGAATCAGAAGCGTGTCAAAGACAAGGCTCAGCACCACGTCATTCTCGACAAGGCTCTCTACGACCGTCTCATGAAGGATGCTGCTACCTTCAAGCTCGTCACCGTCTCTGTCCTTGTTGACCGTCTGAAGATCAACGGCTCTCTCGCACGCCGTGCTCTTCGTCACCTTGAGGAGGAAGGCATCATCAAGCCTGTCATCACTCACAGCAAGCAGAAGACTTACACTCGTGTCGAGGCTTAAGTTAGCTCTTAATATATAAAACCAATGGTAATTTATCACCTTATATCACTAGCTATGTTTACATTTCGAGCATGCCGTCGTTAGATTGAGCAAACTGCTGCTTGGTCCGGCTATAGTTCGTGGACGCCGGAAGAACTCCGTGTAGTGCTCTAGCATTTGTACTACAGTGGAAGCCTTGCACATATCTGTAAGACTGCTCGTCATTATCTATATACGTGCGACTGGTCAAATTTGGCCAGCCAAATGCGTTCCTAAAATTTCTGTGTTTGGGCATATCTTCTTGTGAGTTCAAGCGGTTTCTACACGGATAATAATTGTGTATCTTCGAAAGTGATTATCTTCAAAAAGAGATCCAAGAAGTGAATTAGGCAAACTCGGCATAAAAAGGGAATGGACTGCGACGAACCAGATCTCTCGACAATGGTTGACTCACTTGTTTTAATTATCGGTAGAAAGCTTCAAATGGATTTAGTTTCTCTGTATTATACTCCATGGCATAGTTCCTTTGGATGGACGCCCAAGAGCGTTTCGCCCAATTATATCCTGTCACAGTGGTAACGCATCTAAACGGATATTATGTACCCTTAACAATTTATTGAGGCAGCAGAGCTTGCAGCTTGGACGTCATTAATGAGGCGAACGCCACCCAAATTTTTCGTTTTGTGCAATGGGGAAAAGCAGTAAAGACAAGAGAGACAAATATTACAGAAAAGCAAAAGAGGAGGGCTGGCGTGCACGTTCTGCATATAAGCTTCTACAGCTAAATGAAGAATTTCATTTCCTCGAAAACTTTGATCGGGTTGTGGATCTCTGTGCTGCCCCAGGATCTTGGAGTCAAGTCCTCAGCAGAACCACCCAAGGTCGTGACAGAATCATTGTGAGCGTAGACTTACAACCAATGGCCCCGCTCCCGGGTGTCACGACGATTCAAGCGGACATCACTCATCCATCTACTGTAGATAAAATCCTGGAGTATTTCCATGGGAAAAAGGCTGATCTCGTGGTGAGTGATGGTGCTCCTGATGTTACTGGTCTACACGATTTAGATGAATATATCCAGGCACAATTGGTGTATGCTGCAGTCGAACTAGCTACTGCTGTGCTCAAAGAGGACGGAACGTTTATTGCAAAGATATTTAGGGGGAGAGATATCGACCTCATGTATGCACAGCTAGGAAGGCTGTTCAAAACCGTTACATGTGCCAAGCCTCGGTCCTCAAGAGGTTCATCTTTGGAGGCATTCATTGTCTGTCAACACTATATTCCTAGGCCTGGATGGACACCTCTTTCAAGCGAGCCATTACATGATCTTAATATTGAAGAAAGAGTGATTGCTCCTTTCTTGGCTTGTGGAGACCTCAGTAGTTATGACTCGGACGCAACTTACAATGATGTCGAAGGGCAGTCCTTAGACCCAGTACAGAGTCCTACTGCACCCCCATACAAAACAGCGCTTGAGTTGAAGCGTAGCGGTGTCATAAGGAAAAACTAACATTTTTATTTATTTAGCAGTGATCCCGCTTCCGTAAATGTGAATATCCTGAGGTAACCTGGGCACCTTCACGACTTTTACACACTGTATCTTCAATGTGTAGACCTTTTATATATAATACTGCTGGTGTATACTCTGTACTGCTTACCTCTCGTCCACTGGTTCTTACGCACCCAATTTAGCTATCATAGGTCGTTTACGCACCAAGTAGGGACAGCGCAAAAAACAATAGACTACAGAGTTCTAAACTATTTAGTTATTAATTTCAGGCTTCATAGTTGGGAACAACAGAACCTCCTTAATAGTGTTTGAATCAGTCAAGAACATAGTCAACCGGTCAATACCACAACCCCAACCAGCAGTAGGGGGCAGACCATACTCGAGTGCGGTACAGAATGTCTCATCAATAAGCTGGGCCTCGTCATCACCTTGATCCTTCTGGTTAGCCTGCTCTTCGAAACGTTGACGCTGATCGAAGGGATCATTCAACTCAGTATAAGCATTCACGATCTCCTTGGTGGCAACAAACACTTCGAAACGTTCACAAAGACCTGGATCACGACGATCATACTTGGCCAGCGGGGACATGACCTGGGGATGGCCGAAGAGGAACGTGGGGTTAGTGCAGTTCTCCTCCAGATACTCTCCAATAAGCTTATCGAGCATGCGTGCATTGGTCAGAGGAGGGGAACACTCAAGTCCAACCTTTTGCAACTGTTCTCTGAGGAACTTATTGGTCTCAGCAGTGTGGAGTTGATCTCCAGGAGGGAACTTGACGTCGAGAGCCTTCTCCAAGGATGGAATAATCTCGACACGCTTCCATGGACGAGAGAAGTCAATGTCCAAGACCTTCTCGACATTTTCGGGGTCTGGGTGATACTTGATCTTATAACCACCAGTGACGTACTTGACCATCTCAGAAATCATTAGCTCGGTGGTATCCATGAGATCGTAGACGTCAGCGTAAGCCTGATAAAATTCACAAGTGGTGAATTCTGGGTTGTGGGTCATGTCGATACCCTCATTGCGGAACTGGCGGCCAATTTCGTACACACGATCAAGTCCACCTACAACAAGCTCCTTCAAGTACAGTTCGGGGGCGACACGCATGAACAGTTCCATATCCAAGTCATTGTGGTGGGTAACGAAGGGCTTGGCAGTGGCACCACCTGCGATCAAGTTCATCATAGGAGTCTCGACCTCGATAAAATTACGGTCGTCCAGGAACTTACGCATGAACGAGATGATCTTCGAACGAGCGATGAAACGGTCACGAACACCTCCGTTCATGATTAGATCAAGGTAGCGCTGACGGTAGCGCTGTTCTTGATCCTTGAAACCGAAATGCTCGGTGGGAAGCATGTGCAAGCAAGGAGTCAGTAGCTGCACGCTCTCAACGAAAACTGAGAGCTCGCCCTCGCCGTTCTTGGGTTCTGTGCGGTAAGGGTAACCTTTAACACCGATGATATCACCACGACGCAGCAAGTCATGGACAGGATCAAGCTTCTGGCCATCAGTGACCTGGGCAACCACCTGAAGCTGGGCGCCATCACCATGCAACACGTAGAACTTCAAGTTGGCACCGAGCTCACGCTTAACAAAGATACGGCCAGAAACACTAACTTTATCGGATTCGAGCCTCTCGCCTCTCTTGAGACCAGCATACTTCTTGACGAACTCAGGAAGTGAAATGGAGACCTCAAACTTGTGAGGATAAGGGTCAGGGTGCTTCGAGACACGCAGCTCCTCAATCTGCTTAGAACGAATTTTGAAATACTCGCGGGGATCAAGATCGTCTTCACGAGGTTTCTTGGTAGTGGTAGCTGCGGGTTTAGCAGCTGCCTTGTCGGCCTTCTTTTTGGCCACTTCACGAGCCTTAACTCGCTTCTTTAGCTCAGTCTTGGAAACCATCTCACCTGTAGCTTCATCAAGGTGCAACTTTTTAACGTCTTCAGCTACTTCTTTAACATCGCTCATGACTGAAAGGTGAAAAATAAATCGATGACTAACACAGGGTAATGATAAGGATAGCGTGGTGAGCGAGCTTTATAGACCGTGGAAAATTATGAAAAAAATGCAAAGAGCATAATAGTGCTCTTCGCCACATCATTACATGCAACTGCAATGACACCCTATGACTGACTCCAAGTGGTGACTGCTCTCCAGAATTTTAGCTGTCCACATATGGTAAATTGATAGTACTTACACAATGCGACTATGATGAGTCAGAGCAAAAGTTTGGGGGTGACTACATCACTTGCCAGGACCTTGAGCTCATAGATGAATAACAAGATTTTGAAGGCGAGGAAGCGATATATCAAGAATACCGTAATATCTAGACAAAACCTTCCAATATTGATGAAGCTGTTTTAAAAATCTGCTGAATGTTATTATTGTACATGCTGGGTCCATGCTGCGTGTGGACTTGGCAAAAAGTGAGGAGCATTCTTCCTGATGGTTTACAAACTTTTGGAGAGGGTTGGCTGGTCTTTCTTGGTAGATTTACGTCGTTGAATCAACTCTTCTAGGTATCCTCCTCAAGGTACTTGGCGATACGAGGGGACCTCCTCTTGACTGATCAGAATGCATACATACACGAACTGTCCAAGCTATTCGCTGAATAGACTGCTGATGAGACCCCAAGTATACAAATTGGCTTGCCGGATCTAGTGGTTCATTGCACTCCAGCAGCAGCATACACTAACATGTGCCAGCAATGCTAGGAGCAAGGGGACAAAAAAGCTAGATAAATAAAGCTAACAAAACGCATTGCCCATATTATTTGACAGTATTTCACATTTAATAAACCTTCTAAGCTATAAAGAATTTCAGATCAAGATTCTCCGACCGTTTATTAGTCACCGACGGAGCTGTCACCGTTGAACGTCGGGACGCAGCGTGCATGCATGACTACCAGTCTGTGGGGATGTTATGTTGCAGAGTCTTCAAACAAAAAGATAAATTAAAAAAAACTGGAAAAAGAACATAAATCTTATGGATTACTACCGTAATATCTGATCTTCAATTGTGAAGGTCTAACGTCCTCAAAATTTCGTCAAAAAATAAGCGACCACGGGGGTGACTCAAGGTCCCCGGGGGGCGGGTATGGCGCAAGAGCAAGTACCGCGAGTATAAAGACCATTGAATCGATCTTAAACCAACACCATCACAACATGAAATCTGAATCAAGCCCCATCACACAGGACCCTAGTGTACTCTTTGCAGTGCCTCTACACCCATGTTCCTCGTCTGCCCACGCGACACCCTCAGACCATCACAAGAAGCATTTGAAGATATCCAAGGCAACAGTAGCCCATTTTCTTCACGGATTCCATTAATACAGCCTGAATCCATTAACTCTAATTTATTTCAGAGCTATTTGGTTCGCCCGTATTTATGACATTATGCATTTAATTAGATAGACTAACTCATTGTAAAGACTCCCAACATCTACATTACGTAACAAAGAACAGTGAGCCTTCGAGAGTCATCTCTCGCGCTGAACGTCACGGATTATATCAAGTACGACCTTCGTTATACTGAACACCAGCTTAACAAATTTTCTGATCTCCAAGACAGCTTTGCAAGCATTACCACGTTACCTCCTAATGCTTAGTTAGCAATTTTTTCTTGAAACTTTTCAGAATGGATGAAGTAGAGTTGGAAGCCAATGTGGTTTTCCAAATCACCAGGCACTTGAACGACCAGTTCCCTGCATGTGCTGGAGGAGTTCTTCTCGGCATGCAAGATGAAAAGACCGTCCAGGTCACCGAGTCGTTTCCGTTGCCAGTGAATGCCCTCGAGGGCGACGGCAGCAACCTGAGAAGCAAAGAAACGCAGGCATACCAGACTAATGTAATCGAGAAGCTCAAGGTGGTGAAGTCAGACTCCAGCGTTCAGGGCTGGTACCTGTCCTCGAACCTTGGCTCCATTTACCAGCAGCCCATTTTGGACAACATGTTTGCTTATCAGAGCGAGAATCCAAACGCTGTCATGCTCGTACATGATGTAGCGCTTGGCCGCAATACGGGCTCGCTGAGCTTGCGTGCGTTCCGCTTGAGTCCTCAGTATTTGCGAATTCGCCTTGAGGCTCAAAGCAGGTTCAACTCTGACACCCTGGAACGTTATGATCTTAGCTATAACAACATTCTGACTGAGCTGTCTGTGTACTTGCACAACTCGCATTTGGTGAACTTGCTCACGGTGTCCAAGTGTGGTCCAAAGCTCAATAATGATGACTTCAAAGAGCTCCAAGTCCCCAAACAAGAGCTTGTTGAGACTGGTATTGACGATGTGGTCGACAGCATCGATGACTTCATCTACGACCAGGGCAACTACAACTATTACCACCGTCATTTGACGAGAGAAAAGCAAAAGGTACAACAGTGGCAGCAGAAGCGTAAAGCTGAGAATGCTCAGCGCAGAGAGCAGGGAAAGCAGCCGCTCAGTTTGGACGAGTGGAAGCTGCTGTTCAAAATGCCCGATGAGCCTAGCCGACTGGAAAACTTGCTGGTCAGCGCCCAGCTCGATCAATATTGCACTCAGATCGACGAAATAGGTGCTATCGCCCGCAGCAATATGTTCTAGCTAGTCTTAAGTATTATTTCATGTCAATGATTGCGCCTATTAAGCTTCATATATTATTACATACTTAGCATAAATTAGTTGCCCTCGGCGACAGACAAGATGTCAGAGTCACCAGCATCGAGGACGGTGAGGACACCGACACGGAAGAGCTTACCGCAGGCGGTACCGAGCTCGTTGTTACCACCGTTAAAGTGGTGAACGTGGGTGCCGCTAAGCATAGAGTAGTACTCGAGCTCAGACTTGCGAAGCTTGGGGGTGTTGGCGGCAACAATCACGAGCTTAGCCTGACCCTTGCGGAGAGCCTTAAGGGTAGACTTGTAGCCGAGGGTGTATTTACCAGACTTGATGACAAGCGAAAGCTTGGAGTTGATGTTCTCAGAGTTCTTCTTAGATTTAGGGGCCATCTCTACAGTTTTCTGCTCCGGCGATGAGTGAGTTTCGTACCACTGGAGGGGTTTTTGGAGTGTGCGTGACGTGCATAAGCCCTAAAAATTTCACGCACGATTACACATCAACACAAAGCAGTGGGTAGGCGATACCATACCCAGGGTAGAAGCTTCCAGGTAGTTGTTTGGAAATACGCTTCCCCAAACTTTCGAATCCATGCTGGCTTTTGCTAGTGCTGAGAGTTTCGGACAGGGAGGGCCCACCGGCATCAATGACTAAGCAAATAGGGCTTTGTCACTGAGCGCCCACTCACCATCTCAATCACGGACTCTGGTGACACTCTCCACAATGAAGCTCGAGATCGACAGTTTCGCAGGTACCAAGATCTATCCCGGTCGTGGTCGCCTTTTTGTGCGCTACGACTCCAAGACTTTCCGCTTCTTCAGCTCCAAGAGTGAAAGTCTCTTCAAGCAGCGCAAGAACCCCCGCCGTATCGCCTGGACTGTCCTCTACCGTCGCCAGCACCGCAAGGGTACTGTTGAGGAGACCAAGCGTCGCCGTACCAAGAAGACTGTCAAGAGCCAGCGTGCTGTTGTCGGTGCTTCTCTTGATGTGATCAAGGAGCGTCGTTCTGTCAAACCCGAGGTCCGCAAGGCTGAGCGTGAAAAGGCCATCTCTAAGGCCAAGGAACAAAAGAAGGCCGCTGAGGCCAAGCGTCGCGAGAACCGCACCAAACAACCCGCTGCACAGGTTCCCAAAGTCCAGGCTAAGGGCGGCAAAGGTCGCTAAATAGCATACATAATTTAAGCTAACTATTAAAAGCTAATGAAACTATTCTAGCGTTCATTGATCGGGATTCCTGCTCGCCGGAAATGCCATCTTGGAGATGTCGCGGTCGTGTTGTGTTGTTTTTAAGAGTCGCTCCAAACAAGAGATACTCATCTACACTAGTGACATGTTCAACTCTATTGGGCGCTACGCTACCGAGCTCTGGTCGAGCATATCTGGGCTATCTAAACGACGACACGCCAAGGACTATGTTCAAATTGAGAACATGTCTTCGAGCTCACTTCGTGAGGAAGCTCCTTCAGGACTTGACCTGAATCCAGTTGGTACCGGAATTAATGTCCAGAATGCAGCTGAGGGCGAGCCACCATCTAGAGTGCCTTCTTTATCCGGTGTAAACTTGTCTACCAGCTACTCCTCCGTGCGACTGCGAAATTTGACTCCACTGAATGCAAATGAAGCTTTTGGTGATATCATCGAGAACCCAATTCCTGATATCATCAAGCAACAAGAGATACGCAAGGCGTTCCAGTCGAACAGGATTCCTCGCAAGTGGCTTCGTCTGCTCAAGCCCAAAGCGAAGGCTCCTATGATCCCTGCGGTCCCGAGCTAGACTCAGTAGCCCATACTATTAAATAGCATAATATCTCCAAGCTCATTACTGCTAATTCTTGAGACTGTCGCACAAGCGCATTGACTGATCATCCCTTCTGTGCAGTGAAGATCTCTCCTAAGGCAGGTAGCGCGTCATTCTCGGAGATTGAGCTATACAATCGCGAGTATGGGCGCATTCTCCAGTAGATATCGACCACCAGAGATGTTAGAGATATCTAAATGGGATAATATGGCGAAATGGGTAAGAATGCAACGACGTATTCAATGCAGGGCTGCCAAGGTGGATATGCATGGGTTGGTCAATCATTCGGCCAATATGGCAGTTAGCTGTTTCAGCGTCTAGACAAACTCAAATACTCAGCGTACCATGTGGTACAGGAGATACTAGTGGCTTTCGAGATTGTTTAGTTCATGTGTAAGTCTAACCTCCTCATATTGCTGTGCTAAATTCGAATCTATAGAGAAATGTAGCAAATTAGAAATTATTACTGGTACAGCATACCGGAATGCTAAGATTAGATGATGGAAATTCAATTGGTCTTGGGCTTGATAAACTTTGAACCAGGCAAAGGAATAGCCTTGACGGTGATGTAGGAGTTCTCTCTTGTGGCCACACCAGCGAAGGCGTTATACCAAGCAAAACAAGCCGTAATCAAACCAAAGAAACCACCTGCCTTTGTACAATTCGGAGCGGGGGCCATCGAGCCAATGCACAACATTAAGAATGTCATTCCAAGTAGGAAGAACAGACCAAAGAATGCAAGGGTTGAGCGCACAGTACAGACGCAGAGACCAAACGTGAATATAGCCCAACCCAGGAGATAAAAGCCTACAGCATTTGCGAGTCCGTCCGGATCATCCTCGTATGCAGCTGCAACGCCGAATGCAGGACTCTCGAGTGCAGCCCACGATAGCCAGAAACCACCATATGAGGAGAGTGCAGTAGCAGCGAAGGTATTGCCGATAGCCATTTCCCACATACCGGCACAGAACTGGACGAATCCACCATAGAAGTAGGCGATGGGCACTACTACACCAGCGGAGTGCAGGCCACGACCGTTGAAGTTGATGATAGAGAGAACGAACGTAGTGAGAGCGAAAGCACTAAGTCCGAGAGGAGAAGGGTTTGCAAAATCATGCTTGGGACCGGAAGAAAGACCAGGATTAAGATCACCACCGAACGCATTGAGGACATCATCGACGGGAACTTTAGTCCTACCGATAACGATATATCCTTCCTCAGCATTGTGATCTGCGCCAGGGAGATGCTTTTCAAGATCTTCGACTTTCATTAGGTATGCAATGGTCAAGGGTGCGAGTACCCCATTATATAACTGTAGAATCTTTTATTAAGATCAATGCGGGGAAGCATAACTGCAATGCACGATTAGATGACACGAGCTTTTGCACGAATTTGTTCCGTTCCGGAAAAATTTAGGAATATGCAAGGTGTAGCCATAAGTGAGTTAGCTAACAGCGGCCAAGGCGATTTGTTCCATTTTTCCGGTTGCCAAGCGCACATTTGGATTGTTGAGGGCTCTTTCGCAAAGGATATGCATGCATTTGATCAGCATCCGCTGCATGTCATGTGGAATCAAAAACATTCGACTGCCGAGTTTATCCGAGGGGCGTGCGGGTACAAAATTCAGACACTAAAAAGCCCACAGAGCTTAGGGATTACGAACAATAGTTTTGGTGGTATTTTTCTATCGCTATAATTTCGTGTTTACGAGCTAGGCTGCACCCCCGTCAGATTAGTCAGTGAGCTGCCTAACCCAGCATGTGATTTCTGGGACCTCGTGCATCAAATAGTTTGAGAGCGAGGGCGGTGGGGATATGTCCAATCACGCTATTTCAACATGGCACTACATGCGATCTCTAGTTTTAGCCGGCTCTATAATGCAGGGTTGAGAGACCACAGGCATGCCACCGGAGTCTGCAGCACGTAATAGGAAAGTGAGTGCCACTCAGACTCGCCGCAGTCTCGCTAGTGCAGGTGCGGTTGCCGGGTGCCCTATTAAGTCAGCTGCCTCGATCTCGTAAAAGGACATGATGACGTCACGAGATCGCCAATGGACAGGTCCGGACCATTTCGTCCTTGGTAGTGCGTCAAAAATTTCACTGCAAGCGGCCATTTGTGTTGCACGTCTGGTGTTGTTTCACTCCAACTGAGCGTTCCATGTATCGAAACTAACGTTGGCGAAGAACGAAATTGGACCCTACACTGAGCTTGTACCTT
This sequence comes from Wickerhamiella pararugosa, assembly GCA_023628975.1. Lineage (NCBI taxonomy): Eukaryota > Fungi > Ascomycota > Dipodascomycetes > Dipodascales > Trichomonascaceae > Wickerhamiella > Wickerhamiella pararugosa. The sequence continues at coordinate 774,891 of JAMAJQ010000001.1, read as the reverse complement.
GCAGGTCTTAATTTGTACCCTCGAATCAGGGGGAGGCAAATGGCTATAAGGCCAGTTCATTATATAAGCAAGGTGCGACTGGCCAATATTATAATGCCTGAAAACACTGTTTTGCACAACTCGCAGTACGAGATTATCGATACTGATCCACACTTTTACCGGGTAGTTGATTATTTCAGACCCAGCGACTGGGTTAAAGTCGGTCTTTTCACCGTTTCCGGCCCTGCATTTCTGGCTGCCTGCAACTGGGGCTCCAGTGGCGGCAAGAAGCTCCATTTGAGCGGAAGAATGCTAAGGATTGGAGGAGCTCTGGGTTTTGTTGCTGGATTCCTCAACTCTTACGCTGCAAGCTCGCTCAGATTCGCCGGTGGTTCGGAGAACGCTCGTGAGGTCCAAAAGGACCGGTTCGAGATCAAAAAGAGACTCTCAGAGGGCAAGCCTGCGTGGGGCGAGGACGAGTCCAAGCTTCCCGACTGGCTCCGTGCCACCGCTGCTCGCAACTCGACGTATTCGTTCCTCAACTTGGCTGTGTTCCCCTGGTTCAACTTTGTGAACCACGAGCATCACGGAGTGGACATTAGCAAGTATTATGAGAACAGACCCGGCGAGGAGAAGTGGGGTTTTAATTTAACAAAGTAGGCACATAGGTATGTTATAACTACACATCTCTATCACTAAAGCAGTGGCCACTGCGGATCAACCAAGCACGGTGGTGCCATACTACTCAAAAGAGCGAGCAGAGCTGACGACGCTCTATCGCCTGCTACCGTTGTTCAATCCTTAGTAATTGCTTTTATGCCTCCAGACGCGTCCGCTCACTAATCATGGACGACGACGACGTAAACAAACTCCCGCTCGAGCAGCGGATCGTCCACTCCAAGTGGAGCGCTCGCCAGAGTGCCTACAAGGAGCTGGCTGAGGCATTCGATGCGGCGTCGCCAGGGGACGCCGTTCTGGTCGCCAACAAGTCCCACCTGAAAAAGGCGGTTACAGACGCTAATGTAGTGGCCCTCGAGTCGGGAATTCGTCTGTTGGCAGCGTGGGTGCGGGCCTCTGATCCCCAGGAGGTCGACAGCGTCAGAGGCAGCTGTTTGGGGCCAATGGCCGAGAAAGCGGTTGCGGCGGTTAAACCGAGCGTTAAAACTACTTTTACTGAATGCTGTGAGGATATAGCTGAAAACTCCGCGAAACCTGGGGCGGTGGTCGAGGATATCCTGCCGTGTCTGGCCCTCAAATCGCCAAAAGCGGTTGTGGCCGCCTTAAACACCTTGATTGCACTATATACAGATTTTGGCAAGGCTCTGGCGCCTCAGCCGGTGCTCAAGCAGCTCCCTGGATTGTTCGGGGTCGCGGATAAGAACATTCGCAATGGAGCCAGCGATCTCGCAACGATACTGGCATCGATCTGCGGCAAACAGGCTGTGCTGGGGTCCTTGACGGCCCTGAAACCGGTGCAGGTCAAAGAGCTCGAGAAACGGTTTGAGTCCGTCCAGTACACCGCCCCCACGCGTATTCCAAAGATCATGCGCAAGGACGAGGTCGATCAGGAGGACGCGGTCGAAGAGTCGGTCGAAGAGGAGAAAGAGATGGACCCGTTTGACCTCGCCGAGCCTGTGGACGTGCTCAAGAAGATCCCAGACCAGAGAGAGCTGCTCGGCTCCACCAAGTGGAAGGAGCGTAAGGAGGCACTTGAAACGATTGAGTCCGCCGTCGACACTCCTCGAATTGCCAATGGCGATTTCAGCGAGCTCGTAAGCAGCCTTAACAAGGTCATTGCGAAAGACGCTAACATCATGTGTGCGACCTCAGCAATGAACTCAGTCAGGCACCTTGCCCTCGGACTGCGAGGTGACTTTTCTCGCTATGTGCCTAACTTACTCCCAGTAGTGTCTGAGCGCTTCAAGGAGAAGAAACCCAGCGTGACTGACGCCGCTACTGCTGCTATGGACGCAATGTACCGCTGCACTTCCTTCGAGCAGATCCTCCCTTCGATTCTCGGCACACTTGCTCACAAAGCCCCGCAGGCAAGGATTATTGGCTCGCAGTTTATGCTCAGCATATTAACGACAATGCCCAAACCCCCCACATCGGATGAAGTGAAGCAAATAACCCCTCAGGCTCTCAAGAACATGACTGATACCCAAGAGCCAGTTCGGGCTGGTGCGGCCAAAATTCTGGCGGCATTGACAAAGCTCGTTGGCGAACGCGCCATGACCCCAGCACTGTCGACCCTCGACGACATTCGTAGGCAGAAGGTCACTGACGTAGCCGAAACGATTGAGGTCAAGGCCAAGGCGGCCAAGGCACCGGCTGCCAAGGTTGCGCCGAAAATGAAGCCTTCAGCTGTCAGTACTAAATCGCAGACAAGACCCACACAAGCGAAGGCACCGTCACAGCCAGCAGCTCACGCAGTCACAAAGGCGCCGAATACTGCCGCAACACCGCGTCGAGCGGGCGTGAGGTCGCTGCAGAATACCGATTTCACACCAGCCAAGCAGACGGCACCTCCAGCCCGACGCCGACTAGAGTCACCAAAGCCGAGAGTGCGCACGCCGATTCTCGAGCCCGACTCACCACCCCCGCCAATCATCCAGAGCCCATCGCTCATTCGCGAAGCACCCCCCAATATTCTGCCTTCCAAGAATCACGCGCACGGACAAACGGCCTCGTCTCCCATGGGGTCGATCGAGTCAGACATGCTCAGGAGGGAGAAGCTGCTGATTCTTCGGGAGAAAGAAATGCTACAGCAGCAATTGAGTCAGGAACGAATTTTACGTGAAACCGCCGAGCGCCAAGTGCGGTCGTTGCGGGATGAGGTCGAGGCCCTCAAGCGAGAGATGAACCACATGCGGAACAATAGCCCCAACACAAGCCGCGGAGATAACAGTATGGACGGGCTAAACATACGTATGTCTGGAATGCAACTACAGGATGAGAGTGATGCGCACCGCCGAGCGTCACGGATAATCAATTTTGGACCCCCACGTCGCACGTCAATGAGCCCCCAAACGTCATCTCCAGAGGAGGAGCCACGCCGCTCGAGCTACATTCAGCAGGAACGCAAACAAAAGAGCCAGGAGAACTGGCGACGGGCTGCTGAAGTGACCTCAGCGCTACGGAAACGAATTGAGGATATGAAACGAAGCCGAGAAGATGGCGGTAACTAATATTTATTATATACTAGAATACAGATGCTAAACCTAGCGAATCTATCGCCTAGTCCTCGGGGTCCTTTTAGCTTGCCGGCCGCGGCAGACTTGCCTTATCTTGCATATCTGCAGTGACTAATGAGGGACTGCTCAATATGGTCAAATATCCCTGGACAGACAAGCTGCATTGAGGGTTTATTGGCATAGAACTTACCTGCATTCAGTTACCTCGGGTTAAATCCACCTGAATGTAGATATACTGCCCTTATCACAAACCAGATCGCGTCGCCTACTAAAAACGTATGCACCTCTGCAAGCTTGTGTTTCGACTAAACAATGTCAGGAGAAAGAACACCTCTGCTGGACTCGACCCCGTCCGCAGCGGCGAATTTATCCCAATTTCAATACGTAATGGTAATGTTCAGTTTATATTTCGGGGTTTATTTAGCTGCTCTCGACGGGACGGTGGTGTCCACTTTGCTGTCGCACATTGCTAGCGATTTGAATGAACTCAGCAATATATCTTGGGTAGCAACGAGCTACTTGGTTAGCTATTCGGCATTCCAGCCTCTTTATGGCAAAATCTCCGACATCTTTGGCCGCAAAACCGTTTTGATATTCTGCAACTCAATGTTCGCCATTGGGTGCGCAATCTGTGGCACCTCCCACACGCTTGGGATGCTTGTTTTAGGACGGTTCGTATCAGGTGTTGGTGCTGGTGGGCTGCTGTCGCTATCTACAATCGCCATCAGCGACTATGTCCCGCTGCGCAAGCGAGGCATCTACCAAGGCATCAACAACGTTGCGTTCGGCATCGGTGCAGCTACTGGTGGCGTGTTCGGCGGTCTCGCAACTACGGTCGGCGGCTGGAGACTAGCATTTAGTGCTCAAGTGCCGCTGTGTATCGTTGGCATCATCTGTATTTACAAGTTCCTCGAGGACAAGAAGGTGCCTGCTGATGCGATGGTTGAGACCGACGTCAATGTGCTGGACGAGGAAATGCGCATCCAGAGTTTGCAGAACCGCCGCCGAAAGAGCGCCGCTCGCCGCCCCAGCGTCCCAATTGCCCGCAACAGTTTGCAGCGTATCGATTTCGTCGGTTCCATTACCCTCGTGGCGTCCCTGCTCTTGTTCATGCTAGCCGTCAATACTGGCGGCAATCAGTTGCCGTGGTCTAGTCCCTACATTATCCTCTGCTTTGTTCTCAGCGCAGTGGTTCTGGGAGTCTTTGTCTACTGGGAGCTCTATCGGGCAGTTGAGCCCATCTTGCCAATCAAGATTCTGCTGCACAGGACTATTATCAGCGCGTGCCTAACCAACTTCTTCGCCGCGGGCACTAACTACTCATTCTTGTTTTATTCGCCTCTCTACCTGACCGCTGCATATGATTTCAATTACAACAAGGTCGCCAGGAGGCTTATCGCTAACTTTATTGGTGTTGCACTTGGCTCGCTCCTAGCGGGTGTTTACATGGCGCGCACCGGCAAGTACTATGGACTTGGTATACTGGCTACTGCAGTCCTGCTGCTAGGTACCGGCATGTTTGCAATCATGCCCTGGCTGAGCGATGAGGTTGCGTCTAGTGTGCTATACACTAGTGCTGCGTATCTCATCAGTGGTATGGGATACACCGCTACATTAACTACATGCCTTACCGCCCTCATTGCCGCAGTGCCCTCAAAGTTCCAGGCTATGACCACGAGTGCTCAGTATACATTCAGAGGCACTGGATCCAGCATTGGTACCGCCCTGAGTGCGTCCACATTTGAGAACATGCTACATTTACAACTTGTAAAGAACGTCAAAGGTAGCCATGCCGACAAAATTATTGAAAAAGTGAGCCACTCAGTTGAGCAGATCCGTAAGGTACCAGCAAAATACCTCAAGGATGTGCTGTGGTCTTATAAAATGGCGGGAGCGTCAGTTTTTGGACTTTGTATTATAATGATGGTGTTTGGCACAATATCTAACGCCGCCCAACAAGTCCATGACATTACCCATGATGAAGACCAAGTCATGGAGGACATTCAGGACTATGTCATTGCTCATTAAAGCAGATACCTAGCATAACATCACTAAATTAACGAGTAAAAACTTAGTAAAAACTTCCTGGGGAATTATAGGTCAAGTCATAGGACCGTGCCACGGAACCCCAGGCGGAGGACCATACTGCATTGGATATCCTTGAGGAGGCTGCGGCGATTTGCCAGGATTGCGTAAGGTCTGTAACAGTTGCGCAGCGTGTGGATTGGGGTGCGAAGGAAAAGACATACCAGATGGAACTGGCCCACCTGGTGCTCCTTGGCCGGGGATTGGTGGTGGATACGCCTGACCGCTCAGATCTGGTGAATAACCCTGCGGTTGGCTATTACTTCCGTTGTGATCAAGAGTATGAACAGGTGCAGGGGAAAATGGGCCTGACTCGCTGCGAGGAAACCCTGCTAAGCTATTGGAAGAGTGGTTGGAAGATTGGGGTATCGGCGATCCTCTCGACTGCTGTGCCGGCGAGCCAAAGTCAAACTTGGAGAATCGCGAATTATGATATCCGGCTGGGGAGCCTGCGAATTGGTGCTGGCTGGAGGTGCCTGGGTTCGTTATATTAGGCGTAGCATGGTGTTGGGAGGGCTGTGAGGGCTGGCTAGCCGAGCTTGCACTTGACGGGACCTGGGATTTAGTGAGCAAGCTGTTGAAAAAAGCAATATCGTTAGAGTTGAGGAGTTTCGAAGATGCTGAAGCCACCTGGCCCGAGCAATCACCGTCCTGGGCCGCAGGTGGACTGAACAGACTCGCTGAAGCAGAAGAAGTCGGTTCCGGGGCGAGGGAAGCCGGCTCTGCAGACTTGGGAGCTTGTGAGTTTCCAAATAATGAGCTAAAACGTGAGGACCCTCCATGGTCCGTCTTAAAAGAGATTTGCCCTTCCCATACATCAATTACTTTGGGTTGCTTGGGGGTGGTTTTTGGCTCCAGAGACAGCGAACTCAGCGCTTCGACATTTTCTGGCTGTTGAGAGATCTCTCGCTTCTCTGGTTGGTCCCAATGCTGTTGCTTTTTGTTCCATCTTTGTCGCTTTGGGTGGTGGGAGTCTCTTGCCACTGGAACTGGTTTAAAGATACTAGTATCAAGGTCTTTAAGGGCAGCTGGGGTCTTTACTAACGGTGAATGAGCTAAATCCAGCAGCTCGCTGATGCTATATACGTAGCTGCCCATTGTGACACTTGGTTTGTCAACTTTCGGGGCTTGCTTAGAAATTCGTTTGAATTGTAGTCTATATATGGATATGCTTAATTTAGCATGATGGAGAATCCGCTGTATGCGGCCACACAATGAACACAATTCCCGTTCGTCATACTGGTACGCCAACGCTCAGGCGGCGAGTCGCCTCGCGGCTGCTCGATTGAGAACCCCGATCGAGATAGAATTAATCCAAATAGACTATCTTTAGTTCAATGTTATGAATCATTGACTTTATTGTCCGTTGTGGACTCTATTTTGCTGTCCCGCCTCTATAGATAACTCGCGTTGTTCGCGTTCCTGCAGTATAGCTAGCCACTTTAATTAGGTGCACCTCCTCGGCTACTATAGAGGTCCTTTGCCCATTGCTGCTACACTGATCGGTTTTCCTCGTGCTCTGTGGGCACGTTCGCTGGGCTTGTTCCATTTTATAACCCATTCAAATCATGAAACTCGAGAGATGCCTCTCTACAGAAGCTTGCAGGGTGCATATGCAGGCGGGTCAAGATCTGCTATGTTCACGATAGGGACACAATTAAAATGGCTATAATCTTCAAATTACGATGTGAACATGCATGTGAGTAGATGTTGGCTTTTACGGCCACCGGTTAGCAATAATTTATTCGGTGGCTGGAACAGATGGCCTACATAGAGAGCGGCCGGTTGCAGGTACAGCCACCTTGCATATATACCTATAACCTGCCGCATGTCATCCAATTTACACATTTCGCCCGAGCATCTCTGATAGCTCAATGGCAACTACGGCACAAGGCTCTCAAGGCCCACGCCAGCACTATGGCATGAGCACAGAGGTACTTCCAGGAGGATATGCGATAAATGGTCCTGATTATCGAGAGTATCCTGACGCTTCACACATAAACCGTGACTTGTCATTTAGGAGACAATACAGTCTACGGCAGTTTAAGTTGGATCCCCGGTACGCACCCGTATCCCGCAAGCATTCGCTTCGGCGAAATGTGAGCCTTCAGCGTAAAAATGCCGTGAGACTGAGCCCACTTCAGTTCCTGAAACACGTCTGGAACACATTCATGATGCGTTTGAGAACTCGCAGGAGGGCTCGAGTAGTATTCCCTGGACGAACCAGCTCCTACATCACACCCGAGACATCGGTTATTCGGTACAAAGTGAAAACTCGAGACCTGTTTCGGCGCAAGCCAAAGTTACGTTCCATGGCCATTAGCAAGCCGATCTGCGTAGCTCAAGGGCAGGCTGCCCTGAATATTGCGGAACAAGCCAAGAACATAAGATTCGATACACGCATTCCAGAGAATTCAAACTCTCGCAAGGTTGCCAGTATTCCTAATTTGAGAAAACGGGAGCTACCTCGTCGGTCGTCCCAACGTGAACAAGTGCAACGCAGAGCTCCCATGGTATTGCCAACTGCTCCCGAGCTAGACGAGCCTAGTTTTGAGGGGGGAGAAGTACGCAGACCCAGTGGCTCGACAGTTTACGAAGATCTTGGGGAAGTACCAGATTTGGTCCAGGCATCTTCGACACGATCGAAAAGATCACATAGACAAAAAACCCATTATGCTCCAATTCCGCGAGAGCAGCCGGAAACCGAAGTCAACATTGATGATGCGTTAGATTTCGTCAACTCATGGGGAGCATATCTGCAGCGAGTCGTGGCGGAGAGAACAGTCAAGGAGCGCGAAGTGCGGCTTCGGGAGCTTCAAGAAGAGGCCAGGTTTGCTAGATTCGACGAAGAATACTCGGACTCAGAATCCATGTATTCATCCGAGGACGCTATTCACGACTCTTGTACTTCTGGGTGCTTTGCGACTACCTCTTCGGAGTCAGAGTCTGAGGACAGTGATTCCTTCGAGGGAAGTAGCACCGGTAGCGATTCTGACGTGCCAACGCAGAACCCAGTTCTAAAAGCGCTCGACCAGCCACAAAGGTTTGGGCCACGACTCACTGAACCTCCCCAGCAGCGGGCACCGCTGCCCCCACAAGCACATTCTCCACCCAGTCCTTACGGTGCATCCCCTCATTCCCCGCCTAGGGCTCGACGAGAACTGCCCAAACAGTCTCCAAAGCCGCGGCTGGCTCCACTTGTAACATCTAAGCCTTTGCATTCACAAGGATCGCCGTCTCGACCGCGTTCGCATTCATCCACAACACAGCAATTCATGACCCCAAGGCATCGAAAAAGTCAATCGGGGGTCAGCCCTCTCACAACTCCTCTTTTGGTCAGCACTCCACCCCTGAGGCCGCCGCAAAAGTCACCTGAAAAGCAGGGTGCTCAAGGAAGACGTGTGGGCAGCGGGGTTCGTCGAACTTCACAGCCTGCACCTCTAGTTGGGTACCCGAGACGAAACATTGATCCTGAAAGAGAACGTCCCACGTCACTTCCGCCTACTCTTGAGCAACCTGAAATCCCAGAGAAATCTGCCGAGCGATCTTTTTTGCCCTACGTTGTGGGGAACCGTAGTGGTCGCAGGGTCCCGTCAGGGCCTCGACCTATGGTTGACACCTCTCAGCGCACGAGCAGGCCGAAAAGTGTTGGAGCATCTCCAGTACTAACCCGCGACTCTGATTTGAGCCTTCCCAGTGCTAGTCGCCAAACGCCTCCCTATCTAATTCGCCCTTCGAACCAGCAGGAGCTGGAGGGCAGTGTAACTCCCAAGAGCAGGCATGAGCTGAGAAGCCAGACTAACTGGGCCGAGAATCAGGATTCGCCGCCGTCGGTGGAATCTGTGACTCTCAAGCGTCAGAATGCGATACTGTACGATCGCACCCCCAACACGAGTGACGACGACGAATCATCGCAATTGCTGTTTTAATATTTATTAACCATAGCTCATAGCGTGGCATTTGTATAGTAGTTCTATTTACCCAAACACGATTTAAAGATATAGGGAATTGATCTGATTAGTCACCCATGTCCTACTACCTGGTGATAATTGACCGAAACGACAATCCAATATACGAGCTTGAGTTTGGCACATCACGTCAGGGCAGTACTGGGGGAGCGGGCTTTTCACAAGCAATGAAGGAGATGAATCCCTTCATTGCCCACGCTGCGCTAGACGTAGTGGATGATGTGCAGAGGTCGACGCCGAACCTGTATTTGAAAACGGTGGACAATTTCTACAATTACATGGTCAGTGCATTTGTTACCGGGGGAAATATTCGGTTTTTACTGCTGCACGAGTCCCGCATTGACGAGGCTATTCGGCAATTTTTCAATGACGTTTATGATTTATATGTGAAAACGCTAATGAACCCGTTTTACCAAATTAATACTCCCATTCGCAGCCCAGCCTTTGACCAGAAAGTGCGGGCTCTGAGCAAGAAGCACCTATAATTCCACCATTATGTAATTGTGTAACTTGAAGGTTGGGATTTAGTTGCTATGGCCAATGTCGTTTCGTTTTAGCTGGAAATTCGTCAATGTCGACGAATTATACGACAATTGCAAGCAGTCGATGACAATGTCAATTGCTCAATCGAAGCGGCCCCCGAAATTAGTGGAGCCTCTCAAGGTCGTGGATCTTGATTTTGGTACTGATCCTCCTGAGCTCGAGTTCCACTCGATCCCAGCGGTTGACGAGACGAAGGTGCACGTGGTTTTCAAGCTCAAGTACAGCGGCAATGCCAACGTAACGGTGCAAACAACGGTGCAGGCGAACCCTCTTCTCGAGGTGTTTGAGGCCGCCCCTAAGGAGTGGCCGCATTTTGTAAGGCCTCGCACGCTCGGGGCCACGTCGAGCCTAATTCTCCCGTTCAAGATGAAGTTGAACAATGTGCAGTTGGATGCTCTCGTTGATGTAACGTACACCAAGCAGGGCCTGGTGTGTGTGTTTCGCAACAACCCCGTCAAGAGTGTGTCGGCAACATCTAGCCTAGACAGCATTCCAGGCGTCGAGAACATGCTGAGGGAGCTGGTAAAAGCGTCGCTTTCTGACACCTTCAACGAGGACGTGCCCGAGGCGGTCTGGAAGGCGACGTCTCCGTCGCAGAGGTTCCCTGATCCGTGCACTGGGCCTCGGAGGGCGCTGCAGCAGTTCATCCAGCACAAGAAGTTTCTCGAGCTGGGGATGGGCATCAAGACCCCAGTCAAAAAGCCGTTTGATACCCTCAGTGTTGGGGTGAAGGTACCGCACAGCATTCCGTCGCGAGTGTGCCTGCGGCAGCGGGAGCGGGCCAACATCGACAAAGGGGCAGTGTCTGTGGAGGACCTGCTCGAGGACGCGGTGCCTCCTCACGCGACCACGCACACGCCGAAGCGACGGGTGATCAGTGTGCGCAAGCTCAAGACCGAGACGCCGACGCCGAGTCCCCTGACGCCGCAGCTGGGCGCCCAGGACGACGTGCCGTTTGACTCTCCGCCGCTGCTGGTTCGCAGCCACTCGAACCCTGATTTTGGCCCCGAGCACCGCAAGGTGCGCACCGTGTCGCTGCAGCCGGCGTCGCGGCCGTTTTCGTCGCGAAAAAAGTAGGCGGGTATTTATTTAACATTATTTAAACTACTGTTCATCTCCTGGGCCGGCCCTGGCGCCGTAGCCGGGCCTGCTGCTGTCGGAGCCGCTGTAGGGCCTTGCGGTCCTGCTCCTGCTTGAGGGCCCGGTCCCTGCGTCGCTGGCGGGCTCGCGACCCTGGCCGGCACGGTCGTTTCGGAGGCCTCCACCCCTCGTTCACGTTCGGGGCCGTCGAGGCCTTGGCGACGCTCGCGAACTGGGCCAGCAATGAGTCACCGGTGACGGCGGCGTGGGCGAACCGCACGCGGTCCTCGGCACTAGGCCGGGAGAAATAAAAAGTGGCCGGCCGGGACGGCAGCAGCGTCTCCTCGTCGTCCGACTCGAGGGCCTCGACCCCGACGGTCTGGTCGCCAAACAGGGTGAGGCCGCCGATTTCGTCATCGGGGTCGTCGGTGACGTCAACCTCCCTGATCTCGAGCCCAAGCTCGAGGCTCGGGATATCCTGCGGCTCCGATTCGTGGAACAAGTCCCTTCTGGAGACTGATTCCATAACTGATGAAATTGCGTAATACTGAAAAATTTACCGGGCCCGGCGACGACAGCTCGGCCGCACGCAACCCCTACTAGATTAAATATACTAAACTATAGCTCGCACCCACAACCCCGTCCTTATCGGCAAAAAATCCCTTAGTCAGGCGAGGTCAGACCCTCCCAGATATCATACCCCTAACCCCTTTTGTATTGTTCCCACAAAGATTCCTTATCAATGTCGGGGCTGTCTTTCACATTGGGGGACAGGATCGGCAAAGGCAGCTTTGCTACTGTTTTCAAAGGCCGGTTGAACCGTTCCGGGGAGACTGTGGCCGTCAAGGTCGTCCAGCGCGCGCACCTCAAGCGGGACAAGCGCCTGCTGGACAACTTTGAAGCCGAAATGGCAATTCTTAAACAAATGAAGCATCCGCATATAGTGCTGCTCAATGACGTGGCCCAGACCCAAACCGACTTCTATCTGGTGATGGAGTACTGCTCCCTGGGCGATCTGTCGTTCTTCATCCGCAAGCGCACTCAATTGGTCAAGACGTTGCCGCTGGTGGCGTCGCTGCTCGACACATACCCGTCCAGTGCGTGCGGCGGCCTCAACGAGACGATCGTGCGGCACTTTCTGGCCCAGCTCGCGGAGGCGCTCAAGTTCCTCCGCCAGGTCGATCTGGTGCACCGGGACATCAAACCGCAAAACATGCTGCTGATGCCGCCCCTCGACCAGGACCAGGCCGCCGCCCAGGGCATCGCGGGCCTCTGGAACCTGCCGGTCCTCAAGGTCGCCGACTTTGGGTTCGCTCGGTTCCTGCCCAGCACCTCCATGGCCGAGACCCTGTGCGGCTCCCCACTGTACATGGCGCCGGAGATTTTGCACTATGAAAAGTACAACGCCAAGGCTGATTTGTGGAGCGTCGGAGCGGTAGCATTCGAAATGGTATCATCCAAACCCCCGTTCCCGGCCACAAATCACATGGACCTCATCAAGAAAATCGACGAGGCCAAGGACGTGCTGAGCTTCCCCGCCGGAGCCGACATCAGCGACAGCCTCCGCAACCTCATCGAGTCGCTGCTCAAGCGCAGCCCCAGCGAGCGCATCAGCTTTGAGGACTTCTTCGCCCACGACGCCCTCAACGTCTCCGGCAAGGACTGCTCGCTCGACCTCAGCAACCTGGACAACCAGATGTTCATCTCAGAGTACCTCAAGCCCCACAAATCAAACTCTCAAGAAAAAACCGACAACAAACTACAAACTGTAACCGAGGAGCTCTCGAACCTCCAAATTAATAAAAAACTCTATGACTCAAACCCCTTTTCATCCTCCGACTCGCTGTTGGAAAGCAACCTCAAGCTCAAGAAGGAACCCCCCAAGGACGCGGCCTCGCCCAACGGTGTGCTCGCAAGCAGCATCGACAATGACTACGTGGTAGTCGAAAAACGTACCGTGGAAGTCAACGCGCTCGCAGACGACCTCGCAGCCAACCCCGCTACTCGCGACCTGGCCGCCCGACGGGGCCAGAACCCGCATCCCCGGCGCCGCCTCAGCAGCATCTCCTACGGCACCTCCCCTACTAACGCTCTGGCTCAGGCCCTCATCAAGAGCAGCGCCCGGCTTTTTGGTGCCAAAGTCGACTCGGGGACCATCTCCATCCCTAAAAGCGTGGACTTGGCATACTCGTCTTCGTACCGGTCGCGCGACTCCACCGAAGATCGTCTCCTTCAGGACCTTGATGGCCTCAACCGCATGGGTCGCGTGATCGCTCTGCTTGCCGAGGTTAAGCAGTCGCAGCTCCCTGCCGCCGACGAGTCCGTAGACCCAACCGTCCAAGACTTGCTCGCGCAGGAATCGTTGGCCCTCTACTGCAGGGCCCTGTCGGTGTTTGCAAGAGCGATGGAGTTGGCAGCCACCTGGTGGAATAACCACCAGGACGACACGGCTCCTACTCCAACCGTGGTCAACAATATCGTACAAACCATCCGCGACCAGTTCAACGATTGTATCGAGAAAGCTGAAGTCGCGCGTAAGCATATCCTGAACGGCCAGAGCTCTGGCCTCCCCGCCACCAGCGTCGAGAAGCTGCTGT